>CM052800.1:49739951-49787326 GCA_028533885.1 Nasua narica
ATTCTTCTAGGACTTGCTTCCTTCTAGCTCACTTCTATTGGGCCATAACAATAGCAGATAGTAGCTCTCCTGGGCTCCCAATTTTGGTGGGCCCTAGACTTTGACTGCTGTCTCTCTAGCCTGGCCAGTCTATTGAACATGCAGGTCAGCCACTTCTAAATTAGCCACCAGCCCCAGGGCAAAATGGCTCCAAATACTGGACTCCCCTCTCCAGATTCCCATCCCTTTCCTAGATCTTGACCTAAATTCAAGATTTAGGTCTTGAATTTAGTAATTCCTCACTATGCAACTAACTTTTTGATGGTTTAAAATTTTTTCAATATATCATCCATGTTTTTAGTTTTCTCAAGCAGAGAGAATCTATCCAAATGAATTAACTACCATTGCTGAAACGAGAAATCCATTTCCAATCTTTATTACAAACCCATTCCACAGTACCTTCAGCAGTGGGAAGATCTACTAACAATCAAAAGGTGTAGGGTGCTCATCTACACATTTAATGCAATCCCTATCAAAATACCACCAGCATTTTTCACAGAGCTAGAACAATCCTAAAATTTATATGGAATCACAAAAGACCCTAAATAGCCAAAGCAATCCTGGAAAAGAAAAGCAAAGCTGGAGGCATCACAATTCTAGACTTCAAGTTCTATTACAAAGCTGTAGTAATCAAAATGGTATGGTACTGACATAAAAACAGACGAATAGATCAATGGAACAGAATAGAAAACCCAGAAATGCACCCACAGCTATATGGTCAACTAATCTTTGACAAAGCAAGAAAGAATATCCAATGGAAAAAAAGGCAGTTTCTTCAACAAATGGTGATGGGAAAACTGGACAGCAACACACAGAAGAATGAAACTGGACCGCTTTCTTACTCCATACACAAAAATAAATCCAAAATGGATGAAAGACATAAATGTGAGATAGGAATCCATCAAAATCCTAGAGGTGAACATAGGCAGCAAACTCTTTGACCTCAGCCATAGTAACTTCTTACTAGACATATTATCAGAGGCAAGAGAAACAAAAGCAAAAATGAACTATTAGGACTTCATCAAGATAAAAAGCTTCTGTACAGTGAAAGAAACAATAAAACTAAAAGGCAGCCTATGGAATTGGGCAATATAGTTGCAAATGACATATCTAATCAAGGGTTAATATCCAAAGTCTATAAAGAGCTTATCAAACTCAACACCCAAAAAACAAACAATCCAGTTAAGAAATGGGCAAAGGATATGAATAGATAGTTTTCCAAAGAAGACATCCAGACAGCTAACAGACACATGAAAAAAATGCTGAACACCACTCATCATCAGGGAAATACAAATCAAAATCACATAGAGAGACCACCTCACACCTGTAAGAATTGCTAAAATTAACAACACGGGAAACAACAGATGTTGGCAAGGATGCAGAGAAAGGCAAACCCTCTTACACCATTGGTGGGAATGCAAGCTGGTGTAGCCACTCTGGAAAAGAGTACAGAGGTTCCTCAAAAAGTTAAAATAGAACTACCCTATGACCTCACAATTGCATTACTAGCTATTTACCCAAAAGAAACAAAAATACAGATTCAAGGGGGTATGTGCACCCCAATATTTATAGCAGCATTATCAACAATAGCCAAACTATGGAAAGAGCCCAAATGCCCATTGACTGATGAATGGATAAAGAAGATGTGGCATATATATACAACGGAATATCATTCAGCCATCAAAAAGAATAAAATCTTGCCATTTGTTATGACATAGATGGAACTAGAGGGTATTATGCTAAGCAAAATAAATCAGAGAAAGACAAATACCATATGATTTCACTCATATGTGGAATTTAAAAGCAAAACAGATGAACATATGGGAAGGGAGAAAGAGAAAGGGAAGCAAACAAGAATTAAGCAAAAAAAATTGGATTCTTAATGATAGAGAACAAACTGAGGGTTGATGGAGGGAAGTGGGTGGAAGATGGGCTAGATGGGTGATGGGTATTAAGGAGGGCACTTGTTACAATGAGCACTGGGTGTTATATGTAAGTAATGAATCACAAAATTCTATTCCTGAAACCAATATTCATTATATGTAACTAACTAGAATTCAAATAAAAATTTGAAAAAAAATTAAAAAGGTGTATAGTTCTCAAGGGATTAGCTAGTCCTGATAATGGATGGTTCTCTGAAACAAAATTATAGATGGTCAGCCCCTGTTCTTCTCAACTGAGGCTTAGTTGCTAATTCTGGTAAGGTAGGAACAAGCCCCACATGGTACCTCATCTGATACCAGTTCAAAAGTGATCATTGATTAGAAATACAATACATCTGGAATTCTCAAAAATTAAACATTAAGAGTCCCTTCTTGTCCTGAATAAAGAAAAAAATTAATAAGACTTTGATAAGGAGGGTGTGTATGTTTGTATATATGGAGACTGAACTCCAAATATTATACTAGTTATTCTGCTTACTTTTGATATGTATGTGTATTTTCATTTCAAAAAATACAAAAGAAAATTACACCAGGACTGTAAAAATATCCACTGTGTTTTGGAGCTTGTGAACTTTCTCCAATAATGACACTTACAGCCAGTCACCATTTGATTATTGTGACTGTTTTTTTTAAAGTGGAAGCAGACAGAAAATTTTCTGAATGCAGAAAATTAGTCACTCAAGGAGCGCCCAGGTGGCTCAGTCAGTTAAGCGTCTACTTTCGGTTCAGGTCTTAATCCAGAGTCCTCAGCAGGGAGTCTGCTTCTCCCTCTGCCCCTCCCCCTGCTTATGCTTGTGCTCTCTCTCTCTCTCTTTGAAAGAAAAGAAAAGAAAAGAAAAGAAAAGAAAAGAAAAGAAAAGAAAAGAAAAGAAAAGAAAAGAAAAGAAAAGAAAAGAAAAGGAAAGAAAAGGAAAGAAAAAGAAGAAAAGAACAAAGGAAGAGAAGGAGGAAGAAAGATTTTTGAAAAAGGAAATAAGTCACTCAAATTTTACCATTCATCCATTGCCATTAACACTTTGATGAGTATTTTCTAGTCACTTTTCTCTGTATATATTTTGTGTATTTTTTCACAAAGTTAAGTTTTTGCCACAGTAGCATATACTATTATGCTATTATGTAACATACTTTTCCCACTTACCTATATATCATATTTCCCCCTCATTATTTTGCCCCCAAACCCCATACTTTTAATGTCTAAATAGTATTTCACCTTATTAATTAACCATAACTTATACAAGCAATCCCTTAACATTCTTAAAGGGATTTTGTACCTTAAGAAAATCTTTAATTATCTCTGTTACCTACATAAAAAGTGAAATTGGGATTCCCTATCACTGTGAGCACCTTTTGCTCTTTCTCCCTACCTGACATTGGTTATCAGTGGGATGATATTTGGAATTTTTTCCTTCCTCCTTCCCCATGGCTGGGACATTATATACACAGAGTGTAACAGGAGGAATTTGGTAAGAGACGGAAGGGAACAGAGGAGATAGATTTTAGGAATAATATCAACTGAAAGACTACGATGTGGTCCTTTTTGGCAATGTGAAAGGTCTGACTGGCTCATAGTCCCTCACCATAGGACAAAACCCCCCACCCCCCTCAGCTAGCCCCATCGAGTGGGGGAATCAGATGGAACTAACCAATGGCTCTGCAAACTTGGGACAAGAAAAGGTGAAATCCTGGATTAAAGGAATCTAGAGGCCATAGGAAAGATTTAAGTACAAATGGAAGGTTTGTTTTTTCTCCTATAAACTATACAGCAATATGGAATCATAAACATTTATTTCCTGAGATACGGAGGGACTCTTATCTGTGAGAAATAGATGGTATTGACTGCACCCATGGCCCTTGTGTAGGTGTGTGGGTTGTAGGACTTGACTCTGACCTGAAGGATTGTCCTGTGCATTCTTTGGATTCTGTGTATGTTCTTTCTCGACTGATGTCAGATTGCTCAGTAACATACTGTCTCTCCCCACCCTCTCCCACTAGGAGGAATATAGTTGTGAGGATGCAGAGGGAGAAAACTCATATTCTATAATAACTATAGACAAATTTCTTTATCATTGCTCAAATCAGACTTTGTGTCAGCAAACTTTTCCTAGTTATCAATCATCTCCCCTCTCCACGCCCTGTCTGCCCCACACACCGTAATTGAAGTCTGATTTTCTTCTCAAAGGAATGTTTTACCAGACTAATTGAAGCTAGTTGCACCAGTGCAATCCTCAGAAACATGCTTTAGGGAAGCTTTCAAACCATGCCAGGCAAGTGGCTACTAGATGGGTCTGCTGGAAGTTATGAGCTTACCTTCTCTTATCTGATCAAATCTCTGAACCATTACAACGGCATGCACATTTAAATTTTTTTGAATCATAACAAATTAGTCTAAGTGCTTTAAAGAAGTCAAATAAGGGCACACTGTAGTGTTCATAGTACATACACGACATAAACAAAAAAGAAATCATCTTGTTTCATATTCCTCTTTCTTGCACCCTCTATTTTTGGTAATGGTACCGCCATATTCCAGATTACCAAAGCTGATGACCATCCTGAGCCTTTATGTTTCCCTCCTCCCCTGCCAATCACACCCAATCAGATGCCAATCCTCTCTACGTCTGCCTCCACCTGCTTGTAAAATCATAAAGAAGATTACATGAGATTACCTATTTAGAAAACACTCGACAAACTCTCTAGCATATGGTAAGAATGCAATAAAGGGGGTGGTGCCTGGTGACTCAGTTGGTTAAGCATCAGACTCTTGATTTCTATTCAGGGTCATGAGATGAAGAGCCCAGCGTGGAGCTCTGTGCTCAGTGAAAGTCTGCTTGGGATTCTCTCTCCCTCTCCTTCTTTCTCTTCACACATGCTCTCTAAATAAATAAATAAATAAATAAAATCTTTTTTAAAATGCAATAAAGCCTGGATGATGATGATGATGATGATGATTGCATAAGGATTACACTGTTTTCTGACCTGTAAGGGCAAGAGAAGTTGACTCTCCATTTTCACTTTTGGAGAGTATAGGAAAGTGTCAGTGAGGTAGAAAAGAGTGCCAGCAGGAGCGCCTGGGTGGCTCAGTGAGTTAAAGCCTCTGCCTTCAGCTCAGGTCATGATCTCAAGGTCCTGGGATCGAGCCCTACATCGGGCTCTCTGCTCAACAGGGAGCCTGCCTCCCCCTCTCTCTCTGCCTGCCTCTCTGCCTACTTGTGATCTCTCTCTCTGTGTCAAATAAATAAATAAAATCTTAAAAAAAAATAAAGAGTGCCAGCCAATACCTAACTGTGGCCTTAGAACTTAGCAACCATCCCAGAGCCTCTATTCTGAAATCCATTACGCAAGGATGCTAATAATGATTACCCTATTGCTTATAGCTGGTGAGCATAAAGTGAGATATAAATATAAAACTGTTTTTCAAAGTATAAAGTAATATATAAACATGTACTGTTATTTTCGTCCTCTTTTTTTTAAACTATAAAATGAAAATAAGCAGGCTGGACCACCACAACTCTATTGATTGTGAAGAGACATTCCAGAAATGCCTATGCCAAGAGAGAGTCAGTAAATTATATAATTTTCGTTCCCTAGGAACAGTGCTTTACAGACCTGACCAGGAAGGAGAGCCTATATATAGCTAAGGCGTCTGTGTTCTGTAATAGAAATGATGACTCTTCACAAAAGGAAAACCTAATCACATTTATTTTTTATTTATTTATTTTTAATACAGATGGTTAGGGTTGCAGTCATAAGTTGAGAACTGAATCAAGATGAAGGAGCATAAACTTTTTCTTTTGTTGTATAAACAATTTTTTGTGTTGTAAATTTTTTTAGAAATAATTTTAAACTTACAGAAGTATCAGAAAGTGAGTTTCCATACACTAGCCCACCAGTTCCATATAACACCTTAAATAACTATGGTACAATTATAAAAACTAAGAAATTAACATTAGTACACTTTATTAACTAAACTGCAGACTTTATTTGGGTTTCACCAGTTTTTCCACTACCGCTCTTCTTCTGTTCCAATTCAATTCAATTCAAATCAATCAAGGATCCAATTCAAATCCCACATTTCATTTAATTGCCATGTTTCCTTAGATTCTTCCAATAGGTGACAATTCTTTAGCCTCTCCTTGTCCTAAAACCCTTTAAAGAACTTCTGAAGTGTATGGGTAGATATTTTGTAGACTATCCCTCAACTGAGTTTTTCTGATGTTTTCTCATGATTAGACTAACATTATAATCTTGTAATTTGTTTTTTGTAATTCCAGTATAATTAACATACAGCATTTTATTAGTTTTAAGTGTACAATATAGTGATTCAACAATTCTATACATTACTTAGTTTTCATGACAGTAAGTGTACTCTTTAATCCCCTTCTCCTATTTCACCCAAACCCCCACTCACTTCTCCTCTGTAACCACCATTTTGTTCTCTATATTTAAGACTGTTATTTTGATTGCCTCTTTTTTTTTCCTTTGTTCATGTATAATGTTTCTTAAATTCCACATATAAACAAAATCATATGGTATTTTTCTTTCTCTGACTGACTTATTTCACATAGTGTTATACCCTCTAGAGCCATCCAGGTTGTTACAAATGGCAAGATTTCATGCTCTTTTATGGCTGAATAATGTTTCACTGTATATATGTACCACATCTTCTTTACCTATTCATCTATTGATGAACATACGGACTGCTTCCATATTTTGGCTACTGTAAACAATGCAGCAATAACCATAGGGGTGCATATATCTTTCCAAATTAGTGTTTTCGTATTCTTTGGATAAATACTCAATAGTGGAATTACTGGATTATATGGTAATTAATTCTATTTTTAATTTTTTGATGTATCAGATTGAGGTTATAATTGTGAGAAAGAATACCACAGAGGTGATGTGCCCTTATCAGTGCATTATTCAGGGGATAAATGGTATCAATGTATCTTATGTGATGTTGAACTGGTGTCTTTTAGGTTTCTCCACCATTAATTTACAATTTTTCCCTTACTAAATATTTGAGGGAGATTATTTTAGGCTATCCAAATATCCTGTTTCCCCTTAAAATTTTGACCACTAATTTCAGCATTTATCTGTGGATTTTTCCTACAGCAATGATTACTGTGAAATTCTAATGGTGAATTTCTCTTTCCCTCATTTCTTCTCCATTTTTTAATTGGAATTCTTACATAAGGGAAAGTTGTTCCTTTTCTCTCCAAATAAACTTTGATTTGTCACCAAGAGCAATCATCCTTCAACTCTTCACATGGTTTATGATCCATATGTCCTGATCACCTTACAGAGTTATCATGAGAACTGAATAAGAACATGATAAGCACTCAATGGATGTGAGTTCCCTTCCTTCCCCTACCCATTCCTCAAAGAATGCCCAGATGAGCCCAATGTCTGAACCATTCCGTTAGCACTCAGTCAGCCAGAATGAATAAAACTTTTTATCATTAGTTAACTTTGCATACATGTAACCAGACCAAATAAATTATAAGGCCCAAGACTATCAGATAGATTTCCTTATGGCCACATAGACTCATAGCACTAGTAAGTATAATACACAAAGATATTCTAAGGGGCACCTGGGTGGCTCAGTCAGTTAAGCATATGCCTTTAGGTCAGGTCATGATTCAAGGTTCTGGGAGCCTGCTTCTCCCTCTGCCTCTCTCTATCTCTCATGGATGGATGGATGGATGGATGGATAGATAGATAGATAAAAATCTTGTAAAAATAATAAAAATAAAGACAATCTAAAAATACATTACATGAATGGATGACAGGGTATTTGATGAATGCTAAGAGAGATACAAATGCTTAGGGCCCTAAATGAGGATTAGTTTGAATATTCTTCCCTCACTCAGGACATTCTCCCGTATCTCTCTTTGGTGTCATTTGCTTCTAGATAGATTTAAATTTCAATGCCAATAGATCCTTACTTCAAAACTCATTCATGTCCCTCATTAAGTGATCAGTTTTTTCATATATCCAAACATCTGAAAAAATAGCCCTAATTTAAAAACAGGCAAAAGATGGAAATGGACAATTTAAAAAGATGATCTAGAAATGGATAATGAACATATGGAAGAGAAAGTTTAGCCTTAGAAATAGAATTGAAATTGAGGTTCAAATAAAAACAACCACTGTTTTTGCCTTGCCAGATTAAGAAAATGTATTACATCAGTGCATCTCAAACTTTAATGTGTGTACAAAGCACCAGAGGATCTTATTAAAATATAGATCCTGATTCACTGGGGCAGAGAAAGAGCCAGAGGGTCTGTACTTTGCATTACCTCCACGTAATGCCAATGCTGCTGAATCTGGGGACCAAGCTTTGAACACGCAGGCGATCTGCAACCATAATCATGAGGATTGGTGAAAGTACCAGGTGCTATGTGTGACTGATTCTATTGTAAATCAGTACAACCTTTCCGGAAAGTAGTTTGGCTATGTAACTTACAGCAATGCTTCCCAGTTCCTAGCTGTACATTAAAATTTCCTGGCGATGGGCGCCTGGGTCACTTAGTCTGCCTTGGGTCATAATCTCAGGGTCCTGGGATTAAATGCATCGGGCTTCCTGTTCAGCAGGGAATCTGCTTCTCCTTCTGCCTCTCCCCCTGGCATGTGCCCTCTCTCTCTCTCTCTCTCTAAGATAAATAAATAAAGTCTTTAAAAAAATAAAATAAAATAGTGAATAAAATTTCCTGGCAAACTTTATAAACTATCTATGCCCAGTCCCATTCCAGACTAATTAAATCAAAATCTCTGGGAATTGAGCCTAGAAGTGAGTATGTTCTTTCTTTCTTTCTTTCTTTCTTTCTTTCTTTCTTTCTTTCTTTCTTTCTTTCTTCCTTCCTTCCTTTCTTCCTTTCTTCCTTTCTTTCTTTCTTTCTTTAAGGTTTATTTATGTATTTGACAGAGAGAGAAAGAGGGCACTCAAGTGGAGGGAGGGGCAGAGGGAGAGAATCTTCAAGTGGACTCCCCGCTGAGCGGAGTGCCCAATGTGGGACTGCATCCCACAATGCTGAGATCACAACCTGAGCCGAAATCAAGAGTTAGAAGCTTAACCGACTGAGCCACCCAAGTGCCCCAGTAGTGAGTATTTTCAGTCTAAAGATAATGAATATTTTACTGAATAGATAAAATTGTGATTCTATGGATAATTAATTAAATATATATGTGATAAAAAATATAATGTAGAAAAGTATTTACAATATAATGATGAATTTTTTTTCATCTTTATGGAGGTGAATTAACCTATAGAATTGTAAGATATTTCAAGTGCACACTGCGGTGATTTAACGGGCACATACATTGTGAAAGAATTCCTCCCACCTAGTTAATGAGCATATCCATCACCTCACATATTTATCTTTTTCTTTCTTTTTTTGTTGAGAACAGTTAAGTTTTACTCTCTTAGCAAATTTCAACCATACAATGCAATGTTATTAACTATAATCACCATATTTTACATTAAATCATCAGACCTTATCCATTTTATAGCTAGAAATTTGAACCCTTTTACCAAGTTCTCCTAGTTTCTCCTCCCCCTAACCCCTGGCAACTAGTTTTCTACTCTCTGTTTCTATGAGTTTGATGGTTTTTTTAGACTCCACATGTTAAGCAATACCATGCAGTATTTGTCTTTCTCTTTCTGGCTTATCTCATTTAGCATAATGCCTTCCAGTTCATCCATGTTATTGCAAATGGAAGGAAAGAAGGATTTCCTTCTTTCTTGTGGCTGAATAATATTCCATTGTGTGTGTGTGCATCTCACATCTTCTTTATTCACCCATCCATTGATGGACAATTTAATACCAACTATATTATAGTATAATTTTAATTACTGGTTAATTAATTCAACAGCTTAATTATTTAATGCCTATTTGTGTCAGGCAGTATTCTAATAGGCACTTGGAATAATTCAGGAAATAATACAAAAATCCCTTTCCTTAAGAAGCCTACATTCTATGTAGTATGTATATAAAGATAAAATTAGAGACAGCTAAATGTGAGTCAAAATTAGTTTTAAGCAATCCTTATTTTCTCCTTTAAACTTTCTGGTAGCTCCAGGTTCAAAATCAGATAAAAATATTTTTCTCTAATATATTATCCAGATTGGTGGTATCAAGATTATTTAGCACTCTAAGAGTGATATATTATTGAAAGACTTAAATTAACCCCTCTTGGCAATTTCAAACTACACTTCTTTTTTTTGATTGTTGCTTTCCTATGACTGGAAATGTCCTCCTTCCCCCCATTTTATTCTGATCCTGACATGGATCTTGGACTCCCTCTGCTGGCCAGATGGCATCGGAGAAGAAGACTGAACTGAGAACAAACCTGGAAAATCACAAAGCACCATAACCACCCTACTGGTTTCTCCCTCATTCACTCAATCCAAAGACACTGATTGAATGACTACTGTCCTTGAAACCCTCCTATACTTTTCTCCAGGAAGTTACCAATCCCAGAAGATTTCTTGTGCATGGACTCAAGAAAAAGCATCCACTTTCGGACCAGAAAGGATGACTGGTGTATATTCATGCTGGGCTATGAAAATAATTTACATCTCTGTGAAAATCAGAGACGCCCTTCTACAATACTCTCTAGAAGGTACTGAAATACTGAAGCTTAGGTTTTTCTAAATGATAGCAATCAGCATGAAGTAAAAGACCTAGACACTAAAGGAAGGGATCCCAAACCATGGAAGGCTGGGGTAAAAATGTACTCAGTTGTCCCAAGAAAAACTGGGTATGTTCTTTCTTCCCCGAACTCAGACATAAAGATTTGCATGGTTGCAAAGTTATAAAATTTCACAAAATGAAAATTCTAGCACTCTATTCTTAACCCCTTCATTACATGACTGGTAGCTATTGATTTGATATAGTGAGCAGACATGATATTCTAGGAATGACATTCCTGAAATGAACATTCCCTGCAACTGATGTTTTAGCCACAGATGCCCATGGCAGACAGCTGGGTGCTGAACTCTGCTTAAACATCTATTAGCTAGTCATTGTTTTTTATCCAAGGAGTTTGATCCTTTGGAGTTGTTATACTATAATAATTACAAAAACATGAAACAGACGAATGAATTTTAAACCAACTTAAGGCATTAGAACATTCTAATAAATTCTTGAGACTTTTGAATAAAATCTGTAGCCTTGGGTTTAAAGGTCTCTCCCAGTTGGCTCTACCCAACAGAAGGGCTTCTTGTTCCCCTTCAAATCCGCTGTACCGCATTAGTTGTAAGTGTAACATAACTCAGCCTAAGCCTTTTCCATTGTTGTCTAGTGACGGAATCTTGTAATGGAGATGGGAAATATTGGCAGTGGAGATGGGTATTTTGGCAGTTTTTGCAGGCATTTTTCACTGTCATACGATTGAAACTGCTCTTGCTGGGCAGCATCAAGGGGCAGTCCTGCTAGACATTCTGCAGTATGTGGGGACGTGCCCAGTAAGGAAGATTCGGTTCACATGCTACAGTACTTTCAAGCCTCCCACCAGATTTTCATGGAAGTAAATAAAACAATTTGTATATCTAAGCCTAGGAGTCGACTCTTTTTGATATATAACACAATGTATTTTTTGCACAGTGTTAACATACACAGAATATTTTAGGCTGGCAACTTCCTTTTAGGCATGAAAATGGTATACTTTGTTTTTGTTCAAATTTGTCCCAAAGTTGCTAACCACCATGGGAAATCTTGCCCCTAAATACAAGCACGACTCATGGCATTTGAACCCCTGGTCTACACTTGTACCATTTGCATTTGTAGTTGGGGGTCACAAAGATTTTACAGGGAAGATTTGAGACAAATATTTACATTAATTGAAATACGTGTAATGGGGGCACCAGAGTAGCTCAATCCTTAAGCGGCTGCTTTCGGCTTAGGTCATGATCCCAGGGTCCTTGGATCCAGACCCACATCGGGCTTTCTGCTCAGTGGGAAGCCTGCTTCCTCCTCTCCCACTCCCCCTGCTTGTGTTCTCTCTCTTGCTCTCTCTCTCTCTCTCTCTGTCAAATAAATAAATAAATAGAATCTTTAAAAAAAAAGTTAAAAAGAGAAATATGTGAAATGTAAAGACTTCACCACATTTAATAATAATTTAATTTGTCGCATAATCGTTACTTGTTACATTTGTTATGAAAATTGCAACTTGAAATTTCTTGAAATTGCTTGTGTTCTTTGATCTCACTTTCTTTTCAACCTTACAGACCCAGAGATCCACCACAATACACCTGGATTGTCCCTCCAATTGCTATTTCTTTTTCCAACAGATCTCTAATTTCCTATTGACTATCAAAGCATCTGGTCTCCGTGGTCTCTTTGGATATTCAAGACAGAATGTACACCTCCACATGTGGTCTCATAACATAATTTATTTACTTCAAGACTGTCTCGCCTCCATCCCATGCAACACAAGGAATTATTTTGACACATACTTATAAATAAGTTCCTGCTCATTTGCAGGAGTATCATATTTCCTCATTTTCTCACATCAACAATCTATAATTTGTCTTGACGTGTTATCTCTCCTGCAATTAAGGTTATTTCCCTCTTTCTCTTATCATATAGAGACAGGTCTAGTCTGTCATTACCTACCCTAGAACTAGTTTTTATTCTATATCAACTGTACCTCTGCTCTTTCATTTGCCTCCACTTCTTGTTCAGCATGGCTTCTAATTTTGCTTCTTCTACCTTCTGTCTTAGTCATTACAAGTGGTTACAAACCTCTGACTACTTCATTTCGGCTACTTGTGTAGTCGTGCTTAAGGGTGATACATTGAAATGTATACTACTTATTATACTTTTCTTTTCCCTTTAAATTACAGTAAGAACATTATATTTAATGTACTTTCATTTTTAAGCTTGTGTGCATGTAGGTTATGGAATGAATTTAATTTCAGAAAAGGAAATATTTATTGCAAGAAGAGGGCTTCAGAGAACAACAAATAGAGAAGAGAACAACAAATATATACTATTTGCCCTCCCCGACCCTTAGATACTTATCCCTCCTCCTTTCTGTCCTGTGGTCTTATCTGTTCTTCAGCGTGCATTCAAGGGACTTTAAAATTAGGTTTTTGAAACTGCTTTTGCTCATGAAGGTCTCTTCTCCGAAATACTATGGTTCTATTTACCATAAATAGTTAGATTTTAATCTCACACTGCCTTGAACTCCCATTGCTGATCATTGGTGTGTGTATATGTGTGCATTATTATCTCTTCAACTAGACTGTTAGCTTCTAGAAGGCAAAATTATTTGCCATTCCCTATCCCCACTAGCACTATATTTTGCACAAAATTGGAACTCAATAAATTCTGGTTCGGTAAATAAACCAACTTCAAAACTGTACATGGTAGCATAGCTCTTGGGACGTCCCTCTGCTATAACACTTACCAGACCAAATTAGTTCTTTATGTTTGACTCTCACTAACTGTTAGCTCCTTGAGGAAATGGACCATGATTAGTTACCTTTGCCATCTCAGCATCAGAAGTTCATAGTTCATAGAAATCACCCAGTAACTGCAAACAACCAGACGGATGCATTCATTAAATCCATGAAATTGAGTCCAGTGTGACTGTAGATTATGTGGAAACAAATGAAGGGAATGAATGCAATTAAGGTCACTGCCACAGAACAAATCTCAAAATAAAGTTTCCCAGAATTAAATTATTTTTAAATTCAGTATCATTTTGTCATGATATTATGCCTAATTTTCAATCCTTTCTTCTGCAGAAATTTTCTCTCCAAGAAAATTCTTTGAAAAAAAATCTGAAAGAAAATAGAGGCTTAAAATAAAAATAAAAAGGATAAAGCCCACCCCAGGGTCAGAAAGCTTTCATTATTTGAATATGAGAAGAATGTATTTTGTAGAGTTTTTGTAAAATTGAATTTTGTAGTGTTAAAAATACCTAAGGGTCGCAGGGTGGCTCAGTCATTTGAGCTTCTGACTCTTGGTTTCGGCTCGGGTCATGATCTCAGGGTCCTGGAATCAAGACCAGGATGGAACTCTGTGCTCAGTGGGGAGTCTGCTTGAGATTCTCTCCCTTTTCCACTGAGCCTCCCCCTCCTCAAATAAATAAATACATCTTTTAAAATAATAATAATCCTAAATGCCTGAACAAGTTTATTCTGACAGTCATAACCCCTCTGGGAGCTTCTTCAAAATGCCTGCCAGGCCTACATCCCCTTCTCAAAGTTTCCTTAATCAGGCCCTCCACCTTTCTCCCGGACTCCTGGGACACCACAGATCAGACTAGGGATGGGTACTTTTTCTGGCTAGCCATCTATGGAGGTGAACTGAGTCAAAGCTCTGCCCAATGCAGACCTCCTGTATGGAGAGACGACTAATTAAATCAGGTCCTGTCAGAAAATCCAAACTGGAGACTTTGGAAGACAGTGTTAGTAGCAGCCAGATCATTCAGAGCAGTATGGACAATAGTTGTGTCTCCCTACAGGTGACTGCTACTAGAAGAAAGACAGTGCCCACAAAGTCTTGAAGCTGCCAACAGAAGCCAGAGCAATCACAGGCTGTAGGATGACATCCCATCTCAGTGAGCCCTGAAAATGCCATCGTTCCTACTTTGCTTTCATTACTTAAGAAGCATATTTTGCTCTTACACTTTATAACAGTGTAAGCCACGTTACACTGTAAGGTCCGTGAGAGAGTAGAAAGACAATTTAGCGACAGTTATCCCACATGCTGCAGTGCAAAGCTCTTCAGATGTAGAGCAGGCCTGGAAAAGCACAATGCCTTCTTAGGCAAGGCAAGTAACATACATGAGTGAAGCCAGCCAGGTGTAAGACAAAACAGGAAGATGCTTGTTCCGTTGCACCCCAGCTTTGGTCAGAGCGATCATTCAGGAGGACAGACACTATTTGCTAGAACTTCCAACAATGCACGTTTGCCTAGCATATTGCAAGACCTCATTAATATTGATTATTTTTAATGTCATTTATAATCATTATCAGCCACCACACTTCTCTGGAAACACCTGGAGAAATGAAACTACATGGGAAATTTACATTTTTGAATTCTTTAATGTCTATTTAGCTCACGAATATTTTTAGGTCATGCTGTTTGAGAAATGCTGTTCCTGTTTTACTTGGTCTCAGAGGGGAGTGGGGCAAGATGGCAGAGAAGTAGGAGATCCTGTTGCAACCTGTCCCCTAAAGTGAGCTGGATATCTACCAGAACACACTGAACACCCATGAAATCAGCCTGAGGGGCAAGATTTTTCACTTCTGGATCTCTACAGGAGCAGAAGACAGCAGTGGAGAGGTAAAGCGAAGTGGGAACACTGTTTTAATTGGTCTCTTAACCGAATCACAAGAAGCCTAAAATTTAAGGTGCGCTGACTCTACTGGTTTACTCTCCGTTAATGATCATTTCTTTGGTTTTGGGGGGGAAAGACGGCCTATCTATTTCTTGGTTTCTCTAGCCTATGTTTTCCCTGGGTAATTACCCCCAGAGACATCTTCAGACATTGCCTATCAGACAGAAATGTGGATTGAACATAATGTGATCTTCTCCAAGTTGGTTAGGCCTTTAATCAGAGACTGCCAGTTCTGACCAACTCTTCCAGAACAAACCGGTACATTTTCCTGCCTCTGAAGGACGGGTACAAATGATGAAGCTTAGCTAAGAAATGTGCAAGGAGCCCGTACCTGTTACAGCACGTATGACAACACAGCATACACACGTGCAGAACTCTATGCATCACTTGCAACTCCACGCACTAGTGTGGTAGAAACTGCCTGCTTTTGTCTTGTTTTCTTTTCTTTTCTTTTTTTTAATTTTATTTATTTATTTGACATAGACGGCAGAGAGGCAGGTAGAGAGAGAGGGGGAAACGGGCTCCCTGCTGAGCAGAGAGCCAGATGTGGGGCTCGATCCCAGGACCCTGGTATCATGACCTGAGGCGAAGGCAGAGGCTTTAACCCACTGAGCCACCCAGGTGCCCCTGTCTTGTTTTCTTAAAAAAAAAAAAAAAGAAAAGAAAAGAGAAATGACCATTACCAAAATGAAATAATTCAGTCAAGTGCCCTAGGCTTCCTTCTGTTTTAATAACTACTATGAATTCATATTGTGAATTAATATTATGAATTCCTATGCAACACAGCCAAAGCATGTTAAAGTCTCAACGTAAATAATGCTGCATTAATATAACCCGTTGAGGTCCGGTTTCCTCTGGGGCAACAGCATTGTATGAATGTGGGAATCAGACTGACCTGGATTCAAATTCTGACGTGCTTATCAGATATGTATCTTTGGAAAGTGCCTTAACCTCTCAGAGCCTATGTTATCATCTCATATCATCTTACTTTATAGAGCTGATATGAGAATTACATGAAATAACCTAGGAAAGCTCCTCTCCACTGTCTATCATTGAGCAGACATTTAATATATAGTACTTTTTCTCGTTTCCATCCCATCTTCCCCCAGCACGATGCAAGGATCAACCCGGTTGCACACAGATAGGAGACAACATAAGGAGAAGTGACTTGAACATCCTTAGACACAATACTGAGGAAGAAGAATCTTTGCCCTTATGCCTTGCTTCCCCTTCGTCTGAGGCAGATCTGTCTGCAATGGCCAGACTGGCCAGATATTAGTTTATTTGCTAAGTTATTTATTTAACAAATACAAGCCCTATTAAGTCACCGCTGCATGTCTACAGAGAGAGAGCTGTGGGCTTTGGACCCAGAAATATCAGCAGTTTGATTCTACAATTTGTCTGCATTGTCTTGAGCTCCTTGATGCTTATTTCTATGTCTAAACAGGGATAATAATCATATCTGTCTCCTGGGGTTCTCATGAAGAACAAATATAATAATACAGGGAAAGTACGGGGCATAAAGTAAAAGTAGAATCTAACTGTCTGTCTTTCCCTGCCCCTCTCATTTGATGCTAGATTTTGTACGTCCTGGAAAGCACAGAACAACCAGACAGAGATAAATACATCCTGCTGGTTTAAGGAGCAAATACATGTGATTCATCATGTGTACTTCCTCTATTATTTTTGCTTGCAGTTTTGTATCTCTCTGCACTTCTGCGTTTCAGCCTGAAATGCTGAGACAACAGAAGGAAAGCAACAGGATCTCTGTCTTGTCTGAATACAAAATCCTGGTTGCTTTCTGAAAAAAGTTGTTCTTACACTTGCAGGTCAATCAGTTTCTAGTCCAACATTCTTACCAATATCAACCAAACATTACCTTGCTCTATCTACAATTCAATGAAATCCTCCAAACTCTTCATCCCTGGGACTCCTATCCTCAGGAAATTAAAAAAAAAAAAAAAATTTTAATGACATTTAACCCAACATTTCATACATGCCGTGAAATACAGTGTTTCAGAGTCAGAATAAGATTCCTGAACCACTGCCTACTTGTGATCTCTCTCTCTCTTTCAAATAAATGAATAAAATCTTTAAAAAAAATAAAATAAAATAAAGATTCCTGAACCACTACTGTAATCCATGTCTGTCTAGAAATAGTTGAAATCACTTCTCAGAAATGTGCTTCTTTTTAATTTAAATTAAAATTAAATCTGACATACGTAATCATGGGAAACACAAGTTCTCATATGCATCACATAACCAGTAACGCTCCATTCCTTATCAGAGAACGAGCTATTATTTCCCACGAGCGAATTTTCAAATAAAAGAAGTGTACAGTGAACCCACTCCCTGCTCCACTCACCTCAACTTGTTTAGAAATAAGTTTTAAAAAACGGAGAAGAAAATGGAGAAATGGGGGGGAGGGGCAAACTTCACATTTCAAATTCAGAGCAGTGTAGATAGGCTGAAAGTAGAGATGTTTTGAGCTGGAAATTTCTGTGGCATGTTAGTCTATCGTTATTGGCCTAAAACTGAAATATTTTAAATAATTTGGTCTGAAGAGTCTCTGGGGCATGTGTAGATCTTTAGAATGTATCAGTAAGGGACTCAGAACAAAGGAAACAAGGAACTCACTGATATGCTTGCTCTAGATTCCAATTTTAAAGAAAGGGGGAGGAAAAAAGGGTCTCATCACCTTCTGGCTTGTTAAGCCAGCGAGGGATGGAAAAGAGATCATAATTTGGGGCCCGAGCTCTTTTTATCTACTAAAATGTTATTTGTGGTTGCCCTCAAAATGGATAAGGATAAAGAACTCCAACACATTCCATTATTTTAGAGTCAAAACCTCTATAATTCTACCTCTCTGCTTCCTAGACTAAAAGATAAAAACACTATCTAACCTAATTGTAAATCGCAGTGACTATTACAAACACGCGTTCCTGTTTCAACAGGGGTTTCTCGAGCATTAAGCCAGAGTAGATTCTATAGGGCTATGTTTTTATGTTTTCATTTTGTCTGCTTTTTATCTTCATTCTTGGTCTCCGCTATTATTTCTAGTGACTGTAAGTATTTCCAAAACTAGAAATATCTCTCCATCCCTTCTGATTTCCTTATGATCTGAACATGATAAAATGATGACATGTATCGGAACTGTAACTCAAATTAGGATAAAAAGGAGCCAACAAAATCTCTGGTAAGTACATGGGCTTTAGCACTATGTGCTCTCTGTTTTTGTGCCTTTGAAGAATTTTTTGCTTATTTCTGCATTCTTGAATATGTTATAGATAATTACATTTAAAGATAAAAAGATGCTTGAGTTAGTGAGGTATGATTCCACTGGATAAATATCATGTTACCCTTTGCTTGATTCCTTTCATTCTCTCACACCCTACATACACTCTATCAGTGAATTCTGTAAGGTTTACCTTGAAAAATATCCAGAGGCTAGCCATGTTTCACCACTTCCACAGCTACTGTTGTGACCCAAGCCACCAACAGCTCTTGCCTGGATTACTGCAATCTCTCCTACCCTCTCTCTGTGCCTCTGCCTTTGGACCCTTCAGTCTATTGAACCTGGCCAGAATAGTCCCGTTCTGACGGCAGATCATGCCCCTCGTCTGCTCAAAACCTCCCACTGGTTTCCTACTTCACTCAGAGTAATAGGCAAAGCCCACGACCTACAAGATCCTACATGATTTCCTCTCTTGCAACTCTTTCTCATTCAGTCCTTTCCAATCAACACTGGCCTCTGTCACCAGTATTTAAACACACCCAGGAAAATCGCTCTGTGCACAGTCCATTCCACTGCCTAGAATGGACTTCTCCCTCATTTCTTTCTTCCTCATTTCTTTCTCAGATGGCCTCTTCACACTGAGACCTTCCATGGCCACCCTACCTAAAATTTCAACACAGTCCTAGCAATTGTTATGCTCCTTTCCTACTTAATACCTAATTCTTTCTCCTTGACACTTATCAGATTATATTATTGACTCCCTAGCAGGTGAGCTCTGTGAGGGGTTTTTGTTGGATTTGGTCACTTTGTGCCCAGAACACTGCCTGGTACATATTAGATGCTCAGTTGTTGAATATATAAGTGAGCAATTTCAACCTCTCATTTAAGTTTCAATGGAATTCAAACATCCAGTTAATAATAACTCATCTTTTATATTCAGCTCCTTTTCATTGAGAAATTTTAAATGTTTTGGTACAATTTGGCACCAGCATCAGACAGATCTGGATTGAATCCAAACTACCATATACTAGCTGTGTGACTTTGGGCAAATTACCTAATCCCACTCAACTCAGTTTCCTCATCTGCAAAATGTCGACAAAAATAGCACCTGCCTCGTGGAGTTATTATAAGTACAAATGATATAAATGTCCAGGGCCTTGAACATAGAAAAGACTTAATAAATATAATCTATTATTTTTACGCATTTTTTCATGTGTATATGCAAATATCAGATGTTTACTCTGCAAGAATACGTCTATAATTAAGTCTCTCCCATTCTAATAACCTCCTTATATGACATTCCTTTAATATTTATGCTACTTCAGGAATAATTTGCATTAATTGCATGTTTGCAAAGTACCAGACACTGTTCATTTCCTCCTGTGTCAATTCCTTTACTGACACTCTTTTACAGATGAGGAAACTGGGGCACAAAATGCTGAAGTAAAGGGCAAGTGTGTCTTGCCTAAGACACACAGCTAGAGAATCTGGAAGCTCTAGCCCAGTTTGACCACTCCGACCCCAGAGCCCCCATTCTTTGCAATTAAGCACTTTGTAACTTTTCTCCTCTTACATGATAAGACTTTTCATATTAAGGCTCATGCTAATTCATAAATCAATGTCAAGTATGGTTTTTTTAACTGAACTGTAACTATTTTTGAGGAACAAAAGCTTGGTTATCTCTTTATTGTCATTAAGTTTAATATGACAGTCTGTTCATAGTGAGACTTTAACAAATGTTCTTTAACAAACTCAGCAACTAAGTGACTGGCACAGAACATGTTTCTTGACTTGCTTTCCAATGATCTATACCAGAGACTTCTTCAGGCAGGATGAAAAAAATGGCCATCTCTGCTGTAAAACTGACTCCGATATCATCAAGCAGGTTCAAGGTTTGAAGAGCTGAAGTCATTCTGTATCAGCTTAGGGTCACCTCTCTCATTCTTCCAAAAGTCCTTCTGAAGTGGGTTTATAATGGCTGTCAACTGGCAGATAATAATCCAGAAGAGAAACAAATGAATCATCATTCTAATCTACAAAGCAAGCAGGTGTGTTACTTGGCAAGCTGCCAAGAACTACTGCATCCGTTGCACATATTTCTGCCTTAAGCTCCCTTGTTTGCAAAGGACCAAGGCCAAATTTCCTCACTGTCAGAGTTTCCAGGTATGTGACTTTGGAATCCACTATGCAAAGAAGGCAAAAGGAATGGAAAATGAGTTCAACTTGACTCTAGTAAGTATATATGAAATAAATTAGTGAGAAATTACTGTGAAATACAAAGCCTTTATATGGAAAGTATTTTAACTTATATATTTTTAAATGTCTATCAAGAAATTTATATCAAACATGGCAAGAGATCAATTTGTTATATAAAATGTTTTATAATAAATGGTCAATGATACATAGAAACACATACAAGTTAATAAGAATATCAGTTTCCCTCTGGCTAATAAGCAAAAACATGAGCAATAAAAAAAGTGGAAATATGGTAGTAAATAAATATGTGAGGAAAATATTTAAACTTCATAGTGATCAAAGAAATATATATTAAAACACCAAATCATCATCAGAAGAAAAAAATTTGTAACTAATGGTGACAGATGCTAACTTATTGTGATCATTTGCAATATCAAATCATTACATATTATACCTGAAACTAATATAATGTCCTATGTCAATTATACCTCAATCAACACTGTATTAACTTATTAAATTATGGGGAAAAAATTAATTAGATGAACAAATTCTGAGAAGTGAACTGCTCTGCAAAAATTGTTGGTATATCCACGTGGATAATTCAGCAATACTTACCAAGATTCATATAAATATGCATGAATTTAACGAGGAACCATATTCATGGTAAATTATACTAAAAATTAATTCAAAGTATAATTTTAAAAAATATCTACTAATTTTTACTTATGGTGAAAAATTAGAAACAATCAAAGATCAAAAAATAGGAGTCTGGGGTGCCTGGGTGGCTCAGTTGGTTGAGCAACTGCCTTCGGCTCAGGTCATGATCCCAGAGTACCGGGATCGAGTCCCACATCAGGCTCCCAGCTCCACAGGGAGTCTGCTTCTTCCTCTGACCTTCTCCCTTCTCATGTTGTCTCTCGCTCTCCCTCTCTCAAATAAATAAATAAAATCTTTAAAAAAAAAAATAGGAGTCTTGGGCACCTGGGTGGCTCAGTTAGTTAGCCATCTGCTTTCAGCTCAGGTCATGATCCCAGGTTCCTTGAATCGAGTCCCACATTGGACTCCCTGCTTCTCCCTCTGCCTCTGTCTCTACCTATCTCTCTGTCTCTCATGAATAAATTAACAAAATCTTTAAAAAAAAATATGAGTTTTGAGCATCAGTTTCAAGAGCTATTACTCAGATAATTTAAAAATATAAGATTTATCTCTGTAGCTAATTAGTACTTATAGAGCATAAAGCCTGATATAAAACTATACTTACACTATAACCATAACTATGCTAAATATGAGTCCAAGATGTATAAGTATTGTCAGAGAAAAAAAATGAAATCAGTTGGTGAGGTAGTAAAACCCTATCTAATATGTCTTTGTTTTATATTTATATTATTATTACCATCATCATGTTATTTTTCTGGCTATTGTTATTGATTACGAAACAAATAGAAGCCAATAAAAATATGAATTTTTAATATTGTCTGCAGTTTTCAAAATAACTTTGACTAGCAGGGAAAAATAATCCAAATTTGACTCCTATGCTATAAGATTATGTGATAACAAAGTATCAATAGATTTCACAAAACTTTATCACTCATATTTTGTACGATTAAAAATCAGACATAAACATTAGCCCAAAACAACGTGATAATGGGTTCTACAAAACACTAAGCAATAACCGTCAGTGTGGTGGCCTCGCATCGGGAGCATGGTCTTTAGAGGTAGAATCCCAGCTGTGCTATTAACTCTGAAGGACATAGTACCCTTCCCAAATCCCAGTTTTCACAGTACTTATCTCATCAGGTGGTTCATGAAAATGAACTAAGGAATATAAAGCACAGCATGTGGCACATGGTAAATGGTCAATAAAATAAGTTATTAATATTATATATAGCAGGCTTTAGCAGAAGATCCATGAAACCTTTATTATTCCTTTTATTATTCTAACATATAAAAATTGTCTTTAAAAATTGACCTTCCCTGACATGATCCTACTCTCCGCCCTTGTTGCATTCCAATAAAGCTTAATGCATGACACGTCATCAGATTCTTTCCCTGGAAAACTTAATACTTCTCAATTCACTCAGTCATCAGCTATTGATTGAGCATTTTGACAAATATCCTACCTTCAAGGCTCAGCATGAACCTATGCCCCTCATGCCTGACCCCAAAGCACCCAAAGATTTCTCCAACCTCAAAAATTTTATAGCATTATTTTATAGCAGAGTTTCCCAACCTTACCACTATTGATGATTTAGGCTGGACAATTATTTTTGTGAGGGGCTATCCTGTACATCATAGAATGTTTTGCAGCATCTCTGCTCTCCACTCACTAGATGCTAATAGCTAATCCTCCCCCTTCACTGCCAGCCAACTGTAAGAACCAGAAATATCCCTTTATCCCAAAGACATTTCTAAATCTTCCCTGCTGGGCAAAATCATCCCTGATTGAAAATCACTGTTCTGTAACATTCTTATTTTAGCAGTTAATCCATGTGGGATTATGCTTTTTGATATCATATATGCTTTTTAATTAAATTATTGTTGGTGTGCTGTATTTTCATTAACTATTTTTTGTGTATCTCTCTTCTTTGAGTAAATAGCTGATAAATTCCCTACAGACAGGCACACTACATTGTACATCTCTGTATCTGCCAATGATTGATTGGTCAATGTCACCTGCTATTGGATGACTAATTCGTTTTGACATAGTGCATAAGAGTGAGATGCCTGTGTCTAAATTCTGGTCCCACCACTCACTGGCTATCACTTTGGTCAAGTTAGCTCACATCTCTATAGATCAGTTTTATCATGTATAAAAAGAGGAGAATAGCACCTTCTTCATAAGTTCATTGTGAGGATTAAATAAATTAATATTTGTAAAACACTAAAGTAATACCTGCCCACAGTAAACACTATCCAAATATTACCTATTATAATGTACATATAACATCAAAGGATGCAATTTAGTGGAATAAGTGATTTCTGTTCCCATAAGAATGTTTTATATGGCTTAAAAAATATGACAATCTATCCAAAAAATTAGAGGATTACATGCAAAAAGTGATCTACAATAAGCAGTTTGTCAAAATGTACTGTATGAATGATTGCCAAATGACTAACGAAATATTCAGAGAAGGGAAAATCACAGTGGAGTAGAATGGGCGGGAGAAGGAGTTACAGAAGAGGTAAAATTTGACTGGAACTTTGAAAAACAATTTGTTAAGAAGTAAGAAAAAAGTTTAGAAGGGAGAAAGTTTCAATCAAAATCTCAAAAAAGAGAAACACCATGGCATATTCTAGACAGAGCAAGCAAACAAGTCTGGCTAGAGTAGAAGGTTGAAAAGGACCATGTGTTGAAAAAAATGTTCACATTGCTCAGCATCAGGTAAATACAAATCAAAACTTCAATGAGATGCCACCTCATACTAGCCAGAATGGCTAAAATTAATAACTCAGGAAACAACAGATGTTGGCGAGGATGCAGAGAAAGAGGAATACAATGTTGGTGGGAATGCAATCTGGTGCAGCCACTCTGGAAAACAGTATGGAGGTTCCTCAAAAAGTTGAAAATAGAGCTACCCTGTGGCCCAGCAATCGCACTACTGGGTATTTACCCTAAAGATACAAATGTAGTGATCCAAAGGGGCATGTGCACACCAATGTTTATAGCAGAAATGTCCACAATAGCCAAACTATAGAAAAAGCCCAGATGTCCATCAATGGATGAATGGATAAAGAAGATGTGGGGCGTATATATATGTATACACACACACACACACACACACACACGTGTGCACACACACTGAAGTATTACTCAGCCATCAAAAATAAAATCTTGTCATTTGCAACGACATGGATGGAACTAGAGGGTATTATGCTGAGCGAAATAAGTCAATCAGAGAAAGACAATCATCATATGATCTCACTCGTATGTGGAATTTAAGAAACAAAACAGAAGAACATGGGGAAGGGAAGGAAAAATAAAACAAGACAAAATCAGAGGGGGAGAAAAACCATAAGGGACTCTTAATCATAAGAAACAAACTGAAGGTTGCTGGAGGGTAGAGGGTAGGGATATGGGGTAACTGGGTCATGGACATTAAGAAGGACACGTGATGTGATGAGCATTGGGTATTATATAAGCCTGATGAATCACTGAACTCTACCTCTGAAATCAATAATACACTATATGTTAATTAATTGAATTTAAATTTTTTAAAAAAAGGACCATGTGTGAGAACAAAGCAAAATTCAAAATCCATGTTTTGTCCCATGCAATTGACATGCTCATTAGCAATCAAAATCATTCTCACACATTTTAGTTAGTCGTTATAGTTGCCATTGGTGACTGGAATATTTGTGGCAAGGCCCATGGTCCAATATGAAGCAGATTTGCAATATATGTTTATTTCAACAAGAACAATAATAACTCATGATCACTGAATATTTTCTGCATATGAGATAGTGTGCTGAGCATTCATTAGTATGCTTAACTTAAATAAATTAAATTAACGCCATCCTATGGTAGACCACATTTCACACACTAAATAAGTATACAAAAATACTATATATATTCAAGTTGAGTAGCTCACCCAATGTCACATGATCAGTGTCACAGAAAGGTTTGAAAAGCTGTGCTCCTGCTACTGTACTGATATTTTCCGCAGGCTCTTCTCTCTCTACCTTTTTCTTTATAACTTTTTCTGTGGTACATGTGTGCTTATGTATCTCAGATCTTCTGTCATTCTGAGCTTTCTTATTTTTGCTATATTCTGGACACAGCATTTTTTTAATTGCTGCTCTCAGTTTTCTTCATAAAGGTATGGTCTTGATCAGCACAGCATAGGTTTCATCAGCTACAGTATTTCCTTAATGTCTATAATCACTGTCACTCATTTGCACGCTGATAATAAACCCATATTTCCTTGTGATTAAAATATTTTTAATTTTTATTATAACATAGGATGTATTAGGATTATATTTTATATTTGCTGACTTGCCTATAACATAAACCAAAAATAAAAAACTGCTTACTAGATGCAAAATGAAACCAACTTCAACTGATTACAACAATCACAACTATATATATATATATACCAATGTATAGTCTTATGTGAAATGGGAGATAAGATTGGAGAAGTGAATTAAAATGTTAATTTGGCCGTCTAGTTATAGAGGGCGAACTTTACATTACAGCTTTAGGGATCTTAAAAAGTTTTTGAGCAGAGCTGTCAAATGCTGAAACCAATATTTTAGGAAGATAAATTGAGTATACAGCAAATTGAAGGAAAAAGAAATTAACAGGTAAACATCTGGAACACAATAATCTAGGACTGAGTGTGAAGGTCATTTTTAAAAGGTAAAAGCAACACCATTTATAATATATCAGATACTTGGCTTAAGAGAAAGACAGAATATGTGAAGTCTACCAAAACATAGCATGTCATGATCATGCCATAAACCGTAAAAGACATATACACACACATCCCATTTCCCTGGTTAACCAAAAACTAGGAAGCTTAATCCCATGGATTCACATCAGCTTTTATGCAGAAGAAATGCCTTCCATCAGGTCTCTTCTCTACTCTCCTTGAAACTCATAGACCTAACTGCCACTGCTCCTCCTTTAACACACACACACACACACACACACACACACACACACGGTGTCTTTGTGGTCCCATGTTTCATATTTCATGTAGCTTCTCCCATGCAAAGGACAATCACTCATTTACTGAGTACCCACTGTATGGCAACTACTATATCGTTATCGTCTCACCAAATCTTCAAAACAAACCAATGATAGTAAATGATCATCTTTATATTACAGAGGAAGAAACTAGGGCTCAGAAAGATTAAAGGACTTGATTAGCACCAGAACCAGAATAAAGAGAAATGGGGAGGGTGGGGTCAAAAATAATACTTTTTATTTTCAATAACACTGCTATTTACAAAACATTTTCACATACCTTAGTTCTTTGCATCCTAAAAATAATTCTGTTATCAATAGGAAATAGAGTTTTTCAGGGACAATTTCTTGGATAACATTATTTAAAGATGTTAGGCCTACATGTAGGTATGAAGACATCTTTCTCTCAAAATACCAGCTTCCGCAGTGTTCCTTGTAATTGGCAACATCTCTACTTCCCTAAAGAGTACACTGACTCATCCTTTCTTAAGAAACGAATCTTAAATTCGTATCCCTACCACATCTGAAATAACAGTTTGGAAGATCAGGAAGGGCAGAGAAATAGGAAAACACGTTAAAGTTCAATCCACATCCAAGACATTCTTATCTGTTCATGGAGAAAAATCCATCCATGTTGATGTTAGCCTTTTAAGTGACACAAATGTGACTAACCTGGCTTGGTACTGAATGTGTGGAAGTGGGTCTGTCTGAAGAGTGAGGTGAGACTAGTGCCCGTTGACTTGATTGGTTCATGGAGAATGTTTTGATTTATACCCCTCTCCCTGCAAAGAACATGCACCAAATGTTTACCTGAAGTGATCCTCTCAGAGGGTCCAATTAAAATTTCTTACAAAAGCCTGGCTAACCTTAGTCTAATAGATAATAACCCTATTATCTTCAGATATAAAACTAGGAAAATCTGAAGAAAAAAATCATAATGTATTCATTATCCATCTAATATTTCCATTTTCTCCTTCAAGCTCAGAATGTTATTTTATGTTTCCTTCTAGACTATGTGTGTGTTAGGGTAAAGGGAGGGAAGATATTTTTATGACAATAAATATGAAAGTGAACATCTTGAAAGCGGGCACTGGGTCACCAGCTTTTCTGCAGATAAAAACCTGCACAAAACAGATAATGGTTAATTTTACAACTATTTTATATATATTCCCTTCAGCTCACCAAAATGATTGTCTTCAGAACTTATGTCCATTATTCCTTCACTGTCTTCTCTGAAATTGAGTTCTCTGAATAAATACAAGGGTTGGTTTACAGTTAAAAATAATGAGCCTCTACAGGGCCAATGTCCTTGCATGCAATAAAAGGGTGTGGGCTAATTACAGGAGCAGAGTTTGGTTTTTTCCCCGTTTTGCTTCACTTTGATTGGTGGATTGGCACTTTAAATAAAGGTTTCTGGTCTTCCCTGAATGCGAGATACAGAGCGAGTCCTAGGCACAGCCCAGAAAAAAAAAATTTAATCTTCTTTTCTTAGAACTGTCTTGGTTGGCATCACCAGGCCCTGAGAACACAGTGCATGTCAGCATTAAAGGTAAAATGTGATTTTTATGATTTCCATGTGATTCCTATACGTTCTTTTTTTTCTATCTCCAGGTAGCTTTTATAAAGAGAGTTTTCATTTGTCACCAGAAGCTGAATAATAGTCTATTGTAAACCATTAGCATGTTCCAGTGAAGACATGTCTACTACCCTACCAGATAAGGAAAACAAAACTAATCTATAGACTTTTTTTTTTTTTTAACTATTTGTTATTATTAGTGACAGTGTCTAATTTAGAAAGGTATTAAAAGAAAGAGCAAATTTCTTGGCTGGTCAAATTTCTGTTTCTGCTTTTCAACTTACAGAATAAACTGAAAGAGATAATTCATTTTAGAAAGAGGAAAACTCAGGGTGCCTGGGTGGTTCAGTTGGCTAAGCATCTGCCTTCAGCTCAGATCATGATCCCAGGGTCCTCGGACCCCTACGTTGGGGGTCCCTGCTCAGACAGGAGTCTGCTTCTCCCTCTGCCCCTCCCTTGCTTGTGCTCTCTCTCTTTTGCTCTCTCTCTCTCTCGAATAAATAAATAAAATCTTCTTGAAGATGAAAAATAAAAGAAAGAGGAAAATTCAATTTTGAGACATATTGCTCACTAATATAAAAGGCAATTAAAAATTCAGTTTGCTCTTATTTTTAAAAAGATAGGTTTGGGCATGGTTATCTGAGTAACTGAAGCCTAGAGTCATATGCTCTAACATACTGGCAAATAAAAGTTTGCTATAAAATAATTGTTGGTTGTATTATATTTCAAATGCGTTTCAAAATTTACTCTGGAGAGAAAGTACGTGAATGATATTTAATAGACCAAAATTTCACATAGTGAAAGGGTTTTCAAATTCATAATTCATTTTATGAAATGATATACAACATTTAAAGGACACAGCACAGAAGTGGTTCCTACATGTTCATTTAGGTTGTAGCTCTATTAAAAAAAAGTACTTATATATTTTTTTGATTGCCAATTCATTCCAAAAACTAGTAAATACAAACAAGTTGTTTAGAAACATTTAGTTGTATTTTTTGTTTTGTTTTTTGAAACTGATTGTTTTGGAAGAACAGAAATGTGGCTTATTGAAATATTGTCTTTTAATCCCTCTGAAATAAAAATGCATCTAATTTAATTCACCAACCTAACTGTTTCAGATCCCACTTTTCAAAATGAAGGACCTGATACTGATCTTATGCCTCCTTATGAAAATGAGTTCTGCAGTACCGGTAAGTTAGAGTTTTCTAGATTGTGCCCTAAGAGGGACATTGTTGGATACGATACAGTACTGAAGGACATGGGCTGAAGTCCATGCATGGCCTCATTTGAATTAATCCAGTGGCAGACTTCCTACTGAGTCAAGGTCATAGTTACCCAGACATCAGTTTTACCATACAAAAGCAGTAATTCAAATATATAACTTTTCTATTCAAAAAGATATTAAAATATTCCAAAGGCAATTTTTAAGTCTTACTCCATTCATTCAAAGATAAAGGACTTATGTAGCCTCCACAGTGCCATGGCACAATTTTATTGTCAACTACTTGCTACCTCTATATAATTGAAATGGAGAAGAAATTCCTCTACAAAAGTGAAGTATGTTTTCTTCATTTTAAAAATAATATTATCCAAATTATGATGATCACAAAACAGAACTAAGTAGGTCCATTTGAGGCTAGTAATTAATCAACAGATTAGTCTTATGGGGGAGATATTGTGTGACTGAGAGCTTACGTTTCTTAAATCAAAACATGCCTCAGCAATGGGGCTAATTGTGTGTTATAGTCCTACACCTGGTAGATCACATATTGATCTGATCTCCTAAGAATACAATCCTCTAAGTACTGAACTAAGCCAATAGTATGTGTTTCTGTTTTCATGGAGACTTTATTGAGCTTCTATATGCATTTGGCAAATATTGATTGAGCACCTGCCATGTATCCAGCAATGTGCTGGGCATTGGAGGCATGAAGGTAAATATGACAGGTCTCCTGTCTTGAGGAACTCATAGTTGGACTCAAATGAACTTTAAAACATTTCAGTTCCCTCAGAAAAGAGGTTAGCTACTTGGGTTTCTTAAAGTTAAATGTCTGGGAGGAAAGGGATAAAACTGGTTACAAGGATGAAAGTCTCAATTCTACAAATGAAAAGAGCTCTATTCCATTACACAACATGAACTTTAAGTGAAATAAAAATTGAAGCTCTAGCTTAACTCTAGCTTACTTTTCTATGAGACTGACATTGGAGTCAGTCTCAGCCATCAACTATCTGTCTAATACTTTGACTACTTCGACATTCTTGGAATGTCTATGCTGGTCCACGCCTGTGTCAATCAGGTCTACCCCTGAGGGACACAAGTGCTTAGGATTGCCAACTGACTGCCTGTCGAGTTAGGTGTTCTCCTTTTACTTCCTTGTTGGAAATGTATCCTCTGTCCATTTACATTCATGTAAATATTGTTTAAATCCTGGCTTGGAGCAAATGGAAAACAAAGTAGACCTTGTCCTGTAGTTGGATCTGTCCAAGTTATCCTATTTGTGTACTGGCCAATGGGAGGAAGGAAGGCTTTACTTTCACAGTCCCCTCAAATGCTGAACAACCTGTTCACATCCCCGCCACGAACACACACATCGCTCTTCCTGTCTACACAACTAATTGTTTCTCTGCTTGGAGTATTTGTTACGCGTTTATAATTCCTTTCCTGCTATCCATTGCTAGAGCTGAATTACTTGGAGAAATTTGCACCATGATTCAGAGGGTGAGATTTTATCTGCATAAAAAAGCAGAAGGTAGAGGGTAGATAATATACTCAGGAGACTATCCCTGAACTTCTTACTCATAAAAAGTAAGTAATTCCAATATATTTGGTGGACACTCTGTAGTATTTGTGGTATAAATGAAGGAAGGAAGGAAGGAATTAGGAACCTGTGCCTCTCAATAATAAGGATTTCCAAAGAACCAGAGACCCTCAAAATGTACTCTAATTCTTACTCTTCCATTCTCCATGTTTTTCTACTAGTATTTGTGCATATTGATAAGGATTGCTTTAGAAAGAAAAATATCTCACATTTTAAAAAGTGTGTAAATATAACTGTATTTTTAACAACTTTCAAATGAACATAATAAATATAATGACACTTGATGCTAGAACTTTTATATTTTAAAAAATTACATCTTTGACATGATCCCAAAAATATAAACACAGATAAATAGATTTATACATAAAATGATCTTCTATGAAAGATGACAGAGGATTTGTTGAAGCCCCTTGAATGGGTGGCAAGTTGGGTTTTGCATTTGGTTTTGCTGAATGCCATGATCCCAGAAGCATGTAGGTTTGCCAAAAGCACAAGAAAATTGAGCTTAAGTTTGTCCCTTTTGCTTTTCCATGGGATAATTTTTAGAATACAAAGTACTCTTGGTATTCTATTTTGTAGCTTTGTTTTACTTCTTATTTGTTTTCAGTGTAACCTCCAACTAAATCAAATTTTGCTGCATTAAGATACTGACAAAGGGCAGATGGTTCATGTGGAAGCAAAATTATTAAATATGATGTGAATTTCCCAATTGATTTAAATTCCTCTTTCTTGTGCTTCAAGGCTCAAGTCAAAAGCTTTCAGCTGACCTTTATGCACTGGGTTAGCTTTCTATTTCCAGCATGCATTTAAAGGAGGTTCACAACAGAAATCTCAAAAATTATTCTTATTTCCATCTAGGTGTTTCCTCAGCAACCTGGAACACCAGGCATGGCTAGTTTGAGCCTGGAGGTATGTATTGTCAGAGTATTACATATAAGCTTTACACCGTATGGTCCTAGAAAGAGAGAAACACCACGGGCTCGTTCTGTTTTCCTAGCCAGGAGTCAGGGGTTGTCTAGAGAAGTTCCAGAGAAGTGTATGACATTTATTAGAGCCTCGTCTTATCATTTTACTGCAATTTTAAACTCTCAGGTATTTTAGTCTTAGGAATGTCATCTGCGTGTGAATCAGATCAACACTAATACTTAATACCTAATATATATTAGATCTATGTAATATAATTACTATATATATATAATTACTACATTAATTAAAACACATTGTTCTGAAGCCACAAATGGCTTATATTTAATTCCATCACCACATACTATTTTATATAAAAATATTCCCGTGAAGAAAATTTACCCTACAAAATGTAGTTGTTTATAAGAACTCTTGTAAATTACATTAACTTTGTTCTATAGTACCTATTTCGTGCCTTGTGTCTGCCTTCCTGTAGTTCTCATAATTAATAATACTGCTTAGAAAAATCTCAACACAATAGAAATATTTGACCATATCAATAGAAAATATTGACAGTTCTGAATAGAAAAATATTTACGAGACCATAAATTTTTCATAAGACCTTGCAAAGTTTATTCACATCATGACAATCTGGGGGAATCAATACTTATATAGGCTAGAAGTTTATTTTGAAAGGAAGCTAATTTCCTTATTTTTTTTCTCAGTTTCTAGCTTAAAATCAACTCAAAGCACTCTCAACCTCTTCCCACTAAATTGAAATTTACTTTTTGTTGAATCGACAGCAATCTTGGCCATCTATCCAGAAAGTCACCATTTTCCCCAATATTTTTTGTATTCATTATTCTGAGGGGTTTTTTATTTGGAAAGGTGGTAGGGTTTGTTTTGTTTTATTCTGTTTTGTCCTTTTTAGTTTGCCTATTTGGGGGCTGGATTTATAAAAAGCAAAGTAAATTAAGTGTGGGGGGAAGAGTCAATGAAACAATATTCTCACAATTAAATTTCTATTTCACTTGAATGAGCTACTTTCCAATGTCTCAACGTGACCTCCACTTAAATGATACTCTTTCTCTTATTTGACTAGTGATTTAAAAAGCAAGCTTACTAATTTAATGGCAATAACAACAACAATGGCAAAACCACATTCAACATTTCCACTTTTCAATAATAATTTATGTCTATTTTTATTTTATTCAAAATGACCCACCACAAACTTTGTGTTAATAATACCATATGTTGACAAAACAGTTGTATCATACAGAAAAGGAATATATGAGGCAAATGCTAACCCACTCTTTTCTTGCTAGACAATGAGACAGCTGGGAAGTTTGCAGGGATTAAACATGCTTTCTCAGGTAAACTTGGTTTCAAATATTTCTCGTTGCAAGAATTAATGGAGGTGGTGGTAGTGATATTAACAGCAACATCATAATTCATGAAATGTGTTAGTGAGTAGACATTATCCTAAAAATTGGAAGAAAAAAATGACTAATTGAAATAACCTAAAATAAAATAAGATCCTGGGATGGGATGGTAGGTAAAACAATATTGAATTTTCTTGAGTAAGAAAAAAAACTCCTGTTTTTTGCTATCAATTTTATTAAACAGTCCAAAATATGGGGGCTTAAAAAGCTAAATCTCAAGTAAGTTTATGAGAATGTTGCAGTCTGGCTCAGAATGGGAAGGAAGTCTGTTGGAAGAAAGTATTTACCCACCCATATTAAATTCACTGATGTCATACTTACTTTTGCTATCTATACACTTTCTGCAGATTTTACAGAAAATGATAACCGAGTTTAAGCCAATACTGAAATAAAAGCAAGGGTTTTTTTTTTCCCCCTGCATGTCTTTAGTATTCAAGATTTGGTTTTGGAAAATCATTTAATTCTTTGTGGATGCATGGTCTCCTCCCACCACATTCTTCTTTCCCATGGATGAGACCAAGGGAACATGAAACTCAACAGGTAAGTTAATTGTATCAATGTGTTTGAAACTTCAAGCTTAACAATATTCCCCTCTTGGTCTTCTCTAAATTGTTATAAACTAGCTACAGACAGATAATACTAATGAACAGAAAATGATCCAAATATTAACAAATCCAATCCTATAATTGTCTTTAGCACATAGGAAAATTTAAAATAAAGTGGCCCAAACTTTCGATCTATTTATATATTTATTTTGCATAGGAAGATATGGCCTCCAAAATACAAGAGGCTTCTGTTAGCGACACAAGCAATAACAATAGACAAACTGTCTTTAAGATGGAAGCAGACCATACCATGACCAACTCTCATTTTAGTCAAGATTCCCAAAATAATTATTCAAAGCCATGTTTAAAATGATGCCAAAGCCCTGGTTATAATACCATGAACCCTACAGCAATCAATAAATATACCCATCAGTTCACCATGGTTTATTAGGTGTCTAAGAAATGCATTAGTCAAACTGTAGATTGGGAGTAAAAGTGAAAACGTTTAAGAATGGCTACAAGGTTCATGAAGTTTCACATCTGACTGGGGATAAGACAAGACACCATACTACATGGTACTAAATTGTGAGGTATAAATAATAAATGCCATAGGAGTTTCGAGATGCACAGTAGTTGAAGAGGCAAAGCAGAGCCAGATTATTGTGAGACTTCTAGGCCACTTCGAGGAGATTGCAAATGATTTAAAAATAACAGGGAGCCCTTCGCCACAGTTAATTTCAAAAAGGAACAAATTAGCATGGTTGTTTTAACAGGAACCTTTGATTCGAGAAGGCTTTCTGTAACAAGGAGCATTACTCACCAATCCACATTTCATGGGACAATAAATTATGTTAATAGTGACTGTTTCTCCACTTGATTGTTTCCAAAATGGACTCCATGATGCAGGAATTTGGCATTTTATTTAATAATTCATTCCCCTTTCATTAACTCAAAAAAATATATTATTTACCATATGCCAGGCATTTGTTATGAACCATGTTAAGTCCAAGGTTAAAAAAAAAAAAAAAAAGACGATTAAGACATATTATTGTGTCTCAGTGGACTGGGAGCAAAGATATCTAACAAATCATTGCAATCCAGTGAGAAAGTAGTAAAACAGACATACCTATAGGAACTCGTAGGAGGAAATGGCAATTCTACCAGGAAGTCCAATAGTTCTCCATATTCTTGAGCACAGGTAGTCCCAAAGGAAGTAAGAGAGACACAGCTGACTGCCCCCAAAAACTTGACTGTACATAAATTGGTGCTTCCTACATAAACATAGCTTCAAGACAATTCCCCTAGACTCTCTTGCAAGTATAAAGTTTCTCAAGCCCTTTGCTTTAGAACTTCTATTAGTAATAATCGCGCCTCAGATAGACCTCAATGGCTAGATACTGCCACTGCGCAAAGCTTAGAACTTCTAAATACCACAGCTCAGTGAGCTATCACTTCCTGACACGCCTCTCAAATTTCTCTGCAGTATGAATATTCTTTGCCTGTGCATCCCCCACCTCTCCCATCGCAGCCATCCTTGCAGCCTCAACAGCCAGGACAGAAACCTTTCCTCCAGGCCGCTATTGTAACGGACATCCAGGACACAGCACAGAAGGGAGAACCTCAGCCTCCAGTTTACCAGGGACAACCGCCCTTGGAGCAAAGAGAAGGGCCAATGCTTGAACAGCAGGTGGCGCCAACAGACAAGCCACCAAAGGCCGAGGTAATTCCTTTCTCTGAAGTCCTATCAGGATTACCCACTAACTCAGTGAAGGAAAACCAATTTGCAGAGCACATTTAAATAATCAGAACTTTCAGGCACAATATATGACAATACGAATATGTTTTTAAGCAGTTGACATATCTGGGAGTAGAACATAAATATCCATTCCTATCCTTTAGGGCATGGATTTTAAAAGATACCATGCCTATAAAATTTAGTTCCTTAGTTGCAAAAAGATGAAAGCTTTCAGAGGAAATAGGACAGCCCAGAGAAGCCCACTCTTCCTCTCATCCGGATATTTTTCAGTGTTGGAAGCACTGAAAAGAGTGGTTGATCCCCCAGCTTTGGAAGTCGTATTTTGCATTATTATTTCTCTGTCTGGTAGAGAAGACTATCATGTAATAACGTAGCGACGAGCAGTGGGAAGAAAGGAAGGTACCCTGTAACAAGTGTGTGGCAGGCGTTTAACAGTCCCCCATATCATCCTGATGACATCCTTATAAAGATAGGTATTATCTATTATCATCCTTTTTAAAAAGAAGACAGACTTTGACAAGTCATAAAATTTTCCCAGTATTACCGAATAATTAAGTGGCAGTTCCAGGATTCAAACCAACCTGGCATGCTCTGATTCCCAAACTCATTACTTTCCACTCTGCAAAACAAAGCAAATTCATGGTAGACATGCCCTGTCTCCCAGCCTGTGCACTTGAAGTATGCCAGTAAAAGGCAATTGTTAGCTCTTGGGTGTACTGTCCAAGACTAAATGAAAGTGAAAATCAGGAAATTCATTTTAGATTGTTTTCTCATAGTGATAAATAAGGTAAGAGTGTATCCAGTTCTATTTTCATGGTTTAGTAATTTTCATGCTTATCTGTGATGCAGCTACCAGGAATGGATTTTGCTGATCTGCAAGGTCCATCGGTAAGTACAGATCTCAGTGAGCTACTTTCTTGGGGAAAATATCTATACTGCAAGAAAGAAGAGTGAAAAATGTTCATTGCCCCATTTATCCATGAATATGAAGTATAATGGTTTCCTTTGTTTTCTTAAATATTAAATACTTATTTGTTATGCTAATCCACCTAAAAATGGTATTTCCTATAACTCTTAGAAATGGCTGTAATGGGAGGTTTCCCTAAGTTATAGCAAAAATGAATTATTGATTCCAGTTTCTACCACTTAAAGGTGTTCCAAATAGCCCGTTTGATATCTCAGGGACCAATGCCACAAAATAAACCATCACCGGTAAGTTTTTTTTAAATATGTCTCTGCCTTCAATTTACTTAAAATTTTATCTTGGAAAAGTCATTTTATGATGATTATTGCATTTATATTTAGCTTTATCCGGGAATATTTTACATGTCCTATGGAGCAAATCAATTGGTAAGTCTGTATCCTACAAAAAGTATCACTTTAAATTAAATGTTATCTTAAGAGCTAAAATTATAAAATCTAGGCCCCACACAAAAGAGCCCATATTCTCTGAACGCCAAAGTGGCAACTGAAATGGCACGGAGCCAGTTTCTATTTGAATAACTCTAGCCAGACACACACATACACAGCGGCATTAAAGTAAAGGTACATTTTCTATCTGAATTATCCAGATTGGCCACATTTATTCAATAATGACCCCTCTCTCCACTTTACTCGGCTTCTGGGCACAGCATTAATATTAAGTCTTCAGGAAAAGCTAAGTGCCTTTTAACTTTGTCTTGAGTAGCTAATAGGATAATAGGAATCTGCTGTAATAAGATGCCTGTTTCTTTTTGAACAGAACGCTCCTGCCAGACTTGGCATCATGAGTTCAGAAGAAATGGCGGTGAGTAATGTCCTCAAACTCTTATTAAAATAGTGGTCTGGGGAAAGCAGTCTCAGACGACTTCCTGCAAAGGCATTGGCCATGAATGTCATTGAATATACTGCACAGGACTCCAGATTGTTCGACTTTAAAACCAAAAACTCAATTCTTATGCAACATGCAAAGATTTCCCCATGTTTCCCATATCATCATTTCTGAGTAATGGCCATTCTAGAACATGGGATTTTGCCCCATTTCTTGAATATGAGCAGGGGAGAAACCTCTCTTGAAAAGTCACTATTATTGAATAGCAGATGCTTCGAACCAAAAATATACATGTGATCTGTACAGAATTCCCATTTCTTCTTGGACTATTAACCCCTTAAAACAACAATTCAACAGCATTGCAAATAATTTAGATCTCCAAATTGAGAGGTCAAAAAGAAAAAGAAAATAAACAAGTCTGTATATTATGTCATGTTCACTACAATTGTGGTTCACCATCTGTCATCATACACTTTACAATGTTACATATATGAAATCAATGTGACACTGGGTGTCAACTATATTCAGATTTAAAAAATAAGAAAGAGGGACGCCTGGGTGGCGCAGTTGGTTGGGCAACTGCCTTTGGCTCAGGTCATGATCCCGGCGTCTTGGGATCGAGTCCCGCATCGGGCTCCTTGCTCCGCAAGGAGCCTGCTCCTCTCTCTGCTTCCGCCTGCCTCTCTGCCTGCTTGTGTTCTCTCTGTTAAATGAATAAATAAAATCTTTAAAAAAAATTTAAAAAATAAAAAATAAGAAAGAAAACTAACCAAGTTTAAGATGTGATTAGTATAAAATCCAAAGTGCATGAATAAGTTCATTTGAGCGTATTCTTTTTCTACTACTATCCATGCATATGACAACTTTAAAATTTGAGACCAATAGACTTGTACAATTTTATATTTTCCCAGTGATTTCTACCTGTTACATCTGTTAGAGCACAAAACAAAAAAAAACACCATACTAAATTAAGTCATTATCCACTACAGAACCTGTCAAATTAACAAATATATATATATATGTTATCAGTGACAGAAAAACTCGCATGCCAACATTCTTGAATGCCTTCTGTGAACTAGATGCATAGAAAGACACTATAGAGGCAAGATAAATTAGATAAGGTTGCTGTTTTCAAGGAGCTTACTGTCTCACCAATAGAAAAGATAGATATAAGGGCAGATAGTGTCAAAATGATTTGATAAAGGGCAACAGGGCTATGAGAGAGGGAAGGGGGAGAGTAAGTTAGCCCAGCCTAGGGGCTCAAGTGCTCTCCCTCGAGGAGATGATATGAGAAGAGGAGATGGACAGAGTGGAGAACCAGGGGAAGGTAGGAGAAAAGAATACTGGATCCACATACCACCAACACAACTGGCTTAAAATTCAAGCAAGTGTTAATTATCATCTTATCATTTTTATTAACTTATAGTCTGTCTCATGTTCAAAAGATTTTGCTGTAGCTTATGAAAAAAACCATAATAAATGTAACCAAAAATTGAAATAGAATTTAAAATGAGTCAAAATTGTAAGAGATTACAAATATGCAAGTTATAAGACTCTGCACAATCACTGTGAATAGCCCAAGATATTGGGTTGAACATTTTTGACAGTAAAAGCAGAAAAAGGAAACATGGTCAGTTCTACAATCCTAACTGTCCACAGGAAGAAAATATTTCCATCCCTCCAGGGAAATCAAGCTTCTTTTTCTTCATATGTTAAGAAAGAAAAGACAGACAGAAAGAAAGAAAGAAAGAAAGAAAGAAAGAAAGAAAGAAAGAAAATCTTTTGTGAGGCTTCATTTATTTGAGAAACGGTGTTGACCTAGTTCTCTAAAACATCCCTCAACAAACTCAGCAATGGATCCATTTTTGTTTGTTTGTTTGTTTTATGATGGTATTGCCTATTTTGGCTGCTTATTGTTTTCTTAAAATTAGATTCAAACTCTCTTTTCCTGTAGTTTTGCTTCTGCCCTGCTTCCCCACATCTCATCCCCAGACTTTCATCCAGACATGGCGAAGGGTCTCCATCTGTCTTTCACAGAAGTGAGCAACCAGAAAAGTACAGGATCCTCTCCTTTCTATGTCAAAGCCATTTTAGTGATAAATGTGCTTACACAAAGCTGTCAGCCAACTCCTTGTTCCCTATCAGCTTTTATGGTTTCTTGTATGTTTCTTCTATGTATGATTGCATGGTATACTTCATAATATGTGATAATGGTATCTTTGGTCAATGTTTTGTTGTTGTTGTTGTTTCCCCAGGGAGGCAGAGGAGGCCCCATGGCCTATGGAGCCATGTTCCCAGGATTTGGAGGCATGAGGCCTAGCCTTGGAGGGATGCCCCACAATCCAGCCATGGGTGGGGACTTTACTCTAGAATTTGACTCCCCAGTCGCGGGAACCAAAGGCCCTGAGAAGGGAGAAGGAGGTGCACAAGGCTCCCCTATGACTGAGGTCGACCCAGCCAATCCAGAAAACCCAGCTGTCCTTCCAGAAGTTGCACCTGGTGCCCTGGGAGGGCTTCTTGCTCATCCAAAGGGCAACGACCCCAGTCTGGCAAGAGGCCCAGCAGGGCAGAGTGGGGGACCCCCCAGGGTCACCCCAGCAGACGCTGACTCACTGATGACCCCTGGATTAGCTGATATTTATGAGACCTACGGTGCTGATGTGACCACACCTCTGGAAGAAACGCCCACGGATACCACAGCGATCCCAGACACTCAGCAAACATTGATGCCAGAAAACAACGCTCAGCCGCCCCAGATTATGCACAATGTGTGGCATTTCCAAGAGCCCTGAGAGCCTGGAGATTGTCAGCTACCTTCTGTATGCACAAGCTCCCCAGCTTTGTCCCCATAGCATATCTTTTTGCTAACACACCTACTACCCTTCTGCAGCAAAGGCATTGAAAATGCTAAGCATATATTAATAAATATAAGTGGCTAGAAATAGTGTAGGTCCCCTTCTTGCTTTCACTCTCTTATTGAAATAAAATGTGTCAACCGTCTCTGTGATTTAGAAATACTATTAATGACATCAGGGCAAGTTTAAGGGTTTCTGCATTGGAAAATCACTGTTTCTCAGCTTTCTTAGGCATTATAGAATTTCTCTAACTAGCATGGCACTGTTATATCCAGGAAATGTGACATTGCTTTGGAAATGTTTCTCTAAGCAAAGGCACATATTCTCAGGATTATGAGATAGATCATTCAAACATTATTAAACAGGGATTGGTGAGCAATCCCTGACCGGTATTACTGGATTTGGCATAATGGATTTAAAATTCTCATTTGTAGAGTATTTTATTTAATCTAGTAAAAACACTTAGCCTGTTTTAATAAAGAAATTTTCTCATTGGAAAATATCAGGAATTATATGTTTATTATTTACATATATTCGAATGGTTAAAAAGGCATATTCATTCCTTATCCTTGCTCCTCTTTAGCCCATTTTATTTAATTTGTTCATTTTTTCATGGAAAGTTTACTGAGTATCTACCAATGTCCTGAGCCCTGGCTAGCCAACAGGGACACAGTCCCTTCCCTTGTGCTTCTAGTGGGAATCTTTGACAAGTAGACAATCACAATTTGTTGTTTTATAAAAACAGCCACTCTGGACTAACTCAAATATTTTACATTTATTATCTCACAACAACACTGTAAAGTAGATATTCCCAAACCCACAATGTGTGTGAAAAGTGCTATGAAAATGCCAAGCCCAGGGTGCCCCCGGAGCCACAGAGAAGAGGCACCTCCCCCAGCCTAAGAAGCATTGGAGGGTCTGGGAGGGATCAGATGAGTTTTCTCAGAACAGTATTGAAAGCATTTGCAGAGCAAGGCCTCCAGGAAGAAGAAACCCAAGAAGAGTCATGTGGGTGCCATGTGAGAATTAGTTCATTCCTGTGAACTACACTGGGTAAAAAGGGAACCAGAAAATGATTGTTACTTGTCACCAAAGCTAGGTATGTATCAGTCAGGACTATTCACCTAAACGAAGAGGTTCTGAGACCAGGTCTGGTCTTCTGTGGAAGGTAGCCTCCTGCCCCCTTCTGTCCACCTCCTCCCAAGCCGCCTAGCCAGCTCTTAGATTCTGTGGAACTCAGACCCCATTCCATCCCCTATAGAGATTCTGGGGATGCAGCCCAGGAAAGGAGCTCTGATGCCCCGCAGACCTTGGATACATCAGGAGTCTTAGCAGGAGCACAAAGCCACCCCCTGTTGTCTCCTTCTTTTCAAGCAGAGCTCTGCTCACCTCCACTCTGTGGCCGGAGACCTGTAGGAGATTACAGTTCAGTGTGTGTCTTGTAGCGGCTCTGGCAGAGGTGTGACGGTAGGAGAACGAGCTCCCCGCAAGCCAGCAGATGCCCACCGAGACCCCTTAGCAGGCCAGACGGTCTCTTGCCAAGCAGTGCGGTAAAAGATGTATGGACGGATCTGGGTTCAACTTTCGTCTGTCAGTCTTTGGAAGTGAGATTACTCTCTCTGATCCTGTGTTTTCATTTCTGTCATGGAGCTACGACCCAACCCACCTCCCAAGGTTGTTGTGAGAACTATACGACACAAAGTTCTCAGAAAAATCGTTGAGTCCCAGCTGTTTCCTTCCTTTCCTACTGATCCTTTTCATAAAGAGAACCCAGCAAAAGAGCAGCAATGAGAAGAGAATTGAATAGTTCCCATTATCTGATGAATTGTGCTTTTCCACGTACAATGACACACCGCCGGCTTCTTCTTTGCAGTTGAGAGCGTGCATGTGTGAGATCCACATGCTCATTTCCCTGGTGAATGTTGTCATAGCAAGGGCTCAAAGGTCGCCTCCCTATTGGCAGGCTGGGCACTGAACAGCATTCATAGGTAGATCACCTTTGACGAGGGTGAGATACTACGTTGTTGAGCCCTTGGATAACCTCTCTTCCTACCACCACATCCACCTCAAACACAGTCTAGTGAGCAAACACCAAGGTGGCCAAGGAGAGAGTCTAAATGTCACCCACAGGAGCCACCTTAATTATTGAGAATTCCTCCACCGTGGCTCCCCTCTATCAGTCATTCACATGAGAAACAAATAATTTCATAATACATCCCATCCTGGGAGGCCTACGCTGATATGCTGCCTTCTAGACCTCCTTATGGCCAATTTTCCAATTTTGTTCTTTGAGGCCCTAACCAGCTGACCAGTCTGGTACTGATACTGAGTCAGTATAAATCTGTAGCTCAGGCCATCTCTCCTTCCAGACAAAATAGACAACCAGACATACCTTTCAATGTCCTGCCGATTGGGCAGGACTGTAATGCCCTGACTGTGCACTTCCAGCTGATGCTAGAATCCCATAGAGAAATCCACAAACCAGGACACAGTCTTTCCTCCCCATTAACTGATCGTCGACGGGGAGGCCATGAAATTGATTCTCCAAACTGGGACACTTTTGATAATGACAATGAAAAGTAGTGCCATGCGGCACCTGGGTGGCTCAGTCACTGGGCGTCTGCCTTCAGCTCGGGTCCTGACCTCAGAGTCCTGGGATCAAGCCCACATGGGGTTCCCTGCTCAGTGGGGAGCCTGCTTCTTTCTCTCCCTCTGCCTGCCACTCCCCCTACTTGTTCTCTCTCCCTCTCTCTCTGTCAAGTAAATATGTAAAATCACTAAAAAAATAAAAAAGAAAAGAAAACGAAAAGTGTTGTAATGAATTATAAATGAATGTTGACAATGGGTATAAACCAGTACTACCTAGGGCAACGCTGGACACCTGTTTTCAGGTTTTTATTTTGGTTTTGGTTTTTTGGTCTTATGGAACTCCCCGTGAAGCTAGAGGTGTGCATTGAGGGAAAGGCATCAATGTTATGAAGAAGTACATGGAAGTCTGACTCACTTGCTTGTGCAATTTACCTGAGCCCTCCAGGGCCTGCTGAAACCTGGTGTCATACACACCATCTCCACTTACAGTGGAATACTGCTGCTTATATTCAGTTTTATGGTTTCAATGGAGCATATATCACCCAATTCAAGATAAGCAACTCAGCATAATCACTTAGCATCCCATAATCAGGAACACTGTCTTGGTCAGGGTCAGGTAGCAAGGCTAGAACTTCTTGTCACAAAGAAAACTCCAAAGTTCTGTGCTGTTATTCCCCTGCCAGGGCAGAGAATTCCCTACAGCCACTCAGAGTTCTGATCCATTTGGGTCCCTGAGTCATAATGCCCCAGGGACAGGGAAGCTTAGGCTACAGCATGGACCCCTTTTTTGCCCTAAGTTCTACTCAAAACTGGTAGCCTTTCAAGTGATCTGTGTTATCTGCAAAACACAAAAAAAAGTCCAACAAGCATTCTGCTTTTCTTCTCTTGCAAGGTGGTGGAAGCGGCTGCAGCTAGCCTTCCACTTTAGCTCTCCTGACATGCCCTAGACTACCAGACCTCCAGAAATGTCAGCATCCCCATGAAGTTGTGCCATATTTGTCTCCCACCTTCCAGCTTGTGATTTATGCTAACCAAAACCTGATGAACTCCTTGCAGTGGAAGGGACTGTCAAGGTGCCTATAGGATATAAAGATGACCCAGCAACTTTAGGACTATATTATAACAGACTATAAGAAAAGTAACACAGTCCTGAGGCAAGACAGTAAAGGTTTATATTGTCCCTGCCTTTTTTTTCTTTGTAAATGTATAATTTTTTTAATTTAAATTCAATTAATTAACGTATAGTGTATTATTAGTTTCAGAGGTAGAGTTCAGTGACTTACCAGTCTTATATATAATACCCAAAGCTCGTTACATCATGTGCCTTCCTTAATGCCCATCACTCAGTTACCCCATCCCCCCACCCACTGCCCCTCCAGTAACCCTCAATTTGTTTCCTATGATTAAGAGTTTCTTATGGTTTGTCTCCCTCTCTGACTTCACCTTGTCTTATTTTTCAACCCCTTCCCCCACGATCTGTTTTGTTTCTTAAATTCCACATATGAGTGAGATCATATGGTATTTGTCTTTCTCTGATTGACTTATTTCACTTAGCATAATAACCTCTAGTTCCATCCACATTGTTGCAAATGGCAAGATTTCATTTTTGATGGCTGAGTAATATTCCATTGTATATATGTATGTGTGTGTGTATATATATATATACCACATCTTCTTTATCCATTCATCTGTTGATGGACATCTAAGCTCTTTCTATAGTTTGGCTATTGTGGACATTGTTGTTATAATCATTGGGGGGCAGGTTCCCCTTCCAATCACTATGATTGTATCTTTGGAGTAAATACCAGTAGTGCAATTGCTGAGTCATACAGTAGCTCTATTTTCAAGTTTCTGAGGAACCTCCATACTGTTTTCCAGGGTGGCTGCACCAGCTTGCATTCCCACCAACAGTGTAGGAGGGTTCCCCTTTCTCTGCATCTTCACCAACATCCATCATTTCCTGACTTGTTAATTTTAGCCATTCTGACTGGTGTGAGGTGGTATCTCGCTGTGGTTTTGATTTGTATGCCCCTGATGTTGAGTGATGTTGAGCATTTTTTCATGTGTCTGTTGGCCATTTGGATGTCTTCTTTGCAGAAATGTCTGTTCATGTCTTCTGCCCATTTCCTGATTGGATTCTTTGTTCTTTGGGTGCCAAGTTTGAGAAGTTCTTTATAGATTTTGGATACTAACCCTTTATCTGATATGTCATTTGCAAATATATTCTCCCATTCTGTCAGTTGTCTTTTGGTTTTGTTGACAGTTTCCTTTGCTGTACAAAAGCTTTTGATCTTGATGAAGTCCCAGTGGTTCATTTTTGCCCTTGCTTCCCTTGCCTTTGGCAATGTTTCTAGGAAGAAGTTGCTGTGGCTGAGGTCAAAGAGGTTGCTGCCTGTGTTCTCCTCCAGGATTTTGATGGAGTCTTGTCTCACATGTAGGTCTTTCATTCATTTTGAGTCTATTTTTGTGTATGATGTAAGAAAATGGTCCAATTCATTCTTCTGCATGTAGCTGTCCAGTTTTCCCATCACCATTTGTTGAAGAGATTATCTTTCTTCCAGTGGACATTCTTTCCTGCTTTGTCAAAGATTAGTTGACCATTGAGTTGAGAGTCCATTTCTGGGCTCTCTGTTTTGTTCCATTGATCTATGTGTCTGTTTTTGTGCCAGTACCATACTATTTTGATGATTACAGCTTTGTAATATAGCATGAAGTCTGGAATTGTGATCCTCCAGCTTTGGTTTTCTTTTTCAACATTCCTTTGGCTATTCAGGCTATTCTTTTATGGTTCCATACAACTTTAGGATTATTTGGTCCAGCTCTATGAAAAAAGTTGATGGTATTTTGATAGGGATTGCATTGAATGTGTAGATTGCTCTAGGTAGCCATTTTAGCAATATTTGTTTTTCTAATCCACAAGCATGGGATATTTTTCCATTTCTTTGTGTCTTCCTCAAATTCTTTCATGAATGGTCTATAGTTTTCAAAGTACAGATCCTTTGCTTCTTTGGTCAGGCTTATTCCTATGTATCTTATGAGTTTTGATGTAATTATAAACAAGCTTGACTTCTTAATCTCTCTTTCTTCTGTCTCATTGTTTGTATATAGAAATGTAACTGATTTCTGTGAACTTTATCCTGCCACTTTCCTGAAATTCCTGTATGACTTCTAGCAATTTTGCAATAGAGTCTTTTGGGCTTTCCACAGAGAGTATCATGTCATCTGAGAAGAGTGAGAATTTGACTTCTTCTTTGCCTATTCGGTTGCCTTTTATTTCTTTTTGTTGTCTGATCACTGAGGCCAGGACTTCTAGTACTATGCTGAACAACAGTGATGAGAGTGGCCATCCCTGTCATGTTCCTGAACTTCAGGGAAAATTTCACAGTTTTTCCCCATTGAGAATGATATTCATTGTGGACTGCTTGTATATGGCTTTTATGATATTGTCCCTGCCTTTTACAAATAAACTGCTTCTGATTTTTCTTACTTATTGGAATAGAAAGAAAGCATCTGCTGGATCAATAACTACATGCCAGATGCCAGGGATTATGCAGATTTGCTCCAATAAAAGTGCCATCTCTATAGCCAGCTACAACTGGTATCATTACTGACTGAGTTTGCAATAATCTACCATGATTTCCCATGACCCATCTACCTTTTGCAAGAGCCAAACAAGTGAGTTAAATGGGGGATGTGGAAAGATACCTTCCCTGTATCCCTCAAGTCTTCAGTGGTGACACTAATCTCTGCAATTCCCCCTATAGGATTTACCATCTTGTTGGGGGCATTGCAAGAAGGGGTACAGTTCCAGGAGCTTCCTTCCTACCATCATAGCTTACATTCCATTGATGTAGGAAACGATGTGCGGTTCTGCCAGTTATCAAATACATCTATTCTCACTATACATTTTGGAACTGGAAAAATGATTACAAGATAGATCCATTGGATCCACTGTCAGGTGGATTTGGACTAAGGTTCCATCTGTCATCTGACTTCTTTAAGCTTGAATTGATAAACTATGGAGGCTTTGCAGGTTCAGAACTGCCATCTAATAACCTGTTGGCAGTTTGAGTATTTTCCCTTCCCCCACTCCATCCCACGCACCCTAGGAAACTGCTTCAGGTTCCTCTGCAGAAGGCTTCATATTTAATTTCCTGAGGAATCTCCATACTGTTTTCCAAAGTGGCTGCACCAACTTGCATTCCCACCAACAGTGGAAGAGGGTTCCCCTTTCTCCACATCCTCTCCAACATTTGTTGTTTACTGTCTTGTTGATTTTGGCCATTCTAACCGGTGTAAGGTGGTATCTCAGTGTGGTTTTGATTTGAATCTCTCTGATAGCTAAAGATGATGCACATTTTTCCATGTGTCTGTTAGTCATTTGTGTGTGTTCTTTGGAGAAGTGTCTGTTCATGTCTTCTGCCCATTTTTTGATGTGATTGTCTGTTTTGTGAGTGTTGAGTTTGAGGAGTTCTTTATAGATCTTAGATATCAGACCTTTGTCTGTAGTGTCATTTGCGAATATCTTCTCCCATTCTGTGGGTTGCCTGTTTGTTTTGTAGACTGCTTCCTTCGCTGTGCAGAACCTTTTTATCTTGATGAAGTCCCAAAAGTTCATTTTCGCTTTT
>CM052800.1:49787826-49830240 GCA_028533885.1 Nasua narica
GAGCCTGGTGGTGGGTATTGAGAAGGGCACGTATTGCATGGAGCACTGGGTGTGGTGCATGAACAATCAATCTTGTAACACTGAAAAATTAAAATAAACATATTTGGGGAGAAAAAAAAAAGAAGGCTTGGGGAACTTCCATGGTATATATATGTAGTCTTTTCTTATAGGGACCTGGTGTCCCCTCCAGTGTGGGACTGTAGGTCCAGGAACTAGATAAAACACTGTTAATCCTACTAGGTGACTTGAGTTAGGCTCAGTGAGTAAAATCTTTTTGTCTTTTCATGTCAAGCAACATTTTAACAGAATGTCCATCTATATTTACCTGGAAACCGATGATCTACTAGTCTTCATCACAGATCCCTGTTGATCAAAGAACCCTGATTCCCATTCCAGCCTGTGGCCTATTGTGATAATCCCATCACCACCACCCGGCCTCTCCTATCACAGAATCCCATATTTCACATTGAGACTCCTAAAGCAGCATTCCCCGTCATCAGATCTGCCCTTCAGAGGATAAAACCACAGACGTCTTCATTATGCCTTAGTGAAGGAAGTGTTTTCTGGGCCTTCCTGGAGAGAGAAGGGAGGAGAGCCCACCTGGAGTGGTAAACATAACAGATCCACTGTGCCCATGTGTCTCAGGGTGGCATGCCTGCCAATGGTATAATTTTTATGTAGTAAATACATAATAATAATTTTTATGTAGTGCATAAGAAACTATTTTTACTGGGGCGCCTGGGTGGCTCAGTTGTTAACCAACTGCCTTCGGCTCAGGTCATGATCCTGGAGTCCCTGGATCGAGTCCCGCATCGGGCTCCCCCCTCAGCGGGGAGTCTGCTTCTCCATCTGACCTCTCCCTCTCATGCTTTCTCTCTCTCTCTCTCAAATAAATAAGTAAAATCTTTAAAAAAAAAAAAAGAAACTATTTTTACTTAGATCAAGCAATGCTAGTTTCCCATTCATAGATGCAAAAATGAAGTTCCTTTAAAAATAAATTTTTTCAATGTCCAAATAAAAAATATTAAGTAGATAGCACAGGTTATAATAAGATATAATCACAGCTATACAATAAGATAATAATCATATACGCAGTACGTAAATGACTATATACATGAATAAAGTTTGGGAAAACACTGATTTAATTCAATTTTCTCATTTATGGATGAGAAGACTCGATGCCTAGAAGAGTAATGCTTTCTTTTCAAGTTCTAGTTGCTGATTGAGGCTGAAGAACCCAGGCCTCAGATGCTCCATTCGGTGTTCTCCCACACACCCCCCCTCAGAGCAGCTGAGCATTCATTTGAGAATCTAACACAAGCTACGAGACACCTTTCTTAAAAATAAAAATAAATAAATAAAAATAAAAAGTAAATAGAAAGCGTGCATAAAATTCTGCCAAAAAATTTCAGTGATTACTCAGATGGCCTAAAGAGTCATCATTCAAATACCCACTAGTATACGTTAGTGCATGAGCTGAAGCAAATATTCCCACTGACCTAGACCCACAATCTGAATGTCTTCAGAACTTGAATATACTTCTCTTTGGTAAAATAAGTCTCAAATACGTAAAAGCTGTGAATCCCTAAGCGTATTCCGCTTCCATCCAAAAGTTGCTCAGCACTAAAGGTTTGACTCGTACAGACAAGGCGCGGCGACCAGCCAAATGACGTCAACACAGACGGTGCTGCATTTGGCAGAGCAGGAGACCAAACCAGAAGTTGAGGCAAGTCCTTTCTTCCGTAAGCGTTAGAGACCGGAGAGAGAGCAGAAGTACCCCACGGCAACCACACGGCTCAGCTGGGAAGCCAGACGTTAGAAACACAATCCCCCAGCCTTGAGAAACGGTCATTATGGGGCCTTGGTCATAACAGCCTTGCTGATGCCTTCAGCTTTCCCCTGCACTTTCATCTTTCCCCAGGCCTCAGCAGCTTTCCACCCAGAGACCCACCTAACAACCGGGTTGAAAATGACTTAAAGATTAGCTGCAGTGAGCTCAGGGAAGGAAATGAGTGTGGGTTTCCCAGAGTGGATGGGGATTTACATTCTAATTTATTCACAAACTAGAAATGTGCAGGTGATATTTAAAGATGGGTTTGGAAAAACTGACATAAAAAAAGGTCAACCCTAGAGTTAAGTGTCTAGCACACTGTGAACATCATTTCAACATGACCATCTAGGACTATGCTGTCTCCGTGCAGCGAGGAGGGCCGCGTCCCAGAGAACAGAAGCTACCGCAGCGACACAGGCAGCAGCCCTGGCAAAAATGGAAGACAGAAAGGAAGAGGGAAAGAGAGAAAGAAGGAATGAGATAGAAAGAGAGAAAATGGGAGGGAGGGGGAGGAGAAAGGAAGGAGAAAAAGAAGAAAAGGAGGAAAGGAAGAAAGGAAGAGAGGGAGGAAAAATCCTGACTGAAATTGTCTCTGTCTTTGATTTCTAAAGCTTTCTTTCATATCCACCCAGTGCACGAATATGCCGAGTGAGCTACTTCCAAGCCAAGTTTATGAAATGTAGTTTTCCCTTTAACAGCAGATTCTCAAAAACATAGTATTTGCCTTTTTTTTTTTTTTTTTTTGCAGTTTTAGAAACGTTAGCACAAAGCATACATTTTTGTGGACAATACCATGGCGGGTCTGAGGACTGTAACATATCCCAGTCTCCTGGAAAACATGTTTGTTCAACAAAGATTCAAGTGAACACCATGCGTTAAGCACTGTTCTAGGCATTAGGAAAACAGCAGTGAACAGAAGGTCAAACGTGTGATACAGTGTCGAGTAATGATAAGCCCTGTGATGAAAGCCAAAGCAGGGTGAGGGAAGAAAGAGGAAGAAGGGATGACAGGGCGGTCAGGGAGCACTCACTGAGGAGGTGACATTTGAATGCAATGGTTTCAAAACTGAAAGGTCCTTAGAGAAAAACTAGTCATATACATACTTTTAAAATCTTAAAAATAGAACATTGAATTCTAAAGAAGCTGAGTAACTTGCTGAAGGTGACACAGAGAAGAATATGGGACCCACAGTGGGAAGCCAGCCTGAAGGAAACATTCATTTCCAGTCTGGTATTCTCTGCTACCTTCTATCACAGTCTGAGGCACCTTCTTAGTTTTGGTGTTATACAGATGAAAGAAAACATATAAATTAACACTCACTCTATGACTGAATTTCATTTGAACTTGAAAACATTATTTCTTACACAAACACTCCACAGTGATATAACATAGTAGTTTAAATCCCAATTCTGTCCTTCTTGGCTGTGACCCTATATTTAACCTCTCTGTGCCACAACTTCCTTATCTGAAAACAAAACACTCAAGGTTAAAAGAGGTAATGACTTGCATATTAAGAACTCAATAAATACTAGGTAATGCTGTGCTTTTTAGAGCTGCTGATGTATATAATATCATCTATCATGACTACTATAGCAATTAATTATGTGTTTCTTATTTGTTTAAAATCTGCCTCCCCTGCGAGCTCTCTGCTAGATAAGCTCTCTGATGGCAGGACTATATATGTCTTGTTTACCTCAGTGTTCCCAGACCCTAGAACAGTACCTGACTCAGAATGTGCTCAGTAAGCATATACTCATTAAATTAATGAGTTTAAAATGCATTATTACCATAGTCATTGGAAAGGAAGTAAAGCTGAGGAGACTTTTGCCAGGAAAAACTGCCAAATCCCACTTTGACTTAATGAGACTTTAATGTAGAACTTGCTATTCGTTGTCACAAGAGAGGCCTTTAAGTAAGCCATAGCCTGGCTTTACTTTCCATAAGCAGCTTCATCTCTGTGGCCCCTACTTCTTATTCCCCACAACCACTTATCAGAAGAAGCAAGCTTCGTTAAGCTGCTTCAGTGTTCTAAATTCATTCAGCTAACATGTTTTGAGCACCTGCTAGGCCCTGGCACTCTCTCTGGCCCCTAGAGATACAATGGCGCCAAGATGAATAGGTCATTCAGATGCTGTGGAAAATACTCCCATCTAGAAAAGGACCCAAAGGACAGAAAACCTGACTCTGCTGGGAGAGAAGAGGGAAATTTCACCAAGGAGGGGACTTCTGAGCTGACTTTGGAAAGATACAGTTTTCCAAGTGGAGAAGGAAAGCAGGAGCTCTAGATCTGAAGTATCTGCGGAGGAGAAATAGAACAATATGGCAAGAAGTATCATGATGTCAGGAAAAATTCTGCAGTGCTATGTTAGGAAAAACAGGAAAAGGCAGATGGTGACTTTTATGCTAAGCTAAGGAGTTTATATTTTGTTCTGTAGCTCCCAAAGAAGGGTGATAAAAGACAGGAACAGGCTGGAGTAAAATCAACTCTATTAGTTGGGTGGTAGGCTGGAGAATGTCCTTGGATGGTGCATGGTTGGAGGCATGTATCCAGTTAGGGCTGTCTCTGTGCTCTGTCCCTTTCTTCCTGTCTCTGGTCTCTCTGTCTTCCTAATGTGTGCTTGTGAGTGTGTTTGTGTACAAACCCTAGGGTGTGTACCTCTCTTGGCCTCTTGTTCTCTTTGGCTGCTTTCTTTCTCTCATTTTCTCTCTCCCTCTCTTGCTCTCTCTCTTTGTCTCTCCCATTGTCGTTATTTGATGTATTGAGGCTCAAACACAGAATATAGTATCAGTTGCTAGGAGTTGCTCGAAACAAAATGTCATGTGGTGAAATGGGCACCACATTGAAAGTCAATGTGCCCAAACACTGAGACCAACCAGCAGTGAAACCCTGGAAAAGTCACCTAGTCTCTCTAGGCCTTAGTTCCTTCATCTGCCCAATAAAGGGGATGAGTTACTAGATATTATTTATTTCCACGAGTATTTACTGAGTGCCTGCTATCTTCCAGGTGCTAGGGATTTAGTAATGGAAAAACAGACAAAAGTCCCTGCCTTTATTGTAAAGGAAAGACAGATAACAAAATTTAAGTTGGGAAAATATGAGTGACTTGATGATAAGTACAATAGAAAAAAATAAAGCAAAAAGGGAATTAGGAAAGGTGGTGGGATGACAATTTTCATTAGGTTAAGCATCACGGAGAAGGTAGCATTTGAGTGAAAGACCTAAAGGAAGCAAGAGTGTGAGCCATGGCAACTCTAGGAAAAAGCATTCCAACCAAAGGGCAATGCCAGTGCAAAGGTCCTGAGGCAGAAGCATACCTGTATCATGATAAAGTAGCAAGACAAGAAAGGCTGGAGCAGAGTAAGGATAAGAAACTGGAGGAGACAGACATCAAGTGAGATCATATCAAATAAGAACTTGTAGCCATGTAGGACTATCTTTAATGCAGCCTGCGATGAGGAGAGTCATGATCTGACTTATATATGTAAGGTATCAATCTGGCTGTTGATTTGAGAATAAACTGAAGAGGAGCAAGAAGCAGAGCAACTACTAAGGTGGTAAGACTGGACCAGAGTGGATGGAGATGGTGCAAAATGTCTGATTCTGGATCTATTTTGAAGGTAAAGCTGAAGATTTGTCCAGGACTCAGAGAAGGGTCAAGGACGACCCCCAGGTTTTAGGTCTGTGAAACTAGGAAGATGCAGACACATCCCTTCAGGTGATTCTAAAGTATCTTCTGACTCTGAAACTGTATGATTTGGAGAAGGTTCTTCTCTCTTTTCTGTGGTTGGAAACTACCACTCAATTAGAAACTAGTTCTTAAAAAACTGAAAATATATGATATTTCTTTTAAATTATTTTCTCTCTTCAGAAAGCTTTACAATAAAAAATAATCTATGACACAAAACCTTTCTTTAAAAATAATGGAAGAAAAATGTCCATTGTTTAAAACCCCAGACTTTTCCAGTTACTTATCCTTTGAACACTAAATGATACTGGGTCCCTACATTTCTTTTTTATTTATTTTTTTAAACATTTTATTTATTTTACAGAGAGAGATCACAAGTAGGCAGAGAGGCAGGCAGAGACAGAGGAGGAAGCAGGCTCCCCGCTGAGCAGAGAGCTGGATGTGGGGCTCGATTCCAGGACCCTGAGATCATGACCTGATCTGAAGGCAGAAGCTTTAACCCACTGAGCCACCCAGGTGCCCCCCTACATTTCTTTTTTAAAGATTTTATTTATTTGACAGAGAGAGAGAGATCACAAGTAGGCAGAGAGAGGGGGAAGCAGGCTCCCTGCTGAGCAGAGAGCCTGATGCAAAGCTTGATCCCAGGACCTTGGGATCACCTTGGGATCATGAGCTGAGCTGAAGGCAGAGACTTGAATCCACTGAGCCACCCAGGCACCCCCCTACATTTCTTATAGATAGGGCAAGTATTGAATTGCTGCCAGGCCTAGAATGATCTCATCATCATCAGAGGAAAGTAAAGGGAACCAATATGGGCCTAAGGCCAGAAACAGGGGGAAATTGCCTGCAGGTCACACTTACTAACTCTGGTGGCCTCAGTCAAGTGGTGCCCCTTATGCCGCTGTTTGCCCAGCCCTGTGATGACGGTTTGTGGCAAATGGAAAACAGGGACAGACAGACCTCCATGCAAACCCACATTCTGTCTGTGGAGCCTCAGCTCATGTTTGTTACTTATTCACGCTAAGCCTCAGTCCCTATAATCATTAAATCTCTACCATTCAGAGTTTGAGCAGAAAACAATATATCTGAAGTACATAATTGATCCCTAAGTCACATGCTAAACAAATGAGTGTCAACCCCTTGGGATCCAAGGAGTTGATCTAACATCCTGCGATGGGCTTATGAGATTCATTCGCTGGGAATAGGTGGGTAAATGTGGGTGGTGATGGGAGGGAAAGGAAACTCACGCTATACAAAAGCCATAAACAGAGGGCTGCACCCCATATATATGGGCCTGTTTAGGGAGAAGAGTTTGAAAGGTGTGTACCGTTTCAATGTAGTTGTGTCAGTGTAGATGCTAGCATTTTCTGGAAAAAAAGTGATTAGATGATGTCTGGTAAGAAATGATGTGATAGATTCAACAAACTTCAACTGACTCAATTATCTAGTCTGCTCTAACTGTTCATTTAAAAGCTGATTCATCTTGTCCACCATGCACTACATTCCCAATACAAAGAGACGGTCTCTTACTTTCAAGAGAGGGAAGGGTTTGTTTGTTTGTTTGTTTGCTCACTTTCCATGCAATTGAACTTTAAAAAACCATAATTTGTGTTGGTATTTGAAACTGAAACTTCACAAACCCACTTCATTTAAGTTCACATCCCACTTCATTTTTGCAGACAAGTCCTTTATAAAATCTTGGTCCTGGGGTCTTGACACAACGGGTGAAAACATGTATTCTGTGACAGGGTTAACCACAGGCAGACCTGGGTTCAAATCCCCATTCTACCACTTAGTCTGGGCGCAGTTATCCTCATTAGGATTTCATTTTTTTCAATGGTAAACTATTGGTGGGAGGATCATAGTTGTTATCTCATAGGGTTTTTAGGAATATTACATAAGAAAAATCATCTAAAGCACTTAGCACAGTGCCCAGCACATAGTAAGTGAAGTTATTACTGTTATCTCTATTTCAAGGTTTTATTACTATAAAAGAGTGGTAATTAGGCTGGGTTTGTGGTCACTATTTTACCTCATAAATTAAATTTTTATAACTATCTCTTCTCAAAAGATACTTTAGACAACAACAAGAAATAGTAGGAAGGTTAGTAAAATTAGAAGGTCTAGACACAAGCAGAAAGGAAGTACAGACAGGCTCAACATAGGGTCAGAGGTGGATTCACCATTACATTTACAAAGCACAAGGCCCTTCCACCCCTTAGAGGGGCCCAGGCAATGTGTTCACATGACCATGAGTTTTTTTTAAAACTTGCACATGATTAGCTAAATCTGCTGTTTCTTTTGACTCTTGTGGTCCCTCAATTGTATTTCAGCTTTCTTTTTCTTCCTCCAGATTTCACCAGTGCTGTTCTCTGCCTTGCATCCTTTCCTATGCTCTTCTGGTTACCTTCAACTCAGAGATCAGGTAACAGCTTATATCTCACTTCCTCTGGGATGCTTTCCATAAAATCGCTCTTATGTGCTCAGAACTTCTCCAATTTTATTTCTTGTTACACAGTATTCCACCTGATATTGCAATGTCTAGATCCACTATTGGATAAATAGCTCCTTGAAGGTACAAACTATGGTGTTCACCATTCTAACACCACTCATTTGCACTGTGCCCAACATACATGGGCACTTAATAAAGGAAGAATTCCTATGTCTGTCTCATTTGTGAGCATTAGTAAGTGTTACTTAATGAAGGTGATTTTTTAAAGGAGCTAAGCTAACCTAAAAGCATAGGCTACTGATAATATGATTGATCCAGGGACAGATCTCAGACTTCCCAGGAAACTCAATAGCCCTTTTTCCAAAAACCACTTTCCTCCATCAGACATTTCATCAGAACTGAACTGCAAATATTTTAGGATTCTCTTGGAGTGAAAGTCCAGCCCACTAATATTCTACTCAAATGGGAAAGAACAATGAATGTCATATGCTTGGGAAAACAAATAGACAGGTTTTTGTTAAAGAAACTGAAACACTGTGAAGTCTAATGACATTCCCAAAGTCCCAGGGTTGGTGAGTCATCAATCAAGATCTGGAAGCTAGATAGTCTGACTTCCTGGGACTTGTCTTCACAGTTAACATTGAGACACCTAAATAAGGACACTGGCAACAATTGTTTTGAAAGGAAAATCTAGAAAAGCTCTATCATCCCATTATCACTTCGATTCAGGCCAAGGCAGCACGGAATGGAGGAGAGAACCGGGGCCCTGGAGCCAGACTATCTGGCTTTAGCCATCTACTGGCTGCAGAACCATGAACAAATTATTTGACCCTTCTGCATGTTGGTTTCCTTATAGAAAAATGTGTGTAATAATAGAAGCTATCTCATAGGAATGTGGTCAGGAATAAATGAGTTAATCCATAAAAGGTGCTTAAAACAGCTCTCTATATGCATAGCAAATGATCAACAAATAAATTATTTCTACCCTGAGATGAAATCACAACTAGCTTATATGAGGTCTAAGAGGTAGAAAAACATTTAACCCATATGAAGGACTTAGGTAGGAGTCAGGTGCTGTTCTTAAGCACAGTGTAGACATTACTCAGTATTTTCAACCCTGAGACCTGTGTTCTTAGCCACTGGGTTACATTTTCTTCTCTGAGTGAAGAGGGACGATAGAGAACAAGATAGTCCCCCCCTAGATTCTGAATCATTTATTTTAAAACTGATCTTGAATACATACAAGAGAGTTATGACTCAGAGCTCCAAGAAGTAAACACTACCTCGGAGGGTGGTCCAAATAAATAACCACCCACCAACAGGAACTCACTGATATCACAGAATAACCTTTGAATTTGAGGACCAAAAGCTGCACTTAAACTGGATAAATCTGGTCAACTTTATGATCCTATTTCTTTTTTTTTTCTATATTTTATTTATGTACATTTGGTTGCTCTGGGGGCAGCAAAGGCAGGGAGGGGGCGTATTTGTTCTCCACTTTTGCTTTGTTTTTTAATGAATAAGCCTGGTGAGGTGAAACACTCCTCAAAAAGTCTTCAGGAAATATATCAGTGGTCAGTATTAAAGCAGCTATTAAGTAAGTTGTAATCATAATCATGGGTAACATCTATCTATCTGTTGATAAGATTTATTTGAGCTATAGGCTATGAACTTTAAAGATTCTTAAATTTATTTATTGACAGAGAGAGAGGGAACACAAGCAAGGAGAATGTGAGCGGGAGTAGCAGGCTCCCTGCAGAGCAGGTAGAGCGATGCAGGGCTTGATCCCAGGACCCTGGGACCGTGAATACCTAAGGCAGATTCTTAAGGACTGAGCCACCCAAGTGCCCTTATGCTATGAACTTTAAATGAATTGCCTCATTGAATTTTTAACAAACCAATGAAGGAAATACTGTTACTATCTTCCACTTTACAAATGAAGAAACTAAGGCCTAAAAAGATTAATTCAGGGATGCCTGGGTGGCTCAGGTCATGATCCCAGGGTCCTGGAACTGAGTCCCACGTCAGGCTCCCTGCTCCGTGGGGAGCCTGCTTCTCCCTCTGCCTGCTGCTCCCCCTGCTTGTGCTTGCTCACTCTTTCTGTCTCTCTGACAAATAAATAAATTATTTAAAAAAAAAAAGATTAATTCACTTGACCAGGTTTTTAAAACAAGAAAGTCATGGAAGTTGGAAGTTTGAACCCTATGCTGAGTTTTGATTTGGAAAATTTCCTACCCTGGTATCTTGGGCAGGATGAGTGGGCACCTAAACTGGAGCTTCACATGAAGAGGCCACTCAGGAAATATTTGTAGAATAAAACACAATCAGCCATTTAATCTGTGAGAGTTCAACGGCAACTCCTCCTATGACAGAAGAGTGCCTCATGTTTAGAGCCCATGGACATGCTATATGAACAGTTTCAGAGAGGAGTCAAGGTTATGGATACTTAGAAACTATGTAGCCACCAGTAACAAATTCCTAAGGCACTATTCATCTCAAATGTTTCATTCACTAATTCTGCAGTGTTAGAATGTTCTACTAATAATAATTCATAGGACTTCAGCTCCACAATTGTACTTAGAGGAGGATCTATTTGCTCTGAGAACTACAACTGACTTTATTCCTTGATTCCTTAGTAAATCATTATAAGGTATAAGGTTAATGATAATAGAATTAAAATAAATCATTACAAAGTGTAATGTGGAACCAGCTACTGATCAGTCACTGATCATCATCCCGTGCCTACTAAGTGCTAGACCCTTTACATGCATTATTTGACCTATTTCTTAGAAGAAACATATTATCCCCATTTTACTAAATGGAAAAAAAAAAAACAATTGGATATTTGTGGAAGGCTTAAACTCAGGCCTACCCTTTCCAAAGTCTGGCCTCTTTTCACCATGTCTACAGTAAACCAAAAGACTTTTCTTATCCTACTGACTTCACATCTAGGACAATGAGAGAATCTTAATGATTGGAGGCAAAAAAAAAAAAGTGGGGAGGTCGGAGACCATTAGAGGATATAGGTTCTCCTTCATGGAAAAAAAATGCATTTACACCCAAAAACACACAAATTCTTATACACAATTTCATACATTTGCAGATCCCAGTTAAGAGGTTAGGACTTGTCTTATGGACAAGAGGGGAAACACAGAGAGAAAAGAAAGGAAAAATGCTGAAATTTTTTTAAAGGCCAAACCATTAACATGTTCACTAGTAGTAGTAATTGTTTGGAGGAAAAAAAAAAATTTTACAAAATCAGCAGAGATGACTGGAGTCAAAGGGAAAGGTCACAAAGGACTGGTTTCAAAATATTTTATCAAGTTAAGCACTTTTTCAGTGTTTTGAAAGAAAAAGAGACTTGATTGTTTCCTTCATCCTACCCACCACTACTAAGAATTCACCCATTTAGTAGCTCAGCTGAATATTTAAAACCTGAATTATCTCAAGACCACTAACCAGCCTTGTGGCAGAGGGAACTAGGGTAACTAAAGAAAGCAGTCAAAAGTAGGTTTGCCTTCCCGGCTCAGTCGGTGGAACATATAACTCCTGATCTCAGGGTCATGAGTTCAAGCCCCACACTGGGCTTGAGCTTACTTTAAAAAAAAAAAAAAAAAAAAAAGTGAAGTTTAGTGGCAACTCGAAATAACCTAAATGGCTCAGGCCAATGTGAAAAGTCCAGTCTTTCAGTGAAAGGTGCTGGCAGAGGCCAGTGTCACCCAGCTTCAGGATCTCTGTTTCGTCTACATGAATACACTGTCCCCTCAGTGTCCTACCACTTGCAAATTCATCTCAACGTATACACAGCACAACAGCCTGATAGCTGCTCCTCACTGTCTACAAAATCAAAGACCGACCGGCACTTGCAGCAGATAGACCTTTATACATCCTGGAGACAGACGGACTCAAAAGACCTTTAGAACTCAAATGAAAGTCAAACATCCTGGTGCAGTTTTATTCTTTGTGGTACTAAATTCAGGGAGACGGTGGAAGAGGGAGGGGGTGCTCGGAAACGCGGGGTTATTTGGCCCAAAAGGAAGGACACAGTACCCCGGGTACCTTGCAAGAATAGCATCGCCCTGTGGAACCACTGGAGGAACTGACGGGCACAGTCATACCAGGTAGGAAGGAACCCGTTTGGGGCATCAAATTCAAACATTCTTAATTTTTAAATGCCCACATGAAAATATGCAGAGATCACCACAACAATTTTTTTTTTCTCTTGTGGAGCCATTAGAGAACAGGAGAATCCAGGGACAGCAAGGAGAGCAAAATTGCTCTTATGAAAGAAAAGTAAAACTTCCCCATTTATTTAGAAGTGAAATCTTTATTATAAAAAGTCAGATTTCAATAAACATCCATCACATAACCCCTTCAGTGAATTCCTCAACTCACAGTTTCAGGAGGTTGTATCATCACCAATAGCTGAGAGTTCATTTATCATTTTGTCTATCTGTTCCAAATGCTGAATCCCAAGGGACTCAAATATATTTGACTTCAAAAAAGAACACTATGTCTTAGCAGCCTTATGTAATACAAACCAAATGAAGTCACTGAGTTGTCCGTGGAGATAACATTACAGCTCATTTTAATTATGTACTAAATAAATATTAATTAAATATATTAAATTATAGTATATGTTGGCCTGCATTGTGATGATAGTCCATGACTTATCACAATAGGATATAGTTAATATTCACTTTTGTTCTCTAAATATCTTTGCAAAAACAAAGTTTCTATACTTGAAAAACCCTAAATTCATCAAGGAAAGCATCTCTCAAATCTTACAGCTGTAAGCTCATTTTCCTGGACTGTTATTATACATAATAAGAGACTTGATTTGACAGCTCCTATAATAACACATTATAAATTTACATTGGATGTGTTTTTTTACCTTAAACTCTTGTGATGGCAAAACCATTTTTCTGAAAGCTGATTGGCTGGGCAGGTCTACAACAGAGCTTAAATGTGACCTTGCTATCCCCAGATTTCTTACAGGAGGGATTTTTTTTAATTTAAGCCTTTTTGTTACACAACATGACATCTTCGTGAAGAATTTTTGTTTTATTATTAAGAAATAAATGTGTCTTGCTCCTTGAGATCTCCTTAGCTTTAGCAACTTGTATTATTTCCACTGTAGACCAGTAAGAATATATTTCAAAGACAGGCTAACAAAGTTCAAGTAAAACTTATTTGTTATATACTGGAGCTACTAACTGAAATTGGGTGAGTATTAGAGATTATCAGCATAATTAATATAGTGTCAAAAAATGAATTTAATTCATAGATATTGGTTGACTTCCTTATTGCATTCTTTGATGTTGGTTATATAGTCATGTTTGCATACTGATCATCTGATAAAACTAAACTATGTTTATCTAGTTGATTGTTTTTCTTCTAACTTTTCTTTCAACCTACTTAGAGCTCATTTAATACTATGTTTCTTGTATATCTCCCTATAGAGCAATCAAGTTTTATCAGTACTGCATTAGAAATACCTCAAAAATACCATTCCTGGGTCATTTTCTCTCTGATTTAGCTTTTACCTTTCTCTTAAAACAACAGAAGACTCAGCTTGATTTCGAAGTCCCTCCAATAAGGCTATGATTGGATAAAATAATGAGTCTGACATGCACTGCCTCAGAGCTGAAGTTTTGTTATTCATTTCATTTATTTGTTTCATTTCTATATTTGAGTTTCTTCTCATGCCAAATCTGTATTTGTCAAAATTTTGGTGAAAAAATGCTGCCTCAGTACAGGCATGGAGCTTCTCTTCCTAAGCTAGATAACTTGGTGAGTATTTTCATTCATTTTTTATAATACATACAGGTCACATATCAACTAAATACAGTCAGAAGTACACTTGAGAGGGTAAGATAGTACTAAGTATGTCAGAAGAAACAAAGACAAGATGAAGAAGTAAGAACTTACATAGACTTTGTACACCATAGCCCCCATTATGTGTATTTTCAGTTAAAATTAAATTTTAAAAAAGCTAATCATAGACTTTCATCCAATCATGAACCTTTAGAGATGGAAGAAAACTATCAGTCACCCAATATAATATATTAATTTTACAAAAAAGAAAATGAGTGGCATTTTGTATTGGCAAAACAAAAGGCTACATCTTCTTACTGAAGTGTGTGACATTATCAAGTATCTCAGTAACAGCCACTACAGAGATTAAATGGATGATTAGGCAAGATTAGGTAAGAAATTAAACATCCAACAGTTCCCCAGAATCTTGGGCCATAATCTTAGAAAGTAGATTTATAAAGGAAAGCATTCCCCAATATTCTCTTTATTAGCTTCCTCGTGTTCTTATGAGCCTATACTGAAGACACTAGCTTCAGTTGTTATTTTTAATTTTCTACAGTATCGTGACTCTGAAAATCTTTAACAGGAAAGGCATTTACATATTACTGCTTCCTTTGTTTAATTAAGCTCTCCCGATTCCTCTGATATGTAAAAAGTAATTGATTACCCCTATTATTTAGGAAAATACTGAAGTGTCCTTTAATTATATTGCTTCTATGGGAAGCCAATAGAAGGGTGAGCATTGGCTCAAAATACTTCTAGACGCATTTCAAGCTCAAAAAAAAGAAAGAGGAACGAAAAAGACTGAGCTACCACTGGTGTCTACATGCTGGTTACTATGCTAGGAATTGTGTTGTATCTGATGTACCATGAAAATAATTCGTTCTGATTAAAATCTTCATTTTCCTCTATTGTATACACAAATGGAACAGAGTTCTCTTAAGGAATTATACAAGTAAATGCTTCAGAAAAAAAAAAACTTGTTCAAAGATGTAACTACAAGTCTTAATTACACAGGCTTGCATAATTAACTAGAGTGGGATAGATGAAATCCATGAAAACATTCTCAAACTTCACATGTAAGTCTACAATCTTCAAACTTTTCCTCTATATTTTAAGTGTCTAACAAAGAGATAAATATACCTTTGCCTATATTTTTCTATTTCTCTGACCAACCCTTGAGCAGAAGTGATATTTTAAAGATAAAATAATAATAAAAGCAATAATAATAATAAACAATAGAGGAAAGAATAAAAGGGTAGGATTCCGGAATATTCTAGCCTATTTAATTAGCGTCTATATAATGGAATGTTGTCCATGGCACCTTAGAAAGTAGCTCATAGTACTGATTTTGAATTGCACCCTGCCTGAAACTTAGATTATTCTGAATGGTGCTTATAATCAGACATTACTATGCTGTTTTAAACCAGCCTAGCAGCTAGCACCTCAAAATCATCAATATTCATATTGTTCAGGTAAACTCCTAGTTTCTAATGTCACATTCCAGTGCTATAAACTATCTTCCATCTTCTCAAGTATCAATCGTCTCTCTCTCTCTCTCCCCCTCACTTTTTTCTTTCCTGTTTAACCTGACCCTTTTCACAGTATAGGACAGTACCAGGTAATAATTAGCAGTTTCTTTTTTTTTTTTTTAAAGATTTTATTTATTTATTTATTAGGAAAGAGAGAGAGTGAGAGAGAGCATGAGAAGGGAGAAGGTCAGAGTGAGAAGCGGACTCCCCATGGAGCTGGGAGCCCGATGTGAGACTCGATCCCGGGACTCCGGGATCATGACCTGAGCCGAAGGCAGTTGCCCAACCAACTGCGCCACCCAGGCGCCCCAATAATTAGCAGTTTCTTAATGTAAAGCGAAAATGGCGGCCGAGGCCCCCATCATGGTCTATTTCTGTGCTCTCCTCGACAGACAGCTGGGCAGAATGTCACCAGCAGAATTATTTCACAGTCCAAAAATAAAATCCAGTTTTACATTCCAGGTACCAAGTGGAAAAATGAAGATTCTCCTGGTCTTTCTAGGTCTGCTTGGTAATTCTGTTGCTATGCCAGTGAGTATCAAAAATTTTTTAGGACTTTTCTTTGTGTTCTATTGTTGCATAGCTTGGAGATAATTATTGGGTTTATTTCAACTGATGTTCTGAATTTGACACCAATATTCTCTCACTTCCAGATGCAAATGCCCCGAATGCCTGGATTTAGCAGTAAAAGTGAGGAGGTATGTATATTAAGTCTTTGGGGAGAAATTTTCCTAAAAACTGTCTGGAGAATCCATTAAAAAAAGGGAAAACTTTATGATATATAAAATCTCTTATAAAAGAGACAGAGGGAGAGAAATTTGAAAGACTTAAACTCAAATCAAGGCAAAGTAGTAATTTCCCCAGCATCATACCACCTACACACTTCAATATTCCTTTCCAAGGTAAATGTGAACTTGGGTTAATGTTAGCTTCTTTGCTAAGGTTTTAAACTTGCAAAGGTAGACATTTGTACCAAGGGTTTTTAGAAGGTAAACACATAAGCATATAGTATCTTCTACATGACTCATAGCCAAGCCAAATTCAATATACATCAGAAAGGAGAATCATCTTTTCATAGAATTATCACATTCTCAAATCCTAAACTTTAAAAGTTGAGTATAACATTCAAAAACTTGAAAGTAGACAAGATTTTTGTTCTTTGTTACCCTATATTGATTCTTTTCAAAATAAAATTCTGACTTACAAATTAAAGTGATAGGGTTTTAATTGTATACTTATTTTAAATTCATGCATAACTAGTAAAAGACATTATGACTGTTGTATGTTAAAATCAGAAATTCAACTTATTTCTGGTGATTTGTAGATTGATTAGATAAAAAGTTTTCACTTTGTATCTTTGGATTCCTTTGGTCACAGATGATGCGATATGGTCAATTCAACTTTATGAATGCCCCACATGTAAGTTCTGCTTTGTATTATTTCTGACAATTGTTTATATACAGATAATTACATTATAAGGTTTGTCATAGCTAATAAAGATACTAATCGCTATGCACCTGTTTTAATTATGGTGTAATTATTAGAAGAGTTTCAATGAAAAATCATTTCACCTGTCTCCTTACCCCAAATTTTCTTATTCTTTACTATTGTTCTCTTATGGAAATAAAAATCATTTATTAATTATTTTTTTCATCATTTATTAATTATTAACATTCTTTATATCCAAGAGAAATTGGTTCTGGGAAAAGATCACACAATAAACATTCACAAATAATGAGGACAAAAAATAGCATAGTAAATACTCCAGTTGTATGTGCCTGGGGGTAAATTTTATTTGGATTATCTTGAAAGGTAACATTAAAATTATGAAATAAGTTTTTATCTTCTTTAAATAAATTTAGGTTATAACTACTGCTAGTACCAATTCTTAGAAGCAACTAATAATGAATCATGTATCAGTTGGATCTTTTGGCATAAGTTTTCTGACAAAATTATTTGACAGTGCAACAATATTATATGTCACTTTTGACTTTTGTGATGATTGTAAGAACCATTGGGAGGAAAGATCAAGGACTTCATCAATTTTCTCTTAATCCTTTATTCAAGCCAATCTCTTTGAAAGCTTCTTCATCATCCTTGTCAATTTTCTCTTTAACTATTGATTGGCCCAACTCTTTCAAATTGTCATTCTCGGTTTTAGTGACTTTGCCTATGATTTGAAATTTTCACCAAGTTAATGGTCATGAAATTTTGCATCATAAAGCAAGATTCACAATTTCACCTTCCATTGGTCCCCATGGCGTTTGTGCTGTATTTGTGTCCATCACCTAATAGACGGCAAGAGACTGGTTAATGAAGCCTGGGGATAGAGACTGGTGTTAAACCAAAGCAGGAATGTTTGAATGGGAACTGACATTGTAGGAGGTCAATTCATAAATTAGCTTCTTCAGATTATAACTATTTTTGTTTCTCTACCATCCTTGAAATTGTGGAGATTCTGATAACGAAGATGGAATTAATGAAAGTTCACCAGCAACCAAAACTCATAGGCACATATAAGGATGTTCACACAGAGAATTTTTATTCTCTCTCTTTTTCATTGTTTTTTTTTTCTCTTTGTTACTCTTCCTTCCTTTATCTTCTTTTTGCTTTTTCTCCTTTTCCAGCCTGTAACAAGTCACAGGAGTTTTGAATTTGATGCCCACTCCTCTGTAACCTGACTCATACACTTATGTGAGTCAATGCTTCAGAGTTAGAAAATTATCAGCCAAATTCTTAAAATGAAAAATTTCACTTAATCCTGTCTTTTGCTTTGCTTGGTTGGTTGGTTTTCTAAAAGACAGAGATTCATTTCTGCAAGACAACATTTAAAGAAATGCTAAAGATCTTGAGGCTTCTACGGTTGAGTTAAGTTTCATAGAATTTTTAAGATCCTTGGCTGAGTTTTAGAGGCTAACATTAGTGGATGAGAAAAGCTGAAATCTTGGCCCTCCTAAAATTTGACCATTATTTGCTACCCTTGCAGATGGCACAACTGGGCCCCTTGTATGGGAACGGTATGCCTCAGCTCTTTCCACAGTACCAGATGCCCATGTGGCCTCAACCGCCACCCAACATGGCCCACCCACAGAAACCCTCATCCCCTTCAGCACCCAAACGCCAAAAGAGCAAGACTGATCAAGCCCCGGAGACTCAGAAACCCAACCAACCTCAACCAAAAAAGCCACCACCAAAGCGGCCGTTAAAGCAGCCACCACCTACCCCAGCACAGCCAGAAGAAGAAGCCCAGCCACCTCAGGTGAGGCTTGCCCAGCAAAATTCCAAACCAGAGTTAATAATGGCATCAGAGGGCTTTGGAGAACCATACCATCCCCACAGACACACTTTGTCCAATGTTTTGCAATATAGGTTCTTCTATGTATAAAATCAAATCTTTCATTTTTATATTCTTTTCAGGTGATGCTGCACCACCCATTGAAAATTGCCTTGCAAATTACCTCCAGTCTTTGTTCGATTAAAAATTACCAAAATAGGGGTAGCCAGCTGACTCAGTCAGTAGAGCATGTGACTCTTGATCTCACAGTCACGAGTTTGAGCCCCACATTCGGTGCACAGATTATTAAAAAAAAAAAAACAACTTTTTTTTTTTAATTAAAAAAAATTACCAAAATACTGTTGCCTTAGAGGCTCCTTTTAAAATGCAGCGACAGCATGGTATTATAACATGAGCACCAACAGAAGAGTTAGGAAACAGAGATTCAAGTTCTATCCCCAGCCCTTATTAGTTGAATGATATTGAGCAATCACCTTACCTTTCTGGCTCCAGGTTCCCCATGAGTAAAGAAACAATCTCTCAGTCCCTTCCAGATCTATGCTTTGATGATCCAAAATACTTGAAAGGTAACACTGCTTCCAGTACTTCTGTGTGGTGTAAATAGTCCTGATGTAAAGCAAGAAGATGTGCAAATGATTTCTCAAGATATTATCCAGTGTGGAGCTTCTAAAATGCTGTCTCTTCATCAGTTAACAGACACTATTTATTTATTATCAGACACCTTTACAGATGTAGAGAATACAATATTGAATAAAAAGACACTTGTGGACCATTTACCAACTGAGAGATTGTGAGCAAATGACTCAACTTCTCTGAACCTCAGAATCTTCAGTGAAAAGGAAATTATGTCTTTGGAATGTGTCTTCTATGTTTATATGAGGATTCAATCAATTTGCCTAATAAAACGCACAGCACAATACCTACAAAATAAGTGTTCAATGATGCTAATACAAATTATTATCATCTCAGCCCTAAAAAAAGGAAATCAGTTTAATGCAAAGGACATGCAGATTCCCAAGTATCAAACATTGTATTTAATAGGTTTGTTTTGTTTTCCATTTATCTTTCTCATTTCCCCTGTGATTGTTTCTTTCTCTTTAGGCATTCCCACCATTTGGCAATGGGCTATTCCCACCATTCGGCAATGGGCTCTATCAACAACCACCCTGGCAAGTTCCACATGTGAGTTTTTTTCTTTATACGAGAAGTGAAAAATAATATTAACATGTTATATCTCAAACTACTATGAGTTTATACTCTCTAAATGGAATGCCATAAGGAGAGCATGAGGAAAAATCATCACATCAGCAATCATGCAGGGAAAAAAATGGTTTAATGAATTTTTTATTTGGACAAATTGGTGACATGAACTAATAACTTAGTTAATGAATTGATTTTAAAGGACTGTGCTATTTCACTACTATCTCCTACTTCCCTAAAAGATTAGAAAATACAAAGATTATCTTCATTTAATATAATGGGGAAATTGAGACAAAATGGAGTTTGAAAATCACAAGATAAGCTATGATTAGACTAAGGTCTTTCCATGATATCTTATTATTTCTAGCCACAGATGTTTCATTATAAAGAATCTTGCAAAATAATATTTATGAGAATCCTTTAAAGTTTAAAATCATTAAAATAAAACATAATATTGAAACTGCATCACAAGCATTAAAAATACAAATCACAAAATAAACTGAACTAAAGAAAAGTTTAAAGTCCAATTGCTATTAAACCAACAGAAGCAGCAAATATATGATGGCTTTTTATTCAGCTATGGCATTGGTTTTTCTTGTCTATAGCTCTATAACCAAGAAGCCTTCTTATCAATAAGGAACAATTCACTCAAGGAGTAAGAGTTCCTTACTTTTTTCCTTACTTTTTAAAAGAGTGACTTTCTTTCACTGGCCATTCTGAACTCAGGAAACTAAGGCAGTATCAGGTGAAGATTCAAAAAGCAGATAAGCATGATTCTCATGTTCAACTATGATCTGTGAACATCTGGAACATCCTGAAGGTCTGGGGGAGTTGGACTAATTTCCTAAACCCTCCCCTGAACAAACACTCAGCCTCCAAGTTTGATTAGGAAAATAAACCTTGCTCAAATAAAAAAGTTAGAGTAATAATCCAGGAGAAATTGTCAGTTTGTCATCCAAAATGTGACTTAGACTCTCTAAAAATAGCATCATTATTTAATCTCCATTATTACATGTTCTAATATGGATGTTTAGATCCTAATAACACTCAAATCTCTCCATCCTCTCTTCTTCTCTCCTCTGTGTGTGTGTGTGTGTGTGTGTGTGTGTGTGTGTGTGTGTGTGTGTGTCTTGGGGGTGAGGAGGTGACTCTTAGCGGATGTAGCCACACATGGTATTCTAAGAAGGATAATCTAGAATCCAGCTGAAGCCTTTATGTTTACCAGTATTCACTGATGGATTATAATTATAATAATTATAAATAATAGATTGTGGGAGCTAAAGACTCAGAAGCTAAACACGAACAATGCTATCACCCAATCATTGACTTGAACTATTTTAAGACACTATGAGTTATCCAAACAAATGGCAGCATAGAACATGGTTTTCCCTTGCATTCATTATACTTTTCACATTTCAGAGGATGCCACCAGGTTACGGACGTCCACCAGTCAGCAATGAAGAAGGCGGAGTGAGTATAAGTAAAGCTACATTCCCCATTAGGAATTACAATCCATTAGCCTCTGCTTTTTGATTGCTACCTAATAAAAAGATTAAAATTCAACATATGAATTTGTAGCTCAAGTGCCCATGATATAAGAAAAAGAGCCAGGGGGCACCTGGGTGGCTCAGTTGGTTGAGTGACCACCTTACACTCAGGTCATGATCCTTGAGTTCCGGGATAGAGTCCCACATCGGGCTCCCAGCTCCATGGGAAGTCTGCTTCTTCCTCTAACCTTCTCTCCTATCATGCTCTCTCTCACTTTCTCTGTCTCTCAAATAAATAAATAAAATATTAAAAAAAAAAAAAGATCTTGAAGATTTAATGCTTTAAAAAAAAAAAAAGAAAAGAAAAAGAGCCAGGAACAAAAGTAAATGTGATATATCATTTCTCTTCTACATATACTGAACTCTCTCCCTTTCTCCCTCACTCCCTCCCTTCCTTCACTCCCTCCCTCTTTCTTTCTTTCATTCTTTCTCTTTCTCTAAGAAGACTAACCTAATAACCTTTGCTCAGAAGTCTTTGGACTCTGGACAGAGAAGGAAGGAAATGCATCCTAGAAAGTTATCCCCAAAAGGGAATTAAGTAATCATCTAACTCCTTCACTGTACAAATAAACTGAGGCCCAAAGAAGATAAATTACTATTCAATTTCACCCACAGAGTTAGTGGATAAACTGGACCTAGAGCTCTTCTGACACCCTGTCCAATGGCTTCTTTACCACACCACACTAGAAGAGCCAAATGCATGTCACAGAGTGATACACTCTGAAAATATTCTGTGTTATCAAAAAAGTCATTATAGTGATTCTGGCATGGAACTCCGCCCCTGGATCTTACTTCCTTTTTTCCCCTAAATATGTATGTCCTCAGTGAAATGGCTCTGGGGGATCAGGGGATGGGAAAAGGAACAAGGAGGGAGTTAAAATAATGACACTGGAAATCACTATGTGAGTAATGGCATAAGGTGCTTTTGAAAAGGTGTGCCTGACTGGCTCAGTCAAAAAAGCATCCAACTCTTCATCTCAAGTTCGTGAGTTTGAGCCCCACTTTGGATGTAGAGATTACTTAAATAAACAAACTTTTTTAAATGTTTTAAAAATTTTTTAAGTTTAAAAAATAAAATAAAAATATCCTTTGAGATTAGAATTACCAGATAAAAATGATTCAGATAATTGTATGCAACCTAGAAATATGCACTTTGAATTTTCAAAAGATAGTATGAGAAAATAAAGCAGAATGGCCCAGACAGTTAGCATAGCCATGAAAAAGTCAGTTTTCTTCCTCCTGGGATGTCCCTTGGCAGAATTTCCTCAAAGGTTCATTCATGTTGTCACATATTGATGTTTCCTTCTTTCATAAGACTTAATAGAATTCCATGCTGTGTCTTTACCGCATTTGCCTTTTCCATTCATCTGTTGATAGACAGGTTCTATTGTGAATAGTGCTGCAAGTAGTAGTTGTGATTTGTGACCGCATAAAGTACAAGGGGGAGGAAATGAGGCTGGATGGAATAGTTATGAGCCAGATGATTTTTAAAAAATTATTAGTGTGGTGGCAGTGTTTTATAATGTATAACATTTATTAGGTACTTACTAAGTCCCAGGCACTGAGCTTTACAGATGTTCTCTTTTGACCCTCATGACAACTTATGAGGTAGATATTATTTTATTATCTTGAGTTTACAAATAACTGAGGTTCTCATAAACTGAGGTTAGCCCAGAGTCATACTATTAATACTGATGGAACAGGGATTTTAACCCATATCTGTGTAGAGCTCCTGCTTTTTCTGTTATGCAATGGGGCTTAGAGTTTATCCCGTATGGTAAGGGATATCATACCTTACGATTTACCTTACCTTACCTTATGATTTAAATAATATTTAAGGAGGAAAGTGATGGAAGTTCCACCAACCCCCAGCCCCAACCTCTACTATTTTGATGGCAGTGGAGAGATAAGATTAGAGGAAAGTAAAATTACACGCAGAGTACCCAATAAGAAAACTATTGCAATAGTCAAGGGTACTGGGGATAGAGGAAAGACAGGATGGAAGTTTCGATTTTATAGGACTTGGTTATTAATTGTCTGGGGGAAATAGAGAAGAGTAGAAACCTAGAAAACTGGGTATAGTGGTGAATATTGTTTGGATATAGAATATTGGAGAAGGAAGGTTTGAGGGTGATAGGTTCAATTTACATTCAGTTGGAGGTGCCCGTGAAATCTTTAGTGATGAAGTCTAGCTGCCTGAGCCTCAGGAGAAAAGGTCATGGGACAGATTTTGGCTTTGGGAGTCATTGGTATATATCTGTATTGAAAAAATTGGCCTGCAATATATAGCTCAAGAGGTGTAAAATGAGAACAAAAGAATGGGAAGGATAGAAAATGGAATCCTTTAAAAAACAAAAACAAAAGAAACCCAAAACCCCCTCAGATTTAGGATCTAGGCCTAGGAAGAGAAAACTGAGAGGTTAACAGTCAGAAAGGGTACCCAAAGAGAGAATCAGAAGGGACTAGGGTCAAGGAAACCAAGACAGAAGTAACTTTCAAGAAAGAAAGCATAGCCAATAGTTTTAAAAGAAGCATGTTGATGGATGGGACATAAGAGATTATGCGGAGTGAAATAAGTCAAACAGAGGGAGTCAATTATCATATGGTTTCACTTACACGTGGAGCATAAGGAAAAACATGGAGGACATTGAGAGAAGGAAAGGAAGGATGAATTGGGGGAAATCAGAGAGGGAGATGAAACATGAGAGACTGTGGACTCTGAGAAACAAACTGAGGGTTTTGGAGGGGAGGGGAGTCGGGGGTTGGGCGAGCCTGGTGGTGGATATTGAGGAGGGCACGTATTGCATGGAGCACTCGGTGTGGTATATGAACAATGAATCTTAGAACACTGAAAAAATAAAATTAAATTAGAAAAATAAAAATAATAAAAAAATAAAAGAAGCATGTTGGTAATTTCCTTATTACATTAAAAAATTCCAAGCAACAAAAAAGAGTAATTACTAATTTCCATCTTTTTCCCTACAGAATCCTTACTTTGGATATTTTGGATATCAAGGATTTGGGGGTCGTCCTCCTTATTATTCAGAAGAGATGTTTGAACAAGATTTTGAAAAACCCAAAGAAGAAGATCCTCCTAAAACAGAGAGTCCGGCCACTGAGCCCTCGGCTAATTCAACAGGTCCTGAGACTAATTCTACTCAACCAAACGCGCCCAATCCTGGAGGGAGTCAGGGTGGAAATGACACCAGCCCAACAGGAAACAGTGGCTATGGCCCAAACACTGCTCAAAACGGGGTTATCTCACTGCAAACGGTTAATGTTTCAGGCCAGGGAGTACCAAGAACTCAAATCACATGGGGACCAAGTCAGCCAAGTATTCATGAAAATTATCCAAATCCTAACATCCGCAATTTTCCTGCAGGGAGACAATGGCGTCCCACTGGTACTATCATGGGGCACAGACAGAATGGGCACTTTTACCGAAATCAACAGGTTCAAAGGGGTCCTAGGTGGAACTCCTTTGCTTTGGAACGCAAACAAGCAGTTCGTCCAGGAAATCCAATTTACCGCAAGGCTTATGCTTCTACTGCAAGAGGGAATTCTCCCAATCATGCAGCAAATCTGGGAAATGTCAGAAGAAAGCCTCAGGGACCAAATAAACACCCTGTGGAAACCAATGTTCCTCCTCTTGGTCCCAAACATGGTACTGTTGTCCACAATGAAAAAATCCAAAATCCAGGAGAGAAACCAGTAGGTCCAAAAGAAAGAATAGTCATTCCTACAAGGGATCCATCTGGCCCCTGGAGAAACTCTCAAGATTATGGAGTTAATAAACCAAACTATAAACTGCCTCACCCTGAGAGTAACATGCTAGTCCCAAATTTTAATTCTATTGACCAACATGAAAACTCTTATTACCCAAGAGGAGATTCTAGTAGAGCCCCAAATTCTGATGGACATACCCAAAACCAGAATTTGCCCAAAGGGATTATTTTGGAGCCAAGAAGAAATCCATATGAATCAGAAACTAATCAGTCAGAATTAAAGCACAGTACGTATAAACCTGTATACCCTGAGGAAATTCCTTCCCCTGCAAGAGAACGTTTTCCTGCTGGAAGAAATACTTGGAATCACCAAGAAATCTCTCCATCTTTTAAGGAAGATCCTGGGAGGCAGGAAGAACACTTACCTCATCCTTCCCATGGCTCTAGGGGAGGTGTTTACTACCCTGACTATAACTCTTATGATCCCAGGGAAAACTCCCCATACCTTAGAAGCAATACATGGGATGAGAGAGATGATTCTCCCAATAATATAGGGCAACCCAAAAATTCGCTGTATCCCATAAATACTCCAGAGCTGAAAGAAACAGTCCCTTATAATGAAGAGGACCCAGTTGATCCAACTGGAGATGAAACTTTCCCAGGACAAAGTAGATGGGGTATGGAGGAGCCAAGCTTTAAAGAAGGTCCAACAGTTAGGCACTATGAAGGCGAGCAATATACCTCAAATCAACGAAAAGAATACCTTCCCTATTCCTTAGATAATCCATCAAAACCTAGGGAGGATTTCCCTTTTGGTGAATTTTACCCCTGGAACCCAGATGAGAATTTTCCGTCATATAATACAGCTCCCACTGTACCACCACCAGTGGAGAGCAGGGGTTATTATGTTAATAATGCTGTTGGACAAGAAGAAAGCACTCTGTTTCCTTCTTGGAACTCCTGGGACCACAGGATTCAAACCCAAGGTCAGAAAGAAAGGAGGCCATATTTTAACAGAAATTTCTGGGATCAGCCAACAACTTTACACAAAATGCCCCCTATTCCACCATACCAGAAAGAGAACCAGCGCTATCCCAGTAATTCTCCAGCTGGGCTTCAGAAAAATCCAACATGGCGTGAAGGTGAGAATGTGAATTATGGCATGCAAATTACCAGGTTAAATTCACCAGAGGGAGAACACTTGGCTTTCCCAGACTTAATTCCTCCAAGTTACCCAGCAGGTCAAAAAGAAACACATGCATTTCACCTAAGCCAGAGGGGCCCCTGCTGTGCTGGTGGCTCCACAGGACACAAGGACAATCCACTTGCTCTCCAGGACTACACTCCGTCCTTTGGTCTTGCACCAGGGGAGAATCAAGACACCAACCCCTTGTACACAGAAGATAGTCATACTAAATATGCAAGACATACCATCTCCCCGACAAGCAACCTGCCTGACCAAAGAAACAGCTCAGAGAAAAAACTGCCTGGGGAAAGTCAAAACCCAAATCCTTTTAGAGATGATGTGTCCACTCTGAGAAGAAACACACCATGCTCTATGAAGAATCAACTGAGCCAGAGGGGAATTATGCCCTTTCCTGAAGCCAATTCCCCTCAATCAAAGAATACACCTTGTCTCACAAGTGATCTTGGAGGAGATGGGAACAATGTTTTGGAACCAATATTTGAAGACAACCAGTTCAATGAAAGAACTGTCGACCTTACTCCTGAACAGCTTGTTATTGGTACACCTGATGAAGGCCCTCAGCCAGAAGCAATCCAAAGTGAAGTACAAGGAAATGAAGGTGAAAGGCAGCAACAAAGACCATCAAGCATCCTACAGTTACCATGCTTTGGCTCGAAAATAGCAAAGTATCACTCCTCCAGCACTGGAACTCCATCTAGCATTGGAAGGCAAGACCCATTTGATGAAGAGCCAATTATGCCTACGGAAATTCCGAACTCATTGTCTAGGTTAGCTACTGGGGCAGAGTTTCAGAGTATAAATGTAGACCCACTTAATGCAGATGAACACACTCCATTTGATTCTCTCCAATTAGGGAACAATCCACAGGACCATGTGCAAGACTGCTTACTACTTCAGGCCTAGGGATTATCACAACCAAACACTCTTTGGGGAAGGAAAATACCTGATATTCTACAGTGGCACCCCAACATTCTCCCCCTCCCCCTCCACCAGACTCAATTAAGTATCTGACTCTGTTGGTGATCCTTACGTTTTTCCCCATTCCAGCAATAGGAGTAGTGGCCCAGGTGATAAGGTTGAGCCTCTAGATTCAGTACTGTCACTAACTAACACAGACCTTTAAAAGAAGCAGAAAGGCTATGACCTACATCACCTTGAAACTTGGAAGCCACTTGTCTGGGTTAGTTTCCCTTTGTTCGCTGATTATTCCCTTCTCTTTCAAAGGTTTATACTTGCAAAATTCTCTAGTTTTGCAAGACAAAGACAGATGAACTTTCCATTTTATGCATGGAGATCTATATATCAGTATAGTTCAGATGACTATACAATTTTTTCTTGTGTTGGTCTTTGTCAGTTTTTTTTTTCTGGCTAATATTCTTTTGAATCTCTTATCTACCACTACTTTTCTCTTTACTCTATAATTTCTTTGTTTTCTTCTGAGTTTTCTGTTACCTATTCTGTATTTAGCTTCCTATTTTTTTCTTCCTCATCTTTCCTACTTCCTGTCACTTTTTACATCCTAAGCTAGCTTCAGCCATCACTAGTCTTTACCTCTACCTTCCTTATTATGTCTTCTTGTCTTCTCACCTTTATGTTCAGTCTCCTAATGGATCGCTTGTCAATCAATCCTTTTCTTCTCTGACTTTCTTCCCTTCAATTTATCTTTTTCCCTGTTACACCATTTTTATATCTTAAGACCACGTATCTCTGTTCCTTTTTGTATCTACTCTCCAAATCCTGTGCTAGTTTTTTTGACCCAGTCTAACCATCATTGTAGAATATGTTTCAGAAATAGTAGACACTGGTACCTACTTTTGTTTTTAATTTTCTTATGACCTTCACCAGGTAGATACAGCTTAGCCAGTGGAACACATTCAGGAAGTTTGGAGGAAGACAGGCTAGTTACCTAGAACTAGCAGCCTGGAGACAAGGCTTAGGAATGTGGGGAGGGAAACGCTGCCACACTGTGACTGAACTTCCAGAAACAAAGTGTGGGACTTGCCACACCATCACCAATTCATACTCTGCAGGATCTGGAGAGTACATTTTAGGAAACACTATCCTAATCAAATAAGAGAAACACTCAATGGTCAGTTTTCCTGAATAGTGTAATATAAGTGATTCTACCAGTGTATGCTACTACCAAGATAAAGTCTTATTTTTCATGTCCTGGTAGAATTACTTGCAGACATACTTTCTTTGTATCCTGATTAAATAGTGTAAATTATTTTGTAAAGTAGATATTTCTGTATTGCTTTGCTAGAATAGATCCAGGGATTTTGTTTTGTTTTGTTTTGTTTAATAATGGCATGTTAGCCTACTGTCTGTATAGTCCTTCCTAGAGGGGGAGAATTCTTGGAATTATCTAGAAAGTTACTTCTAACTCTAAGGAGTGTCTTAGGAGAAAACTTCCTGGGACAGATTTCATAAGATCTCAGAAATTAAAGAATATACAATGTTGAGTCTTCTGAACTTCTTGGTACAGTGTCTTGCACATAGTCAATGCCCAATAAATATTTATTGATTGACAAATTTTAAAATGGCTTTCAAAGCTCCCATGAAAATCCTGTGGTGTGCTTTTCCTATGGATATACTATACAGGATTCTGAACTAGCCATGTCATACTCTGTAGCTTTAGATACTCAGCAACATTTGCAGAACATAGAATCTCAGGGTAAGAAGGAATCTTAGAGGTAGATTATTTAGGCCACTCACTAGTTGCTAAAATTTCCCCACCCACACTTTTTTATTTTAATCACACACTAAAAAGTCATTAACTTTTCCTACACAAAACTGTCTCTTAAGAATTATCCTCATCAAAATAAAACTACATTTTTTGTTTCACTTTCTTTCCAAATGATTTTTAATCTAGATATGAATACTTTCATTGTAAAAATGTGCATTCACTTCAATGTTTCATAAAATATTTGAATCTTATATTTGTTTCAGCAGATATATTGACACATCTTCATCCATGAGGCACCACAGTGTAACTTATCATCTAAGACCTCCATAATGTAAAATGTAAAAGCACGTGGGACAAAAATATCTATTGAATTTGAGGATATAGAGTGAAAAAACATGGGGGTGGTGAATGTTCCTGAAGAAAACCCCTCTATCTCATCAGTTTGGGTATCCTTGTATAAACCTGGACACCAGGCCTGAGTTCCCTAAGTAAAGTGATTATTCTATGTGCCATTGGTAAGTTACTAATAAGCTCTAAGTTCAAGGTGCACACATGAAGATGGAAGGCTCTGAGTGTGATCCCCTTCTTCTCTCGCACCCACAACCCACCACCACAGCCCCACCTCCATGGGGAGTGCCTATGTCTACAGGCTGTCGCCTGCTGGGTTCTAAACCAGACTGGCTACTGCCTGGTGGTGTCTTCAGTCAATAAGTAAATAGAGAATGAGAAAATAATACCTGAGGATAGCAAACAGGTCAGATAATCCAGCGAAACTAACACACACCTGCTTTATGAGCTTTCCTGTCTCCCAGCCTATGATACATTTCTCTAGAGGGTACTGGCCATAGATCCAATTGGTTGGGGGAGATCTTACACTTTTTCACATTAATTGGGAAGCAAAGTAAGATGATGAAATGTGGGAACATCCACTTCTGAAAACCTGGCCTGGTAGCCACGGTCATGAAGATTCTTCCTCTGGTTTTCAGATCTACTGAACATGTTTTACTTTTTACTCCTATCAGAGTCTCAACTTCATACAGTTTTGAAAAAAATTCACAAGACATGACCTTTGAGTTACTCCTATTGCTTGCTTTGGCACATCTCTGCCTTTGCTTACCCCCTCCCTTCAGTCATGACCCTAAAGACCCTAAAGTAGATCTGTCTTGCTCTTAGAAAACCAAAATTCATTTCTAAAAACCAAAAGGGGAACTAGAAATGTTGGACTTAAAATCAACAGCTCTGTCCCTCCTTCACAAAACCTCAAGGATTTCACTGTGACTCAGGCCAACTTCCCAATGAAAACTCAGAAGAAGGGGCACCTGGGTGGCTAAGCGGGTAGAAGCCTCCACCTTCAGCTCAGGTCATGATCTCAGGGTCCTGGGATCGGGCCCCACGTCAGGCTCTCTGCTCAGCAGGGAGCCTGCTTCCCCCTCTCTCTCTGCCTGCCTCTCTGTCTACTTGAGATCTCTCTCCTCTCTGTCAAATAAATAAATAAAATCTAAAAAAAAAAAAAAGAAGAAAAGAAAAGTCAGAAGAAAACTACTCTTGATAGAAAGTAGGCCATCACCATTTCACAACAGAATATAAGTTTTTGTTTTGGCTGCCTGTTCCTCTTTGCCTCTGCACCTCACCTCTAACCCAATAATATCAGCTGCTGGACCATTTCTCTCACTTTAAATTCACAGCCAATGACATTTAGAAACAAGATTCAGCTGGTAACAAACAAAAATCCATGCTGGCAGAAGAAAACGCTTTAGATAGAGAAGGACACACCAAAGGTATAATTTGACACAGACAAAATTGTGAAATTGATGAGACCACCCTCAATCCCCCATCACCTGCTGGGGCATGGTCCTCTGCAATCATAGCGCTTCATTCCATCTGCCTGAGGATCCAGAACCCTCCATACCTGCTTCATCAGAACTTGGACCACAATTTCCTCTGAGCTTATCCAAAAAACCGTGCCTCATTCCTTTTTTTGCACTGCACAAAGCAGGTATTGGCTGTGACTAACTTGGCAAAAAGATTCCTTCCCAAATGTTGGCTAATATGCGGTCCTCCCAAATCAGTCAGCACACCCTTAAAGAGTCAACTTAATCATGGCATATTTACAGAACGATAATAGGGTAATGGTAGGAAATTTTATTTGGGTAGGACCTTGTCAGTGCCTTGGTTGTAAAACCATGCTGGCAGCTGTCTCTCCAACAGAGGACTCAGGCTCTTTCTGACAGTGTCGCATGCTATACCAGTATTATGCAAGCTTTAATGTGTACCTGAGTCTGGTTAAAATGTAGATCTTAATTTCATCATCTGGAGTGGAACCTCTGATTCTGTATTATGAACATGCCCCTGGGTGATGACGAATTAGCCAGTTGGCAGACCAAAGTTGGAGTGGCGAAGTGTTAGGCTACTCCCTATAAGTAAGGGACAACTGCACACTCACCAGAGTGGGAACAGAAAGGTCTTAACCACTGAGAAAAATTACATGACCAACCTGAAAGTATATGCATAAATAAAGCATGTAACTGGAATAGAGAACACAAAAAGAAAGAGGATCAGGCCAATCCTACGTTTATGTTACACTTCCTGTCTCTGCATGACTCATATTTCTAGAAAGTTCTACTTCCATTCTATTTTTTTAATATCTCCTCCAAGACTACTCCAGCACCAACATCACCAGCCTCCCTGAGGGCTCACAGCACATCATCTTTTCTATTTAATATTGCTTTTTTCTTGTGTTAGTTCTGCCTATAGAAGGAGAAAGAAAACTCCTAAAAAGTGAGGTCCAGTTCTCATCTTTCTTACGTATGCCTCTTAACAACTGGCACTGTGCTGAGCTCAGAAAGGATGCTAAATAAACATTGCTTTTTCTTTAAATACATTTTATAAATGAATAGAAATTCAGAATTTCCCAAATTTTAATATAATTGATATAAAATAAAAATTAATGATTAATATTTTTCTAATTACAAAATACACACTGTTCAATATTAGTTCCATTATTAGTGAATAATGAATGTTAGTTCCATTAGTTTCAACTAATGGAAACTATAAGGAAACAAATAAAAAGAACACATAATCTACCATCTAATGTTAATATTTTGTCCTATTTTCTTTAATATGTGTATATGGGGGATGAGGGTCTTAAAGTAATTATTTCATGAAATATCCTACATTTCCCTCTTCACATTATATAAGCAATTCCCATGCAATTAAAAATACTTAAAGCTTCATTTTTCATTGCATGTGAAATATTCAGAAACATACCTATACTATCATTCCCATTGATGCTAGATGTAAAATTTCTTATACATTTTAATTATCATAAATAATGTGATAAATATCTTTGTGCCCCTTTGTCCATATTTTTTGTTATTTCCTCAGTAGAATTACTGAAGGAAATGATCTGAAAATGTGTTTTAGACAGAACATACTGAATGAGAGCATTGGTGTTGGAGCCTGTCTTGGATCCAACCATAGATTCTCCATTTTCTATATGAAAATCTTAAGAAGATTATTTCATCTTTTCGTAAGCCAGTTTTGTCATTTGTAAAATGAAGACAGTCCTTATTTCATAGGACACTTTCGAGCATTAAATGAAAGGTATATTAAAATGCATTTGCATTGTATTTCATAAATCAACCACCAGGGGGCAACAGATGTTTCGAATGCTCGGTTTGTGGTTCCTAAGCAATTGAAATTAGAACAGCCCTGGCACCTGGGAATTTTTGCGACCTGCTATTTCTCCTGATGCATCCCAGAACTATTAATCAGAATCTCTTGGGGTAGGGTCAAACAATCTATTACAATGAATCCTCCAGGTGAGTCTCATGCATTCTAGAGTTTGAGAATCACTGATCTAATATATATTTACATTTTTCACAGATTTGTTGGCTGGTCAGAAAGAACCAAAACACAATTAATACACAGAAACCACAGCAGTTTACAGAAGGTTAGTGAATGCTACAACAGCTGTCCTGAGTGATATACATAAATTACGTATATTGGGGTTTTGTATAAAAAAAAGTCTATAAGGTGTGGTCTCAGGAACCGCGGTTGTGTCTGAGTGTGAAAAAGCTCCCAGGTATCGGCGTGGGGTAAGCCAGCTACAGAGACAGAGCCAAGGAGTGAGCTCTCAGTTCAGGATTACCTTAACCTGTGACCTGGAGCACAGTCAGGCCACTGCTCTTCGGTCAAGGACCCCACAAGGGGCAGATCCGGGGAGACTCACTTTCCTCCTCCGGGAGGAGCGGCACCGGAGCTCACTGCAGAAATCTGCTGGGTTTGGAGACACCAAACGGGGCCGAGCACCAGAGACATAAACACTCCTTCACAGGCCCGCTGAGCTCGGAGCGTGGCCAGACATCAGGGAGATGGGATGAATTGACTGCTTTCCTCTGAGGGCGCACTAAGGAGTGGGCCCCAAGCTCTCAGCTCCTGGGTTGGAGATTAGGAGGCCGCCATCTTCATTCCCCGCCTCCAAAGCTGTACGGAAAGCGTTCAGGGAACAAAAGCTCCGGAGAGCGAACCTGAGTAGATTACTTAACCTGGCCCCTGGCAAGGGTGGTGCAATTCTGCCTCAGGCAAAGACCTTTAAGAATCACTGCACCAGGCACCTCCCCCAGAAGATCAGCAAGAATATCCAGCCAAGACCAAGTTCACTGATCAATGAGAATTGCAGAACTTCAGAGCTAGAGGAAAGCAACACACAGAATCCATGGCTTTTTTCCCCCATGATCCTTTAGTCTTTCAAAGTTAAATTTTTTTAATTTTATTTTTTCTTTTTCTATTTTTTATTTTTCCTCCTTCCTATTTTAACATTTTTAAACTATTTTATCTTATCAATACCTTTTTAAAAATCTGTTTTAATTTTCATTGTTATAGTCATATTTTATCCCTTCATTTTATTTAACTTATTTTTTTGTATATATATAAGTTGTTTCTTTCTTTCTTTCTTTCTTTCTTTCTTTCTTTCTTTCTTTCTTTCTTTTAAGTTGTTTCTTTCTTTAAAATTTTGGGATACAATTTCTTTTAATAGATCAAATATACTCTAAATCTAGTGTATGGTTTTGTTCTAGTCTCCAGCCTGATCAAATTCTTTTTTTTTTTTCTTCTCTTTTTTCTTATCAATTCTTATCAACTTATTATCTTCTCAATTCTTTTTTAGAATCCTTTTTAATTTTTATCTTTACAGTCATATTCCATCCCTTCATCATGTTGACCCTTATTTTTGTGTATATATATAAGTTTTTCTTTTCTTTAAAATTTTCAGAAGTAGTTTCTTATAACAGAGCAAAATACACCCAAAATCAAGTGTGTGGCTCTGTTCTATTCATTAGTCTAATATATATATATATATTTTTTTTTTTTCTTTTTTTTCTCTCCTTTCTTCTCCCCCCAGTTTCAGACCTCTTCTGATTTGGTTAATGTATATTTTTCTGGGGTTGTTGCTACCCCTTTAGTATTTTGTTCTTTCATTCATCTATTCTTATCTGGATAAAATGACAAGGCAGAAAAACTTACCACAAAAAAAAAGAACAAGAGGCAGTACCAATGGCTAGGGACCTAATCCATATGGACATTAGTAATATGTCAGAACTAGAGTTCAAAATGACAATTATCAAGCTGCTAGCTGGGCTCAAAAAAAATCATGGAAGATATTAGAGAATCCCTTTCTGGAGAAATAAAATCCCTTTCTGGAGAGATAGAAGAACTAAAATCTAGCCAAGTTGAAATCAAAAAAGCTATTAATAAGGTGCAATCAAAAATGAGGGCTCTTATTGCTAGGGGCTCCTACTGCCAGGCAGAAGAGAGAATTAGTGATATAGAAGACAAAATGATGGAGAATAAAGGAGCTGAGCAAAAGAGACAAACAACTACTGGACCATGAAGGGAGAATTCAAGAGATAAGTGATACTATAATATGAAACAATATTAGAATAATTGGGGTTCCAGAAGAAGAGAGGGGGGCAGAAGGTATATTGGAACAAATTATAGCAGAGAATTTCCCTAATTTGGTAAAGGGAACAAGCATCAAAAGCAAAGAGGTACAGAGAACCCGTCTCAAAATCAATAAAAATAAGTCCACACCCCATCATCTAATAGTAAAAGTTACAAGTCTCAGTGACAAAGAGAAAATCCTGAAAGCAACTCAGGACAAGGGGTTGATAACATATAATGGTAGAAATATTATATTGACAACAGACCTATCCAAAGAGACCTGGCAGGCCAGAAAGGACTGGCATGATATATTCAGAGCACAAAATGAGAAAAATATGCAGTCAAGAATACTATATCCAGCAAGGTGGACATTGAAAATAGGAGAGATAAAAAGCTTCCAGGACAAACAAAAACTAAAAGAATTTGCAAACACCAAACCAGCCCTACAGGAAACATTGAAAGAGGTTCTCTAAGCAAAGAAAGAGCCTAAAAGTAACTGACCAGAAAGGAACAGACACAATATACAGTAACAGTCACCTTACAGGCAATACAATGACACTAAACTCATATCTTTCAATAGTTACCTGAATGTAAATAGGCTAAATGCCCCAATCAAAAAACACAAGATATCAGAATGGATAAAAAAAAAAAAAAAAACAAGATCCATTGATATGCTGTCTACAAGAAACTCATGTTAGACCCAAAGACACCTCCAGATTTAAAGTGAGGTGGTGGAAAACAATTTACCATGCTAATGGAAATTAAAAGAAAGCTGGGGTGGTAATCTTTATACCAGATAGATTAGATTTTAAGCCAAAGACCATAATAAGAAATGAGGAAGGACATTATATCATACATTAAGGGTCTATTTAACAAGATATAACAATTTTAAATATCTATGCCGCTAACATGGGAGTAACCAATTATATAAGCCAATTAATAACAAAATCAAAGAAACACATCGACAATAATACAATAAGAGTAGGGGACTTTAACACCCCCTCACTGGAATGGACAGATCATCTAAGGAGAAGATCAACAAGGAAATAAAGGCTTTAAGTTACACACTGGACCAGATGGACATCACAGATATATTTAGAACATTCCATCCCAAAACAACAGAATACACATTCTTCTCTAGTGCACATGGAACATTCTCCAGAATAGATCACATCCTGGGTCACAAATCAGGTCCCAACTGGTACCAAAAGATTAGGATCATTCCCTGCATATTTTCAAACCACAATGCTTTGAAATTAGAACTCAATCACAAGAGGACAGTTAGAAAGAACTCAAATAAATGGAGGCTAAAGAGCATCATACTAAAGAATGAATGGGTCAACCAGTAAATTAAAGAAGAATTTTTAAAAATTCATGGAAACAAGTGAAAATGAAAATACAACTGTTCAAAATCTTTGGGACATAGCAAAAGCAGTCCTGACAGGAAAGTATACAGCATTACAAGCCTTTCTCAAGAAACAAGAAAGGTCTCAAGTACACAACCTAACCCTACACCTAAAGGAGCTAAAGAAAGAACAGCAAAGAAAGCCTAAACCCAGCAGGAGAAGAGAAATCATAAAGATCAGAGCAGAAATCAATGAAGTAGAAACCAAAAGAACAGTAGTATAAATCAATGAAACTAGGAGCTGGTTCTTTAAAAGAATTAATAAGATGGATAAACCCCTGGCCAGACTTATCAAAAAGAAAAGAGAAAGGACCCAAATTAATAAAATCATGAAGGAAAGAGGAGAGATCACAACCAACACCAAAGAAATACAAACAATTATAAGAATATATTATGAGCAACTATACACTAGCAAATTTGACAATCTGGAAGAAATGGATGCATGCCTAGAGAAATATAACTAAACCAAAACTGAACCAGGAAAAAATAGAGAACCTGAACAGACTTATAACCAGTAAGGAGATTGAAGCAGTCATCAAAAATCTCCCAAGAAACAAGAGCCCAGGGCCAGATGGCTTCTCAGGGGAATTCTACCAAACATTTATAGAAGAAATAGTATCTATTCTCCTGAAACTGTTCCAAAAATAGAAATGGAAGGAAAACTTCCAAACTCATTTTATGAGACCAGATTACCTTGATCCCAAAACCAGACAAAAACCCCATCAAAAAAGAGAATTACACGGATGAACATGGATACAAAAATTCTCACCAAAATACTAGCCAATAGGATCCAACAATACATTAAAAGAATTATTCACCACGACCAAGTGGGATTTATTCCTGGGCTGCAAGGTTGGTTCAACATCTGCAAATCAATCAATGTATACAATACATTAATAAAAGAAATTATACTCTCAATAGATGCTGAAAAAGCATTGGACAAAGTACAGCATACTTTTTGATCAAAACTCTTCACAGTATAGTCATAGAGGGTAAATAGCTCAATATCATCAAAGCCATCTATGAAAAACCCACAGCGAATATCACTCTCAATGGGAAAAAAACTGAGAGCTTTTGCCCTAAGGTCAAGAACATGGCAGGAATGTCCACTATCACCACTGCTATTCAATATAGTACTAGAAGTCCTAGCCTCAGCAATCAGACAACAAAAAGAAATAAAAGACATCCAAATCGGCAAAGAAAAAGTCATATTCTCACTCTTTGCAGATAATATGATACTTTATGTGGAAAACCCAAAAGACTCCACTCCAAAACTATTAGAACTCATATAGGAATTCAGCAAAGCGTCAGGATATAAAATCAATGCACAGGAATGAGTTGCATTTCTACACACCAACAGCAAGACAGAAGAAAGAGAAATTAAGGCATCAATCCCATTTACAATTGCACCCCAAACCATAAGATACCTAGGAATAAACCTAACCAAAGAGACAAAGAATCTGTACTCAGAAAACTATAAAGTACTCATGAAAGAATTTGAGGAAGATACAAAGAAATGGAAAAATGTTCTATGCTCATGGATTGGAAGAACAAATATTGTGAAAATATCTATGCTATTTGAAGTAATCTACATATTTAATGCAATCCCTATCAAAATACCATCAATTTTTTGCAAAGAAATGGAACAAATAACCTAAAACTTACATGAAACCAGAAAAGACCCCAAATAGCCAGAGGAATGTTGAAAAAGAAAACCAAAGCTGGAGGCATCACAATTCCAGGCTTCAAGCTCTATTACAAAGTTGTAATCATCAAGACAGTATGGTACTGGCACAAAAACAGATATATAGATCAATGGAACAGAATAGAGAGCCCAGAAATGGACCCTCAAATCTATGGCCAACTAATCTTTGACAGAGCAGGAAAGAATGTCCACTGGAAAAAAGACTGTCTCTTCAACAAACGGTGATGGGAAAACTGGACAGCTGCATGCAGAAGAATGAAATTGGACCATTTTCTTACACCATATACAAAAGTAGACTCAAAATGAATAAAAGATCTAAACATGAGACAGGAATCCATCAAAATCCTAGAGAACACAGTCAGCAACCCCTTTGACCTCACCCACAGCAACTTCTTGTTAGACATGTGTCCAAAAGCGAGGGAAACAAAGGCAAAAATGAACTATTGGGACTTCATCAAGATAAAAAGGTTTTGCAAAGCAAAGGAAACAGTCAACAAAACTGTAAGAGAACTGACAGAATGGGAGAAGATGTTTGCAAATGACACATCAGATAAAGGGCTAGTATCCAAAATCTATAAAGAACTTATCAAACTCAGCACCCAAAGAACAAAGAATCCAATCAAGAAGTGGGCAGAAGACATGAACAGACATTTCTGCAAAGAAGACATCCAAATGGCCAAGAGACACATGAAAAAGTGCTCAACATCACTCAGCATCAGGGAAATACAAATCAAAACCACAATGAGATACCACCTCACACCAGTCAGAATGGCTAAAATTAACAAGTCAGGAAACGATGGATGTTGGTGAGGATGCAGAGAAAGGGGAACCTTCCTACACTGTTAGTGGGAATGCAAACTGGTTCAGCCACCTTGGAAAACAGTATGGAGGTTCCTCAGAAACTTGAAAATAGAGCTACCCTATGACTCAGCAATCGCACTACTGGGTATTTACCCTAAAGATACAAATGTAAGGATCCAAAAGGGCTCATGAACCCAAATGTTTATAGCAGCAGTTTCCACAATAGCCAAACTATGGAAATAAACTAGATGTCCATCAACAGATGAATGGATAAAGAAGAAATGGTGTTTATTTATTTGTTTGTTTGTTTGTTTATATGCACACACAATGGAATACTATGCAGGCATCAAAAAATGAAATCTTGCCATTTGAAACAAGATGGATGGAACTAGAGGGTATTATGCTAAGAGAATAAGTCAATCAGAGAAAGACAATTAACATATAATTCCTCTGATATGAGGAGTTTGAGAGGCATGGTGGGAGATTGTGGGCATAAGGAAGGGAAAAATGAAACAAGATGGGCTCAGGAGGGAGACAAACCATAAGAGACTCCTAATCTCATGAAATAAACTAAGGGTTGCTGGGGAGAGTGGGTGAGGGATAGGGTGGCAGGGTGATGGACATTGAGGAGGACATGTGCTATGGTGAGTGCTGTGACATATGTAAGCCTGATGACTCACAGACCTGTATCCCTGGGGCAAATAATAAATTATATGTTAATAAAAACAATTAATTAATTTGAAAAATAAAGTCTGTAAGATAGTTGCTTTTACTCCCATTTTTCGATCTTAGATTCAATGTACTCACCGTTAGTGACCTGTCATTTGGTCACTTATTCTGTATTTCAACCTGGGCCATCGATTTAACTACTATACTACACTGCCACCCCAAAGCCAAGACCTGGGAAATATATCAAAGGTTAATTTTCCTATCCCACTCCTTCTAGGTTAGGGAGTCCACGCATGTCTGATTATGAATGCGTATACACTGGTATATTTATGATGCAGTACTGTAATTATGATTCATTTTGAATATCGAGTTATATAAAAAAGTTAGAAATGACAATAGTCCTAAAGTGAAAACTGAACACTTGGCTCGGATCTACTGGTTTCTAAGGTCTTGGTACAAAAAAGCATAACTCCTGCTGTTTTAACATGGTTTTTTTCTACTGGTGCTGAGTGTGTTCGCTTAGGTAAATGGCTAAGTTGTTAAGAACCACACAGAAGGGGCGCCTGGGTGGCTCAGTTGGTTAAGCAACTGCCTTCAGCTCAGGTCATGATCCCGGAGTTCCAGGATCGAATCCCACATCCGGCTCCCAGCTCCACAGGGAGTCTGCTTTTCACTCTGACCTTCTCCCCTCTCATGCTCTCTCTCACTGTCTCTGTCTCAAGTAAATAAATAAAAATTTTAAAAAAAAAAAAGAACCACACAGAAGGAAACCATTCTCACCAAGAATACCCACTTATGCCTGTCTTTTAAAAATATCCATTTAATTCAAACTAAAAAGAAAGGACAAAAAATACAAAAATAATTGACTTTTTTTGACACGTTGATGAATTAGTCACATTAACCTCAAAATGCTTCATGAGTTGTGAGAAAATGGTATATGGGAATAAATATTGCCAAAGAACTTCTATTAATATTTGTTAAGACTGTACCAGTGATTCAGTTTTCATTGCCATTTACTAGACAAATGAACTGGTCAAATTGTTAATTACCCACTGAGTTGTTTTTCTCATTTACAGTATAAAAGTAACACCCAAAGGGTTGTTGTGAGGATTAAATGAGATGGCATAAGTGAGTCGCCTGGCATGGGAAGAATGCTCAATATCACCATCATTAATTAAATCAGATACCTCATAATTGGCTTTGTTAATTTAATTTAGGCCCTGAAGAAGCAGAATCCAAGATGAGATTAAAGGTGGAAGAGATTTATTAGGAAAAACACCTATAAGAGAATATGGGAGGAAGCCCAAGAAGACTGGGAGAACTATCAGACCCTGATGCAGGTCTGGCCCATGTGGAGGAAAAATGATAGGAAAGAAGGCTGGGTAGGTAACATTTAATGGTGGTGCAGTGCCAAGAATTTTTTAGTGAAGGCTGACTGGGGAGTCAAGTCAGTTACCCCTGAGGGGAGTCCTTGTCTCCCAGGAATGAGCCTGTCTTGATACTCTTGCCACATTTGATCATTATTGGTTGGGAGGCAGCTCATGGACCTCTCACACAAACACAGTGATTCCTATGAGAGTCATCGGTCAAATAAGCCCCCTGCAAAGAGCCAAGAGTCTCCTCCGAGCTGCCTCTTCTATGCCGATTCCTTACCGTTCCCCTGCCTAACTGTCCAGTGATACAAGCAAACGTATGAAAGAATTTCAATCTTTCTTCACAACTCTCACTTAAAAGCCAGCAGTTGCTCTGGATTTATACTGAATGAGTTAATGCTCAATAAAGCCATTAGATTGGTGTCTTAGCACATGGGAAGTGGCCAAATTGTTATTAACATGTTGGGTCTTTTTTTTTTAAGATTTTTTTTATTTTTTTTATTAGAGAGCGAGAGACTGAGAATGAGAGGGGAGAAGGTCAGAGGGAGAAGCAGACTTTCCCGCAGAGCCGGGAGTCCGACATGGGACTCGATCCCAGAACTCCAGGATCATGACCCGAGCCAAAGGCAGTTGCTCAACCAACTCAGCCACCCAGGCGCCCAACATGTTGGGTCTTAGAGTTTAACTGAACTTCTGAAAGAATAGTACAGTACCTTCAGGTACTGAAGTACTTCAGGTACTGTACTATTTTTTTTTTCACACTTCTCCAACAGATTTATTTTGAAAGGAATGGATTTTGAGGAGAAAAAACATGGGGCAGAGGTATGGAATAGAAAATAAATACAAATGTAAGCTGTTTTGCTAATTGTTTTATAACCACAACAAATTTGTACAGAGAATACCCTGTACAAAACAACACAATAAAGGTTCAAAGATTGAGGTGTTCCCCTGGATAAGGCTAAAGATTTCAGTCTCTGGTATTTGGAATTTAGGCTGCAGTCCTTGGTTTTGGATGGATCACTGGGTGTGTGACACAGTCCAGTAGTACAGTACAGTACAATAGTACAGTACCTTCAGGACTGTAAGTTTGTAGTCCTCTTTCATCTGTCATTTAATGAGGCAATAACACCGGAGTAAGGGTCTCTCTTACAAGAATTTGCAACATGGTAACAAAAACATTTTCTTTTAAGATGGCGGAGAAGTAGGAGGTTGAGATAGAGTCGGATCCCAGAAGTTCATCTAGATAGTTAATAAATCATTCTAAAAGCCAGCATACTCAACAGGAGGGAGAAGAGAGGAAGAAGACCAATTCTAGGAGCAGAAAATCAACCACCTTTGGAAAGGTAGGACGTTTGGAAAAGTGATTCCAAAGCGACGGGAAGAGAGACCGCGGGGGGAGGGGCCGGCTCCCTGCAGCTGCAGAGCCGCGAGCACAAAATCGGAACTTTTAGAGTCTCCTCCGCTGAGGGACATTGCTCCAGAGGCTAGGCCGGAGGTCTGGCCCTCGCGGGAACAGAGTGGTTTCAGGACCCGCGAGATCATA
>CM052800.1:49836313-50038019 GCA_028533885.1 Nasua narica
TTTTTTTTTTTAAAGATTTTATTTTATTTATTTTAACAGAGAGAGAACACAAGCAGGCAGAGAGGCAGGCAGAGGCAGAGAGAGGAGCAGGCTCCCTGCCGAGCAAGGAGCCCGATGTGGGACTCGATCCCAGGACGCTGGGATCATGACCTGAGCCGAAGGCAGCCGCCCAACCAACTGAGCCACCCAGGCGTCCCAGCAATCGTAACTTTTTCCTGGAATGATCTGCCTCACCTACCAACTCTGTCCTTCCCCACACACATTTATCCCCCTAACTCCCCAAGGGGCCAGCTAACTGCCACTGCCACCATGTATTCCAAACACCCCAGCCTGACTCCCACCGCCACTCTCCTATCACCCTCCAGGACCGGACCGGGTGCCCCTCCTTAGTGTCCCATAACATCTTGCACTTATTCCTGTCACAGCATTTATGATACAGTATTGCAACTGCCTTTTAAATTGTTTAAAGTTCCCTACTAGACTGTAAATTATTTGATGGCATGGACTGTGTTTTATATAAATTGTTGTATCACCAGTTCCAATCCTCAGTGGCTATTCAGTAGCCCTCAATAAATGCTTGCTGAATGAAAGGATGGATGGATGGATGGATGGATGGATGGATGGATGGATGGATGGATCTCTTCTTTAATAGACTGTGAAGGCTCTAGTAATATCAGAAAAAGCCTTGGGGTGCCTAGGTGGCTCAGTCGGTTAAGCAGCTGCCTTCGGCTCAAGTCATCATCCTGGGGTCCTGGGATCGAGCCCCGCATTGAGCACATTGGGCTCCCTGCTTGGCAGGAAGCCTGCTTCTCCCTCTCCCACTCCCCCTGCTTGTGTTCTCTCTCCCTGTGTCTCTCTCTGTCAAATGAATAAATAAAATCTTTAAAAAAAAAAAAGCCTTGAACAATGAGAAAGATAATAAATATGTCTGAGAACCTACTGTGGATTTTTAAACACTGACCTAGATACTTTTATCCATTAGCATATTAAATTTTGTCCACTTAGCATTTTAATCTTCACATAAAGTGTATGTGTATATATACATACATAGATAATTATCTATGGAAACAGGTTTGTTTAAGTACTACACATCAAAAAAAGGAGTAGAGGGGCTCCTGGGTGGCTCAGTTGGTTAAGTGACCGACTCTTGATTTCTGCTCAGGCCATGATTTTACGCTTGTGAGACAGAACCCCACATCAGGCTCCATGCCTGCTTAAGATTCTCTCTCACCCTTTCTCTCTGCCCCTCTCCCCACCTCACTCTCTCTCTCTTAAAAAAAAAAAAGAAGAAGAAGAAGAGTAGAGACATAGGTATTACAGTCAATACATTCAAACGATGACTAATATCAGAAAGTATCTCTGCTTACAACATGGAAAAAAAAGAAAGCAATTTAAAGTGCACGTACATAATTCTGATGTTTCTCTCCACAATGTCTTCATTAGGATCCTCGGGAGAAGGGATGATCCGGGAAGTAATCCGGGCACACTGACACTTGTTGTCAACAAGAACAGTCCTTCCCTCTTCATCTTGGGCTTGGGAGATAAAACATATTAAGAGGAAAGGGGGGAAAGGTCTGTTTCTATACTTGCATTGAGTTAATTTATCTTTTTTTTTCAGTAGAAAAACTAAGTTTTATGGTTGATCAGCTTCAGCTTTCTCCACTTTTATCCTCTTTCCTAATCTAAAATGCTAAGTGGAATCTCACGGCATGGTGAAGGAATTCCAAATGCACTTCAAACAAATTGTTTTCTTTTTCCCTTAGCTCCATCTGTGGGAACCTGGGCTGAAAGAATTCTAGTTTTCATCTAATGTTTTTAAAGAGGCAAGGTCTCTGAAAAATGTAGCCTTACAAATATCAGTACCAAATGGCAATATGATAGAGAAAACAAAAATCTAGACTAAAGGTTTCTCAAATTATTTTAAAGTGAACAAAAAATAACATTAGCCTTTGTAAGTCTCAGTTTAAACCTTCCTGAACTCCCATTTATATACTTTTTTTTCATCCGTAGACTGGATTAGAGTTAAGAATAGGCACATTTTCCCCAAGATAACCTGACTTTGTGAGATTTTTAAATGTTTTCTACTATAATTTTCCTAAACTTAATTGTGGTCTTTTATTTCGTAATAACACTAAAGCCATCATGGCATGATTCAATCAAATAAAATAATAAGTGCTATATTTATTAATATTTCTTATAAGAATTATTTTAAAAGATGCAAAGTGCTATGAATTTATAAAAACATTTTAGAAGATATTGTGAGATACAAGCTCTATTTAATATAATATGCTGTTTACAGAAAAAATAGTAAGTGAATGGATACACAGATGACCATTAAAGCCTTAACGCTGAGTATAAACATTTATTGTCTAATCAGAATATTGGACAAAGAGTTCTGGTATGTGTTGCAAGGAATAAACAAAGAAAATTTCATATTATCTGGACTTGGAGCAGTTAACAGGCATTTGAAGAATCAGTAACAACTTTATTTAATAGTGCTAATTAAACAATAATGATGATATTCAATGTATTTTTGGGGTTTTTTTTAATTAAACTTTTTTAGATCATTGTAAACTCACATGCTAGAGAGAGAACCCATGTACATTTTACCCAGTTTCTCCCAGTGGCAACATCCTGCAAAACTATCGTATAATTTCCCAACCAGAATACCATTTGATAGAATTTACCAATGTTAGCTTTTACTCAGTGTAGGGTACTTAAAACAAACCAACTTATAATCTACTACCATAAAATTAACCCACTAAATATGCTTTTTATTTCTATAATTTTAACTAAATGATCTTTAAAATTTCTCCCATCAAGTCTCAACTTTAAAAAATATATATTTAGCACATTAATTCAAGTTACAAAGTTTAAATGATCAGGATAAATATAATTGTAACTGGAAGTCTAATTATTTCAGAGGTGTCCCAAAGCAGAGAGGACCTAATTGCAGTATTTTAGTCTTGATGATAACAGTCATTATAAAAACATTTAAGACCATTGTTTTGTACTTCTAATTGTAGGAAGTACTTTACCATGCATTATTATGGCATTATTCATAACTTCTTAATACATCTTCTGGCAAAAGTCTGTATAGTATTGGAGAAGAAACATTATGAATTCAAGATAATATAACTCTTAACAAGAATAAGATGACTTAAATGGTGTCCTCTTCCCTACTCCTATATTCATGACTCTTAAATGTTTTTATTTTTTTAATTTTAATTTAAATTCAATTAATTAACATATAGTGTGTTATTAGTTTCAGAGATAGAGTTTAGTGATTCATTAGTTGCATATAACACCCAGTGCTCATCACATCAAGTGCCCTCCTCAATGCCCATCACTCAGTTACCCCATCCCCTCCCCCACCTCTCCTCCAGTAACCCTCAGTTTGTTTCCTATACGTAAGAGTCTCTTATGGGTTATCTCCCTCTCTGATTTCATCTTATTTTATTAAATGTTTTTCTCAATAAAATACAAATGAATGTGATGCCTGACAAAAATGCAGATTGAGTCGAGTATGTGACTTGACTATTAAAGTCTTAAATAGAATTTTCTATATTTTATTTTAACTACAAAATTTATTTTCTTATCAGAAGCCTAGGAAAAAACTATTAATTTTTATGACTATTTACTGTTATTATATAAAAATACTGGGCAGTCTAATATATCTACCAGGAAATGTACAAATACAGTCAATTCACCAAGCCTTAAAAATTTCTAATATTCTCACTTATAGGCAATATTTTTCTGAATAAACCTGTGTTATAGATTGCGCCTTGCTTTATTCCAAGAGTACCTGAGACATAGCAGGTGCTCAATAAATATTTGTTAAATTTAATTCAGTTTAAACAAATAAGAAAATATACTTAACAACACATAGTAGATATGAACATAGTGAGTTTACTAAAAGGTGATTCTCCAATACAGGCAGAATAGGATAGAAATTAGGAGCGTGGGTTACAAGGTCAGATGGCCTGGGTTCTACATGTTTGCTGTATGACTGTAGGTGAGTTAATTTGCCTCTCTAAATCTCAGTGGACTCAACTTTGTTAGAAATATCAATAGTATCTATCCTCAAGGGGTTACTGTGAGAATTAAATGGAATAGTATATGTAAAGCAGTTAGCATAATCCCTGGAAAATAATATGTGCTCAATGATAGATCTTTTATGTATGTTTTACATATATGTTTATAGGTATATAAACATGTTCATAAACATTTATTTACATATATAGGTGCATACAGTGTACATGTTTTAATAGTACTATCTTTGTGTTTAAATATTATTAGAAATGCATTATTTCTGATGCTAAATTAGTATAAAAATATATATAAAATGACTATTCTTAATTACAGTATACCCTGTTCTGAAATAAGAATAAGCTCAGTAAGTGTTAGAAAACATCAGGCCAAATTAGATCACTTCTAACTCATTATTACCCTTCTAGGTGAAAATTATTACATCTATATTCAGAGTGTATTCCATTTTCTACAGTAGTTTGAAAGGTTAGTAAACAAAACACCCGAAGTCACACCATTGAGTCATAGGCAACCTGTATAACATTAAACATTGTTAAATTGTCATACTAAATCTGTAGGCTCAGATCCAGGAAAATTGTTAGAACTAATATCAGTCTCTCTGGGGAAGTAAAAGCCAAATGCATCCCATATTGTGGTTATAGTAATTATTACTTCATTTCTCCAGAATATTCATTTAAGATATTCAGGAGAGGATTACTGATTTTCAAGATTTAAAATGAGTATTTACATAAGTATAGCTAAGAATACTTATTCAGAAATATATATTTTCTTATTCTCTAAGCTATATTAGGTAAACAAATAAGAGAAAAAAGAATAAAAAGAATTAGAATGAGTCTTCTCTGCATAAAGATCACTGCCCATATAAAGATTAAGGCATGTGAGAAAGAGTAGCCAGCTAGCTAGCTAACCAAAGCACAAACATAAAAGTTTAAATCTGAAAAGTAGACCTGGGTTATATTTTTCCTCTTATATGGGTTATTTTCAAAATAGCACATACCTGTTACAAGAACAGCCTTAACAAAAATGGCTAGGACTCCCCAGAAAAGCAAATGGTTCTTCATCTTGACTTCACTTCTTTTGAAAAACTGAAGCTAAAAAGTCAGGGTTAAGGTGTGTGATGTATAAGGAGTGTGCAAATGATGGTGCTTCTGCTTTCTTAAAATAACACTCCAGGCAGCTAACAAACTAAAAACAATCACAACTGCGGTTGGAGTCAGAAATTTAAATGCTGCACTGGACAGAGATGTATGTCTCAGATTTCCATATTTTCTTCCAAAGTATCTCCCCAAAAGCCATACTTTGATGCAGTAACTCTTTATTTTACATTTACTCTATAAAATTAGACATGAAGATTATTAATAACTTCAAGTCATGAGTACATTAAGAATGTTTATATAGGGGTTCTCAACTTTATTTCTTAGATAATAAAGTTTTCAAATCAAATATGTGACATTTGTTGTACCTAGAGCAGAAAATGAAGGGAAGAGAAGGAGGAGAAATTAATTAAAGCCTTTAAAGGTCCAAATTGTACCTTTTGTTAACTTTTTCTCCTAGTCCTTAATTAACCAAGTTACCAGATTTAAATATACATATTATACATGGCATACATAATACATACATAATCTGATTGCTTTGTTATTTTATAAACTCAAACACAAAATTGGAATTTGAAACAGATGGATATTAGATGTATCAGTTGCCATAGTTTAATTTGATAGCATTAAGGCAGACTTTGTGTCTGATAATGGCTTTTGGAATTATAAACTGATGAAATGATTTTCATTTGAGATGCCTCAACAGAAAACTGAATCACCGCAGTTTTTCTGTAAGTTTTGTGTTATTAATTAGTGTCAAAAAGCAAACAAACAAGTAAACAAAACCTTGAGCTTTTGGACAAGACGTCTCCCTACCCTCTGCCCCAACATGGTAGAATTTCTTGTCTCTTAGGCAGGGCTGGTTCCAGGAACATGTTGTTTATATATTTATATATGCAACATCAATTATGTTACTTTTGGTTCTCAGTTCTCTAATTTTTTAAGGGTCTCCTACAATTTTGAGAGGCACTAAAGAAATGCTTTAGGATCATAAGTAAGCAAGCAGATTTCATAGCTAACAGCAGAAGGGGGCAGAATGAAAACTAATTATTAAAGGCTGGCACATAATTGCACTCTTCCAATCATGTAGAGAATGTCTAGCATGAACAAAGCCCCATGGATAATAAACATATAATATTACCATACTGTCAAACTTTATTGTCATTTTAATTTCTACTATCATAGGACTTAGAAACTATTTGGGGTTAAGAAAAACATACTGGATTCACATGAACAATTGTATCTATTAGGGAAAGAAAACAAATATGAAAACACATTACTTTAGTGTATGGTCAGGATATCAAAACAAGTATCAACACTTAAGAGCTCCTCATCTCTAACTGTAGTTTCTAAATAACTGATTTATTCATTCACTCCAAAACGGAGTAATTAGAAGTTAGCTAGGTACTTTTTTTAAATCATTATTTCCTTGAAAATAAACTCAAGTCTAGATTTCTCCCCCAAAGCAAGTTGGATAAATCCTTGGCGACAAAAAGTTTCCCCCAAAGCTTATTTTTTATAAAAGCAAATATTAGCTGATTCATAATTACTACGCTAAAGAAAAACTCTATATTTGATGTTTCTATCCTTTCAATCTTACAGTTTTGTATTTCTATTATGTAAACTATTCATCTAAAAGAGAAAAAAATAAAATAAAAAAGATTACTCAATAAAAATAAGGGGTGGAGACCCAACTGGCACTTTTTTTTTGCGGGGGCACCTTTTTTTTAAATTTTATTTTTTTCAGTGTTCCAAGATTCATTGTTCATGCACCACACCCAGTGCTCCATGCAATATGTGCCCTCCTCAATATCCACCACTAGGCTCACCCAACCCCCGACTCCCCTCTCCTCCAAAACCCTATTTGTTTCTCAGAGTCCACAGTCTCTCATGTTTCATCTCCCCCTTCAATTTCCCCCAATTCACCCTTCCTTTCCTTCTCCCAATGTCCTCCATGTTTTTCCTTATGCTCTACACATAAGTGAAACCATATGATAATTGATACTCTGACTTATTTCACTCAGCATAATCTCTTACCGGCACCTTTGCCACAAAGAGAGTTACCTCTACCTGTAATAAAGGATCAGAACTAGTGTTTCACCCCGTGTTGTCCAGAGATTATCTTCCCTAGAATCACCTGGAATACTAGTCAAAATATGGATTTCCTGGCTATACCCAATCAGAATTTCTGGAGATGTGACCTTGAAATGTGTATTTTTTAGAAAGCCTTCCTGTTGAGTCTAATGTACAGTGATGTTTGAAAATTCGTAGCCTAGAAGCATGGCGGGTGGATAATAACTAGCAGTATTATTTATAGAAGAGCAAGAGGTTAAAAAAGGTAATTTTTAAAAAATAAATAGGCTTACATTGAAAACAACTTAGCTGAAGCTTCTATTTATTTTTATAATTCTATGCTATAGGCGAATTGTTTCATAATCTTTTTAGCACTAATCAATCAATTACATATAAATAACAGGTCCTTGTTTAATCTTTAAACCATTTCAATTGCCAGTTTTAGTTATGTTCTTCCCACCAAGAAATGTAAAATGTGATTAGTAGAACACTTTCCATGAAAGTTAGTTAAGTTACTGGGCACTTAGCCACATCGTTCTAAATTCTTCATTGAAATTGGTTTATTTTTCCACATTCGTGTATAAGATTCTTATAAGTAAATAGTTCGTTGATAGACTCATCTGGATTAAAAAGATCCTAAGACAATTTAGTCTCATCTTCTTTTTTTTTTTTTTTTTTTTTTTTTAGTGTCACCTTCTTTACTCCCACTCAAGTTTTGTTTCAATTTCCTATACAGCAGACAGTCTGAGTTCAGCATTTGCTTAAAAACCATCTGAAATTGGTCAATGCATCACTTCCTCTGGACATAGCTTATTATATACTTGGGATAGTCAAACCATGACAAAGACTTTATTCTCTTGGGACACAAAAGATGCTCTCCTTATTTTGCTCCTATCTCATTGGTGACTCCTTTGCAGTGTCTTGCTGAATCTTCTAGTGAATACTTAGGTTTGATCCTTGGCCTCTCTTTTCTCTAATCCTCTCCTTAATTAACTTTATCTGATCCCATGCTTTGACTTAGGACGTGCTGTGAATTTCAAGTGCATAATTCTAGGCTTTACCTTGCCTGTTGAGCTCCAAATTCCTAAATCCAACTTCCTATTTGATATCTCCACTTGTCTGTCCGACAGGTATCCAAAAGTTAACCAGGCAAAACAGTACTCTAGACAAGCAAGTCACCCTCACATTTCTAATCTGATCTTTTCCTGTCTCTAGTCTTCCTTATCTCAGTAAATCCACCTGGTTGTTCAAACCAAATCATCTTCTTTGATGCCTCTGTTTTCTTCTCCCCCATATTCAGTTTACCACCATAACCTGTTGGTTTTATTTGAAGAATATGTCCCAAATTTATCTGATTCTCTCCATCATCTCATGCCACCCTGGCCCAAGTCTCTATCCTCTAGCCTAAACTACTACAATAGCCTCAGTCATAAAGTTATTTTTCCTTTGCCCCAGAATTGGCTACTAGGCCTCACAGTTAACAAATAAGAATGGCTAAGTAGCCCAAATACTAAAGAGAGTCAGCCACTTCCTCCAAGGCTTACCAGGAGGAAGAACAGAACTCAATTTATGGCCATCAACACCCACCCCCCATTCCTGAGCTCTCTCCTCTAGTCTTTAGAGGACTTTGGAGGGAAAAAGAAAGTAACATCATTGGAGCTCTTGGTATTATGGAAATCGTAATGTTTGTGGCAAGAGAATTTCCCCCTTTACTCTTGGGAGAGGGAAGGACTTTTTTTTAACTTTTTCTCCCCAAAGTTAAGTGAGGGAGAAACTCAAGAAAATAATTCAAAGAAATCAGGGACACTGCAAAAAAGGAAAATTGAGAAGCAATAGAGCATAATAGTTAAGAGAAAGGATTCTGAGTCTGACTGCTTGAGTTTATTTACCAATTTATCATTTACTAGCTGGGTGAAATGGGTAAACCTCATGTAACCTCTATCTGTAAAATGGGGATAATAACAAAATATATTTCTTAGGATTGTTGTGGAACTTAACATATATTATAACATATAAAGAAGTTAGAAAAAATCTTGGCATATGGTAAGCACTCCATTAGTAGTGATTATTATCATCGGAACAGTGATCATGGTCACTCCCTGTTGAGTTACACAAAACATAAACCCAACCTGGAGCTGCCTACTTTGAGGAAAGCATTCATGGAAGAACTGGACATTTCCCCTTGGGTTTGGGCATGTAGGAACATAAAAACTGATATGTTTTCATGCTATACGACCCTTATAGGGTATGAACAAAAATGTCTAAAAAAAAGCTATAGTAACCAAAACAGTGTGGTACCAGCATAAAAACAGACATATATAAAATAAAAAACAAACAAACAAGAACAAATACGTAGACCAATGGAACAGAATCTGGAGCCAAGAAATAAATTCACACACATAGGGTTAACTAGTATTTGACAACAGAGGTGAGAATATCCAATGGTAAAATGAGAGTCTTTTAAATAAATGGCCTTGAAAAAACTGAATATTCACATGCAAAAGAATGAAACTGGACCCCTATCTTCCACCATTCACAAAAATAAACTTGAAATGGATTGACATAAACATAAGACCTGAAACCATAAAATTCCTAGGCAAAAGCATAGTGGAAAAAGTTCCTTGACATTGGCCTTGGCAATGAATTTCTGGATATGACACCAAAAGCATAAACAACAAAAGCAAAAATCAACAAATAGAACTACATCAAACTAGAATCTTCTGCACAGCAAAGAAATAATGAACAAAAATAAAATGCAATTTACAGAATAGGAGAAAAAATTTGCAAACCATATATCTGATAAGAAATTAACATATCAAAGATACAAGGAACTCATACAACTACATAGCAAAAAACCCAAACAATCCAATTTAAAAATAGGCAGAGGAAAAAAAAAATAGGCAGAGGACTTAAACAGACATTTCTCCAAAGACGACATTCAAATGGTTAACATGTATATATATGAAAGGTGCTCAACATCACAAATCATCAGGGAAATACAAATCAAAACCACAATAAGATATTACCTCACAGCTATTAGAATGGTTATTACCATAAGGGCAAGAGATGACAAATTCTGGTGAGGATGTGGAGTAAAGGGAGCCTTTGTGCACGGCTGGCAGGAATGTTAATGGGTACAGCCACTATTGAAAACAGTATAAATGTTCTTCAAAAATTTAAAAACAGAACTAGAGTATGATCCAGCAATCCCACTTCTGGGAAATATCCAAAAGAATACTAAAGGAAATTAAAACGCTATCTCAAAAAGATATCTATTTCCAGAAGCTGAGGGGTAGAAGAAATGGGAAGATGTTGGTCAAAGGGTACAAAGTTATTTATAGATCTTGAATACTAACCTTTTATCTGATATGTCATTTGCAAATATCATCTCTCATTCCATAGGTTGCCTTTTAGTTTTGTTGACTGTGTCCTTTGTTGTGCAAAAGCTTTTTGTCTTGATGAAGTCCCATAGTGCCACCCTATGATCCAGCAGTGGCACTACTAGGTATTTACCCCAAAGATACAAATGTAGTGATCCAAAGGGGCACCTGCTCCTCAATGTTTATGGCTGCAATGTCCACAATAGCCAAACTATGGAATGAACCAAGTTGTCTATCAATGGTGAATGGATAAAGAAGATGTGGTGTATATATATACAATGGAATATTACTCAGCCATCAGAAAGGATGAAATCTTACAATTTATATTGAACTGGATGGAACTGGAGGGTATTAAATGTTGATGGAAATAAGTCAGTCAGAGAAAGACAATTATCATAGTTTCACTCATATGAGGAATATTAGAAACAGTGCAGAGGATCATAGGGGAAGAGAGGGAAAAATGGAATGGGAAGAAATCAGAGAGGAAGACAAACCATGAGAGACTCTTAACTATGGGAAAGAAACTGAGGGTTTCTGGAGGGGAGATAGGTGGGGGGAATGGGGTAGTTGGGTGATGGGCATTAAGGAGGGCGCAAGATGTGATGAGCACTGGGTGTTACATGCAGCAGATGAATTACTGAACTCTACATCTGAAACTAATAATGTTCTATATGTTGGCTAGTTGTATTTAAATTAAAAACAAAAACAAACTTCCAGTTATAAGATGAAAAAGCTCTGGGGATGTAAGGTATAGCATAGTGACTATAGTTAATAATACTGTATTGTTTACTTAAAAGTTGCTATTAGAGAACTTTAATGCTCTTGGTATAACAACAAGGACAACAATAATTATGTGAGGTGAAGGATATGTTAACTAACCTTCCTGTGGTAACCATTTCACTATATATATGTGTCAAATCATCACATTTTACACCTTAAAACAGTTATATGCCAATTACTTCTCAATAGAGCTGGAAAAGAAAAAGAATACAACCAGAGTTTTACTAACTCAGGGAAGGAAGACAACACTTGGAAGAACTGTTAGCTTTATTTGTAATAGCCTAAAACTGGAAACATCATAAACATCCATACACAAATTAAGTGAACAACTTGTGGCAAGTTATTCAGCAATAAAAGTGAATAAACTGTTGAAACATACGACAGGGATGAATCTCAAAGTAATTTATTCTGAGTGAAAGAAGCCAGACAAAATATCTTAAAGAGAGTATATATTGTGGCACCTGGGTGGCTCAGCTAATTAAGTGTCTGCCTTCAGCTCAGGTCATGATCCTGGAGTCCTGGGGTCAAGCCCTGTGTTCTGTTCTGCTCCTTGCTCAGTGAGGAGTCTGCCCCTCCCCTGCTCCTTCTTTCTCTCTCTCTTTCTCTCTCACGCACACACACACACATTCTCTCTCAAATAAATAAATAAATTTTTTAAAAAAATTTTAAAAAGTATATACTGTATGGTTCTATATATTATATATAGAATATATATATACATATATATATAGAGAGAGAGAGAGAGATTGAGAATTTGAATACAGGGACTTCATCAAGATAAAAAGCTTCTGCACAGCAAAGGAAACAACCAACAAAACAAAAAGGCAGCCAGAGCACATGGGTGTCTTGGTTGGGCATTTGACTCTTGGTTTCTACTCAGGTCCTGATCTCAGGGTTGTGGGATCAAACCCCACATCAGGCTCTTAGCTGAGCACAGAGTGGGCTTATCCCCCTCTCTCTGCTCCTCCCCCTGCTCATGGGCTCTCTAAACTAATTAATTAATCAATTAATTAAATCTTTTTTAAAAAGCAACCTACAGAATGGGAGAAGATATTTGCAAATGATATATCAGATAAAGGGCTAGTATCCAAAATCTATAAAGAACTTAGCAAACTCAATACCAAAAAATTAAAAATCCAGTTAAGAAATGGGCAGAAAAACACGAATAGACGTTTCTCCAAAGAAGACATACAAATGGCTACCTGACACATGAAAACATGCTCAACATCACTTGGCATCAGGGAAATACAAATCAAAACCACAGTGGGATACCACTTCACACCAGTCAGAATCGCTAAAATTAACAAGTCAGGAAACAACAGATGTTGGCGAGGATTCGGAGAAAGGGGAACCCTCCTACTACACTGTTGGTGGGAATGCAAACTGGCGCAGCTACTGAAAGATAGTACGGAGGTTCCTCAAAAAGTTAAAAATAGAGAACTACCCTATGACCCAGCAATTACACTACGAGTTATTTGTCCAAAAGATACAAAACACTGGTTCAAAGGGGCACATGCACCCCAATATTTATAGCAGCACTATCCACAATAGCCAAATCATGGAAAGAGCCCAAATGTCCATCAACAGATGAATGGATAAAGAAGATGTTTATGTACAAGAGAATATTACTTAGCCATCAGAAAGAATGAAATCTTGCCATTTGCAATGATTTGGATGGCGCTAAAGTGTATTATGCTAAGAGAAATAAGTCAGTCAGAGAAAGACAAATACCATATGATTTCATGCATATGTGGTATTTAAGAAGCAAAACAGATGAACATAAGGGAAGGGAAGGAAAAATAAAATAAGAAAAAAAACAACAGAGAAGGAGGCAAACCATAACAGATTCTTAACTATAGGGTTAACACTGAGGGTTGCTGGAGGGGAGAAAGGGAGGGATGGAGTAAATGGGTGATGGGTATTAAGGAGGGCACTTGTAATAAGCAGTGGGTGTTATACGCAAATGGTGAATCACTAAATTCTACCTCTGAAACAAATACTGCACTATGTTAATTGACCTGAACTTTAATAAAATCTTGAAAGAAAAAAATCTGAATATATATTATAAAAATATGTAGTAGTACATTTTAAATATTATTTTTAAAATATATTTTAACATATATATATTAAATTTTACATTACATCAAATAATTTATTACTTTAAATAATTATAATAAAATTATAATTTAATAAAATGATTATTTTAATACAAATAATTCTAGAAAGTGAAAATAAACCTACAGTGACAGAAAGTAGATCAGTGATTTTCCGGGAAAATAGGGATAGGGAGAGAAGAGAGGGAGATTACAAGGGTGCCTAAGGAAACTTCTGGGGAGGATACATATGTTCATTGTCTTGATGGTGGTTACAAATTCCTGACTGTATATACATGTCAAAAGTTATTGTGCAGTGTAAATGTGTGCATTTCATTGTGTATCTATTACATCTCAATAAAGCTATTAAAAGTTCACATCTTCAGAATTCAGTTTTTAAGTATGACCTTGGGTTTTTCTTGAAACCTAAGGTTTTCTTTATCAAGTTCAGAAGTTCCCTCCAATTCCTAGTTTCCTGTTTTTTGTTGTTGTTTTTTTTTTTTTTTTTCAGAAATGGATATTGCACTTTTTCAAATGGCTTTTCTCTGATTTTTGAGATGACCACATGATTTTCATTTTTTAGTTTGTTAATACAGTGAATTATAATGACTTTAAATGTTAAATTCATCTGGCATTTCTGGGGTAAACCCCACTTATTCATGATGTAATATTCTTTTTATAAATTGATGGATTCAATTTACTAAAATTTTGCTTTGAATTTCTGCATTTATGTTCATAAAGGATATTGGTCTGAAATTGTTTTCTTATGATGTCTTTGCCTAATTTGCTATCAGGATAATCCTGACCCAATAGAATAACTTCAGAAGTATCTTTTCCTCTCAATTTGCTAGAGGAGTTTGTATAGAATTAGTACTATTTTTTTTCTTTAAATGTTTGGCAGATTTCACCTGTGAAGCCAGGTCTTGGAAACTCTCTCAAGGCAAGAAGCTGGAGCAATTGCAGAGGTCTTCATATTTGTTTTCTGTCTTTCAGAGATTATGCCCTGTATTGCCTAATGTCCAATCTCTTAAAAATCATGGTTTCATAAGTTTGTCAGGTTCTTTTAGTTGTTTCTGGTGGGAGGGTAAATCTGGTCTCTATTACTCCATTTTGTTTCAAATTGAATATTAGAGATTTGAAGTTAAAAGTGAATTTTGGATGTAAGTTTTTACATTGAACTAGATTTTTCTTTTTATTCACTACTCTTTAGACCTGTTTTAGGTTCAAAAAATAAATTAGATATTTAATGATAGAAAATTTCCAAAATTATTGAATCTTCTTAAAACACTGTCAAGGGAAGGCAAAGAAAAATTTAATCATGGTAATTTGGAAGCAATAATTTGGAGAAAAAATGGTTTCATATTCATAATTCATTAAACTCTTCACTGCTCCAAACTCTTCTCTACATCCAGTCTTACCCCTATTACTCATTGTTTGCCCAGCAGACAGTGATCTTTTCAAAGGGTAAATTAGATCATATCTGATTCAAAACCTCCACTGGCTCCTCATTACACTTAGAATAAATTCAACCTCATTATCTTGCCTGATTTCCCATAACTCTCTCTTTCACTCATCATTCTCCAGCTACTTACTCAGGGCCTTTGGAGTTTTTAGTCCCTCTGCATGAAACACTTTTCATATCTTTGCATGGTTGGCCTCTCATCATCATTCAAGCCTCAAGTTAAGGGTCATTGCCTCAGAGAGAATTTCCTTCATCCTAACCAATACGACCAGTCACTGTCATATTATCCTATCTTATTTTATTCATAGTATTTATCATAGTTTGAATTTCTTATTTAGTTTATTTAGTATCTGTCTCCTCCTCATTAGAATAAAAGCTTCTTGAGAATGGCATTGTCTTATTGCTCACTTCTGTTTCCAAGATCAAAGCACAAGAACATCTAAAATATATTGATTGAATCAAGGATGAATGGAGAACATTTTCCTAAGGAGTTGAAAACTGTCTCTAATTTTAACTGTCCCCAGCAATATTAGTCTCTTTTTTGAACAGCCTTTATAGTGTCAATGCTGCTTTTTAAAAAATAAAATAAACATATTTGGGAAATAAATAAATAAGTGTTGTTCCCAGATATGTATACAGTAGTCCAAGTGTTATCTGACCAAGTATAAAACAGCAGAACAGTAATATTTTTCTATAAATGCCATTTAAGATAACAATATCTCACTTTTGGCAGCTATGTGATACTATTGGCTTTTAACAACTTTATAGTCAACTAAATTCCCCTTTTAAAAAGTAAGTGCTTTTGGGGCGCCTGGGTGTCTCAATGGGTTAAAGGCTCTGCTTCAGCTCAAGTCATGATCTCAGGGTCCTGGGATCAAGGCCCCACATCGGACTCTCTGCTCCGCGGGGAGTCTGCTTTCCCCTTTCTCTCTGCCTACTTGTGATCTCTGTCTCTGTCAAATAAATAAAATAATCTTTTAAAAAAATAAAAATAAAAAGTAAGTGCTTCTAAAAGTAATAACTTCCCCACATTTAATATTTAAACAGTTGGGATTTGGATATGAGATTTAGCATTGGTCCTTAAGTTTTATCTTACTAAACTCAGACCAACATTACAACTTATTAGATTCTTTTTAAGTCCAGATTCTGAAACCTAGCACATTAGTTACTTTTCTTAGCTTCACAGCATCTACAAACTTGATACCCATGCCTACAGAATCCTTATTTAAGCTGTTTAGAGAAATGTTCAATGGGCTAATGCTGAAGACAGACTTCTTTGGCATGCATCAGAAGTCTCACCTCTAAGCTAACACTGATCCATTGGTAAGCACATTTTGGGTATAGCACTTCATTTTTAAGTTAATTCATACAATACCATACTTTTACACAGACTGTAATTCTCCACGTCATCCATTAGGATAGTATGAATACTTATCTTAAGTAGTCAATCTCTCCTTAGCCTCTGTTTTTAATATCATGTGATTTCTCCCCTTGAAAGTCTTCCACAATATAAAAAGATCCTTGATATTCTGGCATCTTGCCACTTAAACACTTAAAAGGGATGATGATATTTTTTAATAGCCTTTTTGGCTTTAAATCCAAGATGTAGCTGGACTCCTTTATTTTTCTTTTAGTGGATTAAATTCTGCATTCGGTCTAACAAATCATTGTTCCCATTTGTCCTTGAACTTGATATATTAAAAACAAGTTTTGGTAATGAATAGTATTGTCCAAATTATCTCTAAAAACACAGCATCTTAACTACATCACAGGGTCATCAGGAACATTGGCCTTTAGACCTTATATGTACCATATCTCTACCTTCTAGAACTTTGAGACACTACAGAATACAGAAGTAACTTTTGAATCAACCCAGAAAAAGAAACTAAGAGAATATCCTATTAGCACCAGAGGAAGGGCCTTCAGCCAAGACAAGCTGACAAAAACGATCTCCAAGAGAAGTGAAGCAAGATAAAGCATTCAAAAGTGGAAAATTCTTTATGTGTATATATACACAATATAATGTACATATAATTGCAATCAGTTTAATTTTAAACATTTTGAAAGTCCCAAAATATCCTATAGTCACTCATAGTTCCACAAATGTGTTGTGTATGAAGTTTTTCACAAGGATTAAAGAGGGAGATTTCTAAAGTGAGCTAAAGCTTTTTATCTGACTGGCAATCTATTTTTGCCCACAGGATGATCCTGGCTGGATTGCTCCTATAGAGCATTCTGTTCCCAATTCCATGAGAGCAGATGTAACTTACCAAGGACCATTATCAGCCCTTTTATTGGAGCTGGTAAGCTACTTTAGGGTGCAGCTGATAACATCTCTTTAGGTGAAGCAGATAACATCTCTTTCCCAGCCACTGGCTGCCAGAAACTTACTGAAGTAGAGGATGAATGCAACTTTGTACTCTTTATGAGGAGATATGGCCACAGAAGTTGCTGCTAACAGTCTGAGTGAAGAATGGAAGGGTTACATGGTCTGAATCAGTGGTGATAAGACAAACAAGGCTAAAAAGGTAATGACAAAAAACAACACCATGAAGCAGGGTGTCCTGACCCATGGCCATGTCCACCTGCAGCTGAGTAAGGGGCATTCCTGCTACAAACCAAGGAGGTCTAGAGAAAGAAAGGGCAAATCTGTTTGGGGTTGCATTGTGGATGCCAATCTCAGTGCTCTCAACTTCATCATTGTAAAAAAGGGGGAGAAGCATATTTCTAGACTCACTGATATGACTGTGCCTCATTGCCTGCAGCCCCAAATAGCCAACAGAACCCACAAAATTTTCAATCTCTAAAAAAGAAGATGTCCACCAGTATGTTGTGATAAAGCCCCTAAACAAAGAAGATGAGAAACCCAGAACCAAAGTGCCCAAGATTCAGGGTCTTGTTACTACACGTGTCCTCCAATACAAACCTCAGCATATTGCTCTGAAGAAAAAGCGTACTAAGAAAATTAAGGAAGAGGCTGCAGAATATGCTAAACTTTTGGCCAAAAGAATGAAGAAAGCCAAAGAAAAACTCCAGGAACAGATTGCCAAGAGACAGAGCCTGACTCTTATCTGGAGGTTCTGGCAGAGAATCTACTTCTAAGCTCATTCAGGTTTTTGGCAGAATTCGGTCCCTTAAGCTTTAGTGGTGACGTCCCCATTCTGCTTTTAGGGCATGTGATTACCTTGGCCTGTTCAGGTAATTGAGGATAAACTCCCCCATTTTAAGGCCCATACCCTTAGCCACATCTGTAAAATCTTTTCTCCTGTGTAACAGTTTACATATTCACAGGTTCTAGGGATTAGGGCACATACTTGGGTGGGGGGCGGTGGTTGCAAGGGACATTATTCTGCCTGCCATAGAAGCAGACAAACACTGCTCCAAAAAGAAAAGAAACAGCAAGTAAAAGGCCCAAGATGGGAAGAGTTTGGACAGGTCAGGTAGCAGGGAGGAAGGCCCTAGAATTGTAGCAGAGTGAAGGGAAGAACTGCAGTAGATGATACCATACACTTCTTTATAGGAGTAACATTTTTTCCCATTTGAGTATAAATTTAGAATCTATTTTGAATTTTAGAATTAATTTAGAATTAAAGATGGAGCATAGACCTCCTAACTTCTAGTCCAATTCACCTTACAAAGCTACAAGTCATTAATATTAGTTTTTTCATATATATGGAGAAATTTCTTCTACTTGACATTTTTTAATCCTAAACATTTTTCCTTATTGCATACAGAATTTAATATTGATCTGTATCTAATCACATATATGTAAAATTTATATTTAGATATCAGGAGACAAAAACTAAGTTTAAAAAGAATACAAAATATGAGGAAGAAACTTCACCCCAAATTCTTTTTAAAAATTAAAAAATTAAGACAAAAAACTGAACTCTCTTTTTTCCAACAGCTTTCCACAGAGACTTTTAGGGTAATCTTTTGTGGTTAAATGTTTATAAGGAGAATTGCACCTGTGTTGTGGTCTGTTTTTAAATAAACTTGCACCTGCAGTGGCTTTTCATAGAACTGCTATTTGGGATATTACATGTCAGTCGTTTGACTATTATGCAGAGCTCTTCCTCTTACCACACTACTTTCTGGGCAGATCCTAGTTTATAAACAGTTCATTTCCAAAAATCCATTTTAAAAAAGCCAACAGTTTAAATTTCACGGTTATTCTTTCAGAAACACAATAATAGACAAGATTTCCAGGAAACTTTTCAAACAATAATATGCTCCTTTCAATTCATGAATTCCAGTGGTCTGGTCCCTTGATGCTTTAAGGAAATTCTAATCTATTTTCAGAGGAGGTCTCTACTCTATTCAAATATGTCTACTTTCCTTTTCCTATATATGTTTGCTAATTCCTGTTTCAGAATCTTTTTTACTCTGTCATTTTCCTCATCATAAGTTTCTTCTTCCTTTCTGCAAGTTCTTGTCAAAAATTCTAAAATCTTTAAAATTAATTCTCATAAGTCTTCCCCACATAATGTCATCTCATTCTGTTCACTCCACTACTTTCTGCACTTCATTGCCCATCTTATATCTCTTTATATCATTTTACATGAGTTAGCATATTACATTTTTATTACTTCTCTTCATATGTGTACAATTTATCTCTTATACTAAATTAATGCTTTCTGGATGCAGGGGGGGTTTAATAAAGAGAAGTAGCAATTGGCACCAAAGAACAGGCTATGAGGAAACACCAAAAAAGAATTATAAGAATTTGAGGGGCAGGACGAGGGGCCGTAGGGGGTGGGGGAAAGAAATGAAACAAGATGGGATGGGGAAGGAGACAAACCATAAGGGACTCCTAAACTCACGAATCAAACTGAGGGTGGCTGGGGGGTAGGGGAGGTAGGGATAGGGTGGAGGGTTATGGACATTGGGGACATTGGGGACATTTAATTGGGGAGGGTATGTGCTATGGTAAGTGCTGTGAAATGTGTAAGCCTGATGATTCACAGACATGTACCCTGGGGCAAATAATACATTATATGTTAATAAAAATAAGTTAAAAAAAAAGAATCAGGAAAATGGATGAAAAAATAAAAAATGTTTCGCTCTAACTCTTCTATTCAGAGTTTTTATATTATATATAAGTACTATATTAATTCTGTTTTTCCTAATAATAAGAAAGCATAAATTCAAGATGGAGAATATTGAGTCAACTATTTTTAAAATACCTAATGCATTCTTTCAAGACAATCGGTAATTCTTTGTATCTCTAGAAGTTTCAAATGAGCTGCTTTGGCCCAAAAGGTATCCAATAATTGATTATTTCCCAACCAATTTTGCAATATTATACTTATAAATGTATCTTAATTTTAATAATTTATATAATACCTAAAATAACATAATAGTTTACACTGTAAAGATATGTTTTAAGAGACACATTATTCTATCTACCATCTTTCTACTGAACAAAACAAAGCCTCTGGAGTCAGATTGCCTGGGTTCAAATGGAACTTTGGTAAGTTATTTAACCTCCATTTTCCTCAATTTAATCTATAAAATGAGCATAGCTGTAGTATATATTTCATGGGATTGATGAGAATTAACAGTTGTAAAGCACCTAGAACATGGCCTGCAACACATAAACACTCAATTATTTTAGCCACTATTACTCTTTTTTAAGATTTTATTTATTTATTTATTTATTTATTTATTTATTTATTTGACACAGAGAGAGAGAGGTCACAAGTAGGCAGAGAGGCAGGCAGAGGGGGGGGGGAAGCAGGCCCCTGCTGAGCAGAAAGCCTGATGCGGGGGCTCAGTCCCACGACCCTGAGATCATGACCTGAGCTGAAGGCAGAGGCTTTAAACCACTGAGCTACCCGGCACCCCGCCACTATTATTCTTTCGTGTTGAGAAAAGATAGCATCTTCTTTTAGAATTACATAAAGGCTAAGGTATAATGGTTGGCAGAATAGTGGCCTATCTAAGATATGTCCATGTCCTAATTTTCAGAACCTGTGACTATGTTAATTACATGGCAAGGAGGAACACAGGTTGCAGGTGGAATTTTGGTTGCTAATCAGCTAAACTTCAGATGCAGTGAGTAGCCTAGATTATCCAGGTGGACCAATGTAATCACAAGGTTCCTAACATAGAAAAGAAGGAGGTAGGACAGTCAGTGAAAAAGTGAAGGAGAGGCTTGAAGATCCTGTGCTGCTGGCTTTGAAGTTAAAGAAAAAAGCCATGAGCCAGGGAGCGCAGATAGCATCTAGAAGCTGAAAAAGGCAAGGAAACAGTTCCTCCCCCAGAGCTTCCAGAAGGAACACAGGCCTGCTCACACCTTGATTTTAGCCCAGTGAGACCATGTCAGACTTCTAACCTCCAGAACCAAAAGGATAGTAAATGTGTATTGTTATAAGCCACTAAGTCTGTGGTAATTTAGTATAGCACCAATCAGAAATTAATATAGGTATCACTTTGGCTCATAATATCCTAGTATAACTGGGGCAACAATGCGCTTTATTTTTTTTATTTCTCTTTAGCAGCACCTGGCTGGATCCATCAGTGGGGCATGTGACTCTTGATCTCAGGGGTGTGAGTTTGACCCCCATGTTGGGTGGAGAGATAACTTAAAAATTTTTTTGAATTTCTCTTTAAGGCACTGAAATAAAGTTGCCATTATAGGAAATATGTCTAGGTAGTCTATAAGATTAATGCCTTCTCTAGCCCTAGGTATGCCTAACTCTTACCTGTCCCTTAATTCAAATGGTCATTCATTCATTTATTCTTTATTTCAACAAATATCTATTGACATCTACGCTACATAGCAGGGATACAAGTGAACAAGAAAAGTTTGACCTTTGATCAGATGGGTTTACAGTCTATTGGGTAATGGTAATATATATTTACAGGATGACAAAGTACAATGTGCCATAGGAGCACAGATGTTGGAGAGGGTAGACAGTGTCAAGAAAAAGCTTCTAAGAGGAAGTAATGTCACTGATGAGATTAAAAGATGAGTAGAAGTCAGGCAAAAAAGAGATGACTGTAGTTTAGGATAACATATTGACAATTTGGAGTTGAGAGAAAACATGGTTATTCAAGGAAATGAATGTGCAATATGGCAACAGAAATCCAGAGACTATGTGTTTTATATGTTTCAACATATCTTCCCTTAAGTACCTAGTACAATGTTGTATGCAATGCAAAATTAAAATATTTTACATAGATGTAAATTTAGCATTATTGTATGATCTGGTTGTAGGGTGATTTTGTATAGATAATTACATTATACTTGACTATTAAATACCTTCAGTTCAGTTCCTTAGCAACATAAAACAAGTTTTCAAATATAATCAGAATATTATCAGTTATTTAATTTATACAGAAGGAAGTACTTATATAAACACTAATGTGTTTGCTATTATTTTTTTAATATTATTTATTTATTTGACAGAGAGAGAGAGAGGGAGATCACAAGTAGGCAGAGAGGCAGGCAGAGAGAGAGGGGGAAAGCAGGCTCCCTGCTGAGCAGAGACCCTGATGCCGGGCTTGATCCCAGGACCCTGAGATCATGACCTGAGCCAAAGGCAGAGGCTTTAACCCACTGAGCCACCCAGGTGCCTCATGTTCACTATTATTTTAAATATTGTATAACAGAACACTAATTGTAGTAGTTAGTAATCACAGTGTGAAGTAATGCTCCAATATAGCAATCAGCATAGACAGAAAGAAGTTGAAGGAAAATAATTTACAGCAAATAAACAATTTTACCAAAATCACAGAAGGAAAAAAAAAGAAGAAATCTGCCCAAAATTAATCAATGAGGAAATAGCAGACTGATCTCTGAATGATAACCTCTATTTATGCCTTATGATTATTTGCCTAGACTCTGAACACATCTATTACACTCATGCCAAAACAAAACTGAAGAGATGAAATACAGTTGATGCCTCCTAATTCTCTTATTTTTCTGCCATTATGTTGGTTGGATTTGATACCATATCTCTGAGCAATCTTAGTCTATAAATCTTAGTCAAAGCTTTTCAGTACACATTGAAGCAGAAATGCACAGGTCTCTGGGCTCTACAAGTTTTTCATTAGTGATAAAATACAGATTAGGTAACAATACAATAAAATGATTTTAAAACCAAGTTCAGTGTGACAGACTTGAGTTTAACTACCAGTTACATAATCTTGCACAAATTACTTCACATTTCTGAGCCTCGTCCATGAAAAGAGGATAATAATGGACCCTTCTCATTGATATACAGTAGATAAGATAATATAATTAAGACACCTAATGCAGGGCCTGATATATAATTAGTATCTCCCCAAATATTCAAAGTTATTGATAATAGCTAGTGGAGAAGGCTCAGATAGGTATTAAAACTGGTGGACATGATAAAAAAGCAAGTTGAGCACATGAGGAGGCTTTATGCAGATGTATTTTGTGGTGGTAATAGTGGTATGTTTCACAGGGTACATTTAGAGGCCTTAAACTTTAATAGGTTTAAATTGATATATTTAACGACATATAGCTCATTTATTAACCTGAACCTTTTAAGTTTGACATTTGATGTGACATAGATAGACAGTCCTGTAACTGTAGAGGCAAGCAAGTAGTATATTCCTTCTAGTCTAGTTCATGTGGGTTAGCTACTTAGGTAAAAACCATCAAATCTTATTTTGCCTCTTTTTCAATTAAATATCAAATATAGTTCCATGTTCCAACTGAATGTTGAAGATCCCCAAATGTCTTTTCTAGTTTAGGTATGTCTCCAAAGCTTCAGACTCGTATATTCTACTGTCAATAGACATTAGACACTTGAATGTCTTCACAGAAGCCTCAAACGCAGCAGTTTTGAAGTCTACAACTTATTTTCCCGTTTCCTCACCCTGCTAACCTCTTTCCTCCTGAGTTTTCTATCTTAGCGGGGGGTACTATCATCTGCTCATTTGTCCAAGAAAACCTGGGAGTCACTGTAACTCCTTGCCTCTCACACTTAATCAGACACTAAATCCTATAATACCATCTCCCCAAATAGCTCTTAATCTGTCCACTGTTTATATCCTTATTCCCAGGGCCCTAGTTTAGACACTAAAATTCATCACTTAAATGACTGTAACAACCTCCACACAAACATCCTGCTTATAATCTTACTTCTTCCCATCAATTCTGTCCTGTTTAAAACCCTCCAATGGTTTCCCTTTGCTCTTTTTTTAAAAAATATTTTATTTATTTATTTAATTTATTTGACAGATAGAGATCACAAGTAGGCAGAGAGGCAGGCAGAGGAGGCAGGGGGAAGCAGGCGTCCCGCTAAGCAGAGAGCCGGATGCCAGGCTCAATCCCAGGACCCTGAGATCATAACCTGAGCCAAAGGCAGAGGTTTAACCCACTGAGCCACCCAGGCACCCCTCCCTTTGCTCTTTTTTCTTGTTTTGTTTTCTTTTTTTTCTTTTTTCCTCCCTTTGCTCTTAACATAGAATCTAAGTTATCTCTAAATACCACAAATATAGATCAATGTCCCATTTGCAGAAGCTTATTAAATTCTTAGGTTGTTTTTAATAACTTCTAATACCTTACTGAAATTTAACAGAGCTCAATTTAACTGTCATTATTTGCTTAGGTATTTATTAGTACTTACTATGTATGGTAACTAATTGTATTAGATATTATAAGGGTTAGAGATTAACAGTGATATATCTGAGAGGAAGGATGAACCAAGTATATAAATATTCTTAACACAATGGAGAAAATGTTTTAAAATCCCAACATAGAAGGAGTTAAAGAGCTATCAGATGCTAATGGAAGGAAGCATATCAGAAAATACAGCCTGAAGAAAATATGATTTTAGGTAGGCCTTGGAGACAATTTAGGAATTGAGATACAGGGCAGCATAAAAGCCAAGAGAAAGAAATCTCAAAAAGAGAAAAAGAACATGAGTATTTTAGTTTGGCTGGACTGTAAAATTCTTTAAGAAAAATAGTAGGAGAGGTGCCTGCGTGGCTCAGTGGGTTAAAGCCTCTGCCTTTGGCTCAGGTCATGATTTCAGGGTCCTGAGATTGAGCCCCGCATCAGGCTCCCTGCTCACTGGGGAACTGCTTCCCCCTCTCCCTCTGCCTGCCTCTCTGCCTACTTGTGCTCTCTCTCTCTCTCTGTCAAATAAATAAAATCTTAAAAAAAGAAAGAAAGAAAGAAAGAAAGAAAGAAAGAAAGAGAAAGAAAGAAAGAAAGAACTAGTAGGAAAGTAGCTGGAAAAATAAGTCAGGGCCAGATAAAGGTCAACTCTGAACATTAGGCTAAGAACTAAGGCTTTTATTCTCTAGAGAATGAGGAATGGCTTAAGGAAAAATATTTTTTCTGAGCCATGTTCAAAAGACCCTCACCATCAAAGGTATAATTTTCATAAAATCAGTAGCTGATATGTAAATAATTATATCTACAAAGTTCCTCATGATAAAGAAATATAAAGAATTAAAATGTTTGGAAAACAATTACACAATATTTAGTTATATTAGAGTTTGGAAGGAGATATGGTGTTACGATCTCATTAAAGTCTTCATTTTGTAATTGAGGCTACCAAACCAAGTCATCATAAGTTAAAAGCCTGGACGTGTTCATATGTTTATTCCATATTTCAGTCCAAGTTCTGTATTTTACTTCCGGATCACTTTTAGGATTTTTGTGTCTTTAAATAGATACAGATCCTAGTTGCAAAAAGAATCTATAACCTACTAGTTTCAGGGTAAGTGGTTTCTGAGAGAAATGAAAGCAGATGACGACTATATTTCATCTCTTCCATTTTCCTTTTTACAGTTAAAAATAATCCTTCTTTCTTTTCTGTACCCAAAATAGTTCAAGGAGTTTCTGTGATCATATCAAACTATCTAAAGAAGTTGAACACCAAGGATGCGTTTTCCCATTATTACTAACATTTAAAATTATTTGCACCATTACTACTTCTTTGAGCATTAAAAAACAACAAAAACAAGCTACTTCTTTTGACAACTTCAGTCAACACAGCTTAGTCTGTGACACTGGCATTAAAAGTAAAACTGCATTTAACTATTTACTGAAGTACACAAAGCCATGTAATAAATATTTGATGTTTCAAATGTCACTTTTAAACTAAAAGTAAAAAAGCTGCTGATGACTAGAGAAGCACAAAAGACACTGAAATTCATTGTTAAAGGCTGCCATTTTGATATGCTGACACTGAGTATAGAAACATATCTACTCAAGTACTGACCTAGATCCTGGGGATTTAAAAAATGACTACATGGATCCAGAGTTAATGGGGCTCATAGACCTAGTGGAGGGAAATAGAGTAGTAGAGCACATAAATTAGAACAAAATGTTTTAGTAGGAGAGGGATCAAAGGTATGGCAGGAAAGGTTACTTTTCGGCAAAACTGAGGGAGGGTCACCTACGCCATGAACTTAATCTTGACACTAACTGAGAGTCATTGAAAGTTTTTAAACAAGGATGTAGGATGATAGAAATTATATTCTATGAGGATATATCTGATGCTACTGAATCAAATGTACAGCAGAGACTGGAAATAAGATTTATAAAGAGGATATTGGAAAGCCAGTACTAGCTAAGTAGTGAGCTATAGCACAGTGTGGATTCTGAAGCCAGATTACCTGAGTTCAAGTTTAGTTCTACTCTTACTAGCCTTACAACCTCGTTTAAATTCTATGTGTCTCAGTTTCTTCCAGTAGAGATTATTATAGTACCTTCTCATATAGTTGAATATCAAGAGCTTTTAATAGTCTTGGCACACAGTTACTGCTCTCAATCTTAGCTATTGTTGTTGTTGTTGCTACTATTATTGCTATTGCTGCACAGGCCATAATTAAGATCAATTTCAGCAAATTGGTTGGTAGAATACCTTCAACACCCAGAACTCATACCCTGAATAAAGTATCCTAATACCATTTAGTTTGAGATTCATAAAACCCTACCTTCCCCAGTAAGAAAATCCCCTAAAAGTCCTAGACTAAGGCAAAAGGGTATTCTAAAAACAAACAAACAAAAACCTGCTGGCCCTCATTATCTGTAGCTTTCTAATGCCTAAGCCAGGCATCACAATAATGTAATAAATATTCAAGTTGATGATAATTTATAGTTGCCACAAATCTAAGATTAATGACTAATGATTAAATGTCAAATGTTATTCAGTATTTGTTCATTTTCTCTGGGGACTGTTTTTCACTTTATTTTTTTTAATATTTTATTTTATTTATTTTATAGAAAGAGATAGAGAGAGGGTGTGTGTGAGCGGGGGGAGAAGCAGAGGGAGAGGGACAAGCAAACTCCACACTGAGCACAGGCCCATGTGAGCTCCATCTCGTGACCCTGAGATCATGACCTGAGCCATGAAACCCAGTCAGATGTTAAACCGACTGAGCTACCCAGGCACCCTATTTTTCACTTTAATTGGCATAGGCTCATAACAAAACTATTAAGCTGTCTTTTCAGAAAAACAAATTGTTGATTAAAAAAATTTCCTCACCTAAATGGTAAATAAATCTAAGATTAAGCCATGGAAGATCAGACTATGGGAACTTCTGGAATTGAAAAACTGGCTTCTGAACTGTTCTTTATCAAAAAGATCTGAGCATGTTGGACTACAGCACTCTCTCAATAAACACTGGATACTACAACCCTTTTCTAAATACTTAGCCAATGCAATCTTTAGTATAAATGATATTAGAGCAATGTGATTATTCCCATTAAAAATATCAAAGGCATTTTGGGGCGCCTGGGTGACTCAGTGGGTTAAAGCTTCTGCCTTCAGCTCGGGTCATGATCTCAGGGTTCTGGGATCGAGTCCCACATCGGGCTATCTGTTCAGCGGGGAGCCTGCTTTCCCCCCTCTTTCTGCCTGCCTCTCTGCCTACCTGTGATCTCTCTCTCTCTGTTAAATAAGTAAATAAAATCTTTTAAAATATATATATATCAAAGACATTTTTCTAACTTCTTTATAAAAATATACACATTTGGTCCTAAAGTATGGCCATAAATTCTCAAATAATTTGCAATAAAATTAAGCAGAAAAATTGGGATTGTGATTTATATACATAAAAAAATTTTAATTTTTATGTATAATGAAAATTTAATACATTTAAAGCAAAGTTATAATTATAGTCCCACTTGGATGCAACATTCTCGAAGCAATATTTCAGAATAACAATCTAGAGGCAATCTCTCACCGCTCTGATCTCTCACAGCATGGGATTTTCATCACACACTACTTTGTATTATAGTAATCTGTATGCATGTATTCTTTTATATCTGATTATAAATTCTTTGAGAGAAAAGACTCTGGCTAATTCACCTTTGGATCTACTACAGCATGTAGTATGCTGCTACAGTTAGTAAGTAGTTAATATTTTTTAAGAATAAAATCTATTAAAGCTTACATTAAAAAATGAATTACCATCAGAACATAGGACTTTTACCCACATCTTTTTAATTCATTAAATTGTATTATCTTTAAAAGGCATTAAAATGTTTAAGATAACTTTTAGCATTTTAAAAATATTTAGTTCAAAATATTACCTTCTAAAAATTTGTATGATTTTTCTAAATGACACTATTTGCTCTGCAAAGAAATTTTATGTCATCCTTAATTTTAGCATCATACTGAAAGTTCAAATTCTAACCCCCTACGTTTGAAGGTTTCATTAATAATCTGAATCTATCATATGTAATGTCTGAAAACATAAACCTTGAACTAGTCTAAGATTATAGGGCAGTCCTTTCATATTTCTAGCCCTAATAATACTTCTAAAGACAAGTTTGCTTAATTCTTCCTTATTCCCACCCTCTTCCTCAAATATTTTAACTTATGCTCTTGATTTCTGTCATCCACCCAGCAAAACCTACCCTCTGGAAAAAGTCTGAAACTAATTTACACGGAAGAGGCAAAGGACTCATAACAGCTCAATGTGAAAGCCTGGTATGGGAGCCCTGTCCCAGGTTTCTGTGCCAGGTACGCTAATGTAATCTCCCCAAGTCTCTGTTTCCACATGTACAAAATGAAAGTAACTAAAATTAATGAATCCTAAGATCCATTCCTGCCCAGATTATCACCCTTAAGGAATGTATGCAGCCTTATGCACCATTCATTCAGTTTTATGAAGCATTTGAGACAGATAGGTGATCAAATATTGTAATTTCAATACTTACTCATTAAACGAATATTGATTGAACACTTACTCTGTGGCAGACACTGTACTGGGTGCTTGCAATATCAGTGTTTGCAGAGATCTACTAGGTGATACAGAAGAACGGAGGAAAAGACAAATAAGGAAGAGATCAAAGAAGCAACGCTTAAACTCCCCTCAATACAGCAAACATTTCCCAAATTTGGGGAGGAGTACTAAACCCTCCTTAAATAAGGAGGATGGTGTGTACAAAGGCAGCGATGTAAAAGGCACGTCTAGTGTTTTCGGCCGCTGAAGGCTGGGTTACATGGGACAAATATTCACAGTACTTATCCCAATTAGAATTTGGCACACTTTGTATGATGATTTGATTAACGCGTGTCCCTCGCTAGACCACAAATTCCTTAACTGCTGAACAGCGTGTGCTTTTGCCCACCATTGTTCTCCCAGAGCCTAACGCACTGTCTCGTGCTTAATGAATGTTGAAGAATTAATTTTTTTAAAAAAAAAGGGACCCCCGTGAGAGTGTCATGTCCAAACATCTTGAAGAGTGAACTGTCCACTAAAAAGTCGCGGTGTCTTCTGCAGCCAACTTGAGCTCCAGGGAGAGTCACCTCCAGGAGCGGGGCTCTGCCTGCGCTCAGATACCCCTCGGAGACCCTCAGTCACAAATCACCAAGAGCCACCGAGCCGTGAGGACACAGAGCTGGAGGCGGGTTCACAGCCTCCCCGAGGCTCCGCCAGGATTCTCGAGACCGGCGGCGCCATCCCGGCCTCAGGTTATTGTGCCCAGAAATGCAGTATTTGGACGTCGCAGACAAAAATCCTGCTTAACTTCCAGATAGATGGGCGGAGAGGATATATAACTGCAGTAACTGGAGAGTTCCTACACATCTACACCCGCTCCCGGTCGGAAAGGCCCAGTACAACGACAGTACAGGGGACTGAAGAGCCCCGGGCCTCTCCCAGGCGTAGAGATAGAGCCCCCTCTACCGGCCCCGGCGACCTCGCCTCGAGATTCCCGCACGACCTGGTCTCCCAGCCACGCCCAGACTCGCGAGAGTAGGAACAGAGGTCTCAAAGGGCTTCACGGAACGGAATTCCTATGTCTAATGTTCCTACACGGAAGGATTTTAATTCACCGGAATCGATTGGCGTTAATGGGCAAAAGCGAAGAGGGAGGTGCTTTTAAGGTGACGAACCCTACCAGACAGAGCGGAAATCCTTGTTCACACGCCGCACGGAGAGGATCCTGGGGGCCGGAAGGAGGTGAAAACTCCTGCAGCGGAGCAATTCGCGGGCAAGCAGTCCTGGGAGGAGAGCGCGTGGCTGTTTAAAGAAGTGTGGTACTGGAGCGCGTGGCAGGTTCGCTGAGGTCGGAGGTGGCCGAAAGCCTGACAGCGGTGTAGAACTTGAGACCGTGAGTTATGGTGGGGAGATCCCGGCGGCGCGGAGCGGCCAAGTGGGCAGCTGTGCGAGCCAAGGCAGGTCCCGGCCCAGAGGACGAAAATGAAGACGATTTAGAATTGCCACCCTCGCCAGGGGACTCCAGCTACTACCAAGATAAGGTAGATGATTTCCATGAGGCCCGATCCCGGGCTACCTTGGCTAAAGGCTGGAACGGAGTGGAAAGTGAGGACGAGGAGGAGGATGGCGATGAGGAGGAAGAGGTTCTAGCCCTAGATATTGGTGATGAGGACGATGAAGATGGAGAGAGTGCAGGGGATGAAGCGGATGACGATGATGATGGTGGGAGCTCCGTGCAGAGTGAGGCCGAGGTATCCGTGGATCCCAGTTTGTCGTGGGGTCAGAGGAAAAAACTTTATTATGACACAGACTACGGTTCCAAGTCCCGAAGCCGACAAAGTCAACAAGAAGTAGAGGAGGAGGAAAGGGAGGAGGAAGAGGAAGCGCAGCTCATTCAGCGACGCCTCGCCCAAGCCCTGGAAGAGGATGATTTTGGGGTGACCTGGGTAGAGGCCTTTGCAAAACCAGTACCTCAAGTAGATGAGGCTGAGACCCGGGTCGTGAAGGATCTGGCGAAAGTTTCAGTGAAAGAGAAGCTGAAGATGCTGCGGAAAGAATCACCAGAACTCTTGGAACTGATAGAAGACCTGAAAGTTAAGCTGACTGAGGTGAAGGATGAGCTGGAGCCATTGCTACAGTTGGTGGAGCAAGGGATCATTCCACCCGGAAAAGGAAGCCAATATCTGAGGACCAAGTACAACCTCTATTTGAACTACTGCTCCAACATCAGCTTTTATTTGATCCTGAAAGCCAAGAGAGTCCCTGCACATGGACATCCTGTCATAGAAAGGCTTGTTACCTACCGAAATTTGATCAACAAGCTGTCAGTTGTAGATCAGAAGCTATCTTCTGAAATTCGCCTTCTACTCACATTTAAAGATGATGCTGGAAAGAAAGAACTGAATTCAAGAGCAAAATCCAACAAGGCCAAGCCAAAATCTGTTTCAGAGACTACTACTGCTCCCTCTGCTGTTACAGATACTTCTGATGATTCTGATGTTGATCAAGAAGCTGCACTGAAATACTATAAAGAAATAGAAGACAAGCAAAAGTTGAAGAGAAAGAAAGAAGAAAATAGTATTGAAGAACAGGCTCTTGAAGATCAAAATGCAAAGAGAGCTATTACCTATCAGATTGCTAAAAATAGAGGACTTACACCTAGAAGAAAGAAGATTGATCGAAATCCTAGAGTGAAACACCGGGAAAAGTTCAGAAGAGCCAAAATTCGCAGAAGAGGGCAAGTTCGGGAAGTTCGTAGAGAAGAGCAACGTTACACTGGTGAACTCTCTGGCATTCGTGCAGGAGTTAAAAAGAGCATTAAGCTTAAATGAAGTTTTCACTTAGCTTAAGTTTTTTGGCAGTAATTTTAGATCAATAAATTTTTATTTTTAACTGGTGAAGTGATTGTATTGATATATAATACCTAACCTTAAGTTAAAAAAAAATTCTTGTCAATAGGGAAATTGGGGTTATTGCTCAATTTTGTTGTTGTTCTTTAATTTATATTAAAGTCATACTAGGAATTTTGGGAGCAATACAAAAGTGGTTGGTAAAAGAGATGATGTGGAAAAAAGTTCTCTAATATTCTGTCAAGTAGTAGCCTCGGAAGGTTTCCTAGCTGGTTGTGGAAGAACTATCAAACTTAGAACACTTTTATAATTTTTCTTGTGAAGAGAATGCACCTTTGGAATCATCTTATTTGTAAGATGGCCTATAAAATAGTTCTGACGTAATTTCATTTAAGTATAATTCTTGAGCAGGATACTTGTAATTAATAGATTTAATGTCAACTTAAAGGTTTTGTACATTCTGTGTGAAAAAGTTTAGGAATGAAGAGGAACTTCGGTTAAAAGAAAAAGATACACCTTAATCACATTAACTGTGAACATTTTCTAATAGTCCTTAATGTGGTAAATAAGGTAAAAATTCCATTTTCAGTACCGTACCAGTGACTTCTAGCAGTTGCTGTTTGTATACTCCATTTGCTGAAAATTTGGTAGGATTACTATGAGGTAAGTGACAAGTTCAAGTGGTTTAAAAAAAAAAAAGCCACATGTTTCTTTAGTTATTCTGGTCTTCAAAGTAGGAGGGAGATGCTGAGATGGTGAACTTGAAAATATTTGGGATGATGCCAGGGAAAAAAATGACCAGACTAGTGAAGGAAAGCATAAAAGATGTTGTAACTATGTCACTGTTCTTTAGCTATTGTTCATTAAATATCTCTAGCTGTCAGAGATAAAGAGATGATCAGTGGTTAACACTTATTGAACAATCGCCATGTACCAGTTGTGCCTCACCTCATTTAGTCTTTATAATAACTTTATGAGGTGTGGTACTGTTCTATGTATTTCACTTATGAGGATGCTGAAATTCCAGGAGGTTAACTTATAAAGGACACAGGCTTTGGGATTTGGACCTAAACCAGCTTAACTTGAGCCTTATCTAACCTCTGGTTTATAGCTGCTTCCTCAGTAGCACACCTGTCAAATTATTTTATCTTTTCTTATAAAGAGGTAGGTTGGAAATAAAAGGTAACAGTAAGTGCTAAGGTACTTTTGTAAGCACTTTATTTATACTTAACATCCTTACTCCTCATGTTTTGGGTGCAGTAAATTCTGTTAGCCATATTTTAAAGATGAAACTGACACAAAAAATAACTTTCAGGGTCATGTAACTATTAAGTAGTAGTCAGGATTTCAAACCAGCCTTTCTGGCTTCTCTTTTCTAATACGGTAGGAAAAATACAGGTTTTGCAGTTAACTTACTAGGCTGCTTTTGAGTTAATTACTTGATTTCCAACTCATTTTCTTCTGTATGGTACAACTATACCTACCTTGAAGAGGTGATAATAACAATGGTTAAGAGCTCTGAGACAATAGAGAGTATGTGTTTTGGCTCTGCCCCCAATTCTTAGCACAGAACTCCTAAACCCTTGTTAAATACTAAGTGATAAGAGCACTAGGAGCATTTTTTTGTTGTTGTTCTAATGAAGTGACTGGGTGGGCTCCTGCTTGGCTCTGGGATGGGGGCTGGTGCCCAGAAAGATCAAGCCATAATTAAAAGCTTGGAATTTTCAGCCCCACCCCTATCCAACAAAGAGGGATGAGAGGCTGGAAATGGAATTAATGATTGGTTATACGTATGTAAGAAAGCCTTCATAAAATCCCAACAGTATGAGGTTCAGGGATCTTCCAGATTGGTGAATGCATCCACACTGACAGGGTGATGCACTCCCAGCTCCATGAGGACAGCATCTTCTGCGCTTGGCACCCTCCCACACTTCACCAAATGCATCTCTTCACCTGACCATCTGTATACTCACATCCTTTAATAGGCTGGTAGATGATACGTAAGTGTTTGCATGAGTTTTATGAGCCACTCTAGCAAATTAATTGGACCCAGGGAGGGGTTCGTGAGAACCTCAGATTTACAGAAGCACAGGTAACAACCTGAACTATCCAGGTAGAGAATGTCAGAATTTAGTTAAATTGTACCATACCCAACCAATGTCACAATTGCTTTGTGGGGGGGGGAAACTCACATCTGGTGTTAGAAGTATTGTGAGTGTAGTAGTAGTGTAAAGGAAACAGGTATAAAACAGTTTTCCCAATTCAAGAGCAGACTAGACTCCCCAGGTTTGTAACCCATTTCCATCACTTAGTCTATGACTTGGGGTACATCTCTCTGTGCATTAGTTTTTTCATCTAAACTGGGAGTATTAGTAGCAGTGCCTGCTTCATAGAGTTTTTGTGAAGATTAATAATAATTAAAGCACTTAGGGACGCCTGGGTGGCTCAGTTGGTTAAGCAGCTGCCTTCGGCTCATGTCATGATCCCAGGGTCCTGGGATCAAGTCCCACATCGGGTTCCTTGCTCAGCGGGGAGCCTGCTTCTCCCTCTGCCTCTGCCTGCCACTCTGCCTGCTTGTGTGCTCTCTCTCTCTCTCTCTCTCACAAATAAATAAAATCTTAAAAAAAAAATAAAGCACTTAGAACAATGCTTGTTACATAGTAATCCCTAGTAAGTTTTGGCTCTTACTACAGAGTTGTGACAGCACATCTCAGCACACAGGTGCCCAGCTAATTGTAGCTAATACAGAAACAGAGAATAAAGTATAGTCATATGTAAAAATGATTGAGAAATTAATATCCTGCTTGAAAGAAGAGGGGAACATTGGGTGAGCACATTAAGGAATATGGAAAACCTAGCAGAAGACAAAAAACAAGGAAATGAAGTTAAAGGTTAAAAATATTTGATATTCTATGTCAAATCTCTGCCAGATGTATAAAGTTGTGATGAGGGAAAAATATTTTAAAGGAAGAAAAAAGCTTTCCATTTAGGAAAGCGGAAAAAATTATGCCTGTTAAAAATTCCTCCAAATATACCAGATACTCCAGAGACCTCACAATACATCGTAAACATTAGTTCATTCTGGAATAGCTAAGATATAAATGGTGCTATCCTAATTACAGATGTAAAAAATGGCCTTGCCTAATGTGAATTGATAGTTAATGAAGTAACAAATTGCTGGATATAATATTTACATCATCCATATTTTGTATATATTTTAACATTTAAAGGGCACTGAGATGTGGGTACCATCCTAACATGGGAATAATTAACTACTCAATGTGATCACTTACCATAGTGACTCACTTTGTGAACTCAGGAGTGTCATGGTAACAGTTCCAATAAAATAGATTACTGGTTTCTGGCATCAATCAATACAAAGCAACATCCTGTTAGTTTTATGTCAGCATGTTAGGCTATGGGTAACTTAAAAATACTAAAAATTAAAGTACAAGAAAATACCAAATTAGTGATCTAGTGATTTACTCTACCACTAACCAGGTGACTAGCTTTGAGCAGTCAATTTCTCGAAGCCACAGTTTCTTACCTATATTCTTATGAAAGAATTAAGTAAAATAAATGTATCCCTTTGATTTTTGTGTAGAAATAAACTTACTTGCTTGTCAGACCTCTAAAACTACCTTAATGGTCAAAGCTTTTGGCACTTGGGAAATTACTTTTTGTGGTCTTAAGGATAAAAATAGCTTAGATAACTTGAGTAATAATGTTCACATATCTGACACAAAAGAAACTATATCTCTGAAGAATGGCTAGAATTGCTTATTCCTTGTTTGTTGTCTAAAGTAAAAGAATTTTAAGTTAATATGTTACAGTAATATAAGTCAAAAATTACCAAAATCAAGAAAAGTGAAGGTCAGTATAATTTAATCTCAGATAACAATGAGGAATGTGTACCACTGTCTGTATAGAAATTGATCCCAAAAAAATCATGTAGGATTCAACTAGAGTTTCAAATCATTCAAACTGAATATTACTTCAGGTAATAAGTCAGAGTTTAAAAATTCTTTTAGATAGTGATTCTTTTTAACACATTTGCATTATACCATTAAACGCTTAAACACAAAAACAGATTTAAAAATTCACCACCACCCAAATCAACAAGTGTTAACATGTTATAAATTTTGCTCAAAGTATATTCTCTCAATATCAAAGTTTTTAACTTAATGTAATTACTTCAACTGCATTCCAGATGTCTTCTGGATTCCTTCAGCTATACATTTTTGAAGAAAAAATGATTTTTTTTTTCTTACGTTTGCTTCAAAGTGAGGCTTTAAATTAGAGTAAATATTAAGAATCCACATTTTAACAACAAAACAACAAAAAAATCCCTGGAGAAAATGAATAAAATGATCTGCCTTAAGAGAAACATTGTAGGGTAGCAAGTAAAAGTTTGAGTTTAAATCCCAGGGTCAGCATTTACCATGTGTCTTTGACCTACTTAATCTCTGTCGCAATTTCCTCACATTGAATAATATATGATGTTATAGCCATTTAAATAGTTCAACCATATAATATACATTTAGAACAGCACCCAGCAGGTAAGTGCTTACTGTTAGCTAATATTTTTTTTACTATTAATCCATTAAAAAAATAATTTCCTCCACTTGAAAGAATTCATTTCTCCTTGGTTCTCTCATAGCGCTTTACAAACCAGAGCATGTAAGGATAAGGCAGGAAGTTTAAAAAGCAGATTTCTGTGCCCTACCATCACAGATTCAGATTTAGCAGGTGTTAATTCAGGGACCTGTATTTTTAATAGGCACCTCAGATGATGCTAATCCAGATAATTTATAGAATACACTTTGGGAACTACTACCCTGGGCACATTGGTTTTAGGTTTCTCTTAGCCAATAACAGAGACATGAATGAAATTAATTACAAGAATGAAATATGTGGTATTAACATGGGACTACAAAACCTCAATCATAGTCCCATGAGAATCTGTTGAAAGCAATGGACTGCCCCCCAGAACAATAACCTATGCTCAGTCACATTTTACATACCAGGAGTGGGTTCCTGGACTCTAAAGCCAGGAGTCCTTGGACCTCAGGAAATCTTACACTAGAGGACTGTTCCTTTTATTTACCCTTAAGCATTGCTTTATATGGCCTATGCTAATACATACTCTAGGAGATCATCTTACGATGGATGAGAGAGGGGATTATTCAAAATAAATAGATGACTAAACAACTTTATTAGCACTCATAATTCTTTTATACTTATTACATGAGCTCTTTAAGACATAACAGTTGACAATTGAACAATATGGGGATTAAGGATGCAAACACCCCCCCACCCCTGTGCAGATGAAAATCCCGTATCATTTTTGACTCCCCCAGAATTTAACAGCCTACTCTTGACCAGAAGTTTTACTGATAATATAAATAGAAGATTAACACATATTTTTATGTTATGTGCATTATATACTGTTCTCATTATATACTGGACTATTATTTATTGGAAAAAATCCACATAGAAGAGTACCTGCACAGTTCAAACCCATATTGTCAAGAGTCAATTGTACTTACATTTCTAATTTCATCATATTCAAACCCAAAGGCCAAATTAAGGCCAAAGAAGTTTATTCCTTAAGCTTAAGTCCAACTTTTCTCACTCACTTCTAGTCAGGGTCCCAATGACACAGAATTTTGATAAGACTCTAGAAAGAGTCTTTGGGAGTCAACTCCCAAGAGTCAACTTTGGGAGTAGACACATTGATGAATGAAATAGACATGTTAAAGTTGGAGCAATTAACTGCTTAGGGTACTGTGGGACCTCAAAACAGGCATGTACTTCTTACATAAGGATGGGAGAGAGTTCTTTTTAAGTAAAGTCTTGGAGCAAGAGTGAGTGTGGCAATATGGGGAATGCCAAACATTTTAAAGTTTATCCAGGGGCACCTGGGTGTCTCAGTCGGATAAGTGTCTGCCTTTGGCTCAGGTCATGATTCTAGGGTCCTAGGATCAAGCCCCACATTGGGCTCCTTGGTCAGTGGGGAGTCTGCTTGTCCCTCTGCCTCTGCCCTTCCCTCTGCTCATGCTCTCTCTCTTTCAAATAAATAAATGAAATCTTAAAAAAAAATAAAAAATAAAGTTTATCCAAAGGCAACAAGGGCAAAACAAGGTTGGAAGATAATACTGGAAAGTAAGGAGGGGTTAGATCATGAAAGACCTTAGATTGTATCCCAGATATGGAGAAGACAAGCAAGGTTTTTTTTTTAAGAATCCATGCAACATAATTAAATCAACCTTCAGATAAGTTAATTACTCATTCTAACTGCTGTAGAGCAATGCAATTGGAATAGGTTAAAAATAGAGGCGGGAAAACCAGCTAGAATTGCAAAAACACAGGCAAAAAAGAAGATTCCAATTAAAGCAGAGAAAACAAATTAAGTGACAGATTTGACAGAAATTTAAGAGAATTTTATGAATGCATGAGAAGTGCAAAAACAGTGAATAAAGTCATAGGTCAGAAATCTGAACAACCAAATAGTTTCAGCAACACTATTGAGGTATTAAAATTCCAAGCTGACACAAAATATTATAAGCTTCTCTAGCATAAGCCTTTGAACTCTACTTCTCCACAGTAAACACAAGGAACACCACTTTGCTCTTTGCTGTTAGTAGAACTTCATTAAAAAAGATAAAATTATCAAGCTCTTTTTTTTTTAAGATTTTATTTATTTATTTGACAGAGAGAGACCACAAGCAGGCAGAGAGGCAGTCAGGGGGTGGGGGCAGACTCCCTGCTGAGCCGAGAGCCAGATGCGGGGCTCTATCCCAGGACCATGAGATCATGACCTGAGCCGGAGGCAGAGGCTTAACCCACGACGCCACCCAGGTGCTCCCAAATTACCGAACTCTTAATCAAAATCATCCCTCAACATGTTTTATTTTCTATCATAAAGGTAAGGCCTTCCTCATAGACTATTTTCAAATATAGGAAAGTGAAAAAATGGAAAAATACATCCATATTTCTTCCACCCAAAGAAAACTGCCATTGTTTGAACTAGGTTAAATATTTTGCTGAAGATAAATATATCTTAAGACTGCACTGTAATCTCATTAAGAATATTATATTAAGAGTAGTGCTTATAGGGGCACCTATGTGGCTCAGTCAGTTAAGCACTGGCTCTTGATTTTGTCTTGGGTCCTGGGATCAAGACCCTTGTTGGGCTCTACACTCAGTGTGGGGACTGCCTAAGGATTCTTTATCTCCCTCTCCCTCTGCCCCTGCCTGCTGCCCTCTCTCTCTCTCTGGGACAAATAAATAAATCTTTAAAAAAAAAAAAAGCGTAGTGCTTGTATTTCTAAGAGTTTTACAGACAAAATAAACATAGAGAGGACATATATATTGACTAAGTATTTTTGTAATTAATGTTTTGCAAAAATAAGTCAGTAGCAGTTATCAAAACCTTATGATTCAAAAGTAAAGAACAGTGGGCTCTACAGAGAGCTTTCACACTGAGGCTTTATATTATCTAATTGGTGTAAATAAATTTCTGCATTTATTAAAATCAGAAATTAAACACAAAGTCTTAAATTTTTCAAATAAGTCTTTTCCCAAGTACCACACAATGAAAAACAAACAGCTCAAAAAAAACCCATTATTTTATTTAAAGATTTTATTTATTTGAGAGAGAGAGAGCGCAGAGGGAGAGAGAGCAAAGAGCAGACTTTCTCCTAAGCAGGAAGCCTGATGTGGGCCTTAATCCCAGGACCCTGAGATCATGACCTGAGCTGAAACACCTAACTGACCCAGGTGCCCTTATTTTTTTAAGTTTTATTTACTTAAAAAATCCCTACATTACACATGGGGCTTGAACTCACAACCCCAAGATCATGAGTTGCCTACTTTTCCCACTGAGCCAGCATGGAAAACCATTATCTTAAAATCATCATAAGCCTATATACTTCACTGAAAAGGGAGGAAAAAAAAGCAAAAGCAAAAACAAAAATGTTCCATCTGTTCCCAAGTAGTATTTTTTCTCTCACCACAGCTCTAAAAAGCTTATGCTAAAAGTACATCCATGACATTGATTTCTAAAAAGTGTTGTCATATATTCTAAGGGTCCATCCTTAAGATCACCAAAGGATTTCAAAAAAACCGAAGATGGATAACTAAAAACAAAATGAAGATAAGTTGAAAAGCATCTCTTGCTTATCTCACAAAAAAATTAATAAAGCTTGATTCTTACAGTGGCTTGGATTTTGTCCCTTTAAAACAAGATAGTAAGATGTTCTGTGAATTTTCAAGAAGCAACATGTTTAGGCTTGTTTTTATAATCTTGGCTTCCTTAAATGTGTGTAGCAGCTAAATCAACCCTTATTGCACTGAAGCTTATGCAGAGCTGTGATCATATTATTGATCCAAAAGCTAAAAGCATAAGCAACTAGGAACTTGGAGTACCATCCACCTTTAAAGAAAAGGCTCATAAATAGCCTTACCTATAAATTTTAAAGAACGCGTATTTCAGCTGGTTTTCTATATTCATTACACTGCCATTTAATTAATGACATAAAACATAAATAGAACTGCTTTTAAATGCAGAGAGGCACGCACAAAAAAACAATTACACTACAAGATTCCACAGCATGTCAATGTTTCTTATACCTATAGGGATCTTGACTAACTAGAAAGGAGAAAGCTGGCAATTTAGACTAGATAACATTTTGTACTTTAATTCAGTGACTTCCTTGGCGGACTGTGATCTGTGAGGGCGCTGGTCTTTTCTCCTACCCTCAATGGATTAAGAGTATATTCTTGTCAAATTCTTTACTGAAACATTTCAAAATATCTCTGTGAAGGAGCTATAATCATGCTTAAAATTTTCTGCATGCAAAAACAAGGTAAAAGATCCAGTTAAGGATGGGCATTAAAACCATATAATACACCTGGAATTCTTAAGTTTTTCTTTTCAAGGTATTTTACAGTTTGTAATTCCTAAAAGGCAAACATGTTTATCAAGATTCTCACCCTCACCAAGACTGAAATAAAAAGGCCAAACAACCTCCCCAAATGCTAAAGATATGATGAAAAAGTTTTTTTCCTCAGCTGAGTTTATTACTGGAAGTTATATGCAGTTTTGCAAGTGATAAAATATAGCTGGTAATATAATTATAAGATGCCAGATCTTTTCTTAAAGGCTTTACTCGTATTTCTTATTTCATCTCCACAATATCTCTACGAGTAAGTAATATAATAATTTTTACAAAAGAGGAATCCTGGCTCAGAGCAACTTAAGTCAAGTAGGCAGCCCCGCTGGGATCAACCGGTCAGGGATAATGCCAGAAACAGAAAAAACTAAGAAAACTGTCAGGCTCCTTCAAGTTAGCTTCTCCTAAACATTTTTTTAAAATACTTTTTGTTTAAAAGTTTTGGTGAAAGATAGTATTGGAAGTTTCATGTTAATTCCTCGTAATTTCAAGAGTGATTTTCAGAGAATAACAACAATAAAAAAGTTTATTTTCCTAGAGAAGTGTAACTTCCTCTACAGAGGGACAGAGAGAAAAGCAGGTAGGCAAAAATGTTCCACAACAGTGATTTTTAATTGTAAGTCAACATAGATTCTATGCCAGCATTTTGCAACCTGAACACAAAGCTAATCTGCTAGGAAATAAGGGGGGAGGTTCATAGAATCCTGCATAAGAAATAACGATAATAACTGGAAATTGTCTTTATTAGAGAAAGAAGTGTTTACTTAGGGGAATTGCTGGATCAGTAATCATTGATTCAAACATTCAAAATGAAGCAACAGCGGCCAATTACTAGCGAGACACAGCACAATGAAAGTGAAAACTGTCGACCTGTAATAGACGCTTGTCGTATAAATTCTAATCTGTTTAGCTTAAAATGCACTCATGCGCACCCAGAACACCAGAAAAACCAGGGAGTTGAAGTCAAAGCAAAGACAAGATTTCTATAGCGCGCACATGATAGAGAACAAAAGAGGTGGTAGAACGAAGACACCCACCTCTAGTTCCTCACAGAAAAAAAGCTCAGAAATCAAAACCGTGAATCAACGGTTAAAGTTCTAGCGTGTGAAAGGGATATGGTACATTTTAATACCCGGGGGGGAGGGAGGTTCCTTTTTAAAATTAGCTTTGGCCTCCTCTCCCACCCAGATCTTTGTGCCTCCGAGCCGCGGCTGAAGTTAGGCGGCAACACAGAAAAACGACTCTAGCTATTTCGCCAGTCTTCCACCATTCAAGCACCGGGGGGCAAACACCCCCGACGGCTTAAGAGGGCCGGGCCGGGGGCGGGTAAGGACACGGCACTGGGCGCCGTCTCCTCCCCTAGGGTCGGGAGGGAGGTCAACGCCGGCGGAGGGAAGCGGAAGGTGGGAAGTGGGAAGAGGAGGACGCCGCCCCCTAGGGGAGCCGCGCCGCTGGCTGTGGGCCGGGGCGGGAGGAGCAGGGGAGAGGAGGCAGCCGGTAGGGCGACCGCGCCGTCGGGCGGGGCCGTCGCTCCAGCTGGCTCGGACCCCGGCGGGGCGGGCTGTAGACGGCGCGGCGGAGCTCAGACGCCGGCCCGGGGCCAAAAGGAAAGGTGGCGGAGGCGGCGCGGACGGGACGAGGCGGCGGCTCGCCGCCGTGACCCTCCGCTCCCCTGCAGGCGCCCGGGAGCTAGTCGAAGGCGGCGCGAAGGAAGGAGCGAGCATGGCTGAGACCTCGCCGCCACCCGCCGCCGGCGCGGAAAGTTGCAGCGAGGAGCCGGCGAGGGGCGGGGAGCAGCTGCTGGAGGAGCCGCGTCGCGCTCCAGCCGGGGGAGCGGACCTAGAGGGCGAGGCGGGGCCGCCGCTGGCCTCCCCCGCCGGGCAGTCGGAGCCTGGCTCGCCGGTGGCCGCCCCCTTCTTCCTGCTCTACCCGGGCGATGGAGGCGCCGGCTTCGCAGCGCGCCCGCCGCCGCAGCAGCACCAGCGCGCCTGGAGGACCCCGCCGTCGCCGGGCTCCCCGCTGCCCTTCCTGCTGCTGAGCTACCCGAGCGGCGGCGGCGGCGGCGGCAGCAAGCACCGTGAGTGGCGGCGGGAAGGGAGGACTCGGCCGGGAAGGGTGCAGGGGGTGGGGTTTGCCGCGGTCCGGGCGCCGGACTGTTTACCTCCGTGTCTCCCCAGGCCGCGGGCTCCCGCCCGGCCTCCCCTCCCCTCCGGGGCCCGGTGCTCGTCCACGCCAGCCTCCCACGTGCTCGCCAGGTCCCAGCCCCGGGTCCCAGCCCCGGGTCCCAGGCTGGGAGCCTTCCCCGGAGGAGCGGAGGAGGGGGCGGCGCCCAAAGACCCGGCAGCCCGGTTGGCCCGCCTTCTGAGGGCTCCCGGCGCTGCGGCCGCAGAGTAGGTGTGGCTGCTGCGCCGCCGCCGCCCGGGCGGCCTCAGTTGTACCACTAAAATTTTACGAGCGTTCACGCCACACCCGTAGATCCCAGAGATGCGTCCCCCGGATTGAGAAGAGAAATCAGGGACAGTACCCGAGATGACGAGAAGGAAATGTGTGGTTTTGGAAGGGCCCCTCCCGGATTGTACCGTTTGGCAGGAAGAGGCCTCCACCTTTTAATAACACTGATGCGGGAGCCCATTGATTGCAGCGAACCCCACTTTGTGCTTTATTAGTCAACAGATGTTTATTGCTGCTTGCTATGAGCGGGGCCCTAGAGTAGGCAGTGTGTATAAAAAGACTTGGAGGAATGTTAAATCTGGTTTAACAAGACAGGGTCTTACAGTATGAAAATGTGGCTGAAGATACAAGGCGCGCTATAAATGTCAAATACTTTGCTGTAAGAGTTCTGAAAAGGGGGAGAAACTTGCTTAAAGGGATGAGGGAATCTCTCTTTCCTTAGAGCTAGAGCTAGAGATTTCTTTGATCCAGCAGCAAACCTTTTAACTGCTCTACACAACCAGGAAACCCCGATTTTGCCTTTTCTGCCCCCATCCATTCCCTGTGAGAAGATTAACATTAGTCGCATATTTTCTGTGTGCCTATGCTGTGATTATCAGAGTTAATCCTCACATCTCTGTGAGGCAGATATGATGCCACGTTTTCAGATAAAACTAAGGATCAGTATTATTGAGTGATCTGTCCCCAGTAATAGCCTTAGAAAAGGAATGAAGTTGACCCAGATTCCTTGCCTACCAAGCCGGTGCTCTTTAAGCAAACCCCAGACTTTGGAAACTGATGGCGTGGTTCTCCTAGCTTAGGGGCCATTGGATTCAGCTGGAGATAGTAAGTCCAGCGTGACCATTTCTATATTACCTAGAAAGAGGGCCAACACTGACCACTGACTAACAGTCTTGGTGAAACCATAGTTTGTGTGTTGGAGTGGTCTGTGCTAATCTCCAGATGGGAGTGTCAGTCAAGGTAGAAATTAGTCCTTTAATAAGCAGAGGAGGTGGAGATAAGAATATTGACATGGTACTTTCAGTTTTCTAAGGAATCTGCTTTCTAGTTTGTTATTTAAGCACAGTCTCTTTTTGCTCAAAATTTTATTTCTGTGTAATCAGCCTATTAACTATCACTATAGAGTGAAGACACTCCTATTCTTTATAACTCTCAACAGTTGTGTACAAAGTTTGACAGAAGAAATTTTCAACTGTTGGCCAGTGTCTTTTGTGGGGATTATCTGAATTTAGGTTAATTTATTTAATTCTTCCTCCTATTAAGGGTTGGCTTTATTTTTCTTAAGTATTATTAGAAAATTAGGTCCTAAGCATGATCAAGATCAGGAATGGAAGACTTGAAGCTGAAGTTTTATACCTGTGATCTCTTAGTCTCTACCTTAGAGTAAGTAGTCGTGTATTAAAGTAGTTCTTGAGTTTTTATTTTTACTTTGTTATTTTATATGTACTAGAGAATACAGGCATGCTTAGAAAAAGGGATATTCTGTATATTAATCACATTTCTTTGTGCTCGGTGCAATATTACTTTCTACGATGTACTTGAATATTCAGAACTCTGGATCTCCTGGCCGTTGACTTGAGCAACCTTAGACAAAACAGTTTTAAAAAGATTTCTCATTTCATTACCAGGGCAGTACTTGAACTCACCATCAACACCCAGTGAATATTTGCCTCCTCAACACCCACTTTTTAACGCTTGCTAATGTATTTGCCAAAAGTGCATAATATTTGATAACTTTGAGGTATTGTATATTAAGTCAATGTCATCTTTTTATTTTAGAAATCTTACCTGTATTCAGAGCTTTTAAAAAGTAACCTCAAATGTAATTTGAGTTCAGAAGCTTCATTTTGAATGACACTGATAAAGAATAGCAAAAATATGTGCAGGGGAGGTAGCCTAAACTTTTCAGTGTTCATGATATATACTGTTTCAGTGTAAAATCCTGCTAGATGTAATGTCCATAAAATATTCAGCAAGCTCGAGGCAATATGAAAGAAAGCTTCTGATGTGCCTTGTTGAATCATATCTCTTTCTGTCTTGGAATGCTAATCTAAATTTTTATGCTTCTAGCTTTTAAATCTCCATGCTTTTTAAAATAATACTTGATTTATAAAAATTACAATTAACACATAAATCTTCTCATTGTTTAAATGTTTACCAAGCAAGAGTACCTTGAGTACAAAGTGCACTTTCTTCTGAGTTGGCACCCCTACCCCCATTTCTTTTCAGAGGCTATCACTTTTGAGTTTGGTGAGTTTTCTTCGAGAACTTTTGCATGCCTTCACAGACATGTATGTATTCATATTTCATGAGGCCTTTTCCCCCTTGTGTAGGATCTTCCGCACGAGTTTCTCATAAACTGTATATGAAGGAGCTACTTTCATGCCATCGTGCAGTACTTTTAATGCCTTCCTTTTCCATCCTAACTTTTGGAAATCTCATGGATGGACAGGATGAGTAAGAGATGGCTTCTTGGTGTTGAGAAAAGAGACACTCCTGCTGTGTACATAGTTATCAGCTTCTATTGACAGTTACTCATTTCATCCAACTCTCAGAGCTCTAGCAAACATTGGTGTTTATGACAGTGACATGCAGATAACCTACATCTCTGCCCTTGTCTTTTCTAATTACAGCAATGTACCAAAGGAAAAAAAAAAGTCCAACACAACAAAGAAGCAGTTTTCTTTCTGTATTTGTATGTGCTGTTTTGAGATGTTGGAAGGGACTAGGAGAAGAATAGAAAGAAGAAAAAAGGGCGCCTGGGTGGCTCAGTTGGTTGAGCAACTGCCTTCATGATCCTTGAGTTCTGGGATCATGATCCCACCTAATCAAGGATCAGGTCACGATCCTTGAGTTCTGGGATCAAGTCCCACATCGGGCTCCCAGCTTCACGGGGAGTCTGCTTCTTTCTCTAACCTTCTCTCCTCTCGTGCTCTCCCTCATTTTCTCTGTCTCTCAAATAAATAAATAAAATCTTTAAACAAAAAGAAAGAAGAAAAAAAAGTGTGAAGGCCTGACAGCGTTACTCTGATCACCCACTTGGAACTTCAGTATACCTAACAGTGAATACCTTGGTTGGGCCCAGGAAAGTGCAGAGAATGAGGCTTCTGGAAACATTCACAGATGCACTTTCTCACAGATGCACTTTAAGAATCCATGATTTGGGGAAGGAACTTCTCATTTATGTATAAACGCAGGAATGAGTAAGAGAAGAAAAAAGTGTTATGTCTAGTTTATACATACACACACAATATAAAAATATATGTAGATGTACTTATACGTATATATATATATTATTGTGTGTGTATATGTATATATTTATTCATTGATCTTAATTTATCCTCCATGGACATTTGTTTTTGTGTCTCTCTTTCTTCTTTTTTCATCAATTAATAATATTCCAGAAAGCATTATACCTGGTCAGCAGTTGAATACACATTAATCAGTTCATCTGCTGCATGTTTTTTTTAATTTTGAAAGATAAAAATACTTTATTTTGTAAATATAGAGACATCGGTTCAAACTCAGAAGTATTGGGGAGTAGGACTGAACTATCAGAACCCCAACATTTTGAGCATTCATCGTTATACTAGAAGATTTTAGAATGGCAGATTGAGTTGTGACTTCTTTAAAGACAGCTTTTTGGTATAATTAAGGTAAAGCAGTGTCTCAGTTTACAATGCTGTGATTCATGAGTCTTCAACTCTTTTCCAACTGTGTTAAGAATGCTTTCACTGAGGGAAAAAAAAAGAGTGCTTTAACCTGCGATCAGATAGTGAAATCACTATCTGATCCATTAAATGCTATTTTGTCAAATGACAGGTATAAACACCCATTAAAAAAAACAAAAAAGCAAAAAAAAACCTTCAGAAATGTAGCATCTTCAGACAGTATTTAGTTGCAGGTTAGGACTACCAGAACTGGAGTTTAGGACTCGGGGGTATTTAAATATCTAAATGCAGGTAAGTCCCTTCCACACATAGCTCCAGTGACCTGAGCTGAGGTGGGCGAGCTGGGTCCTGCCCCCATTTCCAGTGTCCTGGGGCTGCAGTAACCTGTCTGCTGCTTCCCCTTCCCAAATTGGCTTTTATCACCACTGCTGCCTAAGCTACCACAGCTTATCTTCCCAGCCAGTTTCTCCCCTTCGCTCCTGCCTCCTTTTGTTTGCTCCTCTGGTCTGGCATTATCAAAAAGTCAGAGCATGCTCTGATTGAGAAAGCAATGATTTCAGAATATTAGAGATTATCTCTGAGACTTCGTTTTGACTGCTCCCCTCAATCATCATGGGTTGATTCTTTATAAACAGGGTTTTCTTTTTTCTTATTTCTGATTTTCATTCTGGATACTAGAGGATCCAAAAAGACTCTCCGTTAGATTAAGTTTTACTATAGTTTTGTAACCCAAACAACTATAAATAAAGAATGTGAGTAGTGAGATAACAGTAGTACTTAGCAGTGGCTGCCCTTTATGAAATATTTTTGTGTGCCACACAGAGAGCTAAAAAGTTTACGTGTCAGTACTTACCGATTTTTTATTTTGTAAAATTTCCAATAGGTAGAAGTGTCAATACATAAAACTACTCTCTTAACAATGAAAACTGAAAAGAAAAAAAAATGGGAAGGAGGAGTAGTCCATATAGAATTCATATACATAGATGGATACAACATGCTTTTCATCAGAATATTTGAATCACTATCTCTAAGTAACTTATCTAAATTATTATAAAATACAAAAATTCTGCTAGAGTTACCTTGGGTTTAGTTTATATTCCGGAGACACAAATCCTATGGTTTTAGGATAGTTCTTATCTCAAATTTTAGCACTTACCAGAATCACCTGGATGTCTTATTTGCACAGATTTCTGGTCTTATCTCCAGAGGTGTTTTGTTTGTTTATTTTTTGTGAGGTATAATTGACATATAACGTTATATTAGTTTTGTATATACCAGATAATGATTCAATATTCATTTATAATGCAGTTTTTTAAGTGAAGTACAGAGAATTCATATTCCTGCTTAGTATGATACTATAGTTCGTGTTCTTAATCACTGTTTGCTCCCTCAAATCAGTTTAGGTAGAAGGCAGTAAAATTTGCTGAGAGAGAGCAGAGGAAAGGTGGCAAAGAAAGCAACTTTTAGGGCTAAAAGACTAGTATTGTCCTCAAAACATATTCACCTGACTTATTCGGTCTTGTATCATTTTCCTTTTTGTTTGGCTTTTAATAGAAATCTATGTTAAAGAGGTAGAATCTTAAAAAGAAGCTAAGGAAACATATTTTTCTAGTGTAGGTTATGGATAGTAAAAAGTGGGAGGATGGGGGCGCCTGGGTGGCTCAGTGGATTAAAGCCTCTGCCTTCAGCTCATGTCATGATCCCGGGGTCCTGGGATCGAGCCCCACATGGGGCTCTCTGCTCAGCAGGGAGCCTGCTTCCCCCTCTCTCTCTGCCTGCCTCTCTGCCTACTTGTGGTCTCTCTCTCTGTCAAATAAATAAATAAAATCTTTAAAAAAAAAAAGTGAGAGGATGATGGTGAGAGTGTAGCAGAATTAACTGAGTGGTATTTCCTTGTTGTCTAATATCTTTGGAAATTCCTTAAATAATTAAGAGAGTTGCGTAAGAGATATACTGCTTCTTTATCATTGTACAAAAGGTAACATGTAGCCATCACAAATAAAAGAATCCCATTCATTCATTCATTCATTCATTAGTAAGCCCTACACCCAATTGGGGCTTGAACCACACCACCAACATCAAGACTCACATGCTCTGAGCCAACCAGGTATCCCAAGGAATCCCATTTTAATGAATTTTGCAGGATTTCACAACTGTAATATTTCACTTAAACCTTATTAACAAGGAAATTTCTTCCTATAGCGTAAAGTGGCTTAACTATGCGCTTTAACATTTATTTTGGGAAGTCAAGAGAGTATCATAAGCATGGCTTGAAATTATGAGAAATGAAATGCCTTTAGAGTTTTAAAAGCAGTCATATTTGAGAGCGTATCAATATGGTCCCCTCCTCTACTATAGCTACATCTGAATAATTACGAAAGGTTCACAGTCTTCCTAAAACATCAGTGAAGGGCTTCTGGCCAAGGTGGTATCTCTGTTTTCGTGACTGACTGGTTCTACAGTTGCTCCATACCAAACAGACTTGACGGGCACCAAATGTCAGAGGGAGAGGCATGGAGGGTGGGGCAGAGGTGGGAAAGTTTGAACCAGAGGAAAAGAGACCGTCAGACTGACAGCAAGAGGCATGTTGAAAGCAGAAGTTGTTTGGGCATGCTGCCTTTTAGAATGTGGTTCCTTTAACTTTAAATCTGTTTAGGGACTCTCCAAAGACGCATCTGTTTCCTCTGCCTTTTTTATGAACTTAAGAAATCTGGTCATCTGATATGAATGCTTGGTAAAATTCTGACCCATCTCTTCTTCCTTCCTCAAGACCTGAGAGATGCCCCAGCATACCCTTTGCTCACATTTCCTTTTCGCTTTCCTCTACCTCAGTCCCATGAGCTTTCATCCTTCCTGACTTAAATTTCATGTGGTGATAGCGTGTTCCCACCCCCACCAGCCCCAGACTTCTCAAGCACTTACAGTGATGGTAATGGCTCGTATTTATTGACTGCTTACTTTGTACAAGGTGCTATGCTGAGGATTTTATTTACATTACTTCCTTTAACTCTGAAGTAGTTAATATTATACCCCCATTTGTCATTGAAGAAACAGGCACAAAAGCAAATAATTTGCCAAGGTTACTCAGCTTCTGAGTGGTGGATCTAGGGTTCACTCTGGATCTTCTGGCTCTAGAGTCTACATGGGCTCAGCTTCCTTCATCACCTCCACTAGTGGAATCCCGTCCAAAACTGAAGACTCCTGTTCAGACAGCAGCAACCCTCTAGTTTCTCATTCTACTCAGCAAAGCCCTGCTTGCTGAATGAATAAGTGAATGTGAAACTCACAAGTCACCAGTTTGATAGAGAAAATAGTTATGTATGTAAACAACACTGATTCGCTGTCTGTGTGACAAGCCTTAGGAATTTCTTAGAAACCTATAATTGCCTGTTTCTTGTCTATTACCTTGTTCTTCATGTCTATAGTAGGTGCCCTGTGCATATTAAATGATTGAATCTGTTCTGTACAAATGATTAAATCCTGTGTTAGACTGACTTATTGATTGGGGCATAAATACAGCTTGATTTTGTGGAACTTAGGGATTTTCGTGGAGAAGGTGAAATAGGGGGGTGAAAATATACCATTGCAAGAATATAGAGTGTTTTGGAGTTATATATTTATACCAAGTATCGAGACTCCGATATTTGGTAGGTACTGTTTTAAGCAGATGTATAAAGGTGTGCAAAGTAGGCAAAGTTCTCAAGGAGCCCATGATCTTTGTGAAGCTAGTTATTTAGTTTTATTTTATAGCTGAGTAAATTGGGACAAGAGCAGGATAAATTTGCCAAGAATACCTACTAAGTTGCTGGCACCTTTATATCTGTAGGTCATTGCCTATGGCACGTAGCCATGAAATTGGTTTTTGTTATTAAGGTAGGAGTTAGTTGGGCTTATGCTGGTTAATTTTAACAAGTGAAAAATTATGCGTTATAATACTCCTGGTGGTGTTTGTTTCTAAGAAAATAATGATAACTCAGCTTCTTGGGTATAATCATTTTATAGTACTTATTACCATCCTCAGTTCATACTTCAAAGTAGTACTGAGTCGTTCAAATGTTATAAACCTAAAATTGTAAAAATCTCAGCATTAGAGGTAGACATAATAGTTTTTTGTCTGAGAGAGGGAAGGAAGTGAGAGGGAGGGACGTGGGAGGGAGGACTAGAGCATGTGAAAAAATCATGATCGTTCAACTGAATAATCTTATAATTTAGGGGTGCCTGTGTGACTCAGTCAGTTAAGCCTCAGACTCTTGATCTCAGTTCAGGTCACAGAGATGGAGCTCTGTGTCGTCAGGCTCACACTGGACATGGAGCCTGATTAAGACTCTCTCTCTTTCCCTCTGCCCCGCTCCCCCTGCAAGCTCTGTCTCTCAGAAAAAAAAAAAAATCTTATAATTTAGCAGAAACATCTGTACCTTCTACCAATGTCATTATGATGGTAATTTATCAAAGAAACCCTTCTTAGGGATAAGGTGGCTGGATTATGGACATTGGGGAGGGTATGTGCTATGGTAAATGCTGTGAAATGTGTAAGTCTGATGATTCACAGACATGTACCCTGGGGCAAATAATACATTATATGTTAATTTAAAAATTAACAATAAAAAAAAGAAACCCTTCTGTGCTAATAATAACTAGTAAAATGTGGGGGGTGTAGGGGTAAGATTTTTCTTCTTAAATTGTAAAAATTGTAATCCAGGAATCCTTGGAAAGTAGTTTGTGAGCTTTACAAATTGATTTAGTTGCACAAGTTGATAAACTTTAAAAAACACCATTATGTGCAGAATAGAAACTAGATAATAGAAGGAGACAACTACCTATAAAAGAAATAAGTGAAATGGTCTCTTAACCTTCAAATCTGTTACGAATTGACATACACGGGGTACCTGGATGACTCAGTTGGTTAAGCAGGTGCCTTTGGCTCAGGTCATTATCTCAAGGGACCTGGGTTCAAGCCCTCCCGCCGCTCAGTGGGGGGCCTGTGGGCCTGTTTCTTCTTCTGTCTTTCCCTTCGCTTGTGCTATGTCTGTCTCTCAAATAAAATCTTTAAAAAAAAGAATTGACATACCTACAAGGAATCTATTTCTGAAAAGTATCTGAATACCATCATTTGAAACAAAAAAAGATTAGAAATAACCCATATATACTCATCAGCATGAAATGGATCAGAAAATTCTTTACCTATATAATGGAATATTACCTCATAATACAGAAGCCAAAAGGATAAACTATAACTGCGTACTAAAATGTGGATGAATCTTTAAAAATGCAATGTTGAGTGAAACCCTTTTTGTAAACTTAAGAGAAGATGAAGCTAAATATATTGTTTAGGTATCCATATATTCATAATATAATTTTTAAGGTAAAGTAATGATTTACAGAAAATTCAGAAGTAATTGCCTCAAAAGTGGAGGCAGGAATTCAGAAGAGAGAAGGAGCACAAAATTTAAGTTGTTGGTCATTTCATCAGTTGGGCAGTGGTTCCTTGGGTATTGGTTATGTTTTTTAAGAATTAAAATTATACATTGAAGTTAGCTATTTGAAGAAGTTCTGGAATAACTCATTTTAGAAAATAATTCCCCCCTTCATTTATCTTTTCACACTACTGAATCTATCAAGTGTTCTTAATATGCCCAACTAAATTAGATGAGGAGGGAAGTTGGTAAGGTGGTTATTTTCAGCTCTTTTCCTCAGAGTGGAGGTATAGTAAGTAGTATATCCTTCGTGGTGATCAGGAAGAATTTGGTTTCAGCACAAAAGAGAAAAGATCCATGCTTGGTTCTCAGAAAATACTTATTATAAACCTGATCAAAATGTATAAGACTAAGTGGAATATATGGTTTGTAAAGTCTTCCTGTTCCTCGAATTTTAAATTTGTTGAAATTAATATTTGGGAAATTTTATGGGGATGTTGCCTTGTATTAAATTGATTTCGCTTTTTGTTTTGTTTTTTTTTTCCCTAATTACAATTTAATCCTTGGGTTGGAGTGCTGACATTTCAAGGTATGAAAGAAAACATGGACTTTGGTTTGGGGACATTAAGCTAGATCTTGGGGAGCCCCTGAGGGGCACAGTTGGGTAAGCATCGAACTCTTGATTTCGGCTCAGGTCATGTTCTTAGGGTTGTGATTCAGCCCAACACAACAGGCTGAGTCTGGAGCCTACAGCCTGCTTGGGATTCTCTCGTTGCCGCCTCTCTCTGCCCCCTCCCCTCCAAAAGGCAGATCTTGAAATCCCAGATATGCTGCTTGCTAGTTGTGTGATCTTGGCCCAGTGACTTGGCTCAGCTTTGGGTTTTTTTGTATGTAAAAAGGAGAGACCAATATCTGCTTTACAGGATTCTTGTGAGGCTTTGATACAGTATTTATAAAGGACCTAAAGGAAAATAGAGATTGAGTACATAATAGCTACCTTAAGTAGTAATTCTTCCACGTTGTATAACAGGGACATGGAGCATGACAAATCAGTCTTTGTCTTATAACAGTAGCTGAGTAAATATTCTTTAAAAGGAATGTGACTTTTGACTTTCACACGTGAATCTCATTTGCTTTGAATCAATTATAATGTGGAAAGTTTGAGCTGTGGGGTGCCTGGGTGACTCAGTGGGTTAAAGCCTCTGCCTTCAGCTCAGGTCATGATCTCAGGGTCCTGGGACTGAGCCCCACATGGGGCTTTCTGCTCAGCAGGGAGCCTGCTTCCCCCTCTTTCTGCCTGCCTCTCTGCCTACTTGTGATCTCTATCAAATAAATAAATAAAATCTTTTAAAAAAAAAAGAAAATTTGAGCTGTGTAAGCAGCTAGAACATAGTATTATTCAGATCATCACCTTGGGTTTGAATTTCACTTAAGCCTGTTAGTTCTGTCTTACGGCCACAGACTATACCTCAGTCCTCCTCACAACTACCTTACAAATATGTGCCTTTATTCACAGATAAGATCAAAAGAGAAAAAAGTTCCAAGGTTTGTCTCACTGATGACTTAATGTTACCTTTACATTCGAAGCTAGTACTAAACAATGTTTAGAATTATTTTTATTAGTTTACAACTAGTGCCTGTTTTCATAGTAAATTCTTTGCTTGTGAATAATGAGTAACTGTTCATGCTGAAGATTCAGGGGCGTTTACCTGCGAGTGGGTACGCCTTAGAGAGTGAAAATACAGGATTTCCTTCTTACCCCCAGTTCTTATTTCTGAAATGAATGCTAATACCTCCTCAATCTGATAGATAAGGGAAACTAAAAGCTAGCTCATGCAGGAAGGTTTTTCTTTCCCTTTGGGCTTCCCTCCTGGTGTCTTCTACCTGGAGAGAGGGACCTTTGGCAGGAATATTAACCAGGTTTCTCTGCTATTGACCTAGATGTTCTTGTCGTGCTAGTGTGTTGTAATCAATCCCTATGTGTTCAGGGTCAGTAAATACTTCTTGGTTGGTTGGTAAAAAGATTGTCATGGTTTGTGACAGCCTCTTGTCAGGTATTGGTGGACCCAGGAAATCTCAAAGTATTCAAATTTCTCTATATTTTCCCTGTTCTATATTTTAAGAATGTATCAATGACCTACAGTATTGATGTCGTATGTACAGATGGGCCAGGCTCTTTGGCATTGTGATTCCGGGAACTATTCAGTGTAAGTTTCTTTTAAAAGGTTTTAATGATTGCTTACAAGATTTTGAAGTATTGCATAGCTTAAAGTGAAACTATGTAACCTATTCTCTTTTAAGTTTTAATGTGTAAGATGGAAATGTGTATGACTAGAAAGGAATCAACCCGCAATTAAATGTGAATTTGTTAAATGGAGGCTTGTGTTCAGTATTTAGATATATAACTGCCTCCGTGGAGAGGTGATCTTGTCTTACTGCTGCATGCCCAGTGCCTGGATTGCTGCCTCGCATGTGGAATACTCTAAGTGAATATTTACTGAAGGAATAAATGAATGAATGAATAGCTCTGGGTCCAGATGTAGGATAATGGTGGAAGAGATTTAAATGGAAATGAACAAACCTGGGATATTTTGTTTTCCTTACTTGCTAATTTTCTTCCTAATTATAAATGATCATATATGTATATGCATATTGACATTATCCCCATTTGCTTTCCCTCTACCAGTATGAGAAATGCCTATGTATCTACAGAGTCTGGTTTTTAGCATTATTTCTTTGAGATCAATCTCAAATTAGGGATGAATCATTTATGAAATTTTTTTAAAGATTTTATTTGTTTATTTAACACAGAGAGAGATCACAAGTAGGCAGAGAGGCAGGCAGAGAGAGAGGAGGAAGCAGGCTCCCTGCTGAGCAGAGAGCCCGATGCGGGGCTCGATCCCAGGACCCTGAGATCATGACCTGAGCCAAAGGCAGAGGCTTAACCCACTGAGCCACCCAGGTGCCCCTGTCCAAAACATTTTCAAAGAAAATTTTTATCATGCCTTATCTCCTTATTGTTTATGTGGCTCAGAAAGCAAACACCTAACTTTGAGTTACCAAGGTATAAATGCTTCGTTGGATAATATAGTGAGTAGATAGGTGTGTGGGTGGGTGAGTTGGTTGGCTGGTTTAAGAGAGTATAATATGCCCTTGGGATTATTCTAGGATGAGAGACTTTTAAAAATATAACACAGCTTTATCTTCTGATTAGAAACATAATACAGGGGCACCTGGGTGGCTCAGTTGTTAAGCATCTGCGTTCGGCTCAGGTCCTGATCCCAGGGTCCTGGGATCGGGCGGAGTCGGGCTCTATGCTCAGCAGGAAGCCTGCTTCTCCCTCTCCCACTCTCCCTGCTTGTGTTCCCTCTCTTGCTGCATCTCTCTGTCAAATAAATAAATAAAATCTTAAAAAAAAAAGAAACGTAATACATACTTTATGCAGAAACTTGGTAAATACAGCAGCATCAAAAGGGGGAGGTGCCATTAATTGGAAGGGATTTTGCTTTTTTACCATCAAGTTTTTTTCTTGCACTTCTGTCCAGTCTAGAAAGTCAGGTTTTTGTACCTGGGGGAAGGAAATTATAAATGCCTTTATAATATTAACTTTTTATTTAACTTGAAAATCTGCTTTAGGTTTTTCTTAAAACACCACCTTTGGCAGAGTAAAATATTTGAATAGCTAGGTATATGAGAATAAAAGATTAGAGGTGAATTATGTACTTGTTAATCTGCCTCTTTCATCGTCTTTGCTATGGAGTGTTACCCAGTGTTAACTGTCTTCCTATTATCCAGCCCTTTTATCCCAAAGTGAGAGAATTGATGAGGATATGTGCATTGTGTTATGTCTGATCACAGTTTGACTAGCACAGTCTGGAAGTGGGTTGTACAGGATGAGAACAGCAGCCTAATTGCTCTCCCTGCATCAGCAGCATCTATAAAGCATCCTGGGAATTGCTCGCCCTACGTTCAGAGCAGCTGGTCACATGAGCCTGGATTTTCAGTTCAGTTCATTAGTCAGCCATTTTGGTCAACACCCTGCTTACTGCGCACAACCAATCCTATTAGAACTCAGCATCCCGGCTCATCTGAGCAGATCCTGGAAGTGATTTCTGCAGTTCAGGATTTTTTTAAGCTAAATTGAAAATATTGGTTTATTTTTCGGGGATTTTTTTTTTTTGAAAATTTTTTTTTTCTGCACAAAGGAGGATTTTTTACTTCTTCATGCAGAGGCCAGTTTTTTAAAGCCAGCTTAGGTGGCATCGGCTGTGCGGGATTTAAAGCCTATAGCTCAGCTGAAAAAGGAGGGGGAAGGGAAGATAAAAGGAGAGAAGCTAGGAGAAGACCACGCATCATCTTATTTTGCTATGTGCTAGGAACTGTCTATGAGAAAAGATAGTATAGAATTGTTTATCTTGAGCAATTTGTTCTTAAACCATAAGGCATTTTTCCTTGTGTTTTGTTTTAATCTCCCACACCCCTTTTCTTAAGAGCTTTGTTCCAGAGCTTTGGATTCGGGGTTTTTTGGTGAGGAGGTTTTATTTATTTTTGTTGGAGTGAGTGTGTGTGTGTGTGTGTGTGTGTGTGTGTGTGTGTGTGTTGTGGTCCCAGCTGAGTCATCATGTCTGCTCTGACGCCTCCAACCGATATGCCAACCCCCACCACTGACAAGATCACACAGGCTGCCATGGAGACCATCTACCTTTGCAAATTCCGAGTGTCTATGGACGGAGAATGGCTCTGCCTGCGAGAGCTGGATGACATCTCACTTACACCTGACCCAGAGCCTACCCATGAAGGTATGGTCAGACCCTGTCCACTAGTATCTCACAGCATCCTCATTGTTACAATAGGCTGGGAGGGTCAGGGAGAGGTAGGAAGAACCCATACTCTAACCTGTTAGCAACCACGAAAACCTTTCATCCTTACCTGCTGCCCAGGTCCCCTTCTCTATGGGGAAAAAAATACTTTTTCTCTGCCCCCTGAGGTATCCTTTCCAAAAGATGCTGGTGCCTATTTAGAGCTCTTTGTCTTTAAGCCTCTAAAGAGAACATTTGAGGTCACTTATCACATTTGGCCCTAAATGATAATGAAGAAGCTATTAATATTGATTATATACTAAAATATTATGGAAATTGCAGTAATTCTTAATAAAGTAAGTTAAGACAGCATGACTGAGATTGTACATGACATAATTGAGACACTTGGTGTTTTACCAAGGGGCATCCGGGTATAATGTTAAACAGGCTATGATATCTACAAATTATTTGGCCAAACATTATCTTTTTTTAATAATATGGGCTATAGATGAGAAAGCGGTTTTACATTCATTGCTTATTGAATGAATATGGATAATGCCTTGAAAAGGTTAAACATGATTAATAAGGTAATCCCTACCCATGGAATCCATTGACCATTGCTTTTTTTTTTATAAGTTATTTGTGGTATCTGTAATGACCCATTTGAAATTTCCACGGTCAATACCTTTGAGACTTTTGTGGTCATTTAACTTGGGACTTTCTCCCAGAACCTTTTCCAAATTATCAGAGGTTTTCTGCTTATACCCCTTAATTCTTCTGACTCAATGTCATAAGGAAGAGAATTAATTTGAGTCATAGATGCAAATATTTTGGTTTTTATATAGTGGCCTCTTAGTTTTTATCCGCTAACTTTAAAATAATGAAGACAGAAATGTTCACAAATGAGAAATTCTTTATCAATATCTGCCTGGTATTTAGGCATATCTACAGAATAGAGGGCATAAGGTGAATTACACATGGCAGATTGGGTTAGGGAAAAGTGATTCCTTGCCCTTGACCTTGTATTGCAATCTTATCATGACTCAGATCTCACCCTTTATTCTGAAAAGGATTTTATTTTCCCATTTGGGCTTAACCTTGAGAAAGTTTTAGAGAGGATTAATATCACGGAACACAAAGTGGTAATTTTAGTGTGTCTTTAAGGGCAATATTTAAGTAGTTTTTAAGACCCTTTGCATCTTTTAACAATTGATTTGTCAGTTAGGCAGCTTCCTTTGGCTCTAAGTCTCAGAATCAGAACATGCAGAAGGGTTGGAATTCCATAGAATGCCAGTATTGTTTAAAACAGCCTCTAAAGTTTTAAGAATCTTAAGGGAAGAAAAACACATTTTTAGAAGGCTACCAAGAAGTCTTTTAGCAAATGCCTCAATTTTCAGATTTTGTTTTAGAAAATATTCTCATCCATATTGAGCAATATGAAATACGAAATACTCCCTTAATTATAAAACGCAGTATAACAGTATCTCAAAAATAATTTTTAACAATTTTAGTACTTTGTGTATTTGTTTCTTGAACAAGATTCCTATGACTGAGCAAACTTGAGCTGTTTGGTTCATGGAAGCATTTGTAGTGGTGCTGAATGAATCCTTCAAGGGGGAGTCCGTGATGGGAAATAGACGTGGGCCCAACCTAAGCTCTAAGTGGCACATCCTTTGATGAAGAAAAATAGACTAATAGGGAGTTCCCAACACCTCAGAACCAACTATAGGGGGTGTGGAGGAAGACAGAGAAATGCTGTCATTGAGTTTTGGAATTTTGCCTTAAATTGGGCAAGAGAAACAACAACTTCAAATGATTAGAAATGGAAATAATAAAAGAGAGTCCAGGCACAGGAAGGCATCTAGGTTTAGTGATCTAGGAAACAAGGCGGTGCTTTACAGGGCTTTTATTTCTTTGCTCTACTGGCTAACTCAGGATGTCTGAACAGTCATTTGGACTCAGGAAGTGTCTGCTTTAATATTAATACCCGTAATAATTATTAGGTATAATTTAGCTATTATTTTAGCTAATAAGATATTAGCTGGTTGACAAAATTGAGCACCTGGTGCCTGGACACACAGGAGTGTTCATACTCTACTTCCCAGCGGACTCATAGAGGGAAAGCTGTCTGACCACACAAATCCTGCAATGAGGTGTTCTGACTCCCACAAGAGAAAATGGGCACAAAGCATCATATATCCTCATAAGACAATAATATATATTATGCGTGCCCTCAGCAATAGAAGCTTTGCAGTTTCCAACTTTTGTTTCCTGAAAACAGAGCTCCCACCTCTCACTGTGCACCCCAAAGTACAGGCCTGGACCTAGAGTTTCTGCCTAGCTTAGCCCTTAAGTACATGGGAATAGAAGCATTCATTTCATTATTTCAGTGCTTATTGGTAGTCAAGGAGGTGATCTCTCTCTCTCTCTCAGTATACTTTTTAAATTCTTTTTTAAGATTTTATTTACTATTTATTTGTCAGAGAGAAAAAGAGGGAACAGTGGGAGGCAGTGGGAGAAGCAGGCTCCCCCTTGGGGAGCCCAATGTGGGACTCAGTCTCAGAACCCTGGGATCGTGACTTGAGCCGAAGGCAGATGCTTAACCAACTGAACCACCCAGGTGTCCTTCAGTACACTTATTTTTTTCTCAATACACTTTTTTTTAAACCAGGAGGAAATCTCCAAATCTATGATTTTAAGTAGATTTCCCCTAAAGATAGGAGCCTAGGACTGATTCCACAGGAGAGGAGAGGGTTCAGGAAAGGCTTCGTTCAAGCACACTGTGCATAACTAAGGGATCATCAGGCAGACATAGGGTGAAGAGGGGATGTTTAGCAGCACCTGGTGAGCTGGGTGAGCTGGAGAATAGCGAGTAGTTAGGAGCTAGTTAGGAGCGGTAACTATCTCATTGTAGGTTAGGAGGATTAAGTGAGATGGTTAAAGAAAAACACCCTATAAACATTAGTTATGTGTGTAATAGTTATTCACGGAGCCATAGTTTGAGCCACAACACATTCTTAAATACATTACCAATTTAATGTATATTTCTGTTTTTATGGCTAACTTTTTGGAGCAGTCTAAACTAGTTGTTTACCAGACAGACTAAAGTAGTAGTAAGTAAGCTTAAATTCATGTTTTAGCATTGTCCTTTCTTGGACCTCCATAAACAAAAAAAAATAATTGGTTAAAAATATAAGTCAGTTTATCAAGCAATACTTATTTTCCTATTAACCTTTTAAAGAATGGGATTCTGACATTGAGAGACAGTGCACACAGATAATCAACTTAATATAATAAAATACACCATCTTGTTGCAAAGACAACTATAGGCTTTGAAATTATTTTTTTTTAAGATTTTATTTATTTATTTATTTGACAGAGAGAGATCACAAGTAGGCAGAGAGCCAGGCAGAGAGAGAGGAGGAAGCAGGCTCCCCACTGAGCAGAGAGCCTGATGCGGGACTCGATCTCAGGACCCTGAGATCGTGACCTGAGCAGAAGGCAGAGGCTTTAACCCACTGAGGCACCCGGGTGCCCCTGAAATTACTCTTTGACTCAGGAAACTTCCTTTTCAAATACAGGTAATAAGAGACAGACTGTGGAAGAAGTGATCTGTTGGGCAGACGCGATGATTTCCGGGTTACTGTAGAGAGCTGTATGTGATGGCAGACTTCGTATGTGCTGTTATTGCGTAACTCCGCAGCATCCCCGGTACTTGCAGTTTGCTTTATTGTTCATTGCAAGAGCTGGCATTTTACCGTAATGTATAAAGAGAGAGCTTATCTGAAACATCTGCAAGTGTAGTAGTGATGCTGCTCTATATGCAAGGATGTGTTTTGGTCTGTCTGTTGGTCAGAAATATTTATTGGACATCCCTCTATGCAAAGTCCAGTTCTAGGGACGAAGAAATTGATAGCCCTTCACATTTCCCAAAGGACAGTTCGGGTGCAGATTATGGGTACAGATTTGTAATCAGGTTTTTCCATTTAATAGGAAATACTTTACTGATAAGACATAATAGGGAATACCCTACTGATAAGATAAAATAAGCAAGGAAAAATCCCCTAGAGATGTATTGGAAGGTGTTACTCGGTGACTATGGGAAGTGTCTGGTCCTGAGATAATCCCATTGACATTTACTAATAATATGCTTTTACTCATTAATATCACTGCACCCTAATATAACCCTATCCTGCTTGGGGAACTACATATGTTTTCGTGTAAAAAGTACATGTCCCAGTGGGCATTTTGACAGGGAAAGCCAAATGGCTATTTACCAAGAAACTTCATAGCATGAATTCACTATGGTCTAGTACAGGGCTTCTAAACCTGTGATCCTTGATCCTAAAAATCATACATAAAATTGTATATCTGTGTATTTTTTTTTCTGGAAATAAAATCCTTCATGTCCATTAGAACCCCCCAGAGGAAAAAAGTAATACTTAAAAAACTCGGTTTTTATCATACAGACCCTTGGTCCTTTATTCAACATACATGTAAGTATCCTACTTATAATTTATGCCCCACACTATAGTAGGTCCTAAGGTGCAGCACAGTGAACAAGTCTAGTCCTCTGTATTTTCTGGACTTATTGGCAAGTGGAGGGTGTGGAGAGGGTTACTTCAAGCAAATAAAATGATAGTCATTGCAGTACATTGGTACAGAGTCAAAAACCTTATTCCAGGGAAGATTCCTGATTGAAGTAATGTTTGAGGTAAGACCTAAAATATGTACGGAAGTTATTGGCATAAAGTGGAGGCAATGGGTATTGTGGGGGGTGGAGGTGGTGAGGAGACAGTACTTTCAGAGACTCGAATGCCAGAACTGAAAGATTTATCAGTATATATATTTTCAGCCCCTTTCCAAATTTCCTTTCCAGGTAATTTTCACCTCTAATCAGAAATATTAATAAAGCCACATGTTCTGCTAGGAACAAAATGTTAGCAGTAGTGATAAAATAGCAGATTTTTTTTCTCTTCTGATTGTGCACAATGTTAATTTTTTAACCATAAAATATGTTTTATGTTTTAACAGTGTTTTAACAGTTTTCAGTTTAACAGTGTTTAACAGTATTCACTGTTTTAACAGTGAATAAGTGTATTATGTGAGTGCATTTACTCCTGTAATTTAATAAAATGAGCATATATTTAATTGTATAATATGTGAATTTTAATAGCCCTTCTACATAAGACTTAATAATAATAGTCATTTCTCCAAATTATTAGAAATACAAAACAACTATTATTACTCTTTTATTTTATAAAAAAGTATCACATTTATTTGATAAATAAATAAATGAAACCATTTTTAAATTAGAGCTGTTGGGCACTTCTTGTAACAAAATTCTTTACTGGAAGTAGGAAAAATAGTAATAAGCTATTAAATCCTGAACAGAATTGTGGGGTCATCCATTTATAAAAAGCCCTTCTTAATGGTATAAAGGTTAAACCAACTATTACTCTTAATATTGAATCCTAGTAACATGCAAATTTCTGGACAGTCTTCCTATTTTCACTTATTTTATGTGAACATTCTCTTTTGGATGATAAACACGTATTTACTGCAAAAATTATAAGCATGCAATGCTCGATGCTGCTTATGTGAAACTAACTGAAGTTGATTAAAAAAATCAAGGCTACAGTTATTTTTATAAGTGAACATGTTAATCATATCAAAAGTATCACTTAACTGAACTGTATAAATTTTCTTTTCTGCATTTAATGCAACACCCGTATAGGCAGGAGGCATCTGGCTGTTACAGTTTTCTGTGACGGTTAAACAAGCAAAGAGTGCTACATGTGTTAGGGAGTAAAAGGAGGATGTCTGTGTTGTGTTCCTCTGCAGAGTCTTTAATTTTGTCTTTCGTTTTCATTTCTAAAACTACCAGGAACCAATAATATCGCATCTAGATTCCTACACTACCTACTTGCAGCTTTTCTTTAAACCCATTTTTCTTCCTGTACTGATTCATTCTTCATACAATTGCCAAAGAAGTCTTTATGAAAGCAAACTTTTCATTCTTGTACAAGAGCCCTGTTTCAGGCAGCCTTCTCTATTACATGTAGAGTACTCCTGAAAAGGAGGTGATTGGGTTGTCATGGGAGGAGATGTTATCACTTATTCGGCAGTGATTTTGTGCCAAGAACTGTTTCCTCTGAGTAACAGGTATGTAGTATCCCACTTAATCGTTACCATAGCCCTTTGAGCCTAAGTATTATTATTACCCCCCTTTTACTAATGGACACTTGGGAATATAGTAAGTGGTAGAGCCAGGATTCAAATGTAAGGAGCCACCATTCAGCCTGCTTGGGGCACTCTGATACCAGAACTCAATGAATGTAAGTCCAGTGACAGACCTGCATGTAACCAAGGGCATCTTTCCTGGTGACATCTCTCCAGCAGTTTTGTGCACAGTCGTTCACAGCGTTGGCCAGCTTAAGTCCAGTGAATGTCAGAATGAGGCCAGAGCATGTCATTTGTGGTATGCTTGGTGATTGCCATCAGTTAAATGGGAGATCTTAGCCTTCATCCACTTGTTTTCATTTTCTTCTTTCCACTCATTTTTATGAAGTACATGAAAATACTTACATGATTTCACAGATACTACCAAACAGCAGAAAGTACACATTGCTGAAACTGACCTGTCTGGCAGGCAGCAAGCACCTTTACGTGCTAAATTTAAAATGTTTCTCAAGTAGATGTGTAAAGTGATGTGAAAAGGTGCTTGTGGTAAGAGAAATGTTCGTGATTATGGATTGTTTGAAATAGTCGCTTCATTGACTCCTTAGTCTATAAAGGCCAAGTATTTCCATGCCCTTTTTTGGGTAATTTTACTTACCTGATTTTTTTTTATTTTTTCGAACTCCTGTTCAGTACTTAACGATTTCAGCCAGCAGGTTGATTCTCACTTCACTTCACCAGGACCCTGATTATTCTTGCTGTTACACTATTCCCTCTTGAGATTCAGCATGCTGTCATCAAATCCGGAAGTGGAAGGACCCTTGACTTCCTTCATCCATAAGACCTTCCCTAGTGTGCGCAACACTCTTCATCTCCTGAATCATCGGGAACTGTCTGTGCCACTTGATTGAAGGCGCTTGGAATCCTTCTCCAATGATTAATTTCAATCTGTGTGATTCCTCATTTAGGAAGTTACATAGAAAGTTCTTTGGGGCAAAACTTTTCTTTTGCATCCTTCAGGCCTCATCGTACCGTGTACTGTTTATAGTAGCTATTCAACAACACACTTTGGGTGAACTCAGTAATACCTTCTGACCCCTGGGACGCCTGGGTGGCGCAGTTGGTTGGGCAACTGCCTTAGGCTCAGGTCATGATCCCAGCGTCTTGGGATCGAGTCCCGCATCGGGCTCCTTGCTCCACAGGGAGCCTGCTCCTCTCTCTGCTTCTGCCTGCCTCTCTGCCTGCTTGTGTTCTCTCTCTGTTAAATGAATAAATAAAATCTTTAAAAAAAAAAAATACCTTCTGACCCCAACAGATAATCAGTAGTCAAAGAAAAGCTTATTGAAATACCTTCCCTCCATTGCACACAATTTATGTTTTTTTAGTTTTTTTAATTTAATTTTTTTAGTCATTTTTCTTCTATTCCAGACTCACTGTATCTTACGTAGAAAATTGAAGTTTAGTGTAACATAGTAATTTGTTATTGTTGTTTTCTAATATATCCATGAATAACATTCAGTGCCAATGAGAGTATAGGAAGACTTGGGCGTGGGCTCTGCTGGTAGGCATATACATTGGTGCAGCCTTGTTGGAAATCACTTTATCACTGTGAATCAGAAGCCTCAAAAAATTAAGTTCCAGTGATTATACCAGACATCCATCTTCAGGAAATAATCAGAAATACTGATTCAGGGCACAGTTTTATGATTTATAGTAGCAAAACCTTAAAAAGCAGCTCAAGTATAGCTGAACAGGAAAATGGCTCAATAAATTCTAAAATATCTGTACAACAGGCACTAAAAATGATGTTGTGGAAGAATATTTAATGGCATAGGGTATGTTTAGAATATAATTTTTAGGGGTGCCTGGGTGGCTCAGTGGGTTCAAGCCTCTGCCTTCAGCTCAGGTCATGATCTCAGGGTCCTGGGATCGAGCCCCGCATCATGCCCTCTGCTCGGCAGGGAGCCTGCCTCCCCCTCTCTCTCTGCCTGCCTCTCTGCCTAATTGTGATCTCTCTCTCTCTCTGTCAAATAAATAAATAAATAAATAAATCTTTAGAATATAATTTTTAAAAAGCTGCCTCCCAAACTACATACACTGTGGTCACAATTTATGTTAAAGAAAGGGGTGCACATTCACCACAAGTAAAACAAAATGTACCAAAAATGTTAAAAGTTATTCCCTCTGGATAGTGGAATGACAGGTGATTATTAGGATATCCTTTATACTTCTTTATGTCTTCCAAATATTCTACAAGAGGATATATTACTATACTCGGGAAAAAATGCTATTTTTTTTTTATAAAGCAGAAAGCTTTTTGAAAACTATAGGTGTGCAATCATCCATCTGACTCGTACTTATTTTTTTTTAAGATTTTATTTATTTATTTATTAGGAAAGAGAGAGAGTGAGAGAGAACAGGTCAGAGTGAGAAGCGGACTCCCCATGGAGCTGGGAGCCCGATGTGGGACTCGATCCCGGGACTCCGGGATCATGACCTGAGCCGAAGGCAGTCGCTCAACCAACTGCGCCACCCAGGGGCCCCCTGACTCGTACTTATTAAGTACTTTCCATAACAGTCTCACATATCCACGAAAAGGAGCAATTGCCTAAAAGCAGGGCTAGTGCTTTGGATTCTATTGTTAGTATAATTTTTTTATATGTCTAATAGATATTTTGAGTTTTTCCACGTCTAGGCCTGTATTTATTTACTGGCATGCTTTGTTTTCAGAGCTTTGTTTCTGAAAGCTGCATGCATGGCACAAGGGTGACCCACAGGGTCTAGACTCGGGTGCTTTCAGTACAGCATTTGATTTATTCTTTTCAGACGTGTTCAGAAAAGAACCAAATTGTTAGGATTCTGGTTCTCACAGAATCCTGTTATTGTCCTTTGCTTTTGATATGGCACACCTCCTTTTATAATCTGCCCTTGGTGAGATTGCGGGAACATTTGCTGCCACCAGCCTGGATAGCCTCAGATCTCCACTGTCAGGTTCTCCAACTTGTGATTCCGCGTGCACAAGGCAGTCTTTGTGAACTTTTCAGTGTGGACGTGGTAGCTTTCAATACCGTCTCAGAAGCTTACCGGGCAAAGTTCTTTGGACAAAGTTCATCCCTTCTTGTTGCTCTGCTGTGGAATAGCTTGGCTAGTCATCCTTTCAAGGTAAGTTTTGCCCAACTTTTATAAAATCCTCTCTGGGAGAGAAACACCAGCATAGCTACATGATGCCTCTGAACTGACCATTGTGCTCTCTATAAAATCAACTTTCTCTTTCCCATTCCAGTTCCTTCCCAACTCCTTAATGCCCTTGCCCTGGTGTCTGCTTCAGTGCACTGTCCTTAATCAGAGTGATTTACCATCTTTCCTTCCTACTGGTGAGCCTTTCTGGACCTTTCTTAGAATAGAGCTTTTTCTTTAACCTTTAAATTTGTTCCTTTCTTAATGGAGTTTACATTAACTCTTCTTTGGGTTATCGGCTTCCAGTGCCAGAAGGTCATTTCTCATAATCTAATCACTGCTGTATTTATCATTTTCCAGACGTAAATCTGTACTAGAATAGATAACTATTCAGAGATGGGGCTGAGATTGGAATTCAAGTTGTTGGATTCCCAGACTTGGGTCCCTGAGACCTGGCTGGAAAGGACATGTGCTGTCATTTGAGAGTACCCATAATAGTCTCTGCTCTTCACTTGTGCTGTATTTTGTTTTATTGTCAGTGCCCCCTTTTGGGGGGAAAGCAAAAAGTATAATGAGGCACAGTTTTCCATTATGGCTCCTCCAGCCCCCCACCAATCCACTATGACTGCTATGACGTACTTTTCTTTCTTTTTTTTTTTTATTTCAACAGAGCAATATAGAAAGCGGGAAGGCGGGGGGGGGGGTCAAAGGGAGAGGGAGAGAAGGAGATATAGACTCGCCCCTCAGCAGGGACCCTGATATGTGGGGGTCAATCCCAGGACCCTGAGATAATGACCTGAGCCAAAGGCAGATAATTAACCGACTGAGCCACCCAGGTGCCCCTGAAGTGCTTTCGAGTACAGAGGAGTAATAGGAAAAACTGTTGCTTTCAGTTTTTCACACTTGAACTTTGCTAGAAAACAAAGAAAGATCTGATGAGCTTAGAAACACGTGTAGAGGAACATAGAAATAGGTTTGTTGACAAATGGCCCCTAAGTAATTATTTATTTTTCATTATAATTAAATATTCCCAAATAAAATGTATATGTTAGTGTGCTGAAAATAATGGAGGGTTTTATAAGAAAATGTATGTGTTATTTTGTTGTTGTTGTTGTTAGTTATGTATGTATGTATTTTATGAAAACAACTTTATATTTTTCTTGTTATATAAATGACATTCACACTATAAGAGTTACAGAATACAGAAGAGTATAAAACAAAATAGTAGAATTCACCTAAAGTTCTAGCACCTATTAATAACTACAGATAAGATTTAGTAATCAGATTCTTTTTTTCATTAATATATACAGACTTCACTTATAAGTTCACACAGTTTTACATGTAAAATCATACAATTCCTGTGTTGTGTGACCTGCCTTTTTTCCTCTGCAGTATCTTTCCACATCAGTAAATAGAAATCTGTATCACCTCATTTAATGTCTTCCGTTTTTTTGGATATGCCATAATCTCTTTGACTTCCTTGTTACAACTTTTAGGTTGTTTCTAAATTTGGCCACCACTGACAGTTTGGGTACATCGTTATGTTTATAATTTGAACACTTTACCAATTTTCCTTTTTAGACGTGGGGTTTCTGAGTCAAATAGTAAGATATTTTCATTTTTTAAACATATTTCCAAGCTGCCATAAACATTTAAAAAAATTCTTTGATAGCATGGTATCTCGAAATTTCATATTGGCTACTCCTTTGCAACTCATTTGTGTCTTTCCCTTCTGCAGTTGATTGTGGTTTCTCACAGTACTAAAATCTGAACTTTACAAAGGAAATAGTTGTGTGTGTGGTGGTTGGTTTTTTTTTGTTTGTTTTAGGACAGTTGATTCAGCAGCTATAAACTATGATTGTATTTTATCTTTTTTTTCTTTATGCTAATGACAATATTCTAACCAAAGAGAATGAATTTTACTGTTAAAAGCACAATGAGAAATTTCATGATTTTCTGTGATTGCTGGAGTCTGTTTTCTGGGGTGAAAAGCTGCTGAGATTTCTCTTTTCTTTCTCCTAGAGCTGTAAAACTTGGGATATGTACTGCATTTCATCTGAGAATTCCATAATGTCTAGTCCTGTGGGCAGCAAGCTTCCCAGTTGAGGGTACCAGACTCCTCATGATTATTTCTTGCCATTTAGGCAAGGTGGCAGAGGGTCTACTGATGTGGGAATGCCCCCTTTTCCTCATCCCCGCAGTCCCCATCAGCCCATGTCCTCCCTAGCCTTCCAGCGTCACGTAGCTGCTCACCCGACTTAGGAATCTATTTTATCTTCTCTTATCTCTCCAATACCAATCCCTTTTTACCTTATGTCACAGTTACTTAGTTTTCCTCAGGGGCAGCATCTAGGGGTATTTTCTGTTTGTGACTTCTGTACAAAGTGCCTTAGTAAAATCCTTTGCTCAGCATACATACTAAGTATTAAATGGCTCAAGTGTTGATAACTGTACTAAGAAAGCCTGTCTTTCTCTTGTGTCTTTCTCCTTTCACACAGAATACTTTACTTCTATAATATATATAATTATATGTGTATATATATACTTCTATAATATATATAATTATACATATATAATTATATAACTTCTACTTCTAGAATACTTTACTTCTAACTTCTGGTCACCAAATTGTGTGTGTGTGTGTGTGTGTGCGCGCGCGCACTCATATGCGTGTGTGTTATATGTGTTGGGGGTCGGGGGAGGTTCTAACACCAAGTAATTCTGTGACACCAGCTGGGTGTCCTATAGTTTAACTCAATTCTGACTCTGTCTACCTGGAGACAGTGTCAGATCCCACAGGTCCAGGGCTCAGTCCCACAAAACTGCCCCCCCACTCCAGATACTAATCACAAGTAGCAGATCCCCAGGTTACAACTTTTGTCGAACTTGGCGACAAATTAGAGGTGTCCATCACCTCTTTCCCCTTAGATTCAGTTATTTGCTAGAATAGTTCACAGAACTCAGGGAAATATGTAAGTTTGTCGTTTATTAAATGATAAAAGGATACAGGTGAACAGCCAGATGAAGAGAGACATAGGGAGAGGTCTGGGAAGGTCCCAAATGCAAGAGCTTCTTCCCTGTGGATTGGGGGTATGTCACCCTCCTGGTATATAGACGTGTTCACCAACTGAAAAGCTTTCACACCCTGTACTCCTGGATTTTGTGAGGCGTCCCCATATAGGCATGATCAATAGATTCCATTTCCAGCCCCTTTCTCCTCTCTAAAGCAGTGGGAAGTGTGGCTGAAAAGTCCAAGCTTGTCACCATGGCTTGGTCTTTCTGGGCACCAGCCCCCATCCGGGAGCCCACCCAGAGTCACCTCATTAGAACAAAAGTGCTTCTAGTGCTCCTATTACTTAGGAACTTACAAGGGTTTCAGGAGCCCTGTGTCAGGGACTGAGGAGAAAGACCAAATGGAGATTTCTTATTATAAATCACAGGATGACAGTCACTTAATATTACTTTTTTCAGGACCATTTGTGTTTCTTTGCTGATATTTTTGTTTTTACTCTACTATGGGGAAAAGATAGATCTTGGCCTAAGTTACTGGTTTATTAGAACAGAACCTCTTAGCATTTTTAAAAATTACTTTGATAGTTCCTATACTAATATTTGTATTACCAAGCTAATTGTATATTATTTAACAGCACCTCAGCTGTTAAACCTGTCATTTGGTCTGCTTATGTTGACTTGTTTTTTCTGCCATGTTTAATACTTAGTTTAGGGTTTGTTTTTTTTAATCCCATTCTCTCTATTTTCTTTTTTAATTATGGCAGATATACTTAGAAAAGTCCAGCTTGTTAGCCAAATGAGAATACAGGCCACATGTTGGTTTCTTGTAAAGTCGACATTGACTACCTAAGGGGTGCTAAGTACTTTAGCTAGCTTTTATTTTCACAACAGTTCTTTAAAGAGTTATTTATGGTCAGTACTTGGGGCTTCAGGAAGACTTTCTCCCAAGAAACTGTAAGACACTTTTTAAATCAGAGTTTAGCCTGATTTTAGCCTCATCCTAGCCTCAAGGAGACAGTGCAACTTGGTTACATTTGTCTCTAAACTTGACTGTAATTTGGTTGTCTATAGTAACGACAGTCCTGAAAAAAGAATATATCAAGAAGAAGAGAGATCTCACAGCCCTGGACAAGTAAATCATGGAGAAGCACTTTATGCTCTTTCAAGCATTTCTTTTCTTTCTTTTAAAGATTTTATTTATTATTTGACAGAGAGAGACATGCAGCAAGAGAGGGAACACAAGCAAGGGGAGTGGGAGAGGAAGAAGCAGGCTTCCCACTGAGCTGGGAGTCCAATGCTGGGCTTGATCCCAGGACCCAGGTATCATGACCTGAGCAGAAGGCAGATGCTTAACAACTGAGCCATTCAGACCCCCCTCATTCAAGCATTTCTTAAGAGAGAGTAGGAGCTTTGGCTAATTCCCTCATCCAGAAAAAAAAAGGATGGAATTACACAGGGCCCAAGGCCTTGTGAGAACAGCGACCCTACCCCAAATCTATATCAAAGTCAAAGCCAGCACCCCTTCTACCAGACCACACTGCCGTTGCCACTGAGCAAATATTTTACAGTACTACCTAATTAGTCTGCTGACTTAGCCATTCTTAGACATTCATATCATTCTGAAACAGAATGGGGATAGCCAAGAAGATAGTTCCCTGAACCTCAAATAAGCTATGCTTCCTAATTTGGGGCTCTTGTACAGGTCCAGGCTTGACTCTTCTCTCTTGACTTTGAAAAATGTCTTTGTTCATGTGCATCTCATGAGTCTGTTAGGCACAGCATTTTTAACCATTTAATCCAATCATCTAGAGTAGAGTGGTGGTTTTGATGTTTCATTACCAGACTCAGGGCACTACACACAGTAGTCCACTTGGTATTTCCAAGCTGTGCAACTTCTTTTCTTTGTCAGTGTTCTGAGTGGGAACTGAGGCTGTCTGTTTAGCTTTTGGAAGCTCCCTTTACTATTTCACATTTACAGTACACATTTGATATAATTCTGATTGGTACAGCTCTGAATTATGCACTATCTATCGAAAAATTTTAATGCAGGCCTTTCTTCTGTATCAACTAGTCTTTAGATTATTGCACTCTGAAATTTGTCAATATGATTATATTACACAAAGTTAATATAGATTTTTGGATCAGGCAAAACATGCTCAAAAGCAACAAAGTATTATCCCTAAGAAAAATGAAATGTTCTGGGGAAAAGACACAAATTGTCCATGGTACTACCATCTTCAACTCATGTCTTAGATACTTTCATTGTTGTTGCTTTAATAACTTGAACATATTCCAGAAGACATAATTTTTTAAATATATTATAAATCCTTCTTTGAGAAGATTATAAAAGAACATCCCAGTATCCATTCTTTATTGCAATGAAATGCTGAGCATGGCACAGTAAGTAGAGAAAAACTTTGGAAGGAGAAAAAGATTTTTTAATCTTTCAGGGGAGGAGGGCTCTTTCCAATTGATTCCATTACTCTGACATTCATAATTTTAAATTTGTTTTAAAAGCATAACAGAAAATATATCTGATTGAAACAAACTGGGAAACGTGCTGTAGTTGGGATATGGCAAGGGGAAAGTCAGAGAGACCCCTTGTACTTGGCACCCCTTCCTACCTAGAAATTCATTTTCCAGAGCTCTTCTGTGCACAGGTCTCGGAGGACCTCTGTATTTTGCTTTAATAACTAGGTAGACTTTTATTAGGTAACAAATTCAGTTTATAGGTAAAGAAAATGTAGGATAAAATAGGAATATTCACCTTACTGACTTTCACAAGGTCAACATAGCAAGTCTTTAGAGTAAACTCGTGTAATGGTTAAGAGTACATTCTTGTAATTCTGTAATCCTACATAGTGTAAATCTGTAGCAGGAGATTCTACTTGCAAATGATATTTTAACTTTCATTTACTTTAAAATAATAGTAACTAACACTGATACTGTGCTCTTTCTGTATGAAGCACTATCTTAGAGCTTTATATATATATATATACACACACACACACACACACACACATACACACACACATATCCACAATTGCAGAATCCAAAAAAGCTCTGAAAACTGAGCATTTTTCATAAATTTACCTAGACTCATTTGGTGCTCAAACATGACCTGAATTTATTTGAGACTATTTATAGTATTTTTCCTATTTAATTTGAATATTCATTTATTTCCTGCAGAGATATTAATGTGCTTGATTGTAAGGTACTGCCCTAGGTCCTGCTAGTTCTGCATGTTTTTTTGGCCTCCACATTTACTATTTACCTTCCTACCTTTTAAATTAAAAAAATAATCTGAATTTCAAAATATGTTTGCCCCCCAAAAAATATATATATATTTGCCCAGAAAATAGTAACAGGAAGTCTTTGGGCCTTTGGGCCTGTGCTTACTCTTTTATCCTCATAACAGTGCTATAAGATAGGTACTGTTCTTTTCCCTTTTTTTATAGAATGAGGAAACTGAGGAAAAGGTAATGAAGTAGGGGACAGGGTCATTTGGCCATTAGGAGTGGAGATGGGACATCAGCCCCAGGGACATGGCTCCTGAGTCTAGTCTCAGAACCACCATGACTTCCTTGGGATGTTGACACAAGTTAGGGATTTAATCCTGGATTTCTGTGCCCTACTCCTGTGCTTCGTTTTCTAATTATTAATTCTAAACTTTTAATTGGGAGACAATACAAATGTAAAAGGTTATCGATACTTTACTTTTTTTTATATTCCCTGTCCCCAGGTCTGGTCTAACCAACAATCTATATATAGCTTTCAAAAAAAGTTCTACTTTAATCACATATCATGTTACTACATCCTCATCTGCTTCCCTATTTTCTGAATTTAAATTTAAATATTATATTTGTATCACATTTTTATAACTATAAATTTAATACTAGAATGTACCCTTATAGCCCACTTAAAAAAAAATCATAGTATTGACTGAGAACTAAAAATTAACCAATTAAATTACAGTTATAACTTAATAAACTAGTGAGAAAGCAGGACAAATGATAAATTCTTTTCCAAGATCATGATTCCGTATTACTGCCTCAGGCCCTATGGTGGATTCTGTGGTAAATTTTTCAAGAAGGAAGGCTTATTGTGGACAAAGTATTCTTTGCCCATTTTCTCATTTTTATTATGCTTCATCTTCTGACAATTTCTTTTTATTTGCTGCATATTTATACATACGAAGTTCACATGATTTCGTGTTTGTGTATGAATATTGCAGTTGTGTACAATATAATAGCTTCAGAATTACTGAAGGATGAAGCTAGTATACTTTTTAAAAAATTTCTATAGGTTCTCAAAATTTGTTTCCAAATAGTCATCTTACAGCTTTAAGACACAGATTATCTATTATATTTATAATCTTTGTGTTCTTTCCTGTCCTTTGGCCTCATGTGGAATATTCTGTGTACAAGAACATTGAATTTATAGTAAAAGGAGAGAGTACTTTTAACTGAATAAACATCTGTATTGTATTATAAGTGATTTATTTTGTTTTCAAAGCAGCATCTTCTCTTTTATTTTTGGTTTGGGGAAGAACTGTGGGAATGGAGGGAACGGTATTTAGGGATTACCTTTGGGAAAGGTATTTAGATTTTTCTTTGGTTATTTTAAGAAGAGTCACTAGTTTGTATCATGGTATTTGGCCTGAGTCTAAAAAGTATTCCACATATTTTCCAGCTTCACTGAAGTGGTCAAAACAAATGTTGAATGAAGTCAAGCTTGTGTGCACTTAAAAAATACCAACAGCTTAGTCTTGATTTTCAATGGGAAAAAAATCTTTGTTTTATGGGATGTGCATCTTTGTTTCCTCTTATCAGAAACTTTGAAATTATTTTAGCTTTGAAACAGATTTAATAGTCTTAGTCGATATCTGTGCTTAATGTCATATTCCTCCTCAGGTATGTTCCCAGCCCTTTTCACTGTTTAATCTCTGGGTTAAGCTGAAAGGATTCTAGGAAATCTCCCTTTCAGTTATCCCTTTTGAAATCTTGTTTTTAATAGCACTTTTCTTTCTTGGCTTGCATGACATTTTATCTTTCTTTTCCTTTCTTTTTGCCGTTTGCAAAGACTCTTGGGAGGATTTGACAGATTTGGTGGAGCAAATGCGCGATGATACAGAAGGTGCGTGCCACACCAACATCTTTCAGCTTTTTTTTTCGTTCTTCTATCTTTTTTCTTTCTTTCTTTTCTTTTCTTTTTTTAATTTCTAGCCACCTTTTGATTGTTTTCCATAAACCAGACTGTCCGCTTTAGGTTTTATTTCCCATGGCAATAACTGGAGTAGTATAAAATATTTGCCAGATTTCCCATACAGGTACCTCATTCGTACAGGATTAGGGTTTTCAGAGTCTTGCATTTAAAATCTTTCTCTTTGTGGTTCCAAGTACAATGTCATAAGTATATGTTTTGCTGTTCCTTTAGGATGTTTGTTGATATCATGTTTTAACGGGACTTTATTTCAAGATATATCAAATTTTTCTGTGGCTTTTTTTTTTCATTTATTTGTTGGGAAGATGTAAATCTTTTTATCATTCGTGAAAGTGTATATTCTTGTTGTTCCACAGTACTCAAAAACAAACAGATCCCAGGAATCTGAAGTATCTAGTCTGGAATGTTGTTCAGATCTGTAGATTTCCATAACATTCAGCACTTTCAGCTTGGTCCTGTAATAAATAGCATTAGCTTTCTGTTGGAATTACTTTCAAGAGTAGCACCTATGTTCCATTCTATGAAGGTTCCCCAAACCAAGAATTGTTTCTTCTGTAATCGGCACCTAACATTAGGGAGCTCAAGGTAATTTAATTTACATAATTTATAATAAAAATTGAAATTTGGCTCTACTTTACCATGTCATTTTGCATTCTCCCACTTTGCCTGGACACTAAAGGTCACCTGGCTTTAGCACACGCACATCCCCTGGCCTGCCTGCAGGCTGAGAGGCCTTTTCACTGCCTGTGCATGAGTGCGTCAGCCTCCTCTCCTGCCTTGCTCCTACAGTGTTCCACCTGGAGCATTTACTGCCCTCCTCTCTCCTCCTGCATTACCCTCTCCCCCGACCCAACACACCCGACAGTCCAGATGGGAGCACCTCGAAGGAAGTGCTCCTTGACAGCTGTGGCCCACATTCATTTCTCCATTCACTCAAACCTACAGGACTTGGAGCTTGAGGCTTTTTACTTGTTCTCTACTTCTTGTGTGTTTATTGTCCCTAGTTCAAGTGTAAAATCCTTGTATGTTTTTAACTTCTCAGTGTCCATGTGAGACCCAGGGTGGTACTGTGCTCAGTCCATTTGGTCACACCAGACAAGACTACCAATGCCCAGTAGTTTTCTTCTTCAGCATTTTAATTTGAATGAGTAAATTATTCTAAGTTTCACCTCATTTCCTATAGTCAAATTGCGTTTCATTCCATCTTTGATTCTGCTTTTATTGTAACTAGTTATGTATAATTCAATGAAAAAAATGAGTATTACATAGATGATTGACAGTTCATAGACAAAGGAAAACAAAGAGGAGGGTGTTGTTGATTCATTCAGTGTGTAGCGTTGACTATTATGTTAGCTGCTGTTGTTAATATTTATCAGGCACCACACAAGTGTAAGGTTTTGATTCCTTTAATAGACTAGGTACTAAAGAAAAGTGCTTCATAGAAGCTAACAAATTTATACCACTTTTAAAGACTTCTTCCATAGGACTCAACCTGGCAAAATTCCATTTTCTTTAATACAAAGTACCACTTCAAGAATCAAGCCTACTGTGAGAAGCAGCCTCCTCTTTTTCATTTTGTTTTTGAGGGAATTTTTTGTGAATGATAATTGTAGGTAAAATCAGAAAGGGAAATAATATGAATTGTAACAGTATTACACATTAAAAAAAAACAGAAGTTGTGAACTGTCTCAATATTTTAATGATCTTAGTAGATTACCAGTCACATAGTATATGGTAATGTTGGTCAGGAATATATTTACAGAAAAGTCTTTCTGGAATGTAGTTTAAAAAAAAAATCAGTAGGGGGAGGGAAATGGCTTTACTCATTAACTTTTTTGGGTCATTTCATCCCTTTGTTGTTATTATTTTCTATTTCTCTTGCCTCATTTCAGTTATATGAAATGCTAGTTTTACTGTACTATTTAACTTAAGAGTTTTTATAAATGCATACTTGTAACAAGAATAAACGTGAGTTAAGGAGTGTTGCCCATACATAACACTTAGCAGCTCAGGTCTGGGGTGGATCCCGGTTCCAGATCCTGAGAAAGCTGACGATGTATGTGGACTCAGATCTTTTCAGGAGACCTTCACTATTAAGCTGATTCAATTCTGTTTCTCACCTGGTATTATGGATTTGTCCTAACAGTTGTCTTTTTAGTAGGTAAAGTATTAACACTGGTTTCCAGCCTCCTGAAAATTTGCTTTTTAAAATAACAAACTCTAGGAGGTTACAGATTAGAACTGTTAGCTTTTGGATTTTGGTTTTTTTAATTTTGTTGAGATTGAAGTTTTTTTCTGGTTAACTGATTTCTTATAGTAATGGTTGGTTTTAAAAAAAAAATGGTTGGTTTTACATTTAGTGTGTAACTTTGATTGAATATGAAGTGTCTTCTTAGGATGGAAAGGTATCATACTTCCAAAACTGATCAATTACCTGGCATCTCATCTCATTATATACTGTTGACTTGTATCTAAAATTTGGAAACTCACTAGAAAATTATGAAAATTAGATGAAATAATAAAAGCACATAGTTTACTATCTTTAGTTTCTCAGTAAGTATTAAATTCCTTTCTGTACTCATTACTAGCCTCTTAAACGGACTCTGAATTTGCAGTTACCCAGACTACTACTCATTTCTCTAAGCACTGAAATGGTTGGGACCTTACTTGAGTTAAGGAAATAATATACCTGTGTGAAGTATTCTTTGATCAAGATTGCTTACTGGTTCCTTGACATACTTTCTTTTGGGTTATGACTTAATATCTACCATCTTTAAAAATGGAAGGAACATATCTAAGAGATATTTTTACCATCTAGCACTGTGTCACATAGTCATTCAGTAAAGGTTTATTTTTAAATAATATTCTTACACTTATTTATGGAGAACCATAATAGTTTTAATTTCTAAACACTTAACATATACAAATTTGTTTAGTCTTCAAAATCCTATTACATTTCATAGATGAGGAAAGTGGGTCCTGCAGAGTTAAGAAGGGTTCCCAGTGGAATAGTGCTCAGAAATAAAAAGGATTATGGACGTTGGGGAGGGTATGTGCTATGGTAAGTGCTATGAAATGTGTAAGCCTGATGATTCACAGACATGTACCCTGGGGCAAATAATACATTATATGTTAATAAAAATTTTTTAAAAGAAAAAGGAATAAACTATTGATATACCGAACAACCTGGATGAATCTCTTAAGAAATTATGCTAAGTGGGGGGTAAAAAGCCAATTTTAAAAAGTTACATACTGTGTGATTACATTTATATAGTCTTGAAGTGACAAAATTTATATATAAAAATGGAAAATAGTAGTTGCCAAGGGTTGAGAGAGGGAAAGGGACTGGAGGGGAGTGGGTTTTGCTGATGGCAACATTGTGTGTCTTGGCTGCAATTCAGTGTCAGTATCCTGGTTCTGATTATAGAGCCTAGTTTTGCATGATGTTACCTTTGGGGGAACTAGGTTAAGGGTACATGAAATTTCTAGTATTTCTTACAACTGCATGTGAATCTACAATTATCTCAAAATAAAAAGTGCAAGGTAGGAGCAAAGAGGTAAGAAACGTTCCCAGAATCCTACAGAGAAGAGTTCAAGTAGCGTTGAAACTCCCGCAGGCTTCCCCCAGAGCTTGTGCCCTTAACCACTACACCAAAGTTCAAGCTTACTTGACTCAAGGCCCACTGTAAAATATGTTTTTATCAAAATTCGGTACATACATCATTTATTTGTATGTATCCAGAACATAACGTTTCATAAAATAATACATCATCTTACTAGAAGGGACATAGTAAATCGATTGTGCACTTCACTGAGGGGTGTGACCTTTAGTTTGAAAAATATTCTAGCTATGCAGATATAAGAAAAAGAGTTGTTCCTGAAATGACTCTATTTTAGGTTCTGTTTCCAACATACAATTATTGGCATCCTCTAAACCCTACATCCTTCTATTTCTCTTTAAACCATATCCTCTGGTGAAAGCATCTAATAATTGTCACTATTATCCCTATGCTAGTGATTATCCAGCCTCAAACTTTAATTTGTATTTACAACTATGTGATGAAAAATATGTTGAGAATGCTTCCACATAAGTGTCCTTTACTGTATTCAAAACCAAGCTGATTTTACCTTTTACCCCCAAAACAGTTACTCAGTTTTTTCATTTTCATTTCCAGTTTCACAGCGCAAAAATCTTGGATTATTTGTGACTCTTCTGTTTCCTTACCAGGTATAGTTTTTCATGGCAGGCAGTTTTGGTCCCCCAAATTCACTTTGCATTATCCTCTCAGACTCACCATCTTCAATTTTTTTTTTTAATAAGTTCTCCCAGGTGATTCTTTTTTTTTTAAATTTAATTTTATTTATTTTAACAGAGAGAGAACACAAGCAGGCAGAGAGGCAGGCAGAGGCAGAGAGAGGAGCAGGCTCCCCGCGGAGCAAGGAGCCCGATGCGGGACTCGATCCCAGGACGCTGGGATCATGACCTGAGCCAAAAGCAGCTAGCCGCTTAACCAACTGAGCCACCCAGGCGTCCCACCATCTTCAATTTTTGATCATACTACTTCTCTGCTCAAGTCCTAAAGTGGTTCCCATTGCTGGGTTCAAGTCTAGTTTAGACACCCTTCCTGCACTTTCCACTTCTTCCCAGGAAGACCTCCCCATCCCATTCCTGTTCCCTTCACCTCACTTCACACACCCATTCCCACCTTTTGGAATACATTCTTCCATGTTTCTGTGGTTTCACATTGAGGGTCTGCCTCAAGTCCTGAAGTATATGGTGGTGTGTCATTTGGAGCCCAAGTAGACAGTATTCCAAGTGTTGAACTAAGGTTTGAGATCACTCTAATTTTTGGGTCAGGTCTGGGGTTTATCCTACTTAGAAGCTAAGAAATTAGACTGATAGTGTTTCTTGGATACTGGCAAAAGACAAAAAACTCCTAGTCAGAGACGAAGGACTTTATTACTCATGACACTGCAAGCAGCCTGAGCTTGTGTCTCTGCACACTTGGGTCTTGCATAAGAGTCCCACTTGGGAGACACCATGTGGCTCAGCAAGATGCTTCCCAGGCAGTGGGTTTGTGTTGCATCTGAGGAATACTGAATTTGGAGAATCCATTGCTTTTATAGGAAGCAATAAGAAAGCCTCACCTCTCATGACTATCAGCTGCATAAACAGCCCTGATGAATGACCCAAGTGAAAGAGTGGTCAGGGCTTGCAGTCTTGATACAACCCAGTAAAGATGTGTGGTAAAGATGCACAAGGGGTCCAAGGAGGATTTTCTTTCCTAACATTTTACGGGGAGATATAAAGATATGAGAAACTTCCCCAGTATCGCTCAGGGAATGTGAGAAACAGATCTCACTCTTCTAGATCAGAGCTCTCCCTGTTCTGAGTCACATTGGTGCCCCCAACATTTAAATTCTTTCTGTGGAATAAGTTGAGCAAAACAAGGAACTCATGGATTTGCATTTATGTCCTAAATTTTTTATGTTGAGTCAAAACAAAGACCACTGACTATTGTTCTAACTTCTAAACGTTTCCAGAATTCTAGATGTTCTTCTGTGGCATTGAATTTGGGAACTTTCCAATACAAAAATTGATTGTATTAGGATATGGGAACCCAATAAGGAAGAAACCGGTGTATTTTCATAGGGAACTCTTTTTTTTTTTTTTTTTTTTTAAGATTTTATTTATTTGACAGAGAGGAATCACAAGCAGGCAGAGAGAGAGGGGAAAGCAGGCTCCCCGCTGAACAGAAGAGCCCGATGCGGGGCTTGATCCCAGAACCCCGAGATCATGACCTGAGCCGAAGACAGAGGCTTTAACCCACTGAGCCACCCGGGCGCCCCTTCATAGGGAACTCTTGAAAAGGATTATAAATGGACATCTTAATGATGAGAGAAATGGATGCCTAAAAAGAAAAACAGTCTTTTCCTCTACTGCTCACAACACTTCTGACACCAATCATGTAGGGGGTTTTCCCACACCAACCAATTCTCCAACATCAATTCTGACGCCATCTGCCTGGAGTTAATGTAGACTCTATGCAGATTAAGGGCTCACTCCTACATGGCACCCTCTCATTGCAGATGCCAGTTGCAAGGCTAGGTTGTCACCTCTGTTTCTGACCAACCAGATATAAATGAGAGATTCCTGTGACCCCCCCCCCCATAAGGTTTGATAACTTGCCAGAATGACTCAGAGACCTCAGGAAGAGTTTACTTGGTAGATTACGGAGTGTTATAAAAGAATGCAATTCAGGAGCAGCCAGGTGGAAGGGGTGCATAGGGCAAAGTATATGGGAAGGAGCACAGAGCTTCCATACCCTCTCTGGGTACTTCACCCTCCTGGCACCACAATGCGCTCACCAACACATAGGCTTTCTGAACACTTGTGGTTAGGATTTTTATGGAAGTTTCACTACATAGGCATGATTGATTAAATTGGTGGTCATTGATGATTGAACTCAATCTTCAGCCCCTCCTCCCCTCCTTGGAGTTAGAGGATGAGCTATAGCCAAATACTCCAACCCTCTAATCACATGGTTGATTCTCTTGGTTAACCAGCCCCCATCCTTAAGGGCTTTCCAAAAGGTGCTCGTTTTACCTTTAACTCTGGAGCTATTTCAGGAGCCAAGGACAAAAATCAAATATTATAACAAAATATGCTTCCATCGCTCTTATCACTTAGGAAATTACAAAGGTTTTAGAAGCTCTTTGTTAGGAATCAGGGATAGAAACCAATATATATTTATATAATGTGATGATATGTATATTATTATTTTACAATGCTAAGAATGAGTGATAATAATTCTTACACTAAGAATGAGTGATAATAATAGTGATGATGATAATGGTTTGGAAACATTCAATTGCCAAATAAGCTCATTCTTTTCAGTGCTAATGCCAATCAAAAGGGGTTTTTTTGGTTATGTGCAGAGGTGGGAGAGCAATAAGGAGGTGACAGTTAAACTTTGATCTGAAGCAAGAAAAAAATAGAACCTCTTTTTTATTTTTAATTATGGAATTTTTCAGGTACATAAGGAGAATAGTGAACCCTAGGGTTTCCATCACCCAGCTTCAATAATTGTCAGTATTTGTTGATCTTATTTCATCTATTTCCACATTTTTGTTTCTGGAGTACTTATAATCCCCAGCTTATGATTTTTCAACTTGATAATGGTGTGAAAGTGATATACATTCAGTAGACACCATTCTTCAAATTTTGAATTTTCATCTTTTCCCAAGATGTAGAATAGTCTCCCGTGATGCAGGGCAGCAGCTGAGAAATGTAGCTCCCAGTCATGCCATCCAATCACAAGGGTAAACAGCTGATACACTTAAAAACATTCTATGCCAAAAAAAAACCCAAAAACCAACCAACATTCTATGTCATACAACCATTCTGTTTTTTACTTTCAGTACAGTTTTTAGTAAATTATTTGGGATATTCGACACTTGATTATAAAATGGGCTTTTGTTAGATGATCTTGCCCAACCATAAGCTAATGTGAATGTTCTGAGCACATTTAAGGTAGGCTAGGCCAGACTTAATGTTTGGTAGGTCAGATGTATTAAATGCATTGTTAACATGATCTTTTCATCTTACAGTGGGTTTATTAGGATATAACCCCATCATATCTTGAAGAAGAGCTTATTGTTATTATTTTTTTTAGAATGTATTTATTTATTAGAAGGAGAGAGCACAAGCAGGTGGAGTAGCAGGCAGAGGGAGAAGCAGGCTTCCTACTGAGCAAGGAGCCAGATGTGGGGCTCAATCCCAGGCCCTGGGAACGTGACCTGAGCCAAAGGCAGCCACTTAACCAACTGAGCCACCCAGGTGCCCTGAAGATCTGTTATTTTAAAGGAAACTCCAAATACTATGCCCTTCCACTTGCAAATACTTCAGTATGACACCTAACAAAATTAACTAATTTCTTAATAGTACCTAATATTTATTTAGCCTGTCTTCAAAGGCTGCTTGTCTCAAATATGTCTCTTTTCAGTTGGTTTATTTGAATCAAGATCCACACAAGATAAACATTATTATGTCTCTTAAGTCTCTAGGTTTTTTTTTCTTTTTTAATTTTTATTAATTTTTTATACTGCTATTATCCTCCTTATTTCATTTCTAACTTTTTATTTAAATTCCAGTTAGTTAATGTAGAGTGTGTAATAGTAGTTTCAGGTGAAGAATTTAGTGATTCATCATGTACAACACCCAGTGCTCATCACAGCAAGTGACTCCTGTCACTTATTTAACCCATACCCTCCCTCCTCCCCTCTAGTTTTTTTAAGGAGCAGCTTTATTGAGATATAATTCACATACTATTAAGAGTCACCACTTTAAATTGTACAGTTTAGTGGTCATTAGTATGTTTACAAAGTTTTGCATGCGTCACCACTACCTAATCCCAGAATATTTTCATCACTCTATAAAGAAACCCTATACCCATTAGCATTGACTCCCTATTCCCTCTTCTCCCCAGGTTTTGGTATCTACTAATATACTTTCTGTTTTTATAGATTTGCCTGTTCTGGACATTTTGTTTAAACAAGTCATTAAATATGAGACCTTTCATGCCTGGCTTTCACTCAGCATAATGTTTTCAAGGTTCATGCATAATATGGCATATTATCAGTACTACATTCCTTTTTATTGCTGAATAATATTTCATCATACAAACCACATTTTATTTATCCATTCATCAATTGATGGACGTTGGGCCATTTCCACTTTAGGCTATTATGAGTAAAGTTGTTAGGAACATTCATGTATGAATTTTATATGGACATTTGTTTTCACTTCTTTTGGGTATATACCTAAGAGTGGAATTGCTAGGTCATATTGGTGACCATGGTTTAACCTTTTGAGGAATTGCCAGGCAGTTTTCCAAAGCTGTTGCACCATTTCACATTCCTGCCAACAGTGCACAAGGGTTCTCTATAGTCTTGTCAACACTTATTATTGTCCTTTTTAAAAATTTTTTAAAAAATATATCCATACTTGTGAAAGTGCAGTGGTATCTCATTTGCATTTCCCTAATAGACATTTTTTCATGTACTTATTAGCCATTTGTGTATCTTTTCTGAAGAAATGTCTATTCAAATCCTTTGTCCATTCTTTTTTACCGGGTTACTTTTCTTTTATTGAATTGTAAGAACCCTTTGTATATTCCAGATACTGGATATAATACATAGATTTTTTTTTCTCCCATTCCATGGGCTGTCTTTTCATTTTCTTAATGATGGTCCTTTTAAGCACAGGTGTTTTTTAATTTTGATAAAATCCAGTTTCAATTTTTTTACTTTTTTAATTTTTTAGTCCAGTTTATTTTTTTCTTTTGCTTGTACTTGTATCATCTAAAAAACCATTTAGTCACGTTCTGTAATCCTTTTTATATGTTGTAGATTTGGTTTGCAAGTACTTTATTGAGGGATTTGCATCTATATTCATAAGAGGTATTTATAGCTTTTTTCTATCTTTGTCTGATTTTGGTCTCAAGGTAATATTGGTCTCATAGAATAAGTTGGGAAATGTTCACTCTTCTATTTTTTGGAATTGTTTGGGAAGGATTATTTTAATTCTTTTTTTTAATGTTTTAAATGTAGATTTCAGTAGTGAACCCATCTGGTCCTGGCTTCTTCTTTGTGAGATGTTTTTTTAATTACAAATTCTGTATCTTTACTTGTTATAGATTTTCTGTTTCTCAAGTTAGTTTTGGTAATTTGTATCTTTCTTAGAAATTGTTCATTTTATCTAGGGTGTCTCATATCTAGGTATACAATTGCCAATTAAATAGTATTCCCTTATAATCCTTTTTGTTTCTCTAAGGTCGATAATTTTGTCTTCTCTTCATTCCTGATTTTAGCTATTCGGGTCTTCTCTCTTTTTCTACTGGTCACTCAAACTAAATGTTTGGCAATGTTGTTAATCTTTTCAAAGAACCAACTTTGAGTTTCATTGATTTTTCTCAGTACTTTAATGTGCTATTTATTTCTGTTCTAACCTTTATTACTACTTTCTCCTGGGGCTTTCCACTAATGTATATATTTATTGGTTGCCCTTGAAGAAGCCGTCTGTGAAATCGTGGAATTATGATATGCTGGCGCTAGAAGAGTCATCTAGGTCAGCGCTTCTCAAACTTTTAGTGCACATACAGATTACTCTGGGGTCTGGTTAAAGTGCAGAACCTGGTTCAGTGGTACCATTGGAGCCTAAGGTGTCCCATTTCCAAAAGCCCGTGCTTCTGTGCTAAGGCCAAGGCCACATGTTTAGTGGCAAAGATCGTTCCTTTGGTATCAGAGTCCTTTGTGGGGTTTTCTGAACTGTGTTGTTTCCCTCCATTCCAGGGATAATAATATGCATCACCACCCACCAGTTGGTGCTGCAGTGAGTCATAGTGATTGATATGGTGTGTGTTGTCTCCATCAGATAAAAGAATTACTGAATAAGCTTAACCTTCTCATTTGACAGATGAGGGAATTGAGGCCTCAGAGAAGTAAGACTCCTTGCCTGGTGTCATATAAGTTAATTAGTGCAAATAGGTGACTAATATCAAACACATTAAGATTAGTGAGTAGATGTAATCTTCCTGATGATAAAGCTTGATTTTAGCAAAGTACATCTTTGATTATGCTACCAACAAGGAAAGGGCAGTGAGGATAAATAAATTTGTTGTTAATTTTTTTTTTTACTTCAAATAAATAAATAAATAAATAAATTTTCTTGACTTCTTTAAGATTTCAACCTAGAGAAAATGTTACTTAAGGGAATTTCCTCTTTGGCATTCTTGAGTAGAAGTGTATATGATATTTGGAATGGCATTAAGGAGAATAGATTGATAGGATTTATAGATAATCTAAGGGTCCTAAGACTCTACTGATTATTTTTTTTTTTGAAGATTTCAGTTTTGGGGCACCTGGGTGGCTCAGTTGTTAAGCATCCGCCTTGGACTCAGATCATGGGGTCCTGGGATCGAGCCCCGCATCGGGCTCCCTGCCCAATGGGAACCCTGCTTCTCCCTCTCCCACTCCCCCTCTTGTGTTCCCTCTAGCTGTGTCTCTCTCTGTCAAATAAATAAATAATTCATTTTTAAGTAATCTCTACATCCAACATAGGACTCTAGCTTACAGCCCTGAGATCAACAGTCATATGCTCTCCCAGCTGAGCCAGGCTCCCCATCTATTGATTATTTTCAGAAGAAGAGTAAATAAAAAGTTCATGATTGTCTTGTACAAAATAAGTGTCATCAGACTAGTTAAATGGTGGTTTTGGGTGTTTTTGTTTGTTTGTTTTTAAAGATTTTATTTATTTGTCAGAGTACAACTGGGGGAGTGGGAGGCAGAGGGAGAAGCAGGCTCCCCGCCCAGCAAGGAGCCCAATGGAGGACTCAATCCTAGGACCCTGAGACCATGACCTGAGCCGAAGGCAGACGCTTAACCAACTGAGCCACCCAGGTGTCCCTAAATGGTGTCTTATTACAGGATCTTTTCAGTGCTTTCAGTAATTTCTTTCACTATCAAGGACAACTCATTTTACACCCAATTTTATACTGTAAGAAATATTACAGAAAAAATTCAAAATAGATTTATTTAGGAATTATAGGTCTTCAGGCATTCTGAACACAGAGTAAGCTTTCCTTTCTGTACCTTTCTGTTAATTTGTCATTTTTAATCTCATACTTATGTTCTTAGGTATCTTTGGAAAAATTCTATATGACAACTTTTGTTTTTCATGTAGGATAAATTTTTGATCTGTCAGATAACCAGGAAGTTCTAAAAAGTAACTGCTTGTGCATACAAATTATTCTCACCTTCCAAAAATTGGGCAAAGTATAATAATATTAACATACGTTAAGTATAACTTAACTTTTCTTCAACTATTAATTAAACATTTCAGGATTTCTCTATATGAATATTAGCCTAAAATTGCACTAAAGAGATAAAATGGGGTCTTCGTCAGATGATAGGTTTGCAGAATGGTGTAACTCAGTGTCACTCTTAGCTATATGATTTTGGGTTCACTTTTGTCATCTCTGTTAACTAAATGAGTTTCATTACTCCGTAAAATTCATTAAAATTTCCTCATGTGGAAATTAGCATTCTTGAAGAGCTATAATAAAGATCTACATGTTCTTGAAAGAACTTTGGTTCAAAAATCAATTCATTTGGTTATTATTGTAACTGGAGTCACTTTTGTACAGTTTCTTTAGTCCCCTCCTCCTACTGTGTTCCACACCCAGGTGCTTTGTGACACCATCTGTCTGCTCACCAAAACTAGAAACGTAGAAGTTACTCTCCATACTTCGACCTCCTCTCACCTCCAAGTGGTCGTCAAGTCCTGAAATCCGCACATTCTACCCCTAGAATGTCCTCCAAGCCCAAATCCCTCTTCTCCACACAACACCAGCAGACCGCTCTGTTTCCACCCTTTCCTCGTTTTCTCCCCAGCTATTGCATTAGAGCCTTACTTACTCCACAGCTTTGCATTCTTGCACCCTTCCAGTCTGCTTTCCACATGGCTATGGGAGGGGCTTCTCTAAAATTCAAATCTGTGACCTAAAACTCTCATTAAAATCTTTCCTGACTTTAAGGTAAAATCCATACTCCTGAACCAAGATCCTTAGCAGTCTCTCCTTTACCCATTTCCCTCATCTCTTCTCACAGCATTTACTCATATGCACCGTAAACTTCTGACATGTTTTCCATTTTAGTTTTCTTAGTGGGTCAAGTTCTTTCATACTTAGGTCTTTGCCTGAGCTATTCCTTTCATCCTGCTTCCTTCCCAGCTCTACGCCTACCCCTCCTGGTGTGACTTATCCTGTTTTACTGAAATATATGGCACCTAATGATTTCTTTTATTTTTTAAAAGATTTATTTATTTATTTTAGAGAGTAAGTGTGCAAGCAGGGGATGAGGCAGAGGGAGAGGAAGAATCCTCAAGCAGACTCCCTGCTGAATGCAGTGCCCCACGAGGGACTCGATCCCGGGACTCTGAGATCATGACCTGAGCCAAAATAAAAAGTCGGCTGCTTAACCGACTGAGCTACCCAGGCACCCCCCTCCCAATGGTTTCTGTATGTTAATTTTATACTCTGCTACTTCTATAAATTATTATATTTTTGTACAGATTTTGTTCGTTTGATTTTCTGGATGAAAAATCAGATCGTGTGAGAGCAGTAATATTTGATCCACTGTTTCACGGGTTATATGCTTCTAATTTCTTTATTTTCTTTATTTGCATTTTTCCACCACCCTCAGTACAATGTTCAGTAATAGCCATGTTAATGGATATTTCTTAATTTCCTTAAAATGCTGTAGAGTGAATAAACATTTTATAAGCTAAAAGCAAAACAAAACAGCCTTATCCTCTGAGAACTTAGATCCACATACCTGACCTTTAAATATGAAGGGAAAGGGGGCGGGTCAGGTAGCTTTCTTCTGTAAATGTTCCTATAATGTCCTGTGTATACTTTTGTTAGTGTTCTTATTGCAGTACATTTGCAGGGCTTCTTAAACTTTTCCACATCCAGTGGCAGAGGAAGTTGTATCGGACTTACATACAACCTGCCTGAAATTTTACATCAATATCACATCTAGTATTTTAGCCTTAAAAAACTATATAAAACTTACATTTGATTCCATAGAAAGGGCATAGTTGATCTAATATAGAAACATTTTAATTTTATTTGTCCTGGAATAAAATTGATCTTTGTCAAAGATCAATTCATTGATCAAGGACACTGTTTATTGTGAAATTTTAAGTTTTCTCTGTAAGCTGTCCTGTTTTGTTCTCGAGACATCTGTGTACCCAAGTTTGATAAATAGTAAGCACTTTGGTGTCAGGAACTAGGTCTTTTAACTCTGGAGTCCCAGCATTAAACATAGTAAAGGTATTTGAACTAAAGATTAGTTCAAACAGGTTATAGCACCATACTAAAAATGTACAGGGTATTATCTGAATATATATACAGTATCTACCTAGCAGCTGTTTACTATTTATTGAAAAAAATGAATGAGTGAACAAAAGTTCAGTTTTGGAATAATAGTGTTAAATGCTGGCACTGTTAAACATTTTAATTTTAGATAATTTTCTCATAGAAAAAATATAATGACACTGTGAACGTCATACACTTTTAAAAATCATTTTCTGGCCTATACAATATAAAAAAACTTTAAAAAGAAACCTTCCTATAGGGGTACCCGGGTGGCTCAGTTGGTTAAGCGTCTGTCTACCTTGGGCTCAGGTCATGATCCCAGGGTCCTGGAATCAAGCCCTGCATCGGGCTCCCAGCTCAACGAGGAGTCTGCTTCTTCCTCTCTCACTTCGCTTGTACGCTCGCTCTCTCGCTCTCTCAAGTAAATAAAATCTTAAATATCTTTAAAAAAACTTTCTGTAGTTAAAAAGTATAAAATATAGAGGAAAGATCACATTGTAAGTATTCAGTGCAATGAATTTTCACACACTCAAGTATTTCACATAACTAACACCCATATCAAAACCCAGAACTTTACCTGCCCCTCAGAACTCTTTCCATGACCACTGTGTTACTGAAACCCTTTTTAACAGCATATAATTTGTTCTGCAAAATCATTTTATACTTGAGTATGATTTAAGATAAGTAACAAACCGACTGTATAGAGTATTTTTTATTCCAATGACAGGTTATTGATTTAGTGATCATTACTTCTAGCCAACATTACAAAATGTAAAAAAAATAATTTTAAGTACTATTTTCAGTAGTTTGCTTTAGTACTAACTAGAAAAAGTAATTAAAATTTTTGTAATGCCCATACTCTTATATATGATTCAACACAAAAATTATGATCATAAGCATTAAATAATAATCATTTTTAAAAAGCTTTTGCATTAAATGAGTAATAATGAGCAGTAAATTCTTTTGAGCTTTTGTGCCTAATTGTCAAATTACCCTGATTTTTGTTTGACCTTCTTTTATTTCTTTAGAGTAGTGGTTCTTAATGGGGAGGAGGCCGGATTTTGTTTCCCAGGGGGCAGGCATTTGGTAGTATCTGGTGACATTTTTTGGTTGTCATAACTGGAGAGGGCTACTGACACCTAGTGGGTAAAGGCTTGGTTGCTGCTAAACTCAATTCACAGAACTGCTCCCAACAAAAAAGAATTATCTGGCCCCAAATTTCAGTAGTACTGAGGTTGAGTACCGAGGTTTAGAAAATACATTCAGTATTTTCTAAAGAATGAGTGGGAAAGATCCAAAATGCCCTTCAACAGATGAGTGGATAAGGAAGATGTGGTACATCTATACAATGGAATATTATGCCTCCATCAGAAAGGATGAATATCCAACTTTCGTATCAACATAGATGGGACTAGAAGAGATTATGCGGAGTGAAATAAGTCAAGCGGAGAGAGTCAATTATCTTATGGTCTCACTTACGTGTGGAGCATAAGGAAAATCATGGAGGGCATTGTGAGAAGAAAGGGGAGGGTGAATGGGGGGAAATCGGAGGGAGCAATGAACCATGAGAGACTGTGGACTCTGAGCAACAAACTGACGGGTTTGGAGGGGAACGGGTGGGGGGTGGGCGAGCCTGGTGATGGGTATTGAGAAGGGCACGTATTGCATGGAGCACTGCATGAACAATCACTCTTGTAACACTGAAAAAATAAACATAGTTGGGGGAAAAAAAAACAAAAAAGAATGAGTGGGTTGTGTTTGATGTAGATTAGTTCAAACAGGTTATAGCACCATACTAATAATGTAAGGGTATTAGGACTTTAATTTCCCTAGGTTTTAGCTCATCTTTCTGTGTAGATTATTCACCAGACCCCAAACTGATGTCTTGAACATTTTGCTAATGATTATAAGAAGAATGATGGGGCGCCTGGGTGGTTCAGTGGGTTAAAGCCTCTGCCTTTGGCTCAGGTCATGATCCCAGCGTCCTGGGATCGAACCCCACATCGGGCTCTTTGTTCAACAGGGAGCCTGCTTTCCCCTCTCTCTCTACCTACTTGTGATCTTTCTCTCTCTCTCTCTGTCAAACAAATAAATAAAAATATTTTTTTAAAAAAATAAGAAGAATGAGATGAGGCAATGTAGAAGCATAAATCCATCACCACTTCTGGCAAAAGTCTCAAATCCAGCTCTCTAATGCATTTTCTTGCCATCTGTTGGGAGGCATTAAAAAGAGAATCTAGTTGCTCTCCACAAACATTCATGCATACTCACACCTCTATGCCATTCCTTTCTTCCATGATTATGGGAGGTTAGAAACACTGGAGTGCAGGGTGCCCGGGTGGCTCAGTTGGCTAAGCACCCAACTCTTGATTTCTGCTCAGGCCATAATCTCAGGGTCATGAGATCGAGCCCTGCCTGGAGCTCTGTTTTCAGGGCAGAGTGTGCTTAAGATTCTCTCTCTCCCTCTGCCCCTCACCCTGCTTGCTTGCGATTTCTCTCTCTTTAAGGTAAGTCAGTCTTAGAAACACTGGAGTGCACATAAATGCGAGTAACAAAGTTGAAAATTAATATCTGATAGAACTGTTTTTCATGGATGATTTTTGGAGGGGTAGATTTTTGTGTATTTGAGTGTCACCTTGTGAGCTCTGGCCCTGACAAGTTGACCTGCTCTGAGTGAAGAGTCATATTTGAGGCCTGGCCTTGAACCATTTGTTGTGCAAGAAAGAATTAATGACAACATATACCAATTCTGACTTTACAATAAAGCGTTTCTCTAAAAATATTATCTCAGAGAACACAACAAACTAAGATTTATATAGTTGGAATTATAAATCTATAAGTCCATAAACTTAATGAAAAATAGCTTAGAATTTGGCATTTGATTCTACTTATTCAACTGTGAAAGCAGATACAAATGAAAACATTTCATGAAGAAAATCAGGGACAAGTTGAGTAAAATAATCTGTTTTATGTTGGAGCTTTTTTGTATTACGGGAACATGGATTTTATTAGTATTTTTTTGTCATCCAAAGAAGTGGTAAAATAGTTTGTAGATGTCTGGGCCTTTTCTGCTTTTTAAAAATATACTTTTGAAAAATATATATATATATATATAATTTTGACGTTTGAGAGGATGCATTAGCTTTCACATCAGATCTAGGTCCAAATTCTGCCATTTATGAACTGGTTGGCCTTGAATCTGTTAACTGTATGGGCCTGCTTTACCACCCTAAAAGAAGGGACAATATTTAATGATAAAGTCACAAGAATTAAATAAGATAATCCTGTAAAAGAATGGCCAGCAGAGGGAAGGATAAATATTCTTTGTAGTCATTGATTCATTTGTAAGTGCATCATAGTGGCCAAGAGCATAGGTGTTGGAGACAGAGAGCCAGGGTTTAGACTCTGGCTTTGTCTCTCGACTGGCTGGGCTCAGGGACCAGCTTTATGCTCTTAAGCTGCTGTGTAAGTTGGTGCTCTCGGTAACTGTCTCATAGCCCCAGTGTAAGGAGGGATTGAAATCGTAACTGCCAGTAGCAGCCCACAGTACCTGGCACAGGGTGGGCACCAGTAAGTGAAAGGAGTGAGTGCCTGGATTGTTCTGAGTTCTGTCAGATAAAATGTGGTACTTAGTCCCTTTCCTCAAGTAATTTATTACACTGTATGCAGAGTCTTAAAAATGGGGACGCTAATACTGTTAATTATTTTTAGTTTATTTAATAAGGCTTAGTTTAAATAATGACACTATTTAGCATAAATAATAATACTAATAATGTAAATAGTATATGTGGAACAAAGTTTAGGTACTTTTTTTTTCCTACATTGGCTGTAATTTTTAGAGCGGCTTCATAAACTGTGGAGAACAAGGGGGCAGGGCCAGGGTGGAATCCTGGAGACCAGCGTGAAGGCTGTGCAATAGTGGGCTATGATGGGCACCCAAGTTAGGGTGGTGACAGGGGTGGTGAGAATATTAAGACTGTACTCAAGGCTTGAAATTTGATAAAATAAGTAATTTCACTGTTGCATCAAGAATATTCCTAAGGGAGGGCGCCTGGGTGGCTCAGTTGGTTAAGCAACTGCCTTCGGCTCAGGTCATGATCCCGGAGTCCCGGGATCGAGTCCCATATCGGACTCCCGGCTCTGCGGGAAGTCTGCTTCTCCCCCTGACCTTCTCCCCTCTCATTCTCAGTCTCTCGCTCTCTAATAAATAAATAAAAATCTTTAAAAAAAAAAAAAAAGAATATTCCTAAGGGAAACTGGCATCTTTTTTTTTTTTTTTTAACAGCAAGTACTTGGCAGAGAATATAAACCTAATGATATAGTTTGGTGCCACTGTCTTCATTCTTAGCAAGATACCAAGAGCCCTACCGAGCATTGCTTTTGTACCTTCGATGCTAATGTCAACACAGTGACATGCTGAGTTTTTAAATGTGCTGTTTCCAGTAACCATGGTCCGTCCTCTCTCTCTTTGGCTGTAGATCCTAATTATCTCATGGCTAACGAACGCATGAACCTGATGAACATGGCCAAGCTGAGTATCAAGGGCTTGATTGAATCTGCTCTGAATCTGGGGAGAACTCTGGACTCAGACTACGCACCCCTCCAGCAGTTCTTCGTGGTGATGGAGCACTGCCTGAAACACGGCTTGAAGGGTAGGCCACGGCCCCAGGATGCAAATATGCACGCAGCTATATTCTGGCAATGCATGCTGAAGAAGAGAAGCGGTCTTTATGGTCTTTATGGAGCCAAAGAATAAGAGACTTGAATTAGTAATACTAATCTATCGGAATGCCCCCTGAGTGGGTACAGGGATGTGGTTGAGTTAAAGGGCACACAGGGCTTATAAAACACTGATCACTAAATGCTAGAGCTGGAACAGACATTACTAGTCCAATACGGCTCTTCTATTTTGACAGGTGGAAGCAGGCCTACAATGGTAACTTGCCCAAGGGCACACAGTGGACTCTAGCTTTTGTGCTCTTCCACTTAACCATAAGGTTTTGAGGGCAGGACCTGGTCTTGTTCTCCTTGCTTCCTTTCCTGCTCCCTCCCCAGTATCTAATAGGCTGTTTCTGGATTACGTATTCTTTTCCATTGGACTGTTGTCCTCACTAATACCATGCAGCTTTAAGTACTATAAAATGTTTTATTATATCGGGCTAGTTATAAGTTTTTCCTGTAAGAGGAAGGACTGAGTCTTGGGAAGTGGGAGGTTTTTGATGGTCACAAAATGTTACCTGTTCTGAAAGCATGAATCGTTTTAGAACTGTCTGATAATCTAGGACTAGTTCCCTGAGAAAAAGGCGTGAACAGATGAGAGAGAAGTGTATGTACATGTTTGTGTGTTTAGGGCATGTTTATGTTTTAAAGAATATTAACATACTCCTTTGTTTTTATCACCTTAGCTAAGAAAACTTTTCTTGGACAAAATAAATCCTTCTGGGGGCCTCTAGAATTGGTAGAAAAGCTTGTTCCAGAAGCTGCAGAGATAACAGCAAGTGTTAAAGATCTTCCAGGACTTAAGTAAGTTTTTAGGTTAAATTCTGTTAGGAAAACATTCTTATTAACTATCTCTTTGAAGACTAAAGATAATGATGACCATGATAATTTATTTCATAACAATCCGAGAAAGAATACTCTGTTTATGAATTGGCACTGTTGTGAGAGAACTGTTAATATAGAATATGAAGAGAAGCATGCCTGTGAGGGATAATTATTATTAATTTTGAAGAGGTTGTATTCATGTTAAAGGATCAAACATTTATCCTTTTAAAGCACTGTGGGAATCAGTTCAAGTCTCAAGAAATAGATCTAAGGAGGGAGTGTGCTAGATATGACTAAGAAATAGAATGAGTTCAGTGTGGTTTGAGAGCCGAGATTAAAAGAGTTGTCAGGTGAACCTCAGCAACAGACACTGGGAACCTACCTCAGAACTCGAAAAAGAGTAGTAACCATCTTCCTAAATGAGACTGGTTTAACTTTAATCGGATGAGGCCTAAATGGACTATGTCTGCATTACTAGTATTTGGGTACTTAGATGATCCACACTAAGTCTCTGAGGATTTACCAATGCTAATGTGATGGAACATTTTCACTTGGGCCTCCCAGAGTTTTTGTCTTCAAATCGTAGTCTCATTCAGTAACTAATTCTTCATAAGAGCACTTGTTCCAAACACACCTCCCCAGACCCACCGGCCCCCTCATTCTACCAGCCCACACAGAATTCCTCACATAGAAATGAGGTGGAGGAGTTGTAAGGAGCACCTCAGTGTGCATGTTATCCTGGGGACTATGAGCAAGAGTAAGTGAATCTGTGTCCCACAGTGGCCCCCAGCTCTGCTACTTTGAGTTGTTTGGTTCCTGTGTTTCTATAGGACCCCAGTAGGCAGAGGGAGAGCCTGGCTTCGTTTGGCATTAATGCAAAAGAAACTGTCCGAATATATGAAAGCTTTGATCAATAAGAAGGAACTTCTCAGGTATGAACATCTTGTTAAACTTTGTTATTTTCTTGCTATGTTCTGTATCCTATGAGATTGAATCATAGAAATTTGCCATTTTCACAGATCAAAAACAGTTGATTCGTGGCAATTTCACGTAGCTCAGCTAATACCTTCTCCCACACCTTACACACACATACTCAAGAATAGATATTTATTTGGTACATATGTTCAGTCTGTCACTGTGGCATATATATAGGGCAGTCCAAAATGTAATAACCCCCCCAAAACAAGAAAGGCTTTTGACGTCTTAGCATGTACTCAGACTCAGTATGACAGGACGTTGACATGTAACATGAAATGTAAAAACAGCATACACAAAAAAATTTCCAGATGGATTATAGATACAAACAGGAAAGGAAAACAGTAAAACTTTTAGAAGAAAATATAAGGTGGACACAATTTTCTTAAACAAGACATAAAAAGCTCTACGCCTAAAGGAAAAAATAGATACATTGGTCTACATTAAAATTAAGAACTTCACCAAAAGACACAAGATTATAAGAAAACCCTTAGAGTAAAAGGAGATATTTGTAATATATGTATTCAACAAATGATGCATATTCAGAGTATGCGAAGAACTCCTTCAATCCAGTAAGAAAGAGAGCCAAGTAAATGTAAAAATGAGTAAAGGATTTGAATAGGCATTTCACAAGAGAAAATTTAAATGGCTAGTAAACATAAAGAGGGGGTGGGGGGGCTCCTGGCTGCCTCATTCAGTAGAGCATGCGACTCTTGATCTCTCAGTCCTGAGTTCAGTCCCACATTGGGTATAGAGCTTACTTTATAAAAATATATAGGGGCACATGGGTGGCCCAGTCAGTTAAGTTGTCTGACTGTTGGTTTCAGCTCAGGTTATGATCCCAGGGTTGTGCAATGGAGCCCCGCCTCAGGCTCCACACTCAGCGGAGAGTCTGCTTGAGGATTTCTCTCCCCCTCCCTCTGCCCCTCTCCTCACTGATGAGTGCACATTCTCTCTCTCTCTCTCTCTCTCTCAAATAAATAAATCTTAATATATATATATATGTGTGTACATGTACATATACACATATATATACATATAGATAAATAGATATGTAAGTTCACTATCTATCATATAAATGGAAATTAGAATAGCAATGTGGTACCACTACATACCCACTTATAAATAAACCAGATCTCAAAGGCAAATTTTGAAAAACAAACCAATTTTTTAAAGATGCTTTAAGATTAAAAAATTGTCCCTTGCATCTCAAATACAAATATATAGGAAAAGCATAAACAATTACTTCAGTGAAAATAACATTCTCATCACTTTTCTTTCCTCTGGACTCATATCTAGAGTCTATTCATGCACATATTGTCTAAAATAAACTATCCAAGCCATCTTTTTTTTTTTTTAACTTTTTCACTGTTATTATAGTACCCATATTCAACCATGAGGCCAGCATTCTGCTTATCTCAAGATTACATCATTGGATTCTTGAGGTTTTATTATTAGTATTCTGTGGATTTCTCTTACAGTGAATTCTATGAACCCAATGCCCTCATGATGGAAGAAGAAGGAGCCATAATTGCTGGTCTCTTGGTGGGTCTGAATGTCATTGATGCCAATTTCTGTATGAAAGGAGAAGACTTAGACTCTCAGGTATGCAAAAGATGCTCAGTTACCAAGTGTGTCACTCTGAGTTCTGTTATCTCAGAATTTGGATGGATCAGATTATAGCAACCAAATTAAGGGAAATTCAGTGAGTCATAAATAGGATTTTTAAATTTTTGATGTGAATATAAGCAATTACTTTTTTTCTCCTTCTAAGTTGACTCATTTATGCATTATGAATGTTTTTCAAACTCTTGTCTTAACTGTAATCCCTGTTTAAAATATTTTATACAGACTGGGGCACCTGGATGGCCCCATCATTAAGCGTCTGCCTTCGGCCCAGGTGATGATCTTAGGGTCCTGGGATCAAGCCCCGCATCAGGCTCCCTGCACAGTGGGGATCCTGCTTTTCCCTCTCTCTCTGTCCTGCTCATGTTCCCTCTCTCGCTGTCTCTCTCTCTGTCAAATAAATAAATAAAATATTTTAAAATAATAAAATAAAAATAAAATATTTTGTACAGGCTAAAATATATACACAGGCATGGTAGTTATGAATACAGACAAAGCTAAACTGTTTAGGTTCAGATTCTGCTTCTTTATTTTTAGCAGAATAAATTTTGTAGTTAGTTTCTTGATGCTTCATACTTCTTAGTTGTAATACAGGGGCAAAAAAAAGAGTATCTGTATCTATTTCATAGATACAGATAGAGTTATACAGATAGAGAGATACAGATACAGATAGAGTTATAGTGAGGAATGATAGAGTTATTACATGTGATGCACCTGGTGCAGAGCCTGGCACTTATTAATTGCTCAATAAATAAAGCTATCACTTTCGCTATGACTCTTTTTCACCCTTTCTCTGAAATACTATAGCAAATTTCTGTTGCTTTATACTCTGAGAAAATGGAAGAGGAAGTAGGATTTTTTTTTTTTTTTTTTTTTTTAGGAGAGAGAGAGAGAGTGAGAGAGAGCATGAGAAGGGAGAAGGTCAGAGTGAGAAGCGGACTCCCCATGGAGCTGGGAGCCCGATGTGGGACTCGATCCCGGGACTCCGGGATCATGACCTGAGCTGAAGGCAGTCGCTCAACCAACTGCGCCACCCAGGGGCCCGGAAGTAGGATATTTTGACTTCAATTTTAAAAAAGAAATAAGCGGGACGCCTGGGTGGCGCAGTTGGTTGGGCAACTGCCTTTGGCTCAGGTCATGATCCCGGCGTCTTGGGATCGAGTCCCGCATCGGGCTCCTTGCTCTGCGGGGAGCCTGCTCCTCTCTCTGCTTCTGCCTGCCTCTCTGCCTGCTTGTGTTCTCTCTCTGTTAAATGAATAAATAAAAATCTTTAAAAAAAAAAATTTTAAAAAAGAAATAAGCTGAGGGGCGCCTGAGTGGCTCAATGGGTTAAATCCCCTGCCTTAGGCTCAGGTCATGATCTCAGGGTCCTGGGATCAAGGTCCCCCCTGCCCCCCATAGGGCTTCGTGCTCAGCGGGGAGCCTGCTTCCCCCTCTCTCTCTGCCTGCCTTTCTGCCTGCTTGTGATCTCTCTGTCTCTCTCTGTCAAATAAATAAATAATATCTTTAAAAAAAAAAAAGAAGAAGAAGAAGAAGAAGAAAGAAGCTGTATAATAAAATAGCAGTCCTGAAAATTTTAGACATACTGCATCAATGAAAATTCGGAAGAATAAATAGCAAAATGTTCCAGTGGTCCTCTCTGGGTGGTTGGGACTATGGGTATTTTGTATTACTTTGTTTTACTTACCTGTATTGTCTGGAACTTCTTTAAGGAAATGTGCATTCTTTTTGTAATTAGAATTTTTATATCATTATTCCTAAAAGTGAATAGGGATTCAGTAGCAGAATACTTGAGAGAAACAAAAGAGAAATAAACTTTAAGCCTTAAATTTATAGTAAGCATTCTGTTGACTTTCTTAGAGCCTTGTGTTGACTTGCACGACCTGGTCTTCTGGGCCTTCTGGGCCTTCTGCCTTACTCTCGATTCTTTACTTATTTTCACCCCTTTTCAAGTTCTTGATTGTAACCAAAGTAAAATGTTACATTTTCATCAAAAAAAATTTCTTTTTTTTAAATTCATGAGAGACAGAGAGAGAGAGGCAGAGGCAAAGAGTGAAGCAGGTAGGCTCCCCCACGGAGCAGAGAGCCCGATGTGGGACTCGATCCCTGGACCCTGGGATCATGACCTGAGCCAAGGACAGACGCTTAATGGACTGAGCGACCCAGGCCCCCCATTTTCACCAAAAATTTCAAATAATGGCCATGACTTTATTGCTGTTTTGAATGCCCAGAAAGAGACATTGTATTATGCCTTGAAAAAAGTATCTGATTTTATATTAAATTTTGAAAATTCTCTCTGTAGGTTGGAGTTATAGATTTTTCAATGTATCTCAAGGATGGGAACAGCAGTAAAGGTAGTGAAGGGTATGTACACAGAAAATTAAGTTTCTTTTTTCTTTGATGTTCTTTGATAGCATTTAAAGTTTACAACAATAGCGCTTTAACAGACTTACTGAAAGAATTTCTGATGAAATAGTTTTCATAGAGTCTTGTCAAAAAGAATGGATTCTCGTGCCTGCCAAACCCTAAAAGAGGTTTTAGTCAAGTAATTTTCCTACCGTGTGGTTCAGGGGCTAACAAAATAAAGGGGTTTATAAAGGAATTCAGTGTTCCATCTCTTGAAGTAGTGTTTGAAAACATGGTCTTCTTGATCAGGAGGATTGCCCTCTCGATTTTGTTAAAATGCGAAATATGATACATGTATTATGGACTTATGTGAAATGTTGACATTCGGGGTAGCAGAGTGAAGAGTGTATGGGAACCTGCACTACTGTTTTTTAAAATATCCATATGGTCCTTAGAAATTAGACATCAGAAGTGTACTGCCTAATACCCTTTATAAATTTAGCAGTTGAAAGCACTATTAATCTGACGTTCTTAACTTTGGACATTGAGCTAAGACTACATCGTTTGTTCTTTAAGTGTAGTGCTAGAGGTATGTGGCCTTGATTTGACTTTAATTGAAAAGTCTGGCTTTTTAACTTGCCTGTTACAAATTAGTTAGTTCCAGAGTGAACCTTCTGTTTCTACTCTTTATTTTCTCATGTAACAATAAACACTTGATCTTTATGAAAGCTTTTTATACCATTCACCTTGAAATAAAATTAACACTGAAAGGCAAAAATATGGCCGTTGGGAGTAACTATTATTATACCAAAATCCGTTTAATTTAATTCCTATGACAAATGGAAAATTATTGTTATAAGGAGTACTGGCAAAGCTTTAGCTAAATCCCAGCCGGCAGTGAGCCGCGACAAGGTCTCTGATGCCAGGGACAAGCAGCGCCTGCAGGCCCACTAGAGACTCCTGGTGGCAGAGCGGGCAGCTTCCGTGCGACAGAACTCAGCTGGGAAGAGTGCAGACATGCAGACAGCATCGAGATTCATGTCCTTGAGGCCCAGACCCAACTCTGAGACCAGGAAGCGGGAAGCAAACACTTTTAAGTTATTTAAACACACACACACACACACACACACACACACACACACACTAAAAAAAAAAAAACAAAACGAAAGCTACCAATTATGAGAAGAAAATTTTTATTTTTTAAATGCCTCTGATAGATTGTAAGGTTATACCTATACCCTAAGTTATTAAGGTATGGAAGCTGTAACAAAGGCTTTTTAATGTGGGGAATTTTTTGTTTCATTTTTAAGTATCTGAGTCTTTCTTGTTGCAGGTGTTATACATCAGGTCTGTCTTTTGGTTCATTTTGTCTGTGCTATGGTTTTCCTTTCTATGTTATGTGAAAAGACTGGGGAAGGGGGGATCTTGGTACTTCTAATGTTACTTACTTTATTTCTATTCCCCCCCCACACTCTCCCCTCCCACCCAGAGATGGCCAGATTACTGCAATTCTGGATCAGAAGAACTATGTAGAAGAACTCAACAGACATCTAAAGTAAAGAATGAATAAATACTTTTACTTTCCTGGGAATTTCGTTGAAAGGAAGAGTAAACTGATGTGCCATGAGGATAAATTCAGGCGCTACTCAACAACAATACATAGCCTTCCTGCTTGCCAGGCATTGAGTTAGGCACTAAATTAAACGTCATTTAATTATCTTGGTGACCTTTAGTGAAAGGCAGTATAAGATTAGTATGCAATTATAACTCTAGTGATTAAATAAGTATATTCGGTTATGAATTCTTAAACACGTGACAAACGCAGTTGAAAGTGGCAGCCCTCTTAGTTCAGTAGATCCATCACGTATTTCAAGACCGATCATGGGCAAACCATTCATTGCCTTAGTACCTTTAGATTAGTTGTATCATGTTGGTCCCTTCCATTTATCATTCATACATTGAATTGATAGTATTAACTTACTCTCACTTCACCATCACTACCACTAATTTATCAAAAACTCACTATTTTTCAGAACTGTCCAGAACATGAAACAGTCTATTGGTGTTCTCAAGTGCGTTGATGTTCTTGTTATACTAAAGACTGTCAAATAATTCAGAAAAATTAGTATATCCATTAACTATTATTTTTTTATAATTCTCTTCTAATTTAAGTAAAACCTATAACATGATTATACCAGTATCAATATAAATTTTGAGAAGTCTTGGTTTCAACTAGAAAATTCAAGAAGAGTTTATTTCCTCTGGGGACCAAGAACTAATAATGACTACAGTGAATTGTGGAGATGTTAGTCAAGCAAAAAGTAGGCTTACACATGATAGTGAAATAAAAATATGACAGTTACTGACTCTTTTCATCCCTCAGTTTCTTTATATTTAGGGATACCTATTTCATAGGGTTGTTGGATGGAGTAAATGAAATGATGCAAATAAAAACATTTAGAAAAGTGCTTGCTGTATGGCAAGCCCTTAATTCAGGTGGCTTATTATTATAATAAGTAAACTTTAAAGTTGACAGTGCAGTGGATCAGCTCTTTTATTTCATCCAACAAGTGCTTATTAAGTACAGAGTTCAGTGTCAGGGGTACAACAGGGAAGATCCACAGCCACTTGTGAACTGTCTTAGAGCCTGCAAGTCCGCCATGAGTTGTGGACATTAGATGATGGACGATACCTGTGATGAATGTTTACATGGGTAGGACAGGTTGTTCCGTTTTGCAAGAGAAACGGTTATGTTTTCTTCTCTCTATAGTGCTACGGTAAACAATCTTCAGGCGAAAGTGGATGCGTTAGAAAAGTCCAACACTAAACTGACAGAGGAGGTAAGCATTTTGGAAATTTTTTGATCGACATACAGTTTAATAATGTGCCTTAGTGGAAGCATATATCTTGATACCCACCCCTTGTTCATTCGAGACTGCTTATGTGCAAGAGCTAGACGAGGATCTCTGCGTGCACTGATTCGTGTGTGCCAGACTGGCAAGCTCCTGCCCTCATGGGCCTTCTCTTCTCCTTGGGGTGGTAGGGTAGCCAACTTAAAGAGCACTGGTCAGAAGGCCAGCAATCCCTGCTTGCATGTCCTGCTCTTACGAGTCGTGTGCTTCTGAGGGAGTGAGTCACTTGACCTCCAAGAAGCGCGGTTCCCTGCCCGGCAGGTGAGGTGTTTAGACTTCTCCTTTCAACCTCACAGTTACTCTCAAGATCACAGAATATATACATGAAAATCCTTAGAGAAGTCCCCAAATTCAGAAAAAAAATTAACCTCGTGTTTCGCTTCTGATTAGTAAAGAAATTTTTTAACTTGTCCGTGGCTAAGCTACATTCTTTTTTCTTCAATAGCATTAGATGTTTCTATGAAAAATCTTCAATGAAATTTTCCAGGTGGCAAAGACTTTATCTTACCTATATCTTAATCTACTTCTTATTATAACTATCCTCTTACATACCATGGCATACATTTGGTTTAAATAGAACCAAGTTTAGGTAGTAGTCAGGAAGATGCTGTTTAAACAGTTTTCTTCAGAACGTTGTCATTGTTATAACTTTAAAACACATCTCTTTTACTCAGCTCTGTGGGCTTCACTTTGGGATGTAGATTCTTAAATTGTATTAAAACTTAATGGAAGAGCCCCTGGTGGCTCAGTTGGTTAATCGTCTGCCTTGGGCTCAGGTCGTGATCCCAGGGTCCTGGGATCAAGTCCCTCATCTGGCTCCCTGCTCAGTGGGGAGGCCTGCTTCTCGCTCTGCCTTTGTAGCTCCTCCTGCTTGTGTTCTCTTGCTCTCTCTCTGTCAAATAAGTAAATAAAATCTTTAAATTAAAAAAAAAAAAAAAGTAATGGAAATGATCCTTAAAATTTTACCCCACAAAGCTTTTGAAATACTCAGATTAGAAATGTTGCACTGTGGGGCGCCTGGGTGACTCAGTGGGTTGAAGCCTCTACCTTCAGCTCAGGTCATGATCTCGGGGTCCTGGGATCGAGCCCCGCGTCAGGCTCTCTGCTCAGCGAGGAGCCTGCTTCCCCCTCTCTCTCTCTGCCTGCCTCTGCCTGCTTGTGATCTCTCTCTGTCAAGTAAATAAATAAAATCTTTAAAAAAAAAAAAACAAGAAATGTTGCACTGTGAGTCGGCTGCTCCTCTGTTGAGGCAATATGGCACCACAGTGAAGCTCGGTCTCTAGAGCTAGTGGGCTCCCTGCGTTCATGGCCCAGCTCTGTCACTTGCTGACTTTCTAATACTGGCCAGTAACTTACGCCTTTATTTCTTGATCGTCTTCTCTGTAAAATGGGAGTGGTAAAATAATAGTAAAGTTTTTGTGGGAGTTAAATGATGATACACAAGGACCCAGGCCAGTGCCTGACACACCATAAGCAGCCAGTAAATATGGTCATTAATTTTATTCCCTCGGTCACAAGACTTGTCCTCCTGACCTAGATTTATTTTATTATTGCCAATATTAATTACTTCACTCAGGTACTTATTTTGCCAGTAACATTTATTTTCTTGAAACTTTGAATTTTTAGAGACAGGTAAGCCCTGTGTGTAGGCTTTAAAAAGAAGAGATAAGACAAATCAGATCTGCTTTTTCCCATTTCCATCTATTTTGGATTTAAGAGGGCCAGTAAAAACCAAAAACCAAAACCCCTTTTTTCCTCTCCTGAATTCTCAACCAGTGTGATGAAATGAGAAGAATTAAACAGATGAAGATATATAAATATCCACTTTATTATTGGCAAAGCTGAATTAGAAGACCCACTTGGATGTACAGCCATAGTTTCCTAATACTTTCTCTGATGTTAAGGTCTTGGAAGAACCTGTTTAAGGACGTCTCTGGATCTAAAAAGCAAGCCCACTTGTCCAATGTTAACTTTTTTATGCACCATTAGGCAGAGAAGGCTGCATGGGCTTCCAGACCTGCCTCTGGAAAGCATGCCTGAGTCCCAGCTCCTCTGTACTTATGCACTGGAGCAGGAACCAAGCAGAACCTGTGCTCCCTGCTCGTGAGGAGATCATGTAAGGGGAGACTAGCCTGGCTGAGAGGAGTCCGCTGAGTGCCTTTCCTACGCTTATTCGTGCTCTTCCATGTTCTCTGTGGGGAATCCAGGTTAGCAGGTGTGGAAGAGAAAAAAGTGTTTGCACTTTACTTTTCCCTCCTGTAGAATATGGATATAAACATCTCCCCTGAGCAATATACTGCTAATAGCGTTACCTTACTTTTTCAGGCGCTGAAATGACAAATCTCTTCGATACTTAATGGCATCTTTTAGAGTGAGAACTTTAAAGTTCCATTTCCTTACTCTTAAAAATCATCTATCAAAGGTCTTACATAGGGTTTATGAGTCCCCAAGGCATGACATGACCTCTTCAGTAAACATTTTAGAAATAAGTATTATAGCTAAATATAAGTTACTCATGAGAACACCTTTGAGATAAACAATCTTAAGTTAACATTTTGGTACTGAAAAAGAGTTTACACAAAAAACAGCAATAGGAGATATTTTTTATTTTTTCTCTAACCTAGTTTAAAAATACTTTTCCTAATTTCCCATACAATAAACATTTTTATGCAATTACAGATAATCTTCTTTCCTTCTAAGAATATTCAAGCCCGAAAGTTATGTCCTAGCAGATCATGAATTATCTTATCCTGTGCTTAAAAAAAAAAGATAAAAAAATTTTTTTTAATTTTTTTCAACAGCTTGCAGTTGCAAACAACAGGATTATTACCTTACAAGAAGAAATGGAACGAGTTAAAGAGGAAAGCTCCTACATATTGGAATCCAATCGGAAGGTTAACCTTACTGGATTTATAAAATATTAGTAGAGAGTGTGTTAACATGTGTGGTGGGGGGCTCTGCTCTAGGGGACTGTTTGGAAGCAGCAAGCACTTGCACTGTTTTTACTGAGACTCCATGCAGAATTGGATAATGATAGAGGTTATGTGGGCATGAGGTTCTTCCTACAGATGCTGCCTCTGTTGAGGAATTTCAAGAACCAGTCTGGTTCAATGTCTTGTTAAGTACTTATGATTTGTACTATATTTAAGTGTTATATTTGTTATATTAAATATACTATTGTTTTCAGACCATGTTACTACTTTGTAAGCAGTGTTTATTTAGTACCACTGGGAGTAACCATGTAAATGAGTTTTCTAGATAACTTAATCCCTTTATCAAACTTTTTATATATGTCTACATGGATTTTTTTTTACAAACCTTTTATGTACTGCACAATCCTGAACAGTCTTATGTAGAGGACATAATTTAACACATTTAGCTGTTTATGATGACTGAAGATCCCAATTACCAACATGGGCAATTCCATACTAAGTTATAATGATGCTAGTTTGGGGGGATGTTGGAATTGATAGAGCTTCTAGCACCTGTACTTAAATGTTTCCAGATTGCTCTGGGTGCTTTTTCTCTGCTTTTATGATGTCACTGGCATCTCTTGCTTTTCACTGCTATTGGTATTAGTGTCTCCCTACTCCCTTTTATCTGCATGCTTCTGTTCTTCTGTGATCTAGGAATCCAAATATCCATGGTTATTAAAATTGTTCTGATAGAGTAAGCAGCTAGGCTCTGAGTGGGGACTAGAGTAGTTCTCTATGAATAGTGGGTTTGACTTTAACCTGCGGATGTTGTGAAAACGACTATGACTGCTCAGAAGAATTTTCTGATGACCTACTTATTTTTAGCTATGATCTCTCTGGATGGTTGGAGACTCCAAATGTGAGATCTCTGGAGAAGGAATATATTACCATTTGCCTTTGGCCCAATTCACATTTTACAGTGAATGCCACTTTGTATTTAGAGGCTGACTTTTAAGTCTTCTTGCACTTGGGGCTCCTGGGTGGCTCAGTGGGTTAAAGCCTCTGCCTTCGGCTCGGGTCCTGATCTCAGGGTCCTGGAATTGAGCCCCACATCGGCTCCCTGCTCAGCAGGGAGCCTGCTTCCCTCTCTTTCTGCCTGCCTCTCTGCCGACTTGTGATCTCTCTCCTCTCTGTCAAATGGATAAATAAAATCTTAAAAAAAAAAAAAAAAGACTTCTTGCACTTGATATGGTAACCTATCTAAGGACTTTAAACAAAATGGCAAGAAAGCCCAATTCTGCTGAGAATTTATTTACTAAGCTACTTCATTTTCTTTGTTGTCTTTATTCATTGTTATACCTGTTTAATTAAATATAAAATGTAATTATTTTCCCTTACTAAACAGCAGTGCTAATGTCAGCTAACTCTATATGGATTTTTTTAATCCTTCAATATATGTACTATTTTATTTATCTTTTCAAGGGTCCTAAGCAGGACAGAACTGCAGAAGGGCAAGCACTGAGTGAAGCCAGAAAGCATTTAAAGGAGGAGACACAATTGCGACTGGTAAATTTCATTTATGTTCTAGTAGTTAAGGAACCCATTAAACAGAAAGGCCCACTGTTTGATCGTAACAGACTAGGCTCAGGAACATTAGTAGTGGGCCAGCAAATTTTTGTAGATCCTAAAAAACTGTTTCTCACTCATTTTTTTAAAAATTTTGAGTATATTTATTATGAATATAATTAGACATAAATGCAGGTTTTCATATGATGATTTTTACCTTCACTTGACATTACTTGCATAAAACACTCTTTTTTAAGTTTAATTCAATTAGCCAACATTAGTTTCAGATATAGTGTTCAACACTCTTAGTCAAGAATATTACCTTCTGTAGGAAAGGCTTGCTGCTTATTGATGAATACAGTGGATTTTGCATATTTGAAAACTGTAGAAAATTTTTAATTATCTGATTCAACTAAAATGACATCGAGGAAGCTCTCTTAGCTAAGTCTTAGGGTGAATGTTTCCATATCATAATATTTGCTAAAGAGAATGTTGTTCATTGGTACAGAGGTCTTTTGCAGCTCTTGCAATGATACTTTAGTTGCTTCTGTGACTTTTTTTTAATTAATTTTTTTTTAGTATAGTTCACACAGTGTTACATTAGTTTCAGGTGTATATTTCTCACTTTTTCACCCATATTCCCTATAATGCTTTCCCAGTCCATTTTCTGAGTATGAGTATTCACAACAGCCAACAGGATTTTGCCAATCTTTTTTTTCTTTCTTTTTTGCTTTTATAGTTTGTGTTACAAGAACATTAGGTATGTGGAACCTTCTCTTTTAAACTTGGTGATCCCCACTCCTACCTCAGTCCTCACTCCTGCAAAGATTATGATATGTCTTCTTGGAGGATGTATGTGTGTGTGTATAAATGTGTAATAATGAATAATACTCCTGTAATAGATTTTAGCCAAGTATTAGTACATTGATACATCCCTGGTATTGGTAAATTAACTCCTGCAATTTTGATAATATGACAAACAAAAGGATCTCCCCTCACCAATAGTGTTTCTCTCTGAAAATAGGAAGAAGCCTAAAAATAAAGGTGATCTGATTTGTAAAAATTATGACCACCTAACAGTGTATAGAATAGAATTTCAGATGTTCTGAGAAAATAGCAATATAATTTTAACATCCTTGAAATAATTATCATTTTCCTTCTATGTGTTTATGGATTAGATCTCAAAACACTTTCTATGAGGAAGATCCTAGAAATAATATATGTCAGCATTTTCAGAAACAATCTGATTTAATAAAGCTAACCATGCACAGAGGTGCACCTCTATTAAGTGGCACATGTGACTTAAAAATCTGACACAAAATTTTCCACATCTTTTTGTCACAGAAAGATACATGTTTGTCCAGAAAGGAAAGAAACAAAGCAAGGTCCTAGATATATGCCCCAGGGAATAGCACGGATGGAGAAGAAACGCAGGTCTTTGTAACTTTGATCCTCTAAATCATGTTGCAGTAATAATGATTAAACCAAAAAAATAAAAAATAAAAAAAAATAATGATTAAACCAAAAAGGAATTTCGTGTTATGTGAATATAAAAATTCAGTTAGCCATATCGATCCTTCCCACTTACTGAGATGTTTACCCCGGAGATCCAAAGTATCTTTTGGGTTCCTTGAGCTCTTGGCTATGTCAGCAACATCCAGTTAAAGAGAATGGCAAGTGCTTCATTTTGTGCTGGCTATGGTAGCACTTTATATACATTTCTATAATAGAACATGTCACCAGTTGTCTCACTGCAATCAAGTGCCTCAAGTATGTGTGTATTTCAGACACATTAAATAGCACTGTCTCTGGGCTACCAAGTTTTGGGGATTTGTAAATTATTGAGTAAATGTTTTTATAATTATCCTAATTATTATTCTTGTTGTTAATATCTCTGCATTGAATGATCACTTGTAGCTATTTTGCCCAAGTATTCAGACCTTGGAGTGTTGGAATTTCCCCCCTTTCCTGTGGAATTTCATAGTTTGTACTTCGTTGAGGAAAGCGAAAATAAGCCATTTATTTACCTTTGGGGGCAGGATGTTGAAAAAGAACTGGAGATCCAGATCAGCATGAGACAGGAGATGGAATTGGCCATGAAGATGTTGGAGAAGGATGTGTGCGAGAAGCAGGATGCCCTGGTGTCTCTGCGACAGCAGCTGGATGATCTCAGGGCTCTCAAACATGAACTTGCCTTCAAGCTGCAGGTAGGGCAAATAAGAGGAATACCCTCACCGGCTCCCTAAACTCCCAGGGTTCCCTCCGCCCCTCTTGTTCTCTAGAATCGCACTTGACGTACAAGAGGGAAGACATTGCATTTTGAGGCTGGCTGCCAGTAAACCACTGTAGGAATCAGACCATCGGAGGATCCATGTTGCTGTTCTGGAAAGCCACAGCTACTTTTCAAATTGTAGTGGGGAAAGAGGTCTTTTTTATCCTCTAATTCCTACACTCCAGCCTCCCCTGTCAACTGAGTTATATATTCCATTAGTTTTTTTTTTTTTCATTCTTTATTTAAATTCAATTTTTAACAAATGGTGTATTATTAGTTTCAGGGGTAGACTTCAGTGATTCATCAGTTGCACGTAATACCCAGTGCTCATTCCATCAAGTGCCCTTCTTAATGCCATCACCCAGTTACCCCATCTTCCCACCTCAGTTTGTTTCCTAGAGTTAAGTATCTCTTATGGTCTGTCTCCCTCTCTGATTTCGTCTTACTTTGTTTTTCCTTCCCTTCCCCTATGTTCATCTTTTTTTTTCCTTAAATTCCACATGTAAGTGAAATCATGTGGTACTTGTCTTTCTCTGATCGTCTTACTTTGATAAGCAATATGCCATTAGTTCTTATACTGAAATATGATAAATTGATGAGCCTTCTGATGTTCCTTTCTGTGACAAAGCTGCATATAATAATACTAATTTTAAACATTGCTTTTTGTTTTTTCTCCATTTGGGAATTAACTGACATACAAATATATGAGCAGTTCTGTTTCTCTGTTTCACTTACCATTAGGTTCAGAATGGCTTGTGTAAGATTGATTTCAGGATTTTGTTTTATGTACATCACTCATTTCTTTTCCATAACAGAGTTCAGACTTAGGAGTAAAACAGAAAAGTGAATTGAACAGTCGTTTGGAAGAGAAAACTAATCAGATGGCTGCTACCATCAAACAACTCGAACAAAGGTAAAAGTGCTATTTCTTGAGAGAAACATCTTGGGCTTTCAGTGCTGAAAGGGAAGAGGATGCTACACATTTGGCAAACAAAGTGTATGAAATTCTCCCAACTTAATACCAAATATGCTGCTGGAAAGCCAGTTAAATTTTGTGTTTCTTTAAGATGTCACCGAAAACATTTTTAAGAAACCTCAGCCTTTTATGACTGTTTTGAACAGCAGAACGGTAATCTTCTTACATAATCCCATTTCAGTGTGATGTTGGAGGAGGAAGGCCTACAGGATGAAAGGACTTTTTTAAAAAATTTTTAAAGGTCTTATTTATTTTTATGAGAGAGAGAAAAAGAGTGCAGCCATGCACGCACGCACGCACGGTGGGGGCAGTTGTGGGGGAGAGGCAGAAGGAGAAGCCGGCTCCCCGCTGAGCAAGGATCCCGATACAGGACTCAATCCCAGGACCCTGAGATCGTGACCTGAGCTGAAGGCAGATGCTTAACTGACTGAGCCACCCAGGTGCCCTGAAAGTACTTTTATTTATTTATTTTTTAAAGATTTTATTTATTTATTTGACAGAGAGAGAAAGATCACAAGCAGGCAGAGAGAGAGGGGGAAGTAGACTCCTCACTGAACAGAGAGCCTGATGCGGGGCTTGATCTCAGGACCCTGGAACCACAACCTGAGCTGAAGGCAGAGGCTTGAACCCACTGAGCCACCCAGGCGCCCCCTGAAAGCACTTTTAAATTAAATATGCTTGCAGTTGTTGTTTTGTTCTTCCTCACCAAAGTCTTGGAATGCATTGGTGCTAGTGATGCTGGGATACCGAGGGCCCTTCTAACACTTGAACTCTTTTCTCTTCTCCCTCCCATCTCCCTTTTCTCTCTTCTTTCTCCCGAACAGTTCTGTAGTGTCCATTGTCACCTGCCCACAATCTTAGATCTGTCTGTCTCCAGCTTTGTCCTCCTCCAACATTGTCCCCTTTCTGTCTTCAGCTCTGTCCTACTCTGAAAACCCATTCTTGGGTTTTCATCCTCTGACCAGCTGTTTCTGTCAGGTACCTACAATTCAGTCTGCCCAAATGAAATACATCCTCTCACTGTGCTACTTTTGTTTCTCTTCAGCTGAAACCACCATTTTCTTTGTGGTGACTCAGCTGCCAAGAGAAATGGCCAAGATTTCAAGACTGAAGGAGCCACGGCACCCGTGGTCATTCCATGTGGCCAGTCTGGGTTGCCACCTTGAACACCCACTGATGACCCTTCTTTTACTTGAGCTAGAATGCATGACAGCAGACCCCTGTGCATGCTTGCACTTTCCCCATCCATTCTTTGCCTAATAGTTCCACCAGTTAGGAAGGCCCTTCCTCTTCCTGCTGCCTTGTTCTTCAGATCCCTTTTTGACATTCAGGCTCAAGTGCCACACGTCTCATAGCTTCCTCTGATGCTTCTTCTCAGATAAAAATAAAATACCCATTTGTCCTTGTTCCATAGCCTTACATGCACACCTGTCCATACTGCTTGTTACCTTCTGCTTCACGTTATAGCCCTTTATATATGTATCTTCTGATGAGAGTGTGAGTTCCTCCACATTACTTAATGAATTTTTTAAGTTCCCTCACTGGATCTGTCTTAGTGCCATGAACATACAAGGAATTCACTTAGCAGATGCGTTAATGAACAGATGAATGGATGACTTCTTTTATTCAGATAATATTTGACCAGGGAGGGTCCTGAATGGCACTGAATATTAATGGTAACTTACAAGTTAATTGCAAATTAGTAAATAATTTTGAAGCTTCTGATTTGGCTGATTTTAAATAAAAAGGTATCAGTCTATCTAGAAAATTCTCTAAGTGCTTGCTCATAAGCAGTTACATGTTTATGATTTAACTAATTTCGGTGTTCACAAATTGGGTTTTTGAAATGTTGCATAGGATTATTTTTTAATAGTTTTTTTGACTTGGCATTTGAAGTAGACAGAACTAAAATAATGAGTTCTTCAGGTATTAAGCTGACTTATTCTCTTGCTATTTTTGTCTTTCCCATTTATTCATTCTCTCATTCCCCTTTCACTCCATTTTTGTTTTTATTTTACTAATTTAGTGAAAAGGATTTGGTGAAACAGGCAAAGACCTTAAATAGTGCAGCAAATAAACTGATCCCAAAACATCATTAGGCATTTTACATTGGTCACCTCGCAAGTCTGATGTGCAACTTAATTGTAAAGAAAGAAACCTCAAAGTTACTACATTTAAGCTCTGATTCTACATAAAATGTCACCAAAAATTGACTGAATTTGTTGGACTTAAAAAAAAAATATTTGATATCTAGGCCATGGGTTTTTTTCTTCTTTATTTTCTCCCTAGAGTTAGAACATTTAGTATAAGTTCTTAATTAATTGCCAAATAAACTTTGAGAAATTACTTTGTTAACCAATAAATAAACACACCATTTAAAAAAAAAAAAAAGGTTGAGTTGACCAGTAAATAAACACACCGTTTAAAAGTTGACCAACAAATAAACACACCATTTAAAAAAAAAAGCCTAGGGAATGGACACTCTGCATATATTATTGATGCCTTTACAGCTTAGTCTCGGACAATATCAGATTCTAGGTGCGCTGTCCGTACCAGAGAGCCTGCTCTGCCGTTGTGATGTAATGAACTGGAGGTGACAGCCATATGGACTTGGACTCTTCTAAAGTAGCTCTGTGTCCTAGGCCACGTCCCCTTTCCGCTTTGCTTGTGTAGGTTTACTCCCCAAGCCACGGATAAGTACTTAGTATTTCACTACAGTTCTGTTCTCAGTAACCAAGATTGCTTGCAACTTTTTTGCCTTAGTGACTTTGGGGGGAAAAACCCGCATCCTTACATTTCTTTAAAGTACATAGAGATTAAAGTTAGTGATTAGGTAACTTATGATAACATAATAATGTGGAAGCTTGGAAAACCCTCCTAATATTTGTCACCTTCTACCTCTGCCATTTTCCTGCAATTCCACTTCCTATTTAGGTAGCTCAGACAGAATAATTTTAATGAAAAAACTCTTCTCCTATTAAAAAAAAAAAAAACAGCACTACGCAATTTTCAGATCTATCCTGCTTTTCGTTTTGGAGTAAAGACAAGGTGTAGACACGAGTGATGGTTTCCCACCTGTCATTTCTTGCTAGAAACATTTACTTAAGAGTTTCTACTACATTCTGTTCAGATGGGGATTTGCTAATGTCTCTGGGAAACAAACAATCTAATTATTAGAAAACCATTTCAGTGTAGGAAATAGATACATGATAAACTCTTTATTATTATTTAGTCTAAAAATAAAAATTTCCAGTAGATATCCGTACATAGTCATGAGCAGGGCTTCTTTTTCTAAGTGACCACAGATCTACTCCCCTTTCTAGGCTTTACATTGTAAATAATCCTATAAATACTTGGATTTTTTTTAATGACTTTTGATTTGGGGGAACAGGCTTTTACATAAGCTTCCATTCCTTCAAGAAGTCTTGACAAAAAAAAAATATTTTTTCTCATTTTGGTATGATTTGCAGCATCTCAGCTGCTTGGGTGGGAACAAAGATAAACCCCTCTTTGCTTCCAGCTTTTGAAACTCTTTACCTTCTTCTTGGAAAAACCACAATTAAGGGAGTAAGATAGATTTCACATGTGCTTCTATAGGTCCTTACAGACTTGAACCAAAGTCAAGTCAAAGAGCATATGACCAACCTCATGGAATAAACTGTGCTCTTGAACTTATTTTAGTTCTTATAATTTTGCACCTTTTCTTATCTTCATCAGCCTTTTGTGGTGATGAGTTGCCTTTTCTATGAGCATTTGGGAAGAGTATTCCAACCCTAAAATAAAACATTTTAAAGTCTACAGATAGTATGCTTTCCAATTCTATTCTGTAGAGCCCCGGATGTTTCGCCTCTTAGAACATGCTTCTTTATAGGTGCAAAGTTATGGGATATATAGAAGAAAGCATTCATTAGAATTTTCCAGAGAATATGAACAGGAATGTCATATAGGCCCGGTGCTGAGTTGTTTGTCTACTTAGTCGCACACCACCTGGTAGGAATGGAAAAGGAAAGAGGTGGCCAAACTCTGAGAAAGGCTTTTCCTTAGAGAAGAACTCGAAGCCTAGGTGAGGGTTAATGTACAATGTCAGTGATTTAATATAAGTTGTGGTGTAGGGAAAGGACCAGGAAAATGTCCTAATTTCACATGTAAGAAGGTAGTTGCCCATTTGCAAGTTCTAGTTATGTGTGTAAAACAGAAATATAAGGTACCAAACCTATTAGGAAATAAACACAAACAAAAAAGTGGGTTTAACTTTATGTGTACTTGAGGTTGGCTTTGGATATGGATTTTCTAAAAAGTGATGTTTTATTGTTTATCATCTAATGGCTGTAAACTGTAGTACTAGAATAAAAAAAAAATTGGAAAATCAACTTTTCCTCTGCCTGGTTCACCTTCATCTTGCTTTTCTTTAGAGTTTGTTTCTTCTCCATCTTTTTTTCCCACCCATGTATAATTTCTTCCCTTGTGTCCTGCAAAGCATTTTTTTCCCTCTATCACTCCACACCTCTTCCTTGGGTTGCTTTATTTTGTGTTGTAAACTTGGTCTTCCTCCCCACCATGGCTTTTGTTTTTTATCACAAGTTCATATGGCTCACATCCAGATTGCGCCAGGCTGAGCGAGGCCGCCAGTCTGCCGAGTTGGACAACCGGCTCTTCAAGCAGGACTTCGGAGACAAGATAAACAGTCTGCAGCTGGAAGTGGAGGAGCTCACCAGGCAGCGGTGAAGAGAGGGCGCCAGGAGCTGCCAGGGTGGTCGTGGGTAATTCTAAGGCTAGCAGCAAGAGAAGGAGGGCCCCTGAGCCAGCCCTCTCCGTTCCGTCTTTGCAACGTCCTTTCTCTGGAATTAGCATTCAGGAAGCCTCGCGTATATCAGCATGCCCAAATCTTACCAACGTGCTTTGCGGTCAAAAAATGAGGAAATTAGAACCCAAGGTCCCAGATAAATAGAAAGGAATAAGAGAATTAATACCCCACATAACACTGATAAAAATAGTGTTCCCTAAATTTTTACTGTGTGCCACAAATTTTATGAAGCACTACACAGGCATTCGGTCCTAACATCTTCCCATCAACCCTGTTAGTAGGAATTGTCTTACCCCCATTTTCAGATGAAATTAATTAAAGCTCAGGTTAGATTGACAGTTCAACAAGTAAGTGGCAGCGCTTTAGAAGTCTTCTGATTCCAAGTCCTTAACCACTCTTCCATATTATCTGTCAAATGAGACTCAATTCTTTGCTGAAGCCACTAACTTTAAAGAGAACTTTGTTGTTGGATATAAAAGCACATGGCTACTGAGGACCCTATGGCTGACAGTAGAACTGGGCAGTGAACGTTAAAGAGAGACCAGCTAATTAAGATGAAATGGGACGACAGTGTTGGTACTTTCAGATTGTTTCTTGCAGAAATTTTGTAAATAGTGTCTTTTAATTGTAGTAAACCCTACTAAATGTCATTCAGTTGACTTCAACTCTTTATTAAGAGTTAATCTTAAATACTGATATTCAGAGTGGTAACTCAGGCACTGGGAGATCTTAAAGTACATCCTTTTTTTTAAAGATTGATTGATTGATTGATTTGAGAGAGAGAGAGAACATGAGCAGGGGGAGGGGCAGAGGGAGAAGCAGACTCCTTGCTGCACACAGAGCCCCACCTGGGACTCAGTCCCAGGACCCTGAGCTCATAGCTGAGCGAAAGGCAGACACTTAACCTGAGCCACCCCTTAAAGTACACTCTTAATTATCCAAGAAATATTAAACATATTAAATATTAAACATATTATCTGTATTTTAGTGTAAATGGTTTTACTATATTGTGTTTTGACATGTTAAAATCTGATTATTCATATATATCTGGTAACTTTTTATTAATCAACTATTAAATTTAATTGCTGAGCTTTAAGGAAAGGGTTTGGCATTCTTTAGAGAGTATGAGTGCAGAAATCCAAATTTTGATCCTTCTCCTCTCCCGCCCATCCCAGGCACCAGCTTGAGTTAGAGTTAAAACTGGAAAGAGAAAGAAGGTTACAAAACAACAGAAGCATCCCAGGAAAGGGATCTCAGAAGCCAGAACCCAAAACGGTAATATTTGTTATTCCCTTGGTCATTTACTTAATTTTTAGAGGCTACCTCGATGGACTGGACAGTTTTTTCTCTGGGAACACAAGCTTAATGCTGCAGCCTCGAGTATGTAGATGGCAAACCAGACCTGGAGTGAACACAAGGCTTTGATTCTCAGTCTACATCTAGATACTCTCTCTAACTTGATTTCACTTTAAGTAAGATTATTTGGGTGTGTTAACAACAACGTGTGTTCCTTGGACTTCTGCTGGCTAATATCTTTATTAACATGTTATAGTAATCCTTCCCAACTCTGAATTTCTCTTTAACAGAATTGTCTTAAATGTGGATTTGCTTCTGTATGCCTTTTTCAGAATCATGGATTTCAGTTTTAGCATACTCAAGGTACCTGTCCTGGGAAAATTAGAGCAAGAGGGAACTAGAGTTGCTTGGGGAAAAGAAAGTAATACAGAGTGTTTAAGGAACAGCGGTAGAAGTTTTTACACAACAGTCTTAGGAGAGAGACCCCCAGCTCCTCTCACGTATTGTGGTGAGAAAGCTGAAGTTGAATAAGACCATCTCTGGGACCCAGGAAATTGGAACCAACCTCTTCAAACAATAAAATCAGAAAAGTATGGAATACCTTTTCTGTCAAAGGCAAACACAGGAAAAAAGTAGCTTCTTTGTTTATATTATCTATAACAAAGCAGGACAAATGTATAAGCTTCTTATTTAACATTTTTAGAGAAAGAGATGCTATTTTGCTGGAGCGTAGCAAATAATAGTAAATAGAAATTTATTATATAGTACTCATTACCACCCATTTAAAGTGTGCAAAATACCACTCTTTTTGTAACACGCCATCTTTATTGGTTGAGTTTAGCAAACAGAAAATGTACTTAGCAGGGCTTGCAGAGATTTACTTAAATGCTTGGCCTATCTTACCTGGTTTTCCAGCGACACCTTAAGTTTCTCAATCTTAAATTGCCCTGCAGTCGGGGTTCCAAGAGTGTAAATATTGCACTAAGCTCCTTTCCTTGTCACTTAAGTCATCTAAGAATGCGCCTTCTATTTTTGGAGGCTGATGGACAGCAGCTCAAGACCGACAGCTGTGTGCGCGCGCCACAGAAAAACTTGTCACTATAAAACTGCCCAGGCCAGGCTTACGAGCATTGGCAGAAATGCAGTTTGGAACTTTACGTTGGTCCTTCAGAGTAGAAAATTCATCAAGTTGTGTCGGCTATTGTAAGTTGTCGTGACATCGGGGCAGCCGCTTGACTGAGCGTCCAGAGGGTTACCATCTGCTAGAAGTGGCAGGGCGGGGCTTTCCCAGTTTTCCAGAGCTCAGCTGGGAGTGACGGTGGAGACATTTATTTACAGAAGTAACTAAGATACCCTAAAAGCAACTGATACCTTGAGCTCACTTTGTAAATAAATCCAATATATTCTGAATTTTATTGGAACTGCAAGAGTTAAGAAGGAAAATACCTACTCTGAAAATCATTTGTTGCAAGCTCTCTCAGAATAATTTGTTAAGAAACTACTTAGAGCAAAGAATGAGGGAAAATATCTTGAAAGTTAAATTCCTTCCCTAACAAAAATGCTGCTTAGCTTTATATACCTAAGCTAAGACAGAACAGAAGAAAATGTCTGCAACATCATCACTGTTCGGCATTCTGAATAACTAACAAATTGGGCTGTTTTCTTTTGGCAGGATGGGAAGCACAAAATTCAAGAGGAAAATGTTAAACCAAAAAAGCCACTGGACGAAAGCCACAGGTGTTTGTTAATACTAACAAAGATATAAAGCTATCTTGGGGTGGTGGGAAAGAGGGAGATTTTGACATATATTGGCAGTGGCACAGACCAGACACTGACTTGTAATATTAACACTCCAGAAAGACATTTTGAAGGGGGAGTGAATAAATAGACCAGAGAACACATACAAAACCACACCCACTTAGTCCATTTTGGAAGAAAGAAGGGTGATTAAGCTGTCCTTTGACACTTCCCTGGTTAATCCCCAAACTCAAATTATCACTTCAAAGATTATTTCTCACCTTTACTGGATTGGTATCACAGAGGAACGAGGTACAAATCAAAGCAATTCTTAGGTTCTTAAATGTACTCAGGGATGACTTGTGTCCACCTATGTGCTACGTGAAAGGTAGCTCTGTTTCCAGTAAATCCTCTGAATTTCTTTGTGTCCTTTCTCTTAAGGGTCTCATCACTTGATGCCTTTTTCTTAACTCTTCATCTGATCTGCTCACTATGAAAACCATAGGATTGTTTAAGGAAGTTGACTTTTAACAATTATTTTAGCAGGTAGAAATATAACAAAATATTACACAGTGCCCCTGCATTAAAAAACAAAGGAGGTCCGACTGTATAACATTCTGGAAGAGCCAAAACCATGGAAATGGTGCTTGCCAGAGGTTCGGGGGTATGCATGGATGAGCACAGAGGCTATTTTAGGACTGTGAAAGTACTTACATGGTAGTGTAATGATAGATACACGTCCCGCATTTGTCCAGACCCCTAGAATGTACAACACCCAGAGTGAACCCTAATGCAACCTGTCGACTTTGAGTAGTTATGATGTGTTAATGTGGGTTCATCAGTTGTCATATCTTTACCCCCCTGGTGTGGAATGTTGATGGATGTTGAGGGAAGGTGGAAGGGCAGGTGAGGTATATGGAAAATGTCAGTACTATCTGCTCCATTTTGCCATGAATCTAAAACTGCTCCCCAAATCAGTCTATGATAACAACAGCAGCTGCAGCAGCAAAGGTTAGTAACAAGTAAGATACCATAGAGGGGCTTGGAGAGAACTCTACAGCCTTGGCAGCTGTCCCTGTCCAGAATGAGGGAGTGTGTCACCTGAGCGAAGTCACTGCTGGAGAAGATAAACCACACAGTCCCAACAAAAAGACTCCTTATGCAGGCACTTGACCTCCAAGGCCAGAATGATTCCAAAGCCTTTAAGTTCACTCCCTAAGAGAGCACGGCCTGATTGAGGACTAATCTTAAACGACCCTGCAGATCAGCATGGGCCACAGAAAGGAACGAGAAAGGCTGTAAAATTAACGAGGGCTTATTTCACTCCGCATAATCTCTTCTAGTCCTGTCCATGTTGATACAATAGTTGGATATTCATCCTTTCTGATGGAGGCATAATATTCCATTGTATAGATGGACCACATCTTCCTTATCCACTCATCTGTGGAAGGGCATTTTGGTTCGTTCCACAGTTTGGCTATTGTGGCCATTGCGGCTATGAACATTGGGGTACATGTGGCCCTTCTTTGTAATGCATCTGCTTCTTTGGGGTAAACACCGAGTAGTGCAATTGCAGGGTCATAGGAGAGAGACTGTGGACTCTGAGCAACAAACTGAGGGTTTTGGAGGGGAGGGGGTGGGGGGGTGGGCGAGCCTGGTGGTGGGTATTGAGAAGGGCACGTATTGCATGGAGCACGGGGTGTGATGCATGAACAATCAATCTTGTAACACTGAAAAATTAAACATATTTGGGGAGAAAAAAAAATTAACGAGGGCTTAAGAGAGCCTTTCAGAATCAGCCCCATTCCACACTAGAACCAAGCCATTTACAAACAATTAGGAGAACTTCCAAGCCAGCCTCTGATTTCAGGCCTGGGAATATAAGACAACACTATTTTATATCTATATAGCACCCTGCAGCTTAAATAGTGTGTTTCACATTCATTATCTCCTTAAAAATGTAATTCTCTAGATGATAAAACTGAGGAGCATGGAGAAGCAAGATGGCCCACCTAAGTGGTCCGTGCTTATCATGTCTTCTTTGTTGAAGTCCTTTGTTCTACGTAACAGCTACTTCCAGAGCCTGTCCTGGCCGGAACAACAACCCTAAAACACAGCCAGGTTTCTTGGGATTACGGTCCAAGGAACAGCTTGAACTCCTGGTCACGCCAGTGGTTACACTGCCCCTCAGTGGAAGAGACTCAGAGCCACTGTGGATCTGTGCTATATTATCCCCAGAACTACTTCTCCTCTTAAATTCTATTTCAAATTGGAAAAAATCAGGGTGAGCTCAGCTAGGTCTCAGAAGAAATAGTTCAACCTGAATAGGTACTCCTGTGACAATCTCATTCATTCCCCTTACCCTGATTAATTTGCTAAAGTTCACATTTTAAGGACATTGGGAAGAGGGGACTAATACAGGACATGTAATGGGTAGATTTCTATAATATAACAAAAGATAGGAAAATGAATAGCATTGGCCATTGGAGTTTTACAGTCTGGGATACAAATGCTAAACTATTTTCTTGGTAGGAAAAATGAAGCATACAATATAACTCCAAGTCTGTTTTTAAACAGGAACCGTAATGTAAGTCAAGGATCAGATTCTGTTAATACATTTAACAACCAAAATTTCCTCTCCTTGGAGGTCAAGATTAACAATTATGTCAGTCCCAACAACATAAAAGAACCATGGTACTGCTTTTTCTGTGCTTTTGAAGTGATTCACATAGAAATATAATAAGTTGCTGTTTATTCCTGTTTTTAATTTTCCACTGTAGGCCGCAGTCTCACCCTGTGGAAGAACAGGTAATCACTTCTCCCCTTCTCAGACATCTTGTATGAATTCTGGTAGTCGGCTGTACTGTTCCTAGCTATACACAGGCAACGTGGAAAGTTGGTGAATGCACAGAGGCCCCTACGGCCCACCCTTTTAACAGTATCCTTAACAAAGGCGCATTTGCCTGAAACTGTCACTGGAAGTAGCAGGGCTCTGAGCAATTTACTAAGAAAACAGCAGGTCTCACTTCTTACTTAAAATTCTTTTTGCCATACTGTGGGACCTAAGAGAGCTCACTGTATCTCTTTTTCTCTTAGTTTTCCCTTCCATAAAACAGAAAAAATACTTCTGGATCACTTGGAAATAAACAAATATAAATGGTCGCAAGATACTTTGCAAGAATAACAGGCTGTGACAACCTGCAGGAGAAAGAGGATAAATGTGGCTGTGACTGGGCCAGCCCGTCATTTATCCAGTGAGATATAAAAAAAGCCTACTGCCTTCCATTCTTGATGATACAGTAGGACAAGAGGGATGAGGCTTTTTTTAACTTTCTACTTCACACTTGTATCCTTGAATTTTCTTTTTAGAAATAAAATCATGTTGCTTTTTTATAAAAATGAAAATAGCTCCAAGAATATTGATGGGATTACTAGAGCTGTAGTAAGGTATTAGAACCATATGTAATTTGTTTCTTTAATTTCCAGGTAGTCTGTAGTGTGGTTCTATTAATTTTGTGACTAAAAAAGGAATGTTCTGCAAGTATTACTACTTCTGGAACTAAGAGAAACTAACTGGCTCAATATGTGGTTTAGGATCAACCGCTGCTCTCTGAAAAGCCACAGACGTGTCAGCTGTGCCAGGAAGATGGAAGCCGAACCAAGGTAACAGTGCTGGAACCCAAACAGGTTCTTCATAGGGATGGCCCTTTCAATAATAGGGACTTCGCTGTGTAGAGTGGGGAGAAAAGCAAAAGGAAGCAAGCAATTATAAAATACCTTTTTAAAAAATAGGGTGTCTTTTTTTTTCCCAGTCATAGTCATGTCAATAAATCCCCATTAAAATAAATATAAATAATTTTTTAAAAAATGTATAACTGTTTATTGAGTGCCTATTGTGTGGAATGTGCTATTTCACATGCTGGAGAAAGAGTAGTAAAATAAACAGAACAAGTCCCTGTTGTAAAGCTTATCAAGTCCCTGTTGTAAAGCTTATCTCCTTTGTGCCATCAGTTTATAGATGAAGAACCTTGGGCTCAGAGATTTTAAGTATATTTCTCAAATTTAGTCAGGTCATAAGTGGCAAAGCCCAGCTGCAACCTGACTTTGGCCCCAAAATCTATACTCCTCCAATACTTCATCCTGCTTAGAAGAAATCAGATATTTGGGGCGGGACGGATTCTCTGAATTATTTGGAGAATCAGCCTCTGCGAGGGAAATGAGCCCTCTCCACCGAACCCACTTGTTTCCCCCGCCCCGCATCCTCGGGGGTCTCTGGCAGAGCGCTTCCCCGGTTATTAGAATAGGCAGAGGGAAGGAACGGGTTCATACACGGGAAGCGTTCTGATAGCCAGACATTTGACTTTCTCACACTGCTGTCCCCCCGCATGTAATATACAGTGCCCATTACATTGTAGATGCTCAAGAAATGGGCAAATAACGATAAGAAACAAGTGCTTGGAAGAGATAAGGAAATGTGGCCAAATTCTAGATTGCAACCTGCATGCTGCCATTTGTGATCTTGCTGAATTTTAACAAACAAAATTATAATAGGACCTAGTCTTAAATTAGCAGAATCCGATAAAGATGAACCTGCCTCTCTAGAATTAGAATTGGAATTCTAGAAATATGTCCCAAAATAAAGAAACTGCTAATCTAATTCTGGCTTTTCTAAGCCATGCAGGATAACCGCAGTATGTCCGTGAAAAATTCCTCTCAAGCTTTCAAATACAAGTGGCCCACTACCTCTACTGCACCGTCAGGAGGTGAATTGTTTGGGAGAAAGGGGCATTATTAACGGGGGCAATTACTCTTCCCAGTCTTTATATGCAGGGGCTCTTGGAGCTCTGTGTGCACCACCCTGGCACAGCCTTACCAGTGACACTGCCAGAATGACCCACCTGCTGCCCTGTGGCATGACCGCTAAAGAGTCAGAATGCTTCGTACTGATGTCCCTATAAAGAGGACGGGGAGCTGTGCTCCTGCCGCACTGATAGCACAAAGGATGTGCTTCTAGAGCATTCCAGGAAAGCATTAAGTACATCAGTGTATCAGGAATTACACTTTCAGTTCATACTCAGCAAAATTTTTGATTCTAGGCTGGCTCCCCAGTCCATTGCTAGGCCACTCACTGCCTGCCTTATTTGGAGTATTCTTAGGTACTTACAAACTAATTTTAGAATTAGCCCACCTAAAAATGAATGTAATGAATGAAAGTATTCTAAAGATAAATTATTTGTGTGTTATATGTTCTTTGGAATTCTCTGGCACTACTTCTCTTCATTTAGATCTAAGAATGAGACAGTAAGCTTCTTTGTAGACAGATAGTGTTTGGTCAGATACTATCTGGCACCTACAAGCGTTCAGTCAATACTTGATTAGGCATTGAGCATTTTCTGTATTTGGCCTTTTATATCCCATGCAGCTGTATGCTCTGCCCTTCTATTCCCCACCTGACCTCCCTCTTCTCCTCGTAGAATGTGTGTAAGAACTGCAGAGGAACTTTCTGTAATGCCTGCTCAACAAACGAACTGCCTCTTCCTTCAAGTATCAAGCCTGAGCGAGTTTGCAATCCCTGCCACGAGCATCTGATGAAACAGTACTCCACCAGCCCATCGTAAGACTGGGAGCCACGGCCTGGACCAGGGTCTCCACCCATGTTAGATGTCAGGATCTCCTAGAGCCCAGAACTTAGACTCAACTCCAGCATTGATAGGAATGATTTAAATAAACCAGGTCCAGGGAGAAAAGGCAGTGGTTGGGGGTGCCGGGAAGGTTTGCTCACTCTCCCTAATGGCTGTATGAATAAAAGTTACTCAGTTGAGCCTCTCTTCTAAATCTAAACAATCACACCTTTGAAGGCTTTATTTTATAGCAGGTCTTTGGAGGGGCTATTCATTTTTATGAATAGTGATAATACTGGCATGGACATAATAGGAGAGAGAGTCCATACAGATAAGAAAAAAAAAATAGGAAAACGATCATCTCCTTCTATTACATTCGCAGATTCAAGGGGGAAAGATAAATGTTAACTGAGATCAAAATGATAGCTGTTTTCTATTATCCCCATGTGCTGCTAGACATAAACAGTTTCCTCTTCACCCCCACTAACTACCTCTTTAAAGTATCTCTACCAAACTGTGAACCCAAACTCAGGGAAAAGAAATTAAAGAGTAATATAAATTTTGAATGTACTTAAAACAATGTAATTTATTATAGTTTCAGGCAGGACCAGAAAGGTCTTGGCCTTACAAGTGTTTTCAGTGTCAGAACAAGAGGAACATTTGCCATTTCTCCACTTAATGACTTCAAAAGTAAATATCTGCCCTTTTCAGAATGTCCTCCTGCAAAATAAAAGCCAACTCCCTTCCTAGGCCTTCCCTACTCTCCCAAGTCATAATGAAAATTGTGTTTTAAAGATAGGGTTTGAGTTTTGCAAATAGGAGGTATTGAAAGCAAAGGTTAGCCAGGTGTAAAGTAAAACAATTTTAATTTGTCAATGGCTGAGATCAGTTAGCTCAGAATATTTATTAAATTTTCTTGAATAGGGGTACCTTTCTCTGAGCCAAGAATTAGAACTGGTAGACAGGTTTCGTGGAAAGTGTGATACTTAAAACATCTCTTCATAACAAACCCTTTGGGGAAAAGAGGGGGAAGTGCATTCCACAAGAGAAGGAAAACAGTGGTATGTGCTAATTTGATTATGTTACATGTGTCTAGATTGTTGATTCAGATTAAGACCTAAGAAGATATGGATTCTGTAACTGGTTTAGAATTCTGGGGTAGAAACATCCTGGAACCATGATACTTGATAAATTCTCCTCAAAGGGGTTATAGCCTGGGAAAGAGTTGTTATTCCAGAAGTCTGGCCTGTTACATGGTGAAGCTGAGCTTTTAAGAGTGCTAGGGAAAAATAAAATCTAATAATCCTAGCCTAGGTTGTTGACTGTTTTTTTTTTCCCTTTAAATAATATCGTGTGTGTGATTCTTCATCTTATATTAGCCATTTACATATTCTCAGTGCTGTTCTAGGTGCTACAGGTAATGTGGGGAATTATCCTAAATTACCAAAAACTATTTTATAATTAGTTTTGAATCAAATTGAAAAGAGGCAGCTCTGTACCTGCAATGTGAGGACGAGTAAGTAATTAGCCACTTGAGATTTTATTGTGAATTACACACAAAGCTATATAGGCTTTTTCTTTTTTTTTTTCCAACAAAATGCCATAGATCTCTTAGTGCAGCTGTCCACAAAAGCAAGGGAACCAAATCATTAATGCCTTGACTTCATGTTAGTTCTATCTTCCTTAAAAATTGTGCTTTTCACTATTCACAGTATAGCATCAACAAGAATACCATTCTTAGGAATAAACAACCGAAGAGGCAAAAAAAAAAAAAAAAAAAGAGTTGTACACTGAAGACTACTGAACATTGCCTAAAGAAATTAAAGATCACAACAAATGGGAGGACACCCCATGTTTTTGACTTGGAAGACAATATTGTTAAGATGTCAATATTACTCAAAACCATCTACAGATCCCATGTAATCCTATCAAAAATCCCAATGTTTTTTGCAGAAATAGAAGCACCCATCCTATATTCATATGGAATCCCAGGGGACACCCAAATAGCCAAAATAATCTTGAAAAAGAACAAAGTTGGAGATCTCATTTCTCACGTCAAAACTTGGTACAAAGCTACAGTATGGGAGCATCAAAACAGTATGGTAAAAAAAATAGTATGGTACTGGCTTAACAACCTAGACCAATGGAATAGGAGAGCTTAGAAATAAGCCTTCATATATATGGTCTAATAATTTTTGAGCAGGGTGCCAAGACCAGAAGGGGCTTGAAAGATAGTCTTTGCAACAAATTTGGTGAGAAAAGTGGATGTCTACATGCAAGGAAAAAAAAGTGGGACCTCTACTACAACATACACAAATATTAACTCAAAATTGTTCAAAGATGTAAACAAGCTAGAACAAGAACTAGGGGAAAAAAAACAGGAAAAGATTCGTGATACTAGATTCAGCAATAATTTATTGGGTAAGACACCAAAAGCACAGACAACAACAAAACATGGATTGGATTTTGATCAGAATCGCGGAGAAACTGGAACTCCTGTGCGCTGTTGGTAGGCGCACGGCCACTGCAGAACATTATGACAGTTCCTGAAGAGATTAAAATCACCAGGTAATACAGCAATTCCCTCTCGGGGTATGCTATACTCAAAAGTGAAAGCAGGGACTCAAACATATTTATACAACTATGTTCATAGCAGCATTTACAACAGCCAAAAGGGGAAGCAACCCAAGTGTCCACCAACAAGAAACAATGCGGCAGATACATATAGTGGAGTAGTACTCAGCCTTAAATAGGAAATTCTGGCGCATACTACTACACAGATGGATCCTGAGGACATTGCAAGTGAAACAAGCCAGTCATAGGACAGATAGGACTCCACTTGTGTGAGGTCCCTAGAGCAGCAGAATTCAGACACAGTAGAATGGTTGTTGCCAGGGATTGAGGGAAGGGGGAAGTGGATACAGAATTTCAGTTGGGGAAGATGAACATGGGTTTGCACACAGTTCTGTCTGCTGAGAGGGTCTAGAAGCCAACACTCGGTAGCAGTGGGTACAACCCAATATCCAATCTTTCATTAGAAACTAAAGGTTGGTGTTTGTTTTTTAAAGATTTTATTTGACAGCACTGCAGGGGGTGTGGCAGGCAGGTGAAGATGGGAGAAGCAGGCTCACCACTGAGCAAGGAGCCCGATGTGAGCTCAAAACCAAGACCCTGGGATCATGACCTGAGCCAAAGGCAGAATGCTTACCTGACTAAGCCACCCTGGTGCCCCTGAAGCTTGGTTTCTAACACCATTATCCATTAAAAGGAACCAGGGCTCTTTGAAGAAATGGCTGATGCGAGGTCTGGGACATCTTTTAATGCCAGAAAGTAAGTAGCATAAAAACCAAGGGATGGGGGACATTGAAGGGATACGGTGGCCAATAAAAAGCTCCCAGTGGTCAAAGCCGAAATAGTGTGAGCAACAAAATACTGTAGTATGAGGTTATAAGCCAACGTACAAAATATCTGAGCTCACATTGATATAAAAGATTAGAAATAAGTGAGGAAAAAGTGCCACATCTAGACAGAAAATTTCCAAATGATTTTGTAGCTACTATTTCTTCAAGATGAAGCTTAACTTTCCCCCTCTTGAATGTGGGCTGTGCTTAGTAACGTGCACAATATAGAAATTACAATTTAAAAAAAAAAAGTACAATATAGAAAATGAAAAAAAGGGACTGAAAAAAGGGTGGCTCAGTTGCTTAAGCCGCTGCCTTCAGCTCAGATCATGATCCTAGGGTCCTGGGATCGAGTCCCGCATCGGGCTCCTTGCTCAGCAGGGAGCCCACTCCTCCCTCTGCCTCTGCCTGCCACTCTGCCTACTTGTGTTCTCTCTCTCTCTCTCTCTCTGACAAATAAATAAAAACTCTAAAAAAAAAAAAAAGGAAAAAAGGAAATTTATAGTCACTCAGCAAACACTATCTTGGCCGGGTGATCAAATTTCATGTCAGTGGTAAGTCACGCTGAAAACATGAATCTTTCATAAGATGTAGTGAAAATGGGACCCTTGTGTTCTTCCTCCCCAAATCCTGTGACGCCAATGTAACCATGAGAAAAACCTCAGAAAACTCCAACTGAAGGACATTCTACAAAATACCTGACCAGTCAAGACACCTTAAAATTGTCAAGATCGTCAGAAACAGAAGTCAGAGGTTAAAGAGACATGATAACTCAATGTATTGTGGTATCCTGGAACAAGACAGATAAGAGGGAAAAGCCAATAAAATCTAAATGAAGTGTGGAATTTAGTTCATGGCAATGTACTAACACTAGTTGTGACAAACACACGGTGGCAATGTAAGAGGTGAACAATAGTGAAACTAGATGAGCTACATATAGGAATTCTGTTTTTCCAATATTTTTGTATACCTAAAACTACTCTGAAATTAAGTTTACTTAGGGGCACCTGGCTGGTTCAGTCAGTGTGGCATGCATACCTTGATTTCAGGGTTATGAATTTGCACCCCACATTGGGTGGGGAGATTAAAGAAAAATAAAGTCTAAAAAAAAATTCCTTAAATTAAAAAAGGGTACTTTCATACTGATAACTATGGGTCCAACCTTATTGAACTTAACTCCCTAAATGCTGTTTCTTTCCAAACAGAATTTTCCTCAGAATGAGGATTTTAAGTCAGATTTATAGCTCAGTGTAAGTCAAGTTAATAAAAATGTATGATGAAACTCTTAAAAGAGAATTTAACCATTCTATGAAAGGACCCCAGGTATGGACTAGATTTTAAAATAGTTCTTGGGACCACTGTCTATTATAGCCTCATTTTAGCTTTGTTCAACAGAAAATGTAGGCCCTTTTTAAAGAATTGTATTTCAGGAGTGACCATGTTTTGATATATAGTAAAACACCTTTCAAATAACTTAGCCTAATATATCCCCTTAACGGTCCCTTAAGTCATTATCTTAAGGATTCTTAGATATTTGTTGGCTTGGGGATTTGTCAATTATTGAATCTTCTATTCTCAACATCCCTGAGGACAATTAATTTTGTTAACACATTACTTTTGTATACAGAATTTTGTATGCATGTCAGCCTTCCAAATCAGAAATTAAATATCTGGCATGTACAATTTTTACACCTAGAATAAAAGGCAAATTTTATTCAAAGATAGCATGTCAATTGAAACAAAATTAGTTAAAAAATACAGCCAGTGACCAATTGTAAGCATTGCTGAAGATGTCAGAGTCCTAAGACTTAATAATTAAGCTTGGTGGGGCGCCTGGGTGGCTCAGTTGGTTGAGCGACTGCCTTCGGCTCGGGTCATGATCCCGGAGACCCGAGATCGAGTCCCACATCGGGCTCCCGGCTTCTCGGGGAGTCCGCTTCTCACTCTGACCTTCTCCCTTCTCATATTCTCTCTCACTCTCTTTCTCTAATGAATAAATAAAATCTTTAAAAAAAAATAATTAAGCTTGGTAAAGAGAGCACTCAGACCTCCAATAGGCAGATAGGATAGAAAAGCTATAGAAGTTCTCAGGCAGCAACATTGCCTTACCATTTGGGGGTGCTGCTTTCTGACACAATAACATCATTCATATTCAATTATAAGGTCTGTCAAAAATAATTTATTCTTGTAAGTTAAAGTAGGCTAAAAATTAGCCCAATATTATAACTTGTATTGCCCCATTTGCTTTCTTAAGAAGACAAAGAAATGAATGATATATATAAAAAAAAGAAATGAATGCTATTACAGCCAGCCTATCAGAAATTGTGAATAACACAGTTTGTCTTTAACTCTTGGTCTTTATTCTCAAATGTCATTGTCAAGTAACACAAAGAAAGGTTGAGAGCCTCTTTGGTTCAGTTAGGACGAAGTATGTTTTAGGATCACAGGTCTTTGAACATACTTGTGAAATTTCACCTGTGGACTTCAAATTCAGTCTGGATCATTTTAAAGACATTTTCTTAAATGTACCATAGTGATCCTTGTGAGTTTCACTGAGTCCATTCACATTCTAGTCTACATTGGCTTCCATGTCTTTTCACCAGGTACTTTCAAAATCATTTCACTGTAATGACCTAATTCTGACACAAAACCTAGCAGCCATAATAAGGGAGATTTAAGAGTTGCACCACACAGGGGTGCGTGGATGGCTCAGTTGGTTGAGCATTGAGCTCTTGAATTTGGCTCAGGTAATGATCTCAGGGTTGTGAGATCAAGACCCATGTCACACTCCACATTCAGCATGGAGTCTGCTTGGGATTCTCTCTCCCTCTCTTGCTGCCCCTTCCCCACTCCTAAGTTCCCAAAATAATAAATAAGAATTACACCACATAGGGACACCTGGGTGGCTCAGTTAGTTAAGCATCTGCCTTCAATTCAGGTCATGATCCTAGGGTTCTGAGATAGAGTCCCGCATCAGGCTCCCTGCTCAGTGGGGAGCCTGCTTCTCCCTCTGCCTGCTGCTGCTCTCTCTCTCTCTCTGACAAATACATAAAAGAAATTTAAGAATTAAAAAAAATTACACCACATAAAAATAACTTCTGCCATGACAAGCAAACAAAATATCAAAACGCTGAGGGGAAAGGTTATTTAGTTAGCTCCTTGCAACAATTAAGGGCTCCTATTAAGAAAAAAAATCAAATATAATAGAAAAGTGGTCAATAAACATCACAGAAAGGCAATCAGCAAAATTTAGGAAACCTCTACAGGTTAACCTTATTTCTTCAAATAAAGGCAAAAGAAATGGAAGGGGAAACATACAGATTAAAAGAAATAGCAGGCACTTCATGTTCACTAAAGAAGCTATTTGTATGGCCAATAGCTTATGAAAAAATGTTCAACATTATCAATTGTCATGAACAGCAAATTAAAACCACAATTAAATAACCACTACACACAGAATGGCTAAAATTATAAGCTGGCACCAAACGGTGAGGATGTGGACCTACTGGAATGCTCATATTGTTGGTTTTACAAAATAGGATAACCACTTTAGAAAAAAGTATGTCAATTTCTAGTAAAATTAAAAATACATCAATCTTACAACTCAGGTTATTCAACTAAGTACTACCCAAAAGAAATTAAGATGTAGATTCACAAAAAGGCTTGCACAAGAATGTTCATAGCAACTTTATTCATAAGAGCCAAAACTAGAAACAGCCCATTATCCATCAGTTGTTCTTCTAAGTGAGACGTTAAACTGTGGTATTTTCCTACAAAGGAATACTACTCGGCAATGAAAAAGGAACAAAGAGCTGAAACATATAGATGAATCTCAAAACATGCCGAGTTAAACTTTACACAAGAATACATACTGTGATTCCATTTAAATGAAAGTTCTAGAATAGGTCAACTAATCTATGGTAAAAACAAAATTCTAACAGGAAAAAGCGATGGGGGAGGTGCAGGACTCAACTAGTAGAGAAATTCTGGGATGTGGTGGAAATGTTCCATAGCTTGCCAGAGGTTTGTTACACGGTTGTACATTAAAACTCATCACGTGGTAGGTACCCTTAACATTTGTTCACTGTAAATTTTACCTCAAGAAAAAAAACTCTTAACAGTATGTTTTTCAAAAAGCTTAAGAGTTAGGTATGTCTACAACTTTGATATCTATAAAGAAAAAAAGATTGATGGATGCACAGATATGAAGTATGACAAAATATTATTTGTAGAACCTAGGTGTAGGTGTATATATGTTTATAATTTAACTATTCTCTATACTTGAAGTTTTTTATTTAAAAAATGTTAGAGCAGTGTCATAATAACCAACTGCAATGTACGGACTGTTTAGATCCTGATTCAAATAAAACTTTTTAAAAAATTACTTTTCAGAAAGATATTTGTGATAAGAAATTAGTATTTTTAAGAATGGTGGGGGTTTAAGTCCTTTTTTAAAAAAGAGATGTATACTGAAATATGTTCAGATAATATGATGCTATGTCTTAAAGATTAGTATGAGGAGGAAAAGTAGACAGGGATAATAAAAGGGGAAAAAATGGAGATAGGATATGAAGTCAATTCATAGAAAAGGAAATCCCAGAAGTCTTAAACATGAAATGCTACCTCCTAAGAGAATACCACTGTGGGTTTTTTTTAAACCAGTCAAATTGGTAAACAGATTGCTAATATGCTATGGTGAGGCTGTGGGAAAATGGGCACTTGCATTGCTGGTGTAAACTAAGAAAAAACAATTATTGATACAAGTTTAATTTTAGATATAAATTACAAGTGCACATACTCTGACCATTTATCCTAGAGAAATTTATGTATGTACAAAATGACATAAATTTATACAAGATAATTCATTTCAGCATTACAATAGCAAAAAATTGGAAACAATTCACCTGTTCACCAGTAAGGGACAGGTTAAATTACGTATATCCCTACTGTACATTTTAAAAAATGAGAGGATTTTATATATGGATATAAAATGATCTTTGGGATGTATTAAATGGAAAAAAATGGCACAGAACAGCATGTATAGTTATGTGATAATTTATATTTTAAAAAGAAATGAAAATGTATATTAAATATTTGGTTATCTACACAGTAAATATCACTGGAAGTTTACCTGTAAATTGATGACAGGGTTGCCTGAATAGGGGAACTAAGTGGCTAAAGTATAGGATGGGAGGGAGACTTCACTGTATACCCTTTCATATCTCTTAAATTTTATTTTGTTCAAAAAATAAAATATAAGCAATTTATAAATTACCCCACCATTTATTTTCATATCATCAAGGTTTAAGAACCAAACTGAACCTTCCTATATCCCTGTCCTAAAATTCAGTAAGAAAACCACCTAACTAAAAAACTGGGCAAAAGCTCTACGCAAACATCTCACCAGAGACAATATGCAGATACAAATAAATATATAAAAAAGATGCTCACTATCTTAGGTCATTATGGAATTGCAAAATAAAACAAGATAACCAGTAAACACCTATTACAATAGCGCAAATTCAAAACACTGACAACACCCAATGCTGACAAGAACGAACTGCTGCAGAATTCTCATTCCTCACTAGTGGGAATGCAAAATGACACAGTTACCTTGGAAGAGTTTGGCAGTTTCTTACAAAGCTAAACATAGTCTTACCATATGATCCAGCAATCGTACTCCTTGGTATTTACCCAAATGAGTGAATTCTTATGTACACACAAAAGCCTACACATGAACGTTTATAGCAGCTTTATTCCCTTCCTACAAACCTCAGATTGAGGGAAAATGTATTCCTACTACATGACAGCATTTTTTTAAAGCCTCTGGAATTTAGGCCTGCCTCTACATTACAGCAGAGATACACCATTCTCCTCCATAATAGAGGCCCTGCCAGTTCAATGTGAATGCTTTCACAGGTTTTAGGGGAAACTCTTAAAACAATGGTATGTTTTAAATTATAAAAGGAATAGGGGAAACACTCCTAATGAGAATCTGTTAAAGGACTTTTCGTGGCAGAGGATGCTAATTCAACATGCTGACTCATAATAAGCAGGGCTGACATGCTGACTCATGGCCATAGCCTCAAAATGGCCTGTGGCTATAAGTGGCCTTCTCCAGCTTCCTCCTCCCTGCACCACAGTAGTAAGGATTTAGAGCCTCTCACTCCACCATGGATTCAGTCTCCCTTCCCACTGGCAGAAGCCTCATTCATCCAGGCAAAGGGACAACTCTGGTTCTGCTTCAGTTCTCTGATATCAGTGAGTGTATCTATCAGATCATTATCTCCAGCAATCTCCTTCTTGGTATCTATATGCTAGTTATCAAAGATCCCTTCTCCCCCGCAATTCCAGTAGCTAGCCGCAAGATGGGTAACCTGTCCGTATCTAAACTGTATTTTTTACAGCTTTATCACCAAAGAAATTATAAAGATACAAAGGACCCAAACACAAAAGCAAAATTCACCATCATTACTTCTTTCAATAGCTACTGATAATACACAACCCAGTCTTGTCAAATTTTGGGAGGTAGAAGTATGTCTTTTGATTGGATGGAAAGAGTACTTTTAATCTATTATGTACTTTTCTTCTCCTTCCAGTAGCTACATTTGCCTTCTCAGCAATCATTCATTTACTAAATTATGCTATAACGTACTAAAGGAGTAAAGTATATGAATTCATAAGATGACTCCCCAAGAATGGCCACCTTTTCCACTGAGCACTCAGCCACTAGTGTGGCAAGACACCCCTTGCCACCTTCATGCTTACCCACCATGTAACATCTTAATGCTTTTGCTCTCATTCTTTTCCTGGAGATGTACAAATGAAATTCATGAACTTTAAAGTAATTGCAAATGAATTAATTTCTCACCAACCCCAATCCCAACAGTCCTTATAGATTTTTTCCATTGCAAATTAGATACCTACTGCTAAACAGAGGAAAGATCACATTCTAATAGATCACACAGCTACAGACACCATTTCTGATAGCTTGGTACACTCAGCCCTATATGAAAACACATTTCTGCTAAGTAGTAATACTGAAGATGTTTAGATTAATGAAGTCACTTTCATATGGGATGATAAAAATACTAACGAAAATTACAATTTCTTCTCATACTATACCAGGATTTGATGTAACAAAAATATATTTGGCTGATACACACACTTCAAAATAAATACTCTTAGGTAATCTGCAGCCTGAAATAAGCCTTCATTTATTGACTACTCACAGTACAGTGATTTCACATCTTAGCTGATAATCAAAGATGGTTATGTATTAAGTGAGAGAAGACGTCATCTCTCTTCCAGATATCACCTCTCAGAAATCTGGGCTAATTCAATTTTAAGAACTAGAATTGTATCTCCTGGTAACTATGTGGCAGTCGTCACCCTGAGAACAGGAACAAGGCAAAGAAAGTATACAGGACTTTGATTCTCCTACACAGGTGCACATAAAGTTAGTTTATTAAGGACTACATTTTGAAGCCAGCCATTTTGATCCAATATTTAAATAACGAGCTGTTTAATATTAAAGCAGAAGGTACCGTCACAATGTGACAGAAGTACAGCTTTATCCATAAACCCTTCACACAGTTATACATTAAATGCTATTTTTACTTAAGCAAGGCACCCCTACTTGTTCTAAAATATGGGATGTGCTATCCCACTGAAAAAGCAAATGAGGAGACAGATTTTTTTTTCCTCTCAGGAGCTGGTTTAAATTCAAGTGAAGTCATTAATGTCCTTACCAGTCAGGATTGACATGTCACTTCACAGTTTGAGACTAACAAACACCCTCAAGGTTTACCCACAATCAAAAAAAATTGGGGAGTGAGTGTTCAAAGAACTTTTTAAGACTAGAACTCTCTCCTTAAGGATACAGGCACCAAAGTCAAATGCCTTTAGCACAAGGCTTAGAAAGGCAAACATTTCTAAAGACATAAAACTGCCAAATTGTTGTCACTTACACTCACTAACCTGCGGTACTTATTTTTTGTTGTCTTTTTTTTAAATTTCTACCCTACCTAAGTAATCTAATACACCTAAAATTAAAACTATCCTGCCAAATCTTAATGATTCAAAGGTCTGAACCCTTCCTTGCTTTGGTGAGTATTTGGTTAAAATAAATCAGTATTTCATTCCAGAGAAGTTTTACATCAGAGCCTTAATTCATCGGCAAAAAGACAAAACCTCCAACAGATCATTTGTAAAACAGGAGAAAGACTTTCAAGGACAGTGCTGAATAAAAATATGTAGTCTTTTCATTGGGTAACACATCTTCTAAGAAAACAAATTGTTTACTCATATATAAGAGAAACCAGATTTTTAAATCAGATCTTGAACAGATTAAACAAAAATTTTTAATTTGTGGTTTATTTCATAATTCCAAACTGAATCTTTCCTTTTCCTTTCTAAACAGTCCACTATGTAATCTTATAAGCAATTAACCCAAAACCCCAAATCCTTTCTCTAGCAGTTGCTGCTACAAAACTGGAACTTTATATTCCACGTCCAAGAAAGATGTGCAAATGAAATGCTTCTTGCTTCATCCTGAAAATAAAAAGAAAAATGTTGCACTCAACATTTTGACTCAAAATGAAAAAGTAGTGCAAAATAAATAAAAGAAAAAGTGTTACCATACCATACTCTTTCCCAGACCATTCAGAATTACAAATTTAATAATTTTTTTTTTTAAGTGGGCTTCACAACCAGCGTGGACCCCAACGAGGGGCTTGAACTCACAACTGTGAGATTGAGACCAGAGCTGAAATCAAGAATTGGACACTTACCCAAATGAGCTACTCAAGTGCCCCAATACTTTTTTTTCTGATTTAGGGCAAATCCTTTTAGTGACAAATCCATTAAGTTACAGTGAGGAAAATTAGGCATTAGTGTTTAAAGCCTGGTATGAAGACAAATTTTCAGAGTTGAGCACAAAATATATTTTACATAGACTTTAGTGACTATTTAACATCACAAGATTGTGGGACTTTATATCCAAAAATAGCCTATGACAACTACAGTAAAGAAATGCCTCATGTATTTCCAATAAATCATTACATTTAACTATCTCAAATGCACCACTACAAATAGAAAAATGATTGTAATACATTAAAAGATTTTATGGGGAAATAAAAAATACCACATAACATTTAGTCAAAGGAGGGGACATCGAAACATTCAGAAGATTTGTCACATATTAAATTAACTCTATGAAATTGTGTACTTCCTAGGACGAACAACTACTTTCATAACACTTTCTTAGGAAAGAGATGGGTGGTACATTAAGGGTAGATAATAATGATATACCCTAATTTCAAATGTATCATTTTAAACATTTTAGTATCTTGGAACTGAGGAAATGTGTTTAAATTTGATAAGAAGAAAGCATATATAAGCACATTTTCAACATAATTTATAAATATTAAAGGTAAAAAATTATTTTTAGGCACACAGCAGGATGAACATTGGGGATGATGCCAAAAGATTCTATATGGGAAAAATACCCAAAGCCACTATTCAATCATAATGAATCCTATTTCCCAGGAGATTTCCATTTCTTATTTTGATTAGTCTGATCATTATTAAGGGCCACCTGAGTAGCTCAGTCGGCTGAGTGACCAACTCTTGATTTGGGCTCTGGTCATGATCTCAGGGTCCTGGGTTGAAGCTCTGCATCAGGCCCTGTGCTCAGCACAGAGTCTGCTTCTCCCTCTCCTTTTACTCCTTGCCCTGCACACACATACATACCTCCTCTCTCTCAAAAGAATGTTTTTCACCACATTACAAATTAATGAGTTAATGCTTAATTTTATCAATTGAAAATAATTCTCACAATTTTAACTCTTAAATTTACCTTATTGAGTCCCTGGAAGTCTTATTTTCCCTTTGGACATGAATTCAGGAACAATTCAATATATCTATGATCTGAGAATGACAAGAAAAGATTCATTTTAAGAAACTGAAAACGGAGAAATACTACTATAAATTTTCTCATAGTTCAGACAGCAACTCAAACCCTTTGCCCATTTCCTAATTAAAAACAAAAATGAAATTTAAAAAACGAGCAAAAAAACCCCTACCTTTGTATAGAAATATGCAGGACAATTAGCAAACCAATGCTTTTCAGTACAAATAGTGTTTTGCCCTTTTTAACTTAGAAGTATTAAAAGAGCAGGTTTTCCCAAAGAAAAAGTCTAGGCAAACTCCAAAACAGAGAAAGGTGAGGACAAACACCAGAACTGACGATGAACACCATGGGCAGCACTTACGAACATGGGACCGATCCTTGAGCATAGCTGCAACGGCGTCCTCATGGGTATCGAAGTGCACGTCCGCTTCTCCAGTGGCCTTCCCATTAGAACTGTATTCCATGGTGATTCTAACAGGCTTCAGCGGAGCAAAGAACTAAACAAACAGAAGAAGCCAAAAGGAATATAATGGTACTGGGTCTAATTTCTGGCAGTCTTGAGGCTCTGCATTTTTGTTTCAGACTCTGATTCATACACCCAAGAAATTGTTTTTAGAAAATCTCTTTAAGCAACAAAGTAGTTACACATCTACCACGTCTTCTGGCTTTTCTGATCCTCTGAGAACTCAAGGTTATATTTCAACTATCTGTTCACAAAAAAAAACTGTACAATATACAATACACCAAGAATGCTCAAACTTTCTTATGCCAACAAGGACCGCTTTTATTACTCCTTTCACATACATCCCTGTTTCTAAAGAGCGTCCATCTTTCATTTCTTAATAAGTCATTTTTACATCAGATATGTACCTGCTCACCAGTTTTTTTTTTAAATTCCTTTCTCAAAATTAGATAATCCTAACCAAAAAAAAAAAAAAAATAGGGAATCCTGATGAAGAAGGCTATAAGCTTCTAAGTATTTAGGAGCATGGGGATTCTTGTTTAGTATGTAACTGCCTGCCCTGTGACAAATTCCCTCTGGGTCTCAGTATCCTAAACTCAAAAATGAGTGAGATGAACCAATTTAAAAAAAAGCTAAACTTTCTTACTTTGAATAGAAAAGCTGTATCATATTATTTTATATCTACAAAATCCTCTTATCATCATACATTTGACCTTAAAATGTAATAAAACCCACACTTCTCAGCTGAAGAAAATAAGACAAGCTTGCACAACAAAGGAGATGCCTGCCACCTTACTGTCCAAAAATAGTTCAGAAATAGGATATTTTCTTTTCTATCTTTCCCAAGTTAATATACATTTAATTTTAGAATTTTTGTTCAAACCTATTGAGATTGGATATCTTACTGCCACACACGTTTATAATGTCTTGGGCATTAGCTTGGAAAGGCAATCCTCTCATGTGGACAAAATGTAGTGAAGATGTAGTTCCAAAATCAACAGCCTCTGGAAGCTTTTCTGACATCTCCTTAGGCAATTCTGAGAAGTGGAACAAAAAGCACTGTCAGTAATAGAAGAGCTTTAAGAGTTATTAACAGATTATAATTAGGTATGACCTTTATATCAAAATCCTCAATTCTTCTTGAACCAGAAAGGAAGGGCTTTAATTTTAAAAGCAAAAATGTTCTAAAATTTCTGCCACCTAACAATTATCACCTGAACACCCATGAAGATTTAGTGCAAAGATTTAGTGCCTCAAACCATTACAAGATTACACAAAAACAGATCTTTCTATAAGAACAGAGAGAAGGAAAAATAATTATGAGTGACAAAAAAGGTAACAAACTTTCTGAGTTATATGCACTTAAAAAAAAAGAATAAATATGGTAATGGGATAATCCTATGGCACAGGTTTAAAGATTTATTTATTCGACAGCGAGCGTGCACCCCAAAGTGGAGTGGGGGTGTGGGGGGAGGGTAGAGGGAGAAAGAATCCTGAAGCAGACTCCCTGCTAAGCTTGGAGCCCAACCCAGGGCTCAATCCCAGTACCCTCAGTCACAACCTGAGCAGAAATCGAGTCCACCGCTCAACAACTGAGCCATCCAAGCACCCCACCATGGCATGAGTTTACAAAAGATTTATCAAACTTCAAAGATTCCATGTGTGGCTTTGGGGTTAGGAATCAGAGGAATAATTAAATACAGAGGCTAACAAAACTTTTACTTTAGTCAATATTCCAGTCTCTGACTACTCTTTTCTCACCTTAGTTTAAATGTTGACATTTTACATTTTTTTATATTTGTGCCACCCAGCTTTTTATACAGAATCGACAAAAATGATTATATAAAAAAACTTTACGAAATAATTAAGCCCTTCTGCATATATTTGAAGTACATACTACACTCAAAGACAAATAAATCTTCCAACTCAATTCCCTGGTCCTATAGTCTAATAATTCCATACAACACGGTCATAAAAAAATATTTTAAATATCAAAACATACAAAATAGATCCAATAAGACTCAACAAGATGCAGGTCCTTACCTATTTCCTTCTCACTTTCAAAAGTTGTCATGGGTCGAATATCCTCACTTACTTCATGTTCTTCAAAGACCATTTCTGGCTCAGTTATATACTTAGCAGTAGGAGAAGATGTCATTTTCTTTCCCTTATGAGAACCAACATGTGTTCGGACTTCATTCCTTCTGCTTGGAAATATCTCTATATACCTATATCAGAAAAAAAGTGAACAGACACAAATAATGCAAAGTAACTTTACACTGAAGTCATTTAAAATAATACATATATAATATTTCCAACAGCTTATGAAACAAAGTGTCCAAAGATAACAGATGAGGAAAAAAGTAAGACCAGATATAGATATTAGTCCATGAAAGTATTCTCAACAGAACATGTCAATGATTTAATCCCCCCACTCCTGCAAAAGGTAACAAGCTTTCTTCATAATCATTTTAACAGTATTTTCTATTCTATTTTACTTTGTGAGAACAACTATGCTAAAACTAATTGTGTGTATGAAAATATCTGGTAAGAAGGGCTTTGTTTTTTACCGTTGGTTAACTATTCCTTAAAGCCTTACAAGTCAATTCTATGAAAATCAACGTTATCTGTGTAAGATATTAAACGTCAGAGTATAGGAGGAGCTAAAATCCTCCAGAACTTCAATGAGACACCAAAGAGAATTCATGAACTAAATGTCAATTCTGACTTGCTATCTGCTTGGCAGTGGAATTATCTATTAAATCCAAGCTTCTGAATCCAGTTTTTTCTCAATACTGTGTTTCCAAATTAGGTTATTAAGCTTGAATTACAAAAGTCATTTGTATTTACAGATCTATAAAGATTAGATAGGCACCATTTCTTAATTTACTGAAGAGATTTATACATTGCCATAATGTTCCCACATAAAAACCTAACACTAATCTGTTCTAAGACGTAAGAAAACGTGAAAAGTACTAAAAGAAAATGGGAGAAGAGGATACTTTGCATATACATTTTTTTTAAAGATTTTATTTATTCATTTGACACAGAGAGATCACAAGTAGGCAGAGAGGAGGCAGGCAGGGAGCGGGCGGCGGGTGTGGGGGAGAAGCAGGCTTCCTAGCCCGATGTAGGGCTCGATCCCAGGACCCTGAGATCACGACCCAAGCCGAAGGCAGAGGCTTTAACCCACTTGAGCCACCCAGGTGCCCCTGCATACACATTTTTATTTAAAAAAAAAATGTCATAATCACCTCTGAATCAATTCTATACATAGATCCTGAAATACATGGCTTTAAAATGGCTTTTCATTTTGTTTTAAACTTCAACAGAGCCAAATAAGAGCCAGAAAGCAGCAAACCAGCAATCTAAAATCTGACACTTTTGAGTACTCCAAATTTGACACAAATGAACCCATCTAACACTATATGCATCCAATGTGATGTGATATGCAGTATACAGCAATACCTATAGTGGAGTATCTCTATCAAAATGTCGACCCAAATCAATTCGAGACTTTAGTTTTAACTTCCCATTTTCAAGAAATAATAGAAGAGGGGCGTCTGAGTGGTTCAGTGGGTTAAAGCCTCTGCCTTCTGCTCAGGTCATGATCTCAGGGTCCTGGGATTGAGCCCCACATCGGGCTCTCTGCTCGGCAGGGAGCCTGCTTCCTCCTGCCTCTCTGCCTGCCTCTCTGCCTAATTTGTGATCTCTCTCTTTGTCAAATAAATAAATAAATAAATAAATAAAATCTTAAAAAAAAAAAAAAAAGAAAAGAAATAATAGAAGATTCAAAGGAACAAAGTGACACCATAAAGAAGCAATAAGATCAACATAAAACATGAGACATTGTACAGGATGACTCAATTTCTTCAAAAGTTCATTGCATTTAAAAAGGGGAAGGGAATAAAAATATAAATGCGAAGGACACTTGCTCTACTTTAAGAGAACCGTAGATGTAACAATCAAATGCCATGTGTGGACCATATCTAGATTCTGGTACCAAAAGAAAAAGAAAAAAAAAATGTCTGCCTTTGGCTCAGGTCATGATCCCAGGACCCTGGAATCGAGCCCCTATTTGGGATTCTTGCTTGCAAGGAGCTTGCTTCTCCCTCTCCTCCCAACTTAGTGCTCTCTCTAGCTTGTTCTTACCTCTCTCTCTCAAAAAAACAAAACAAAACAAAAAAACCCCACAACTCTGAAAAGACAATTTTGATATAATCGGCAAAGTGTGACTATGGACTGGCATTAGACAATAAATCACCGCTAATTTTGTTAGTATGATACTTGAGCATTATTAGAATCTGCTTCACTCACCGGTTACCAATTTCTTCCCTATGTTTCAACAGAGCTTGGTTGGCCATTTCTGGTTCTTCAAACTGCACATAGGCTTCTCCTGTTTTTCTTCTCCCTCTGTAGTCCATGACAAAAGTGATGTCTACTATATTCAGTCCTAGGACACCAAAAAAAATATTACAAATTTAGTGCTGCTAACAGGAGCTTTTTTTTATCCTTAGGATTAATATATTCATTCACATACTAGTAATTTTTTTTATTTTATTGGTAAAATCTTAGGCATGTTTCGCTAGTCTCTAAGCTGGATACATGCTTAAGGGAAAGAAAATTATTACGCAGCAAAGCTAATAACACCTACACATCTGTATTTCCAGAATATTTAGGATTCATGCAATCCATCTAAAATACATAATCTATTTTTTTTTGCCATTAATAATACAGTGGGGGAAATAGGAACTTAGACTAATATCACTACTAATGTTACATTTTTCACAGCTAAGAATTAGACAATAATGCTCTTAAATGATATAAATTGTTATTTTCTTAGACAAATTTGGCCACTCTTACAAGAGGTTATCTTCCTCAACAGTAAAATAAACCTGCATGAAATAATACTGAAATGTGACATCCTCCAAAGGTCAGCATAATACGTCAAACACTTACATAATCTATAAACATTGGTAACCCGAGTGAAGAGTTCTCCCCTAAAGAACCTAATACAACTGCATGCAGTTACCTAGGAAAAGGTTTGTTTAAGATATAAAAGGAAACAATAAGGAAAAAAAATGAGGCCCCAAACATGATATAACTGAAAAGCACCTGCAAAGAAGTCTACGATATCTTTCTCATTGCAACTATATGGAAGTCCTCTCAAACGAACCACACCATCATTTACCACAGGTGAAGACTTCACCTGCAGGCTCTTCATTAAGGCATCCACATCTTCATTGTTTATCTCATACACTGCAAAGAAAAAGCACAAAAGCATGCAAATTTCCATAGCAAAGGAAGAAGACATTAAAAAAAAAATCATACTTAGTGGGTTATCCAAGAACGTAGAAGCCAGTATTTTTAATCTTTATGTACTTCTCTGGAGAAAATACAAATGACATTTACTGAATATTTTACTCTGTCAGCTGTGACTTATTTAAACATCCCAACTTATGAGGTAAACTTGGTCAACATTCTCATTTTATAGCTAAGAAATTGAGATTATCTCTGTGTTTCATTTTCATACCCTATACAGGGGCATATTCATAATGTCTATCTCCTTCACTATTGTTAAGGATCAAATGAAACTGCTTTGGAAAGTACAGGCTAAGGTTCTGATCACAAAAGCCACAGCATGACTTCACGTACCTTCCACATATCGTTGTCCCATGTACATGCGATGCTTTTCTAAGGCTTTTTGCACATCCTGCTCTGACTCCATTTCAATTAAGGCATCACCCCTTCGTTTCCCATCTCTGTTTAAGAGGAAGTGTATTCCATTCTCACCATTGCGGATTCTGCACTCTGAAAGTATGGCAGTAAAATGAAAACCAGAAACCAAACTTTTAGCTCAATTATACAAGTCGCAAGAATGCAATCTTCCAATTCCAACGACAAAACAAAGCATGAACCAAAATGTGCATCATATTCCTTACAGAAACCCCTATCACTGAAGGCATCCAAATGCTAATGAGATGGTACTCTATAAACTGTTCCACTTTCTTTCCTTCTTTTTAAGATTTTTATTTATTTATTTAACAGAGACAAAGGGAGAGAGCAAGCACAAGCACTTGGGGGAATGGCAGGTAGGGGAGAAACAGGCTCCCCACTCAACCAGGAGCCCGATGCAGAGCTCTATCCCAGGACACTGAGATCATGACCTGAGCCGAAGGCAGCGGCTTAACTGACTGAGCCACCCAGGTGCCACACTGTTCCACTTCCTTGAAAAAGATAGCAAACCTTAGTACAAAATATATTATGTCCTTCCCAATGTATCTACAATCAGTTTCAAATCACATAATGGATTAAAATATGCTTAAGTTTATACATAAGTGTTTTATTTCGTTATAATCATGACTATAGGAACCTTAAAATAAATCCTGTAAGGTAATTTTGTTGCCATAATTGAACTCTGCCCCCTTTTCATTACCAAGATCCCCATACTGCATACATATGATGGCAGAGTGTTCCAGAGGTAAGTGGCTTCACAAAATACTTGACCCACACAATCCTATGCATATCAAGGTACTCAATATATTATTATATCATTTTACAACATTTAAGATGGCACCCTCTAAAAGGCTTTTGGAGGGAGCACCGGGGTAGCTCAGTTGGTTAGGCATCTGACTTGGGCTCAGATCATGATAGAGATAAAGCCCAGGGGCAGGGCTCTGTACTTTGTAGGAAGGGGAGTCTGCTTGTCCCTCTGGCCCTCCCCAGGCTTGTCCTAGCTCACTCTCGCTCTCTCTCAAATAAATGAATAAAATTTTTTTTAAAAAATAAATAAAAAATAAAAGCCCCCCTTTTTTAAAGATTTATTTATTTGAGAGAGAGAAAGCACAAGCTGGGGAAATCAGAGGGAGAGAATCCTCAGGCAGACTCTGCACTGAGCATGGAGCCAGACTCGAGGCTCAATCCCAGGACCCTAAGATCACGACCTGAGCTGAAATCAAGCCGAATGCATCCCCTTTCTAAAAGCTTTTTAAGAGGAAAATTAAAAATCATAGTCAGATACAAAACTTAAAAACTAATCACAGATATGTAAACATTCCAAAAATGTTAAGGAAATTAGATCACTTGACACTGAGCAATCTTGTATTCTAAATGTATGTATTATATAAAGAGCTATAGTTAACTGGTTTTGCTTTTTGGTAAGTACATACTAAAAAATTCCGGAGAAAACTGGTTTCTACCATGTTGTATGACTACCTTGTACTCATATAAAATTACATATTTCAAACAAACATAAAATATACCTGAGAAAAAGTTAACCACATCCTCCATAGTGCACGACCAGGGCAATCCTTGAGCTCGAATGAGATAAACATCATCCACTTCTTCTCCTAACTTGGATGAAGCCAATTCATACTCAGGGAGAGGTGGAAGGTCTTCCAGGTAGGTAGTTTTGGATTCCTTCCAAGAGAAATGAAGAAATGTAAAAATACTTCTCTGACAACCTTACTTAGAAAATGTTTATTTCTGCAAACCAATGCTCTGGATCTTATTCGTAGGAGACAGTATTTCAGAGGCAAGAAATAAACTTCACAAATCTAACTCATCCTTTTTTGGCTTAAATTGTACATTCTAAACTAATAAGCAGGTATATCCCAATGATTTGGCAGGACATAAATTTTATTCAGGGTTTGTTTTTAAAATTATTGGTCCCCCCCAAAAAAATTATTGGTCCCAAATTACACCTAATAATAGTGTTTTAGCTAAGACAGGACAAGAAGGGTCCCTTCAGTTGGACAAACGCCTCGACGCCTCCTACTCACTGTGTGCCATATTAGGCTCTCATCTCAAAAAGCTTACCATCTAGACTAAGACAAGCCTTACAACATGGGATGCTTTATGTGCTACAATTAAGATACAAGATTATTATAGGAATTCAAAACAGAACACTAGCAGAAGAATCAAGACATAATATAAGATACGCCTCAAAGGAAGCACAGAATTTTGACAGCAATATATAAAAGACTGGGCATTCCAGTCTTTTTGTGTTGAGAGGTGAGCCCTATGAATGAACAAAAGCCTATTTGCAAAACAGCAATAACCCATTTGGCTAAACTGCAGGGTACAATTAGGAGCCAAAGAAGATGAGCTGGCAAAAAGAACTTGGTACCTTACAACAGAGGAACTTGAATGTCAAGCTCAATGTGTCCCCTTCACCCAGCAGGCAAGAGAGGTAAGAAAAGGCATTTCGGAGAGGGTAAAATAACAAGAGAGCAGGGTGCTTGGAAAGAGTAATCTGTCAACTGGTAAATCAGACCAACTGAGTAAGGAAAGAACCTAAAAGGTAACAGTAGTGTAAGGTAACAAGTGCCTAAGACATACCTAAAGAACTCTATTTTACAAGACTAAGCAAAAACTGGAATTTAACAATATTCCAATAAGCACTACAACCATAACCAGGAATGACAACTGCAGTTTTAAGACTTGCACTCTACTGGGCTAAAGAGATTCTTTTGCTGTTAAAGAGATCCCACAGTTTACACTAAGGCTTAAGTCTACCTATAAGGAGTCAATGATAAATGTAAACCTCTAGCAGATGTCTTTTACGAACTTTATAAAAATGCAACAAGCACTACAATTATCAATGTGGAAAGACAACTCAGGCTCTAAGTCAAGTGACTTGTAATTTATCATGCTAAGGAGATACTTCACTCCTTTGTAGGTTCCCATCATTTTCATGAAGACATACATATAATTGTAAGAAGTCAATGATAAATGTAAACACAGTGTGTAACACTAGTAGAGGCTCAACAGATATCATTACAGTCAATTTCACAGAAAAAAAAATCAAGAGAGTAGCTAGCTCGCAAAGGCTTATTAGAGATAGTTTGTGTTTTTTAATAAAGATAACATTCCCCATTTTCCCAGAATTCCACACGCACCACAAGCTTTTACCGAAAAGGGCAGCACAAAGTATTGGGCCAGGATTCAAATCAATTAGCTCAGCCACTGGCAGACAGAAGCCATGCTGATTAGCCTCCCAGTTTCCCTAAGTTCAAGGAAAAGCACAAATTGAATTAAATATGATCCAAGATATCAGGAGCTGGGCAGTCAAAACGTGAACTGATATTTCCCAGATACCACGTTATAAAGCAGAAAAGGCTTCCTACAAGGCACAAAATATTTGCAATCTGAGTTCTTAAAGGACACATTGACTTTAAAAAAGAAAACACTGCAGATTCACTCCTGGGTCCCCAAGTCGTGCCCTTACCTCTAGGCGTCCCCTCTTCTAGCCACCACCCCCAACCCCGATATCACAATCTCCAAACTGTCCTCCCCCTGGGCAGCGACTCATGGTCCTAAAGGTCCTTCTGCTAAAAGAGAAGGAAGTGCAGGGGTGACCTTCAGTAAACTGGGGCAGCCCGCCTCTTCCCAGGGGCACGAGAGGGGAGCGCTGGCGACGAGCTTCCTTCCCCACGAACCCTGCCCACGTAACTCAGTGCGTGAACCTTCCCATCAGCAGGCTGAGAGGCGCGCCAGGGCCGCCTAGGCCTAGTGCTCTGGCTGCACGGAAACTCCCAACCCTCCGCGGGTCCGGCCTCCCAACTTCACAACCAGCGGGCAGAGAGCGACAGGGATGCGGGGTGGGGGGCGTCAACAGCCTCACAAAACCTACCATGGGCCAGCGGGAAACAAGGCCTCAACATTCACCCCTAGCCACACTTACACTGCCCAACCGACCAGAGACTCGAGAGAACAAAACAAGGAGAAAACCCGAGGCCTGGGAGAGCGTCCCTTGTTCTGGGGCCCAATAGGAGGACTGGGCAGGCGGGGGTAGTGGGGGAGGGTGTGTGGCGCGTGCCGCAGATCCCCGGGCGTGCACGTGAGGCGCACGCGGAGGAGCGCGGGAGCGCGCGCGCGTGTCCGGGGAAGGGTCTTACGCGCGGCCCCTCGCGGCGCCCACATACCTGGCTGTAGCTCCGCGCCGGGCCCGCGGCCGCCGCCAGCGACTGCGATAGCAGAGGAGCACGCAGGGCCGGGTAAGAAGCCGCGGCCGCGGCGGCGGCGGAGGCGGCCGCGGGGGGAGGTCCCGCCAGCCTCCCGGCGGACGTAGGCCCTGTCTGGAGGCCCCGCGTGTGAGAGGCGGCGGCCGCAGCGGCCCCGAGCAGCAGCAGCAGGCGGCGACGGCCCGAGACGCCCGAGGGGAAGGAGCCGGCGGCCGAGTAGAAAGGCAGGCAGGCGGCGCCGGTGCGCCGGCAGCTGCTGCAGTTACAGCCGCAGCCCCGGAGCAGCGCCCCGAGCACCCAGCGCGTCCCGGCCATGGACTCCGGAGGCGGCGCGGGACCGGAAGGCGGCTGCGGCTGCAGCGCGAGCGGAGGGGGAGTGGAATCCAGGGCCGGGGAGGGGGCGCCAGGCACATGCGCCGCCGGCACCCGGGGCAGCAGCAAGTCGGGAGGAGGCGGAGGATAGCGCGCTGCTCCTCCCGGTCTCCGCCCTCGGGGCGGGGCTTTCCGCAGGCCGAGAGAGGCCGCGGGGGCCCGGGTACTACCGCCTCGCTGTTCTATCTCTGGTTGGAAACTGAGGGTGGGGGGAGGACGAAGCGAGGCCCCTCTTGCTCTGGGGAGGGTGGAGACCTGGAACGCCGGCTTAGCGACGCCCCGCACTGTTCCCCCCCAGCCTGAAACGCGTGACGTGAGGGGCAAAAGGGCCGTTTCTGGAAGGAATTGTTATGAAGAGGTTGGGATAATATCGGAGGAGGTTTAGTAACCCCAAAACTCGAGATCTGTGTGGAAGGCCAACTTTCTTTGTTTTAAAATGAGATGTATAGATACTTATACGCGGATAACGTATATAGAAAAATAAAGCATCCTCTAATAAATTAATGGACAGGCAGAGGTTTGCAGAAAGGCTGGTTGTAGTTTTCCTCATCCTGAGACCCGTCTCAGATTAATGGGCAAAAGGGAATACTGAGAGTTAAAAAAAACAAAAATCTGAAAAAAATTAAAACTTGTATTCAGGAAAATCTCAAAATATACTGAACTTCCAAAATTTCAGAATATTTTTTCTTTTTCAGTCTTGTATCTGTCACCACCACTCCGCAAATTCTTTTTCCTTTGCTGGAATATTTTAAAGCAAATGTCAGTCACCCATACAGTATCATCTTAAAGTGATCAGGACTTTAAAAAAGAAGAAAAACACGATGACTCTTGGATTGGCTATTTTGAAGTATTCAAGAAAATCGTGTTTAAAAGTTGAGTTGTTTACTCTAGCCTACTCTTAGGAAAAGGAAAGTTCAGTATTTCCCGGAAAACCCTTTCCCCACCAAAAAAGCAAAGAACAGGAAAGATCTGATTGGCTTGGCTCCATGGATTTGGAGTATCAAAGAAGGGGCTTCCTCATCTGCAAGATTTAGAAATCTGAGAGGTTTTGTTTTGTTTTGTTTTAAATCTCCCTTTCAAGCAGGAAAATGGGTTAGCCTATCCTAACAGATTATCGCTATAAATCATAATCCGTGAACATGTTAGGGATTCTGCCTATATTTACTCTTGCCTTCATTTTCTTAAAAGTGGAAGCCATCATCCATAATATGCAAATCTGAATGGATTAGCAACCTAAATACATAGAATGAAATGTTGGAGATTATAATCAAGAATAACACCAAGGTATTAAGATAAAAAGTCTCAATTTTTACTTAGAGGAAGTTGGAAGAATATAGGGGAGAAAAGAAACTAATTTTGAACAATTATTCAATTATCTAACAAACATTTATTAAGTGCTTTTTGTGTTCTAGGCATGATGCTATGCCCTGTGCAATCGGGGTATAATAATAGGCTTACAGACCAAATATCAAAATGATGTTTAGGTTTATATATGTCTAGATCATAGAAAGAGAATAATAGGCTTTGTAAATTGAAACTGATGATTTACAGAACACCAGTTTTAAAAGTCGTATTAAGTATTATTTTAACCCAAATAAATTTAGCCCTCTTTAGTGCTAGTTAAACTTTCATTATGGAAATAAAAAGATTCTTGGACAAAAAATTTAAGATACTGTTGACGAGAGTGGTGACAAAGGAGATGAAGAGGGAAGATTGAGATTTTAGTCTGTAAAATCAACAGGATTTGAGGCTAGATTAGAGGGGGGCATAGTGTTTTCTGTAATTGTGTTATTTTCTGGAGTTGGGAGAGATGGGTGGGGACAACTTTTCATCCCTGGGCATGTTTAGAAATCAATGTAGAAATATTGGAAGCAAATCAATCCCATTTCTGTTAAGCTAGAGAAGACTGTCCTAGAAATATTTGTTCGAGAATTGTCAGTATAAATGAAGCTTCTGGTTTGGATGAGATTGCTAGGACCAAGTTTGAGTGAGAAGGCCTAGAAATAAGTGAGGTACTACAACAGTGAGTGCCCTATAGAGGAAAATGAACTTGCAAGAAGAGAGAGAAGGAGCAGTAAGAGAATTAAGAGCAAATTAAGGAAAGCCGTAAGTAAGTAGGGAGTATCTAACAATGTCAAGTCCTTACTAAGATCATTACTTACTTGTCAAGTGAGATGAGAACAAAAAGTGTCTTGGATTTAGTGATATGGGAAGACTTCATTTTGTCTACAGTTGTTTGGGGATAGTGATAGCAGAGGCAAGAATAAAGCAGAGGTGAGGAAATGGAGATTGAAGTGCAAAATAAGTTTGATTTTGTAGGTGAGAAAAGGATAAGACAGTAAAGGAAGTTTAGGTCAAAAGTGGGTTTTGTTTTTCTTGTTTAAATTAAATTGGGTTAGATTAGAGCATGTTGAAATGATGTTGGGGAAGAGTTCAATTGCTAAGGATTTAATTGAGTAATCAGGAGAAAACAGGCATAATTGATATGTGGGTTCCTAGAAGGGTGAGAGAGGATAGGCATCAAAGCTCAGGTGCAGAGATTACCTTTATATGGGAGAGAGCCCTGCAGTTTCTCTAATTAATCATAAAGCATATTGTTCTTCTGGTACAGTCATTTAGCACTTATGTACAATATACAGAGTAGCACTAACAGAGGGTTAACCTACTTCTCTGATGAGAATTTATGAGGTAGAACTAGTCTAAATTGGTTGAAAGAAACACTAGATTGGGGAGAGTAAGAAGGACTGAGAAAAACAATCACCTCGTATTGCTAGGAAAGAATTTCCAAAAGAAGTCCTCTTAGTTCTAAAGAGCACATTATTGTTAGCTGGGAGAGGACCTGGAAGGGATGATTGTTCTTACTAAGAAATAAATGAAGGAACACATTTTATTGTCAGTGCCCCTCAATTCTTGGAGGTGAACATACTTTTCTTCTGATATGCAATGAAGTTGAGTTAATCTTAAAGGTCCCACCCCACAGCCTTCTTTGCATTTGAAAGGAACAAAAAATCATGAACCCTGGATGTCAATAAACCTAGGGTGGCAAAAGGAAAAGGAATGGAAGTGAAGTACCATAAAGAAATGTTGCCCATTTGTGTAACCTGTGATTAAGGTGCTATTCATCATCCAAGATTAAAGGAAGAAATTTATTACATTGAGTAGATCCAAGAGAACGTCAAGAAAGTTACCTCCAAGGAAAGACAAAGAGGTGCATTTTATCACCACTGCCACTGCTTTATTCTTTTATCTGACAAGGAAAATTGATCCACTGGAACCACAAACTCAAAGATTTGTTTTTTGCTGCAGTGATGTGTTTCTTAGATTAGCTTTGTCAATTGACCTATATTCACCACTAATAAGTTCATGCTAACCAATTTTTATGCCTCTCCCATAGATTGCATTTGAAAAATCATTCTGTGAAAGAATAAAATGTACCTATTTATGATAGACACATGACAGGCCAATAAACTTCTAAATATTACAGCTTCTTCACTTGTTAAAATTAGTTTTTTGAAGTTAAGATCGGTCTCCAGGAAAGAGTAGCTAATTAATTATTTAAATGAAATGTGCTGTCAAGAAATAGTAATATATAAATAAAACATTATTTATATTAATAATGGTCCATTTTTCCCATGGCAAATATGAACAAACCTGGACATAGGAACTCTATTCCCAAGGGAATTCTCAGGACACATTATCAAATACAGTTATTACAAGAACTAATTTATCCAGATAGATGAGGCGGCCACAAAACTGAATTCTCTGTGAATGGTGAGATGGTACTACTGTGTAAAGCTCACACTGAGGATATTTAAAAGTTTAACGATGGGCTAGAGCATCCTTTGGCCATATTTACAAAAATAAGGTGGTTTTTATTAGTCAGCTAATGAAAAGTAATCACATCAACTAGCTTTTCCTAGGAGGGCAGAAGCTAGGGTGCATCCAGAGCCCAAGTCTCTGAACATCAACTGACACAGAAGATGCAAAATAACAAGAAGCCTTTGTTAATAGGCATTATTCTGAATAATCATCTCTTTAAAATAGGTAATAAATAGGGGCGCCTGAGTGGCTCAGTTGGTTAAGCATCCGACTCTTGATTTCGGCTCAGGTCATGGTCCTGTGGTCGTGAGATTGAGCCCCATGCCAGGCTCCCCAGTCAGTGTGGAGTCGGCTTCAGATGGGCTTTCTACCTCTCCTTCCCCCTCTACTCCTCCCCACTGGCACTCTCTCCATCCCTCTCAAATAAATAAATGAAATCTTTAAAAACAAAATAAAATAGGTAATACATGAACATAATGTTAAAAAAAAAAGTCAAGCCATGTGAGATTATACATACCCACATGCACACATGCACACACACAGTAAGGTTTGCCTCTATCCACGGTCCCCTAGACATCCGGTCCTCCTCAAAGGTACTGTTCTTGTATATCCTTTCAGAGGTGGTCGGTGCAGTTTCCTCACCTCTAAATTTGGCAATTCTGCTGTGCTTGGGATTTTGACAAGTTTTCCACCTGCTAAGAAAGGGTGTTCTGAAGCCAGTGTATTCCGAAATTGAAAGCTAAAGGAAAAGGAAATGCAAGAGACAAATAAGATCCTTGTCACAAGAAACAAAGGACACTGGGGGAAAAAGATATGAAAGGAAGAGGTAAATCAGCCATGATATTTAGGAGAATAATGTTCCCCTCTTTAACAACATAGCTTAATTAGGAAAATCAAAACTGTAGAGTCACATTTCTCAAAAAATTCTGGCTAGGTCATTGTCAAGCTGTGTACTGGTCATTACTCACTCTGAGATTTGCTCTCCTAAATTACAAAAATAAAAATAATATTAGCTACCACAGAGAGTTATGAGGTATTTGGCACTTAGAAAGAACCTGATAAGTGGTATGTTTTTCATTTTCTTGGTACTATTTTGTTGTTGTTGTTGTTGTTGTTTTTAAAACTTTATTTATTTATTTGACAGAGAGAACACAAGCAGGGGTAGCAGCAGAGGGAGAGAGAGAAGCAGGCTCCTGCTGAGTAGAGAACCTAGGGACACTGGACTCAATACCAGCACCCTGGGATCATGACCTGAGCCTAAGGCAGACACTTAACCGACTGAGACTAAGCCACCCAGGTGCCCCTTAGGTACTGTTTAAAGGAAATGGTTATTGTTGTATTTTAATTGTTTCTTTCCTCTGATTCTAGGGGGAAACCACTTGAATGTTTATTTGTTAATAATGATCTAAGGATTTAGAATTTATTTATATATTTTTAAATTCCAGTATAATTAATATATAGTATTATATTAGTTCTAGGTGTACAATATAGTAATTCAACAATTCTATGCTTTACTCAGTGCTTACCACACAAAGTGTACCCTTAATCCCCTTCATCTATTTGACCCATTCCCCTGACCCACCTCCTTTCTAGTAACCATCAGTTTGTTGTCTGTAATTAAGAGTCTAGTTTTTTGTTTGCATCTTTTTTAATTTGTTCATTTGTTTTGTTTCTTAAATTCCATGTATGAGTGAAACCATATGGTATTTGTCTTTCTCTGACTGATTTATTTCACTTAGCATAATACCGTCTAGATCCATCCATGTTGTTGCAGATGGCAAGATTTCATTCTTTTTTTATGGGTGAGTAATATCCCATTCTATATATTCACCACATCTATCTATTCATCTATTGATGGACACTTGGGCTGTTTCCATTAGTTGTTGTATGTAATGCTGCAATAAACATAGGGACGCTTGTTTATATATGTTTATATATATAAATATATATATTTAATTAAAGTTAATATATATAAATACATATATTTAATTAAAATTAAAAAATATATAAATAATATATATATTTTTTCAAATTAGTGTATTCATTTTCTTTAGGTAAATACCAAGTAGTGGAATTACTTGATCATATGGTATTCTATTTTTAATTTTTTGAAGAACCTCCATACTGTTTTGCACAGTGGCTACACCACTTGTATCTAAGGGTTTAAGTCAGCTTCATCCTTGGGAAAATAAATTTCCCTTAGAACAAACTCTATGGAATTAGAAAACACAAAGCTAAAGGTTAAACTCTGAGAGGGCTGTTCAAGCATATCTTAGGGTCTGGGAAGATGTATACCTTACTGGTCTGAAAGACATCATGGGAAGGAGAAGCATCACTGTAAAAAGATCTTGGAAGTATATACCATATTTAGTCTGTTTTCCCCACTACATTTAAAACAAGGCTCTGTATCATAATAAAATCTTTATATCTACCTACCTATCTATATGACTTATAAAGATATATCTATCTACCTATCTATATAATGTATGTATAGATATATATGTGTAGGTGTATAAACAGATACAGGTGTTTATATAATGTACCTACACAGTTTTTTGCTCATAATCAGTATTCAATAAATGTTTATCAAATTAAAATCAGTAGACTATTTTTATTTATATCCACATACATATGTATATACATATGTGTATGGATTAAGGGATATCATGCTGGTTTTATAACACTTCTATTTGGCCAAAGGTAACAAAAATGAAAGAAAAGCTAGTGGTAAATTGGACATCAGATAGGATATTTTTCCAGTAAATAAAGGAACCTATGTTTTCTAATGATCTTCATATGTATTTTTAATTTGACTGTGTCTAGACTCCATTTACTATGAGTATTTACCTGCGGCTACTAGAAGTATACATATGGTGCCATGTTGAGGTCACTAAAGTAAATATAATGCCATTATTATTTGTAGGGAGGCATGGGAAATGTATGTATAGTATATAATTCCATTATGATTACTTGTTAAACTTCATTTATACAAAATTAATTATTCCACGTACTACTATAATCACAAATTAGCCCTCAAGATTTCAAGAGAAAAATGGTTAACTGCAATCTATGAGGCCTGCTTTCTAGGTTTTTTCCTTCAGATAAGAACATGGCATAGTAGGTTGTTCAATCTATCACAAGAATTACACATAGTAGGGAGTTTAATCTATCACAAGAAAAACACAAAGTTGCATTTCCACATCTCCCCCAACTCCGCTCCCATTCTGTGCTCCTTGCAACTTCATGGACATTTCTGTGAGCTTCTAGGTCTCTTCTCCATTCAGAATTTGTATGATGGGCTGTGTTTCAATACTGTATCCACCCCCAATGTGGTCTGGCCCTTTGAGATATTACCCTACAGTTTGGGGTTGTTGTTGTTTTTTGGTTTGGTTTGGTTTGGCTTTTGGTTTTTTTTCCCCAAATTTCTGTTGGTAACAGTTTTCTTTTTCTTTCTTTTTTTTTTTTTTTAAGATTTTTATTTATTTATCTCACAGAGAAAGATCACAAGTAGGCAGAGAGGCAGGCAGAGAGAGAGGGGGAAGCAGGCTCCCCGCTGGGCAGAGAGCCCGATGCGGGGCTGGATCCCAGGACCCTGAGATCATGACCCGTGCCAAAGGCAGAGGCTTTAACCCACTGAGCCACCCAGGCGCCCCGGTAACAGTTTTCTTGAATGTTGACCATGAATCTGACCTTATGCTTTGATAAGATCATGGAATTAGGAGTCCTGTATTCTGAGAGTCATTATTTTTGGAAATATTTACTAAAGCATTGTTTGTACTAGACACTGAGAAATGTATAGTGGAAATAATCCCTATTTTCAAGGCTCTTACATTTTTTAAGGAAAATAGATAAGAAAATCAATAGCAACACATTGCAGTTATTACCATAATGAGGTATATCTGGATACCATTGGTTTTCTTTCTTTTTTAAAAAAAGATATTTATTTATTTATTTGACAGGGACAGAGATCACAAGTACACAGAGAGGCAGGCAGAGAGAGAGGGAGAAGTAGGCTCCCTGCTGAGCAGAGAGCCCGATGCAGGGCTCTATCCCAGGACCCTGGGATCATGACCTGAGCCAAAAGAAGAGGCTTTACGCCACTGAGCCACCCTGGTGTCCCTACCATGGGTTTTCAAAAGAGACCTCTCACACTCTTTGAATCAAAGAGTATTTCAAGAGAGTTGACACCAAAGTTGGATCATGAAGGAATCAATAAAGATTAGCAAAATGAAGAAGGGAATGCTGTTCTACTAGGCAGAGGGAACAGTTTTTTCACAACCCCAGAGGCATAAGGGGACTTAGAGAATTCAAGGAATTGCCAATGGTTTGTGGTAGCAATACTAACATAATGGGAATTTTGAAAAGACTAATAGAAATCAGGTCATATACATATATCGTAAGGAACTTGAACTTTATATGGAAGATAATGGGGTGCCGATTGAAGTAGGAAAGTAATGTAAGCACATTTACATTTAGAAATTGGACTCTGACCATAGTTTGGAGGAGAACAAGAGACCAGGGGTAGTTATGGAGCTAATGCAGTAATTCACAGGATTAAAAAGAAGTGTCTAGACCATAAGAACAATTTCAAGAGCTGTTTGGCCTAATGATAGAAATCCTACTTCCCTGAAAGTGTTCTCTATAAGCCTTATGGCAGCCCTGGACTCAGGCTGCCGGGTAAAGGTCAAACTAAAGCAGCTAACAGACATGTATCAAAAGTAAAGGCTTTAGTCCTACTTGTCACAAACTGTGGAAATATCAAATCAATAAAATAATTTTTGCTGTATCAAAGAACATAAAGTCTTTGGGATAGAAAAAAAAGTTAAGATTATTGAGAGATTCTGATCCGATGTTTGTATCCCCTTTACATCTCTGCCAAGTGGGGATCCATCCCATGTTGAATAATAATTCCAGGGAGAACAATCTACCATTTCCTAAGAAAGGTCACAAACGTTTGCTCTAATTTAAAGAAAGGGAAAAAACAAACAAATAGAAAACAGCAAGCTTCGTAGGGACTTGTGAGTCAAAATTCCAGGCGCTATTCAGATTTTCTATTGACTTCATTTTCACTCTCTTCCTAAAATTCATCCCTACATAGAGATTTATATGTAGGACTGACTTTATGGGAAGGCCGCTTTTTCTTTTTTTAAGTTTTTATTTATGGGAAGGTTGACTTTAAAGGAAGCTATTCCCTAAGTAATGTCATTTTGGGGGCCAGGAAGCAAAGCTTCTCCTCCCTTAGCCACCCCCAGCCCAAGCTATCATAGAGTCTCAAATCACACCATTAACATTTCTAAAGAAATGGCACATTAAACTAAGTCACACTAGGGTGTTAATGACATATTGGATGGATTTTATCCTGACATTGGAGACCCTGGAAAATAAAGAACCACTGGTAAAGGAAAGAGTGCTAGAAGTAGAGAAAAGAAATGCAACACCAAGGCATGATAAGCCAGTTTGCCAGTAGTCCACAGACAGAGATGTTTAGTTATTTGCAAATGAAGGAGCTGGAATTTGTTTAATATACTGTTTCTAATATACTGTTCCTTGTATTATTTTGTCTCAACAGAACTGGAGTGAATTCCTGAGCAATTCTGATGTGCAGCTAAATTTAGGAACTGCCAGCTGTGAAGCCACATAAAAAAACAAAAAGAAAAACACACACAACATGACCCTCACCTCACATAAACATATAAAATCAATGTCCCTATTCTGCCTAGGGCCATCTTGGTTTGTTTATACAAAGCTCTTGTTCTCAAGTCTCTAAGGTAAAGGTTATGGGGAGAGTCAGTGGCACATTAGGTACCTCATAAAATGTGCTATTGACTTTTTTAAAGTTTCTAAGTTTACTTAAACAATACTAGGTTTTCAACAAGCAGAATATATTGGTAAATACAAAATGAAACATAGCACTTTGTCTTTAAAAACTTCTTTTGGCAGTTGCAGTATATGTCTCTAAGGATGAGAGTCTTATGAATTTATAACAAACACTAGGTCACTGGGCCTCATGATATCTTTGTGAATCCAGTGGCAGGTTTCAGCTCTGATTTTTCTTTAGGAAATGAACAAGGAGACAAAAATGCATTGTTAAAATGGTGCAATGACAGAAAAGTATTCTCATAATTATGATTGAAGGACTCAGGTCAATGATATAATAATTAGCATTTGTTTAGCACTTTATAGTTTATAAAATTCATTTGCATATTTGATTCTTCAAATAATTCTGTAATATTGGTAGGTTTTCAGATAGATGAAAATTTCTCAAAACCCCAAGTGTGAGGAAATTTCCCAAGGTTTATAGGAGTATTGTAAATTTTTAAAACAGTTCCAGCTATGAGGCAGAACATCATAAACTTTTTTGTTTTCTAAATCCAGTAAATTCAAAATACTAATTCAGAAATGTTAATAATGTATACAAAAAGTTGTTTAATTACTCCTAGACACAGGAAGTAAATAATAATAGAACTATCTTTGGGCACCTGGGTGGCTCAGTCAGTTAAGCATCTGCCTTCTGCTCAGGTCATGATCCCAGGATCCTGGGATAGAGCAGGGATTCTGCTTCTCCCTCTACCCCTCCACCTGCTCATGCTTGAATGCATTGCATGCATGTACGCTCTCTCTCTCTCTTTCTCTCTCTCTTTCTTGTGCACGCATGCACTCTGAAATAAACAGAGAAATAGATAGAACTATCTTTTATTGAGCACCTACTCTGAGCTAAGCACTGTGTCAGGTGCAAAAATTATCTCCAATCCCCATAACGATGCTGCAACATTTTACCTTATTTTGCAAAAGAGGACATTGAGACTTGGGAGAGACTAAGTGAGGTGCCCAGTGCTTAATAACTAACAAATTGCAAAGACAGCATTTAAACTCCCATCTTTCTGATTCCAAAATTATTTTCATTACCCCTTTCTTAAATGATTACAAGGATGTTTACTTACAGTCATCAATGATTAGTCACTTTAGACTTCATTTATACATATGTAATATCAGTTCATTCATTTATACGACCATACATACTGAAAACATTTTTTCCCCCAGGTAGATTATTTCTAGGGTCTGGACATTAGCTGGATACTGCATATAAAATGGAGAAAAAAAAATATCCCTATTATGGAGTTTGTAGTCTAGCCTGGAACTGTATCTGTGAATAAATACCTGGAATATGCCTGTAGCAACTAACAGGAAGTCATCACTACCTCAGCTGTGCTTTGGTGTACTAATTTTGAATATGTAAAATACTAAAACCTTTAGTGAACAGCACTTAATTGATTTATTTAATATTATATAAGGTGCTTATAGGTAATGAAAAAAGTAGACTTTTTTTTAAAAGATTTTATTTATTTGACAGAGAGAGAGGGAAAGACAGCACAAACAGGGGGAGTGGCAGGCAGAGGGAGAGGAAGAAGCAGGCTCCCTGCAGAGCAGGGGGAGCCCGATGTGGGACTTGATTCCAGGACACTGGGATCATGACCTGAGCTGAAGACAGTCACTTAAGCAATTTAGCCACCCAGGCACCCAAAAACTAGACTTTTAAGAAATTCTTTTCCAGGGGGGCACCTGGCTGGCTTAGTTGGAAAAGCATGGGACTATTGATCTCAGGGTCATGAGTTCAAGCCCCACAATGGGTGTAGAGATTATTGGGAAAAAAAAAAAACTTTAAAGAAATTCTTTTCCTTTTAGAGATGGAAATTTCGCAATAAACTCAAATAGTAGGTAAATGCCATAAAGCACTCAGAAGTTTGTGTAATCACTGATGTGGCTAGGATAATTTTTTCAATTTAATAGTTGTGACTATTATAGTCCTCATTTTTATTCCTGGTCACATGGTTGTAGATGGTATTTATAACTATTGTCAGTTCCATAGTTCCTTTGCCCTCAGCATACGCCTTATCTGGTTCCTTGCCTGGGAGAGTGACCTAACCTTCATCTCTGAAGGGTGTGGGCCATTAGTCCTGCCCTAACTGGGTTGCTGTAGTTTCTCCCTTGGCTTAAAATCCAGGATGTGGGAGTGGTAAGAGCACTTTGAGAGATCTTCCACAATCCAAATATCTCTTCCTTATCCCTACTATGCCGTAGTAACCCAACTCCCCCCTGGTAGGATCAGTCACCACACCAAGAAAGGTAACCACCTGCTTTGCCTTTTGATTCATCAGCATGAGGAGTCCAATGTGACCAGGGAACAGTCTCAACTTCCAGCTTAAAGGAACCATTATTGTGTCCTCTGGGGGAAGCATTCCTCTCCTAGGAACTGAGACCCGTGTACTAACAGAACCAAAGTCACAAGGATAAGAAACAAAAAGTTTGCTAGTGGATCACCAGGGATAATACTGAAAGAAGTCACTCCCATTTACATTTCCTTTAATTCTGTCTATAGGAGAAAGAGCACCACCTATATTATTATCTGATTTAGAGCATATACTGCCTCTTGGAGGATGTTTCCTCAGCTGCACAAGGTATGGCATTATGTCATTTAGCTGGTGCCATAAATGAGTCCTCAAAAAGCCACTCTGCCTTCTACCAAGTCAATGGCTTTAGGATGAGGGGGGACAAAGTAATATTTATAGGGTGATGCTATAAGAAATACCATGACAGTAGATAAGCCATTCCATAAATCCATGGATGGTTGTTTTGGCATAAACTTTATGTACAGAGAAGGAAAATCTATATATAGAGTATATAGATTTTATATATAGATATAGTATATAGATATAGTAAGTGCCTATTCCAGTGAGAACAAAGTTCTAGTCTTCCCATAATGGAAGTAGTTCAATACAGTAAACCTGCTCCCAGCTGGGTGACAGATCCCTCTCAGGGAATGGTTCTGTATAAGGGGCTCAGTTTTGATTTGCTCTAGCAACAAAACCACATCTAGAATAGCAGCCATGGTTGGAATCACTATCTAATTGAATTTACAATAATCCACTGTCATTCTCCAAGATTCATCTGTCTTCTACAGGCTCTCCCTAACCCTTATTTTACTGGCCAATAGGTAATGCATTACAGATGGAATTTTTTTCTTCTTTTTTTTTTTAAGATTTTATTTATTTATTTGGCAGAGAGAGACAGCGAGAGAGAGAACACAAGAAGAGGGAGTGGGAGAGGGAGAAGCAGGCTTCCCATCGAGCAGGGAGCCTGACGTCGAACTTGATCCCAGGACCCTGGGATCATGACCTGAGCCAAAGGCAGACAGTTAACGAATGAGCCACCCAGGCACCCCAGAATTTTTTTCTTATTAATGTCCACATAGGCATCTTTTTAGATATGAACACTTAAAGAATTCTATTAAAACTAGAAGGAAAATTGGAGAGTATTTTTATTTTTTTTAAAGATTTATTTATGTATTTGAGACAGGCAAAGCTTGCGTGTGTGTTGTGGGGAGGGACAGCAGGAGGCATTCTTCAAGCAGATACCCCACTGAGTACGGAGCCCAACTCAGGGCTCATCTTACAACCCTCAGATCATGACCTGAGCAGAAACCAAGAGTCAGATGCCTAACAGGCTGAGACACCCCGCCACCCCAAGAGAATATTTTTCTTTAAAGCACTACTTTGGCAACCTCAGCCATAAGGGAAAAATAAGCACTTCTAGCTCTTTATTTATAATAACAGTTACATTTATATGAATTTATTCTCACAACAGGCAACACATTAAATATTAATCCCGTTTGTTAAATTGGAAAACGGAGATGCAGTGAAATTAAGTGACATGGGCCAAGTCTTATAGCCAGTAGAGAAGAACAGGGCCAGATTTCTCACTCCAAAGCTCTTTCTCCTTATACTACAGCACATTCCAACACAAGGGATTATGTTATTCTCTTCCTAGCCCTTGCTCTCATGTTAAATGACATAATTTTATTCTTAAAAGGGATTTAAGTAGGAGGTTAATGAAAATAAAGTTATATGTTGTCAGGCACTTTTAAACTTTTTGTTTTAACATGCATTTTGAACTTCATAAATACTTTTGTAGCATTTACCTCTTCCATGTTTTCTATTTTTCGAAGTAAATAGAGGAGAACAATGTTAACAATTCTTATGGAACTTAATCAATTCTTATGAAAATAGTTTCTATGAAATAGGTTTGAACATCTGCAGTTCCCTATATGGATGCAATTATTATTTACTGACTCTTCAAACTTTGTAATATAGAAAAGTTAAAACATATGCAAAAGGTTCAACAATTAATAACTCAAGATCAATCTTGCTTCATTTTTTTACATTTACATAAGCTTACTTCTTCGCTCACCCACCCATTTCCAAATCATCTTAAGGCAAATTCCTAGATAATTTTATTCCTACCAAATTCCTAGGTAAGAGTGTATATCTTTCCCAAATTAAAGAATCAGCAAGAATGTCCTGATGCATATCATTGATCATCAAACAACATATTGTTTGAGGTGAGGTCACCGAAGGTTTCATCTTCAAGATGTTCATGATCATTTCCTGAAGTGTATTTTCTCAGTCTGGAGCCTTAGCTCCTGAGGAATGTCTTTCTTAGAGCTACTAAAACAAGGTAACTCTGATCAACTCTCTGGACCATACCTAGAGAGCAGAGCCTGGTCTTTTCTAACAACACTGAGGTTTTTGCTAGGTCATCCAGCCAGACTATTACAGCTAATTGCAACCATTTTTCTAAATCTGATCAATGGAATATGATAAGTGATGTCTGCCACTACCAGATCTTTTCCTCAAAGAAACTGGCATGGCTTCAACTTGTTTTTTTCCTCTAATCTTGTGGTCTGGATACAAAAGTGACGGTGGAAGTAAGAACCCCCAGCTTGGACCCAGAGACAAAAGCCGCATATCGAAGATGGCAGAGCCTTTTTAGCAGGCCAGAGCCACCTATTTGGACTATTAGGTGAAAGAGGTGAAATGACACTTTTCTTTAGACCACTGTATTTTTAGATATCTTTGTTTCAAAAAACTTAGACTATACCATAATTAACTATTGTAGCTATAAAATGTTGAAACTGAAACTAAATGATTAGATTTTTTGTTCGCTTTTTTTTATAAGCACCTTTTGTTTATATAAGACCCATAACGGCGCCTGACTGGTTCAGTCGATAGAGTCTGCGACGGGGCGCCTGGGTGGCTCAGTGGGTTAAAGCCTCTGCCTTCAGCTCAGGTCATGATCCCAGGGTCCTGGGATCCAGCCCCACATCAGGCTCCCTGCTCACCCAGAAGCCTGCTTCTCCCTCTCCCACTCCTCCTGCTTGTGTTCCCTCTCTCGCTGTGTCTCTCTCTGTCAAATAAACAAATAAAATCTTAAAAAGAAAAAATCTGAAGACCCATATTTCTAAGATTGTCAAGGACAGAGATTATGCTTATCATTTTTGTATCCCTAAAGATATATAGAAACAACTTAATAAATATATCCCAGGATTTAGTTATAGATATTTATATTATATATTTGTATCTATTATATATTATTATATATTATTTATATTATATATTTGTGTTTATATATAATAAATATATCCTTGGATATAGATATCCAAGGAGCTTTGGACCTTCCTCAAATTTCTCTTCCAGCATCTCCTTAAGTCTTATAACTTGGATTAATCCTATGCTTAATATCATTTCTTTCAAAAGAGAAACTATAGAAGCCACAGATGTCAGCACTGACTTCCCTAAAATCGTGGCAAAATGAAAAGCCTGTTCCAGTTCTGCTATTATTCCTTTACTACTGTTCCATAAGTAGTCTTTGGAAATAAAAACAAAAGTCACTATCATCTGACAAAGAAATAGAAAACATGTAGAAAACATCTACTCAATTTCAATGCCTGATCTTGTTGCCTGGTCCTTTTTTTGTCATCTGACTGCTATGAATCGAGATATTTTTAGAAATGCAAAATTTCCTATTTGAAATGTGTTTACATTTGCATAGATGTGAATAAAAGGTAAAGTTTGAGTTGTAGTGATATTGAGGTAATCCATTGATATAATATGTTATTTTGTCAAAGCAGTCTTTTTTTAAAGATTTATTTATTTATATGAGAAAAAGAGAGTGCATGTGCACACGTGTGTGCCAAGTGAGTAGGGAGAGGAGCAGAGGAAGAAGGAGAAGGAGAGAAGCAGACTCCCCACTGAGGGCAGAGCCTGATGTGGGGTTCCATCCCACATTCTTGAGATCATGACCTGAGCCGAAGTCAAGAGTTGGACGCTTAACCAACTGGGCCACCAGGCGCCCCTCGTGAAAGCAATCTTGATATTAAAAAATATATTCTTATATTTTTAAATATAAATTCTGCCATTTCATTAAAAAAAATTAAAATGGTGTTTCTTTCATGCAGCTAAATAGGAACTTAAAGATAGTTTCATATGGGGCGCCTGGGTGGTTCAGTGGGTTAAAGCCTCTGCCTTCGTCTCAGGTCATGATCTCAGGGTCCTGGGATCGAGCCCCATGTTGGGCTCTCTGCTCAATGGGGAGTCTGCTTCCCCCTCTCTCTCTGACTCCCTCTCTGCCTACTTGTGATCTCTCTGTCAAATAAATAAATAAAATCTTTAAAAAAAAAGTTTCATATTTAACACTAACTGTGGCCCTGATTTTTCATTGACTGACTAGGCTATTTTAAGATATTAAAGTTGAGCCCAATTATTCGGAGAGTTAATCCTAAGTAGAACTCAGTTAATTATTACTTGACAGTCACTGGTCAGTTTTTTAAAAAGCAAAACATACTGAGTAGGCTTTATTATAAGATACACTCTTCAGCAAGATAATAGAATTCTATTAATATATTGAAAAGTAATGGTACACTGCTTCTTTCAGTGTACCATTTGATAAGAAGAGTACTACTTTTGTCAGAAAAGAGAAATAAGTCCAGTTTTTGTTTTGCTTGTACTTTGCTACTGACATTCAAGAAAATATATTGGGTAATTTTTTAAAAGATTTTATTTATTTATTTGACAGAGAGAGAGATTACAAGTAGGCAGAGAGGCAGGCAGAGAGAGAGAGCAGGAGGAAGCAGGCTCCCTGCTGAGCAGAGAGCCCCATGCAGGGCTCCATCCCAGGATCCTGAGATCATGACCTGAGCCGAAGGCAGAGGCTTTAACCCACTGAACCACCCAGGTGCCCCTATATTGGGTAATTTTAAAGCTAGCAATTATAAACCATATAGTTTGTTCAAAGCAACTGTAATAACTCACGTTTGCTGGCCTAGGTCATGAGAGCAAACTGCTTTCAGGAGAAGTAAGTCAATTATATGAAACAATATTTTTCTAGATAATTAGGATAATAATTATGAAGGATCTAATATTTAGTTGCTAATTTCCCTTAGTGACTAAATATTTGAAATAGCTACCATGCCCTTGGAATGAACTTTAAAGTCTTACCTCCTACCAAGCTGGATGCATTATGAGTCACAGAGGGTGGTATGTGTGTAGAAATCTAAGGAGGGTGTAAAACCCTAGCTAGGAAAGCAGTGTACCCATTATTTCAAAATAAGTTGAGAACCCAAAACTTCTAATATGTCACCCTTAAAAATGGGCTGGTATAGCATTTTACAAGATTTTCAAACCTAAGTTTTTTCTTTCAAATTATTCTCACACAAAACCTAATACATACTATAAAATTGATGAGTAAGGAGTTTCCCTTTGTGGTCCATATGTCTGGAGACAAGGAGGGAAGCAGAGATCTCATACAGTGAGTTCCTCCAACAGATTCTGCTGATCCCTATAGTGTTTCTGAAAATCTGCCCCCCAGACCCTATAGATCAGAATCAAACCAACTGAGTCAGCACTACTATTTTCCCTCTGGCCAAAGGTCAAGAGGGTACGATATCATATGACGGAGTATTGGGGCTAATGAATAATAAAGTTTTGCTGATTGATAAAAATTTGTCTATTGAGAAAATTTGGTTCACTTGAAATGGTTGTGTTTTTGGGTTTTTTTTAAAGATTTTATTTATTTATTTGACAGAGAGAGAGATCACTAGTAGGCAGATAGGCAGGCAGAGAGAGGGGGAAGCAGGCTCCCTGCTGAGCAGAGAGCCCAATGTGGGGCTCGATCCCAAGACCCTGAGATCATGACCCGAGCCGAAGGCAGAGGCTTTAACCCACTGAGCCACCCAGGCACCCCGAAATGGTTGTGTTTGAATACCAATCAGATGCCCTTTGTTATTTGCACTTATTTTTCCATAAGTGTACAAAGTAAATACTTCATCTTCATAACATATGAAAGTGAATTAAAAATGGAATGATTAGCTAAAGAGCTGTAATAATCAAAACAGTGTGGTTGTGGCACCAAAACAGACACATAGATCAATGGAACAGAATAGAGACCTCAGAAATAAATTCACACTTATATGGTCAACTAATCTATGACAAAGGAGCCAAGAATACACAGTGGGGAAAGGACCGCCTCTTCAATAAATAGTGCTGGGAAAACTGGACAGCTACATGCAAAAGAATGAAGCTGGACCACTTTCTTACACCAAACACAAAAAGAAACTCAAAATGAATTAAAGACTGGGGACACTAGAGTGGCTCAGTTGGTTAAGCAGCTGCCTTCAGCTCAGGTTTTGATCCCAGGGTTCTGGGATGGAGTCCTGCATCAGGCTCCTTGCTCAGTGGGGAGACTAGTTCTCCCTCTCCCTCTGCCTGCTGCTCCCTCCACTTGTGCTCTCTCTTTCTCTGTCAAATAAATAAATTAAATCTTTTTAAAAAATGAATAAAGATCTAAATATGAGACCTGAACCCATAAAACTACTAGAAGAAAACATAGGCAGGGAGCGCCTGGGTGGCTCAGTTGGTTAAGCGACTGCCTTTGGCTCTGGTCATGATTCTGGAGTCCTGGGATTGAGTCCGATATCGGCCTTCCCCTGCTCTGCGGGAAGCCTGCTTCTCCCTCCCCCTACTTGTGCTCTCTCTCTCTCTCTGTCTCTCTGTCAAATAAATAAATAAATCTTGAAAAAAAAAAAAGAAAGAAAACCTAGGCAGTAATTTCTTTGACATTGGTCATAGAAACATTTTTCTAGATATATCTTCTAAAGCAAGGGCAACAAAAGCAAAAATAATCTATTGGGACCACACCAAAATAAAAAGCTTTTGCACAGTGAAGGAAACCATCAACAAAACTAAAAAGCAACCCACTGATGAGAAAAGCTATTTGCAAATGTTATCAAATAAAGGGTTAATATCCAAAATATATAAAGAACTTATACAAGTGAACACCCCAAAACAAATACTCTAATTAAAATGGGTAGAGGACCCAAATAGACATTTTTCCAAAGAAAAATTCCATTTTCCATTGCCATTTTCTCAATGGCAAACATACACATGCTCAATAGCACTCATCATCAGGGAAATGCAAATCAAAACCACAGTGAGATATCACTTAATACTTTCAGAATGGCTAAAATAAAAAAGACAAGAAATAACAACTGTTGGCAAGGATGTGGAGAAAAAGGAACATTTGTGCAACTGTTGGTGGGAATGTAAATTGCTGCAGCCACTCTGGAAAACAACATGAAAGTTCCTCAAAAAATTAAAAATAGAATTACTATATGATCCAGTAATTCCACTAATGGGTATTTACCCAGAGAAAACAGAAACATTAATTCAAAAAGACAGATGCACCTCTATGTTTGTTGCAGCATTATATATAATAGCCAAGATATGGAAACAACCCAAATATCCATCAATAGATGAATGGATAAAGTAAATGTGTGTGTGTGGGGGGGGTAATGGAATATTACTCAGCCATAAAAAAGAATGAGATTTTTGCCATTTATGACAAATGGATGGACCTGGAGGGTGTTATGCTTAGTGAAATAAGTCAGACAGAGATAGGCAAATACTATATGATTTCACTTATATGTAGAATCTAAAAAACAAAACAAATAAATAAACAGATACATAGAAAAAACTGATGGTTGCCAAAGGGGACAAGAGTGGGAGGATGGGCAAAATGGGTCAAGAGGAATGAGACATATGGACTTCCAGTTATGGAATGAATAAGTCATGGGAATAAAAAGTATAGCATAGGGGATATAGTCAGTGGTCTTGTGATAGTGTTGTGTGGTGACAGATAGTAGCTACAATTGTGGTGAACTTGTCAAATCACAATGTTGTACACCTGAGACTAATGAGACGTGTGTCAATTATACTTCAATTAAAATTTGTTTAATTATTTGCCTGCTGGTATGAAGAAATGCGATAAGTCAACAATAGAGAAAACTAAATTATGCTTTGTGAATTTAAATGGGGGAATTACAAAATAGTAGTGAAGTTTATCTTATTTTAATAAAGTCTACCATTAGAGCTTTTTAATTTTTTTAAAAGATTTTATTTATGGGCGCCTGGGTGGCTCAGTGGGTTAAAGCCTCTGCCTTTGGCTCAGATCATGATCTCAGGGTCCTGGGATCGAGCCCCGCATGGGGCTTTCTGCTCAGCAGGAAGCCTGCTTCCCCCACTCTCTCCCTGTCTGCCTCTCTGCCTACTTGTGATCTCTCTGTCAAATTAAAAAAAAAAAAACTTAAAGATTTTATTTATTTGAGAGAGAGTGAATGTGAGAGAGCACAAGCAGAGGAGAGGGGCACAAGAAGAGGGAGCAGCAGACTCCCCACTGAGCAGGGAGTCCGATGCAGGGGCTCTATCCCAGGATCCTGGGATCATGACCGGAGTCTAAGGTAGATGCTTAACCGATTGTGCCACCTATGAGCCCCATTACAGCTTCTTTTTATTTTTTTCTTTTTATTTTTTTAAAGGATTTTTTTTAAAGATTTTATTTATTTATTTGACAGAGAGATCACAAGTAGGCAGAGAGGCAGGCAGAGGGAGAGGGGGAAGCAGGCTCCCTGCTGAGCAGAGAGCCCATTGCGGGGCTCTATCCCAGGACCCTGAGATCATGACCTGAGCTGAAAGCAGAGGCTTGAACCCACTGAGCCACTGAGGCGCCCCTACAGCTTCTTTTTAAATTACAAATCTGACTGGCAATCATCTGCTTAAAAATCCCCCGTGGTTCCCCACTGCCCATCAGATCAAGCTCAGATCATTACCCAGGCTACAAAATTGGACTTGGTTTGGTTCCAACCAGATATAGGAATAACGTGAATTTCTACTGATCTGTTTGTTCCATGCACTTATGCTCCAGCTGCGCAGAACTTTAAACGGTTTTCCAAACAGACCCTGTTACGAATTTTCTTTTTTTCGTATTATAAAAGAAAAATATGATCCATCAGAAAGTGCTGAAAAGAAAAAAACTGAAGTCATTTCCATACTCTCAGCAGTTTACAAAGTGGTGCTGTACTTTGAAAATGAAGAAATGGAGACACAAGCCAAGGAATGTAGGCAGCTTCTAGATTCTCACCAGGGGCTCCAGAAGGAACCCAGCCCTGCTGATACCTTGATTATAGCCCTAGTAAAACCTATTCTGACCTCTAGACTGTAATATAATAAAGCTGTGTTTTTTTAAGCTATGAAGTTTGTTACAGCAGCAATAGGAAACTAATATCATACCTTATAAAATTTAAGAGAGCAGAAGAGTATAATATATGCCTGTTTTAAAATGTATTTTAGCACTAAAATCCAATGATTTCATTTGGCCCTATAGTTTTTGAAAAAGTATATTTAGGAAGTTTCACATTGCTATAGAAATTTTACAGGTAAGGGGCGCCTGCGTGGCTCATGGGGTTAGGCCGATGCCTTCGGCTCGGGTCATGACCTCAGGGTCCTGGGATTGAGTCCTGCATCGGCTCCCTGCTCAGTGGGGAGCCTGCTTCTCCCTCTCCCGCTGCCTGCCTCTCTGACTACTTGTGATCTCTCTCTCTCTCTCTCTGTCAAATAAATTCTTTAAAAAAAATTTTTTTTACAGGTAATATTTTATGCTAACCTGGGGTTATAAATTAAAAATAAAAGTTGATTATATAATGAAGCTGCCCAACAAGAGATGTGATATCTGTGAGGTTAGGAACCATATTGATTTTGTTCACTACTGATATTTAATATCTGTAGAGTGCTGGACATATGACAAGTACTTAGTTAATGTGTATGGAATGAACTGAATGAGTGAAATCAGATTCTTAAACATTCTTCTGAAAGAAACTACATGAAGACTCCTGCAAGGTAATTATCATGCTGTTTTGATTAGTACATGTACTAAAAGTGGGCTTTCCTCTATTGCCAGTGATGTAGGCAAATTCAAGCTCTCTGGACTTTTTTCTTGTGTGTGTGAAATATACGTATATAAGAATACATAATAAAAAGAAAAGAAGTGGTAGTAAAGAAATATTCATTGGTAAAAGAATAAACCCTTCAAAAGGGCATTTACTAATAAAAGTGCTAGAGCTCAGCAGTTTTTCTGAAGCTTGCTTCTTCGGCAAGGTATATCCATTTATCATTTCAGCCATTTACCACTGTTGAAGCAGTTTACAGCAGAAACATTCTGTGGTAGGTTCACTGACTGGACCAACGTCTCTTCTTCAGGTGGATAAGCTCAAGTACTAAGAAACAGATTATGTCTTCCAGATAATTGCCACCCCAACACCCCATTGACGATTTACAGAACCTTGTTTTTAGGTCAATAGCATGAGTGAACGCAAATAAAGCTGTTTGAGAAGGGGCACTTTTCTGGGACTTTTATTAAGTAGAATATAATGGAGAATCAGTAAGTAAACAAACAAAAAAAGGTTTTCCCATATTTTAGTATATGTGCTGCCAAAGCGAGCACAAAAGGTTTTCCCATAAAGATGTTACAAAATCCACTGATAGTTATCCATTTGCTCCTAATTTTAGGTCTAACACCAAATCTACTTACCTGGTTTCCAGCACAGATAAGTAGTAAATGAGCAGCAGCAAAATGTTACTGCATGGTAACAAGAAAACAGCACAAAGAGGAGCTATATGAAGCCATAAAGTATTATCATTAGGAGCCAGCAGGAGATTATAGTAAGATTACCAGTGTAGGGGCCTCTGGGTGTCGTAGCCTGTTAAGCGTTGGACTCCTGGTTTCAGCTCAGGTGGTGGTCTTGGGGTATTGGGGTCGTGGCATCGAGACCCATGTTAGCTGTGAGCTCAGTGAGGAGCCTACTTGTCCGTCCCGCTCCCCCCGTGCCCCCTTTATTTATCTCAAATAAAAATTAATCTTAAAAAAAATTACCAGTGTGGAATAATAATTTGGAAAACTGATTCCATTTCAGCAGATCTGGTTCAAAGATCAGCTTTACTACTTAATAACTGGTGATCTCAGTTTCCCCATCCATACAACAGACATAGTAACAGTAAAAGGATCAAACTACACACAGCAAATTAAAAAAGTGTTTGAATATGGTAAGTGTTAAGTATATTTTACATTTCTCTTTTATTAATTTATTATCATTATTGCCACTTATAAATCATGTAATCTTAGGAAAGTTACTCTATCTCCCTGGAAATTATTATCCTGCCTTATCGCACATGGTTGTAACAAAAATATATATATAGGGGCACCCAGCTGGCTCAGTCAATAGAGCCTGTGACCCTCCATCTTGGGGTCATAAATTCAAGAGCCACGTTAGGCATAGAGATTACTAAAAAAAAATTTTAATTAAAAATTTTTTTAAAAGGGCGCCTGGGTGGCTCAGTTGGTTGGGCAGCTGCCTTCGGCTCAGGTCATGATCCTTGAGTTCCGGGATCGAGTCCCAGCTCCGCGGGAAGTCTGCTTCTTCCTCTGGCCTTCTCTCCTCTCGTGCTCTCTCTCACTTTCTCTGTCTTTCAAATAAATAAATAAAATCTTTAAAAAAAAATTTTTTTTAAAGAAACAAACATGGAAGCTATTTTAAGCTGCCAATAATAAATATGTTTATTTTTAAGATTGTATTTATTTATTTATTTATTTATTTGAGAGAGAGGGAGATAGAGAGTGCATGTGTGCTGGTGGTGGTGGGGAAGAACAGAGGGGTGGAGAGAGGGACAAGCAGACTCTGCACTGAGCTTGGATCCTGACGGGGCTAGAACCCAGGACCCAGTGGCTACAACCTGGAGACCACCACTACCACCACCACTGGAGGCGAAATCCAGAATCGGCCCATTCAACCAACTGAGCCACCCAGGCACCCCAAATATTAAATATATTCTTAAAGGAACAAATCATCCTATAACCTTTCATGACACCAAAGGGCTACAGTGAAATAGACCAGAAAAGGGTGGTTGTGGTCATAATGACCTTGAATATCAAAAATGCATTTAACTAATATCATTCATTTAGTCAGCTAATATTTGATTTTTAAAAAATTTATTGTTATTTTTTAATTTAAATTCAGTTAGCCAACACAGTACATTATTAGTTTCTGGTGTAGTGTTCAGTGATTCATTAGTTGCGTATAACACCTTGTGGTCATCACATCACCTGCCCTCCTTAATGCCCATTACCTAGTTACCCCATCCCCCACCCAGCCAACTAATATTTATTAAGGAAGCCCAAAATGCTGTGTGCTGAACAGGCCCTGATGGGCGGATCCTCCCTAGGGCCTGTTGGCCTGATACAAAATAGTTTGAATACTCAAATGTAATATGATACATATTGTAATAGACTATAGAAGTAGGAGAAAAAGTACTGTGACAAGATACTTCAGAGAAATTATAGTTGAATTAAGTGGGTATTAAAATTTCAGAAAATACTTGCCTCTCTGGGGAAGAAAGCATTCTCAGTAGTTATGGAGGGGTAAAAAAAGCATAGCATGTTTGAGAAATTATGGAAAATCCAGGTATGTCCTGGGGATGAGATAGATAAGAGAGAAACCTACAAAAAAAAAAAATATGGGGCCTTATATGATTTGCTAAGAGGTGTGTGTGTGTGTGTGTGTGTCTGTGTGTGTGTGTAGATTTAACTAATAACTGGAGTCGGAGTTTTTTGTTACAAGAAATTGGAAAAAAGGAATATTATTACACAAGCTGAGGGACTCACAATCAGCAGGAGGCTGAAGATAAGATTTGGGAAACAGAAGAAAACTAAGGAGCTCCTAACAGGTCAAAAACATACAGTACAATAGCTGTTTTTTAGTTAGACTAGCAGGAGCCCACCTCCACCAGTGCGGGCAGGATAATTCTGCAGGTTTCCTGAATAGATCTGCGTGTCCCATGGTTTTAGTGCAACCACCTCCAGAGTCAATGCCCTGGTTTGGAGAATGTAATTTATTTCCCCTTCAGTTTCTATTGTAAAAGATGGGGCATTGAGTCCAATCAAAACCATACACAATAGAAGATTCTCCTAAAATAGGAAAAGGGAGCTAGATAATTGACAACAAAAACAAAAAGCAACCCACAAAAACAATTCCAATAGTCAGCAACACCACCAATAACCAAAAAACTAATACAAGATTTTAAATAGGCAGTGACAAGATCAGATTCATTTGTTCAGCACAGATGGCTATAAAATAAATGATATAAAAGCAGACACATTGAAAAATAATTATCTTTCCTTCTTCTAATGCCCAGGTTGATATTTGCTCTCCCCAATGACATTTTACTATTTTCCTGCATCATCAAGAACATATACATATTTCTATGTTTTTTTTATCATTTTGATTGCTAGATGGATGGGATATTGCTTTTTTATATATTAATTTTATAGTCAACTACTCTAATGAATTATTTTATTGCTTATAATAGTTTTTCAGTTGATTCTCTTTGGCTGATCAGTTTTCCTGGTGTGGCAGCCAAAATAATGACCCCCCCCCCAAAAGGTGTCCATATCCCAATCCCTGGAACCTAAGACTTTTTTCTTAAAATTTGTTTTTATTTAAATTCAATTAATTAACACATAATGTATTATCAATTTCAGAGGTGGAGTTCAGTGATTCATCAGTCTTATTTAATACTCAGTGCTCAATACATCATGTACCCTCCTTAATGTTTATCACCCAGTTACTCCATCTCCCATACCCCTCTCTCCCAGCAACCTTCAGTTTGTTTGCTATAATTAAGAGTTTCTTATGGTTTGTCTCCTAAGACTCTCTCTCTCTCTTTCTCTTTTAAAGTGATAGAAGTTTATTAAGCTAGGATACAGAAAAAGCTCTTCAGAGTGAGAGGGGTCACAACAGGGTTGCCACTGAGGGCCTTTAGGGTTGGTCTTTTTTTTTAAGATTTTATTTATTTATTTGACAGAGAGAGAGAGAGAGAGAGAGAGAGAGACATCACAAGTAGGCAGAGAGGCTGGCAGAGAGACAGGGTGGCGGGGGCGGGGGTGGGGTGGGAGTGGGGGTTGGGCGGGGGAAGCAGGCTCTCCGCTGAGCAGAGAGCCAGATGCAGGGCTCCATCCCAGGACCCTGAGATCAGGACCTGAGCCAAAGGCAGAGGTTTTAACCCACTAAGTCACCCAGGCGCCCCTAGGGTTGGTCTTTTATAGAAAGCTAACCATGGAACTTAAATCCTTTTTACATCTCTATTGATATCACCATTGAGCAAGGACTAGTGATAACACCTTCATTGGCTTACTTCCTTTTTAGGATCTGGTTATTTGTTGGTGACAGGTGATTATCATAAAAAGACACCCACCCCACACACCTAGGGCTGGGTGGTCTGATTTGTTTCCTTATCTCTGGTTTCCCCACACCTCCACATTTTGGGGATTTCTGCGATCCTGATCACATAGCCCACTCTCTGTCTCTCCCTACCAGTCCCCTACTCATTCCCTCCTCCCTCATAGTAACCCTAACTGCCATTAGGGAATGGGACAGTGACCACTCTGGCTGCTTCCTGCTGAGAAGGGATGGCATGAGGATACAGCAGTCAGAGTACACCCAGGGGTCGGTCCATAGTATAGCTCCAGAGAGATATTGGAAGGCAGGAGGTGACACAGGCAACAACAAAGACGAACAGAAAAACAAAGACCAATGATTATTCCCACCAGCAAAATGGCATCTCTGAAATATTGACCCTGGTCTCCAAGCCAATTGAAGAATCCGGGAGAGACCTTAATTTTGTCCAGTTGGGCTCAAATGTCATTTATTAACTATGAGACTTTACAAGAATTGTCAGTTATATTAAAACAGCACATGTGTGGAAACTCTTTACAACCTAAGTGATGCTGAAGTAGTAGTCAATGATTGCCTGATTTTCTAGAAATCCTGCCCTAACTTCACTGAGTTCTTGATTTAAAGTATCTAATGGTTGGGATGTGTCATTTAAGGTTCTGCTGAGCAGGCAGGCAGTTTGTTTTACCTTACAATGTAAGTTTTTCCCAAGTGCTGGGAGTCCCATCAGGGAGAGGGCCAAGTCTGCTGTTTCCCCGACAGCCACACCAGCACAAAATAAGGTCCATTCTCTAGCTAGGTATAAGTTACTAAATAGGTATGAGAGGTGTAAAGTTGCATTGAGTAGTAGGCTCACTGCAGGCTATGCATATAGAATTGGCTTGGATTAGGGGCGCCTGGGTGGCTCAGTTGGTTAAGCGACTGCCTTCGGCTCAGGTCATGATCTCGGAGTTCCGGGATCGAGTCCCATATCCGACCCCCGGCTCTGCGGGAGGTCTGCTTCTCCCTCTGACCTTCTTCTCCCCTCTCATTCTCAGTCTCTCTCTCTCTCTAATAAATAAATAAAATCTTTAAAAAAAAAAAAAAGAATTGGCTTGGATTATATGGTTTAGACATATTGGGGGCCTGTACAGCAGGGAAGGATCCTGAAACTGAGTAGCAACACTCTTGTTGAGTTGCAAAATTTCGGTCAGGGTGGCCCCTACACATACCAGGCTATTGAAAAGCAAGCTTTGTAGGGAGTTACTGCTGGCAACACAAAATTGAGGTTGATTGTTGGTATTTAGAACCATATGTATACAAAAATTGAATGTAGACAACAGTTTCATAGGGTTTGGGTTTACAGTGACCTTAGTGGGAAAGGCACTTTTGTAGTCAGTATCTGGAGATCCTTTTTGCATTTTTATACAGGTGTATTTTCTTGTATCCATTAACATACTAGTGGCCAATTACATGGTATAATTCTTATTTCGTTTGCAGGATTGATCTGTTAAGTTGGTGAAACGGAAAATTTTGGCCGTTTTGTGTTGGTAAATAACAGTATTTTCCTTTTTCCGTACTATGGGACCAACAGGCAAGGAACAGTTAGACCAGCATTGGAGATGTAAGGGTTCCCCTACAGTTACATTAATGGCCTGAGAGGTTAAAATAGAACATTCTGTCATGGCCCCTATATGTGTATTTTTCCATAGTAAGAGTAACCCCAAAGTCATGGCTCTTAGGCTCACTTGGCTTGTCTTTTGAATAGTAAATGAAGGTTTGTATAGGCTCACAGGAGTAAGTGGGAGGATCACTAGCAGGACTTTCGAGGACTGATGTCCACTTCTTAATATGGGGATAATGAATCCAGGACTCGAGACCTGAAATTTTAACAGCAGTGGGAGTAGAGAGAATGACAGGATATGGTCCTTCTCATATCTCTTCCACCAAAGGGGAATTAGTGGGTAATGTTTTAACCAACACTAGATTCCCCAGCTGATATAAAGGAGTTCCTTTTTCCTATGGCTGTTTATTAGACAGTTGTTGTAATTGTTGCTGAAACTGAGCTAAAGATGTTACATGTTTATTTTGGGCATCTGACTTTGGGTCAAATAGAAAATCACAGTTAGGAAGGCACGTCCATATAACAGCTCATATAGACTAAGTCCTTGAATTTTTGGAGTATTTCTTATTCTGATTGATTTTTGGAGTATTTCTTATTCTGGAGGGTTGAAGTCCAAGAGAGCTGGGTCTCATGAGATAACTTCCTTAGGTGTTTCTTTGGGCTATCATTTATTTTTTTCTGCCTTTTTTGAGGACTGAGGTCTCCAAGCACAATGTAAGAGATAGTCTATTCCCAGGGTCTTCGATATTCCCTATATAATAGTGGCCCTGATGGAGGGACAGTTATCACTTTGCAAACTCTTAGGCAAGCCAAATTTTAGCAAGAACTCTGCTAAGTCAGTTTAGCTAGGAACCCAACTTTGATATGTAATCATTCTAGATATCTGAGCAAAGTCCTCATCTTCCACCATTCCCCAGGTGATACCTGATCACCATGGCTTGCCTTGAGTAATAATCCTGTCGAGTTAGTTTAGCCAGAAATCTTCTTTTACCTTTGATATTTCTTTGTAGTAATTTTCAATTCGCTGACCCCCCACCCTGCTCCCTGGCTATAAATCCCCACTTGTCCATGTAGGTTTCACTTCTATACCCTATTATTTTCTTCTATTGCTTTAGTCCTGAATAAATTCTGATTTTACTACTTTAATATGGTTCTGGTTGGGTGCCTGGGTGGCTCAGTTGGTTAAGTGACTGCCTTTGGCTCAGGTCATGATCCTGGAGTCCCCAGATCGAGTCCCGCATCAGACTTCCTGCTCCATGGGGAGTCTGCTTCTCCCTCTGACCTTCTCCCCTCTCATGTTCTCTCTCACTCTCTCTCTCAAATAAATAAATAAAAAATCTTTAAAAAAATATGGTTCTGGTTATGTTGTTACCTTATATGACAAAAAGGATATTCAGATCATACTAAATTAGGGGTCCTGAGATGGGGAGAGCATCCTGGATTATCTGGGTGGTTACAATATAATCATAAGGATCCTTAAAAGATGGAAGAGAGAGACAGAAGAGTCAGAGAATGAGAGGTGATGACAGAAACAACTACTGAAGTGATAAAAGGCCTTGAACCAAGGATTGTGAACACACTCTAGAAACTGGAAAGGGCCAAGAAATGGATTCTCACCTAGATCCTCCAAAAGGAATGTAGCCCTGGTGAAACCTTGATTTTAGTCCAGGGATATCCCTTTTGGACTTCTGACCTCCAAAAGGTTACAGAAATGTAAAATAATAAATCTGTGTTGTTTTAATCCACTAAATTTGTGGTAATTTATTTTAGCGACAATAAAGACATTGATATGTGGCCTTTTAAATACCTTCCCTCCTCTTTTTTTAAAACAAATGATAGACTACCCCATTATTTTTCTGTACTTTTTTTTCCCCCTTACTAATATATCTGGAAGATCACTTATGTATTACTTTTTTTTTTTAACTTTTTTTTCTTTTAAGTAATCTCTATGCCCAACATAGGGTGCGAACTCATGACCCTCAGATCAAGGATCCCCTGCTCTACTGACTGGGCCAGGCAGGTGCCCCTGAAACCCTGAAAGATCATTTAAAATCAGTTCAGATAGATCTGTTACATTTATCTAATAATTGCAGAGTTTTCTCTTTATGTTTAAAAAATTGTGTTGTGATCTTATTCTTATTGAATTATAAGAGCTGTTTATAAAGCAAAGAAACAAGCACTACAGCTGAAATATGTTGTAAATACTTACTCTGATTTGTCAATTTAAACATTTGGTTATTAATACTTTTCATTATTGTATAATTTTTTCATGTGTCAAATTTGTCAATTTTGCTGTGAATGTGTGGATTTGGATTCTGGAGTTACATCAAGCTTGGAAAGGCTTTCTCCCTGATGAGATTATAAAAAATTTTGTAATGTTTTTCTAGCATTTTTATGGATTCAATTTTATGTTTAAATCTTTGGGCCACTTGAAATTTAATGTGATATAAAAAATTAAGGTAGAGATCCAAGATTTTTCTGATGGCTATCCAGTTGTCCCATTATCATTTACTGAACAATCCATTTTTCTTGCTTTTGACTTTATATATTTTTTGTCTGTATCTTTTCTTTCTATTCTCTTCCATTGATCTAGCTTATTTTCAAGATTTTAAACATTGTACCTTTATAATGTTTTAACATCCAATAAACTGTTCCCCACCCTATTATCCTTATTTTTTAGAATTCCCTTGGCTAAACTTGCACATTTCAGTTTTTCTGGAGAAAACTGAATTTTATGGGTATATTTTTTGGGTGGAAAATTGCATTAAATTTATAGTCTAATTAGAGCATTGATGTCTTCACATAATAGTGCCATCTTTTCATTTATTTAAATCAAATTTAGATTGATTTAAATTGATTTATGCAAGTACACATGGTCTGGTGTGAAATGACATTCATTTAGGCTTTGAAAGACATTATTAATCATGGAAACCAAGAGCATTCTCCCCACAAGGTAGCCAGTGGCCTCTGACGTGGCTTGGGTAAAGGATATAGTCCAAAAATTGATGAGTTACTGGCTAAGTCAGTCATTGCCCCCATCCTGGCAATCTGAATTATAAATGCAGAAATAATTTGTCAGTTGGTGGCAGAACAGAAGAAAGTAGAAACATTGATTATAAGCCAGTCCATATCAGTGTGGAGAATAATAAGGTCCACGAATTCTGCTGCTGAAGACTCTGGAGCTGTTTTGAGTCTAGAATCTCCTTGAGACCTATTTGGCCCTCTAAAGGCACCAGTTTTGAGGTTTCTTTGACATTCATTCTCCATTGTTCTATGAGATTGTACCAAAAATTCTACAATGAATGATCTAGTTGAGTAGATTTATTATTCTTTAAAAAAAAGATGTAAGAGGAGATACCTTATAATTATCTATTAGTTTGCAAAATGCTTTCACTTATAGTGTCTCATTTACTCTATCAATAACCCAGGAAACTAATGAGTTTTGGAGATAGAGAATTTTTCAGCCACTTAATCGTCAAAAGCAAATAACTTCCAAGGCTGAAAAATCTGAGGCTGACTTTCAATAATCTGAGGCTGTCTCTGGATAATTTCCAGAGACAAATTTTTTTTTCCAATGTCTTAAACGTTGTTGGATGTGAGTGTGAGGTCCCAAAATGTAATAGCCAATTTACCACCACGTTGAGGATGAAGTTGGCACAGAGCGAAAGGCAGACTCAAGGGAACCATAGAAAAATGGAGCTGGATCCACTGAATTAAGGCCACCCTGAAACCTTCCCAATTTTGAAACTTCATTTCTGTTGACCAATAAATCTCCTCATTGTTTCAACCCGAAATAGCCTAGTTTTCTGCTGTGTGTAAATGAAAGCATACTGATATGGTATCAATAACATTTTTACATGGATTCAAAAAGCTGAGAATAGGGCCTTGGGGGAAGAAAAAAGCACCACTGATTGGGGAGGGGGGTGTCTAGGAAGTCTGGACAAAGGATGCTGCCTTGTCAGTTTATTGGTATGTGTGTAGAAAGGGGTGTAGGGCAACAAACTGACTGGAAGAGGAGGCAAGAGAAGAGGAAGGCAGCATAGAAAAATAAAGAAAAATTTCATATACTTACTAGCCCAGATCCTTCTAAGTTGTTTGAATACCTTTAACTTTGAAAGGAAACTTAGAGCATAGTTGTAAACCTGCAAATAAAAATAGTAATTGCTGGTTTTTATAATTAAATTTCGAATAGCACTGTCGTAGAGCAGTGTTTCTCAAACTCCAGGTTCTCATAATATGTTTAAATATTTGTCATGTCTAAGTCGTGTCATGTCTAAGTCCTATTTTTACCTAGTATTTTCTTTTAAATCGGTAATAACCAAGGGTTATTTTGCCCCTGTGAGGACATTGGGCAATGTCTGGAGACATTTTTGTCATTACTGGGTGCTACTGGCATCTAGTAGATAGAGGGGCAGGGATGCTATTAAAAATCCTATAATACACAGTGTGGCTTCCCACAACAAAGAATTGTCTGATCCAGCATGTCAGCAGTGCCAAAGATGAGAAATCCTGATTTAAATCAGCTCATTTTCAGGGTGCCTGGTTGGCTCAGTTGGTTAAGCATCTGCCTTTGGGTCAGGTTGCGATCCCAGGGTTCTGGGATTGAACCAGGATCCCTGTGTCTGTCGGGGCTCCCTGCTTAGCAGGGAGTCTGCTTCTCCCTCTGCCCCTGCCCCTTCCCCCCACCCCCTCAAGCTCTGTCTCTTGCTTTCTCTCTCTCTCTCTCTCTCAAATAAAATCTTAAAAAAAATCAGCTCATTTTCTCCTAAGCTTCATAATAACTAACATTTATTGAGCAACAGTGTATCTTGAAATATTTTTCTAAGTGCTGGATATGCAATATCTCATTGAATCCACATATTAACCTTCTATGTAAATATGACTATTAAACCTATTTTACAAGTGAGGAGACTGAAGGTTACTTAATGTCCAAGGTCTAACAGCTAGTAAGTAGATGAATCTGAATAGTATGATGCTAGAGATCCTGAGTTTAATCGATGGGATCTACTTTCTATCACTACTATAAATGAAAACGAATATCACAGGGCTCATATAGTGGAAGAAAATATAAATAAATTCAATAAAAGCACAGTGTTACTAAGCTCTAGCTGAATACTATTGCCTAGTGAAGTCTCTGGATCTAAAGCCTGCGGCTCTCTCTTAAAACAAGAGATTAAGTGTTAAACAGTTATTAAAAACATACTAGTATCAAACCAAAACTTTCTCCTCGATATAATCAGAAGAAATGAAAACGATTTTAAAGGGGAATAACTTTCCTAATACGTGACTCGATATTATATAATGCTATGTTTGTGTACCACTTAAAATCCCAACTCTTCAATAACAAAGCCCTGAGACATTTTGATTCCCCATGAATTCCATAGTACCTGGGTTCAAATTCTGAATCTGTTACTTACATGTTGCTTTATGTATTAGAGGTGATTTAATAGAACTGTCCCAGTTCTCCTTCATGGAACTGGGACAGTAGCATCTGCCTCAGAGGGGTGTGGTGAGAATTAAATGAGATACAGAGTCTTGCAAGGTTCCTGGCAGAGAACTACACAGCATAAAATAAATATTAGTTCCCCTCATTTCCTGAAGATTCTGTGGTCTCTTTCCAGCACTGGCTTAGATTTTCATATGCTTCCACGATTATACAAGCTCTCTAAGAGCATGGCAGGACAGGCAGCCACAGTTGGCTCCAGAATATTACAGCAAACAAAGAGCTGCTTTCAGTTCCATCCAGAGTAGCTACTAAGGCCTTTTGGGAAGCACTGGCATTTTGAGCCATGCTGTGTAGCCACCAACCACCCCTTCCCACCCCCCTGCCTCCTGTGAGGATTGTTGATGATCCAGGGAAGATTTATGGAAATTTTAAGCATGAAGGCCTCATGACAGTGATTCTAATAGATGACACAAGTCCCTGGAGGTTGCTGGAGGGAAGAAAGAGGACATGGAGAAGGAGGAGCTTTTGTTCCTAGGAACAGAGTGTGGTTGCGGGCCTGCGCGCATATGCACACGTGTGTGCGTGCGCACACACACGCACACACACACACACACACACACACACACACACACACAATTTTAGACCTACCATTTGCAGTCATTGAGTTATGGTTAAAGGCTATACTTTAAATATTCCCAGCACTTCCTGTAGAATTTAATTTGCAATTCTGTGATATCAAGTAAAAGAGAGTTCAGCTGAATATTGGAATTCTTTTCTGCTTGGTGGTCAGAAGACCTTTTTTGTCTTTACGCTGTGACTCCGGAATTTCTTCACTACCTGATTCTTGATAACTTTACTTTTCTAAAATATTGCTTTAATATTATTGCTTGAGATACCATAATTAGGGATGATGAAAATGCAAATACAACTAGAGTTAATGCACTAACAAATTCAGAATATTTCCTCCCCACTAGAATATAAACTTCTTGGGGTCAGGGAATTGGTTTTGTATGCTACTATACCCCCCCAAGTGCTAACATAAGTAACTAGCATATGGTTAGTACTAATAAATATTGTTGAATGAATAAATGAGTGTTCATACCATAGTAGTTGGTTGTAGCAGTCAACATTTCCTTTGTTTACATATGTATTTTTTTCATGCTTCTGGGCTTTACACATGTGGCATCGTTTTTGCTCTCTCTCTGCCTCTTATCCTCTATCAACCCTTCCTGATTTGGAGAAAGTCTACTAACTCTTCAAGCCTTGGTTCTTTGGTAAGAGTCTTTGTGACCCTTATCTTCTTTCTCAAATTAACTCTTTCCCCAGCTGAGCTCCTGTAGCCCTTTGCCACATGATCCTGCTAGATCTTATGCTGTAATTATTTGTTTATAGGTCAGTCTCTGGCACTAGAAATAAACTCCTTAAGGGTTGTAATGCATTTCTTTTGTATCCTCATCCTTGGCATGGTGACTAGTTTATGGTACATCTTTAATAAACGTTACTGACTGAATGAATGAATCTTGCAAGGGGTCCTCTATCCTGCAGAACTCTAGAAAGGTCTCACATCCCTTGTAAGTGCATTACAAGATCACTTCTTTTTTTTTTTTTTTAAAGATTTTATTTATTTATTTGACAGAGAGAGAGAGATTATGAGTAGGCAGAGAGGCATGCAGAGGGAGAGGAGGAAGCAGGCTCCCCGCTGAGCAGAGAGCCTGATGCGGGGCTCGATCCCAGGACCCTGAGACCATGACCTGAGTTGAAGGCAGAGGCTTCAACCCACTGAGCCACCCAGGCGCCCCAAAGATCACTTCTTTTAAATGTTTTATTTTGGATAAGAAATCTTCTTGCTCACTATGTTTTCATTCTATAAAGCCCTTACCCTGTACTCAAACGGAATGATTAGTGTGCAAACACAGAGTAGAGGATATAAATGAGGGATTTGGAAATAGTGGGTCAAATTTCAAGGTGGGACTGATTATCCTGGGTTGCTTCTCCGTAGATGTGTCCTGGTTACCCTGATGCCATACAGACTTTGAAAGTAGTGATATTTTGAGACAGATGAAATATTTCTCCCAAGAAAAAACAAATGGATTGGCTATCTGGGACCAGATTCCTGCTGGTGCGGTACAGGGTAATTGTGTAAAGCAGTATCTCATGTCTCTAGCTATAAGAGGATTGTGGCCTGCTCAGGTTGCTATGGTTGTGACCATGACAACTATGAAAAACATGAGAGAATGCCAAGAAGAGGGTGCGCTAATGACCATAAGCAAGAGAGAACAAATGGCCAGGACTAGGGACTGCGTGGGGTCCCTAGAATCCAGTGGTTGTATAGGCAGGGAGTCAAGACGATATTGGAAGATATTATCTCCACATTTCATTATTTATATTGATGCAAACCCTGAATGGCTCATAACTAATCTCTCTTATTTATCCATTTTGCTTTAAGTAACTCTGAGGAGGGGAATGGAGATGGGGGAAGCAGCCTAAGAACATTGGGCATAACCCAAAGGGCTTCAGCTCTTGAGAATAGGCACTATTTAATTAAGCCAACTGTGAATTTGTGTGGGTGAAAGTAACAGCTGCTGATTCTTAGGATATTTTTAAGTTGCAGCCAGTTGGGATACTCTCCATGCCTATATATGGTCCTTCATGCTCAAGGACCTCATGGAGATGGGTGGGCTGAAAACATAGACTCCTTGAAACTGTTTCATCATCTCTTGGTCTCTGACAGCACATAGGCAGCTTGCTCTCAGGGAAACTTCGGCAAGGTTAAAAGCTAAGCTGCACATCTGACATACTCAGTGGTGATTCTTTCATTCTTCCCCCACCCCCACACTGTTGCTAGGCCTCTCTGAGGTTAAAAGAGACTTATTTGTTTAGTCCCCATACACTTTCAAGGTGCTTAGCTACCATGTCTTGGGCACAACATGCACTCCAGGCAAACAAATTTTCAGGGCACAGCAGACTGAAGTGGCAAGCAAGCCTACCAGACTGAGCCCCGTGAGCCCATGTGCTATATGAAGCAAACCAAAACCCAGCTGGTAAAGTTAATTTTAGACTTTCTGACCTTGGCAATGTCCTATCAATTTGGGAAAAGCAGCTTTGGATAGGTTCAACAAGGACCCTTCCTCCTCCTTCTCCCAAGGCAGGTGCCTGGAAAAGTGGCTACATGGTCTAAGTTAGTGGGAAAAACAGTTAATTATGGGGGTGCCTGGGTGGCTCAGTGGGTTGAGCTTCTGCCTTCAGCTCAGGTCATGGTCTCAGTGTCCCGGGATCAAGCCCCACATCGGGCTCTCTGCTTGGCAGGGAGCCTGCTTCCTCCTCTCTCTCTGCCTGCCTCTCTGCCTACTTGTGATCTCTCTCTGTCAAATAAATAAATAAAAATCTTTAAAAAAAAACAAAACAAAACAGTTAATTATGGCCAATAATAAACTTGACAGATCAAGAAATTCAATATTTATTGAGCAAGTGCAGAGTCCATGCAAGAAATCTTTTATGATTTTTGTCCTGTGAACTAAGATTCTAACAACTGTACTGAAAATAACACCTTCTAAAAAGTTCTAAGACTGGATTCTCGAAAACAAAAATCAATTTCGATGTCATGGTGCTTCAAAACACTGAAAGTGGGTTGGCAATGATAAGAGGGTTAGTAGTTTTATTAAATTATGCTGTTTATAAACATAACAGGAATTTAAATGCAAGAAGTAAATATTACTGGTCTTTTTTTTTTCTTAAGATTTTATTTATTTATTTGAGAGAGAGAGAGGGAAAGAGCACGAGCAAGGGGAGGGGCAGAGGCAGAGGGAGAAGCAGGCTTCCCACTGAGCAGGGAACCCCCTGCGGGGCTCAATCCCAGGACCCTGGGATCATGAACCGAGCCGAAGGCAGATGCTTAACCAACTGAGCCACCCAGACATTCCTGTACTATTCATTTCTGAATGCACGGGATCCAATTCTCTGACAACCAAAAATAGGTGAGGTTCCCTTAATATACACTCAGATATAACATGGACTTTTCCTTTCTGAAACTTATACAATTTTTAATTTTGCTTTTATTTATTTGATTGCCTATATTTCCCAATGACCTACAGGATTCATAATTTTTTTGCTCCCAGAGGCTATAGTAGACAATAAATGCTTGTTCAGTGGATAAATGATTTGCATCTCATTATTGTCTTAATTTTAGCCTTCTGTTGCACAAACTTCACCTTCAAAAGAATGAACAGCTTGAAGGGAGGGCATTGGGTTAGTTTTGGGATCAATGGAAGATTTCTTCTTCCATTGTAATTCATTAAATAAGCTTTGTGTGTTGATACTTTGTGGCTTTTAGAGATAAATGAATGCACTGAGAGACACCAAGCTTCATGAACCAACCTTCTATGTTTCCATTCTTTTCTATTATATCAGTATATATATATATGTATATCAGCATATCTATATATCTATATCTATATATATATATCTCATTCATCCTTGAGAAGTATTTATAACCATACACTGGTTTGTGAATAATCATACATGGTTGTTTTTTTAAAAGAAGCAAAGTATAAAATTAAAATCTAAAGAGCATTAATAAGAGTTAGGTTGAATTGGAGGTGTGTTAAGTGGGATTGTGTAGGATGCCAAAAATTCATTTAGGATATATTCATTCTAATTGAGGTCATCGTGGGAAATGAGCTTTAATGAATTCCAATTGTACTTATTAGCTATGTGATTTTGAGCAAGGTACATACATAACCACTTAGCATTAGTTTCCTTACCTATAAATGGGGGAAGTAATACCCAACACCAACCGTATGGGGCAGTGTAAGGAATAGATGACATAGGGATAAAATATGTGAAAAGCTGAGCAGAGTGACTAAACCATCAGAAATATTCAATATATTGTAACTATAAAAACAATCTTATGTAATAACCTAATTAGATGGAATAATTACCACATCAGCCTAGATATTATATAACCAAAATACTGCTGCACAACAGAATGCATTTTATCAGGTTACTAAAGATTTGTTGCCCAGGTATACTTTTTCTAGTATTTGCTGTTCAGGTAGGCATTCTTTCACAGTCAGATCACATTTCTGAATCAGAAGGGATCAGCTACCCAAGAAATACTGAGGCCCAGATTTACCACAGGGTTTGAATTCAGCATTTCTTCTCTCTGGCATTAACAGCATTTGCTTTTACTTTTACATGTAAAAGAACATTTTAATATATAGGCAGAAAAAAACTAGCTGATATGAGGGCAAGGAAAGAATGCTCTAGTCCAAAGAATCATTGTCTATATCAGCAGATTTTAAGTTCCCATCATTAATAATACTTTTCTAAGCCTCTTCAAAGGGAGACCTGCTATTTATTTTTCTTTTTTGTTATGGAAAATTTCAAAACTAAACAAAAGTAGACAGGAGAGTGTAAGAATCTTCATGTACTTATCTACCTGGCTTTGACAACTAACAACTCATCGCCAGTCTCATTTCATGTATACTCCTACTTCCCTCTTCTACATTATTCTGAGGCAAATCCTAGGCATATTATTTCCTGCATAATTATTTCAGCATTATTTACAAAACATATGGGCAATTTAAAAAAAAAAACATAACTACAACATCATCGTCACAACTGGGTAAATGGTGATCAGAAACCAGAGATATAGGGGAAGAAAACCCAGATGCTTACAGGTAACACTTTGCTATGTCTATCTTTATTGGGCATGTAAATTCCTTTTTGGAAGCCCATCTTATGACTTCAAATACCTTTTTTTCTTTTTCCTGTAGCAAGAATTACTATCAAACTCCACTCATTTGGGCCAGAGATGCTTGTGGTATTAGAGAAAGACTTGCCCCTCATGTAGCACACTACCTATACTTGTGAGTTCTGCCTCAACAACTCCAAGTCCTGCCTCAACTCCAAGCTCTAACAATGTATAGGGCTTCAAATATTATTTACTTGCTGAAGTCTGCATTCATGCCTCTAGTTCGAATCTCCCCCTCCACCCTTGGCACAATAGTCAAAAATCTACCTGACTATCACTACTTTGATTTCTAATCGACATCTCAAAGCTAACATATCTAAAATGGAACTTTTAGTTTAACCCCCAAATTGTGACTCATATCATCCCTATTTTGATAAATGGCTATTTCCATTAGTTGTTAAAGCCAAAAATAATTGGAGTAATCTCCTTTCCCCAACCTCCAAAAATCACTAAGTGCTGTTGGTTTTACCTTGAGATTATTAATTTCTTCTATTATTAATGATACAATGCTAAACCAAATCACAATTGAGAAACAATTGGGACTATTTGAATAGTCTTCTGATTTCCCTTCTGACATGTTGGCTCCCTCTGGTCCATTCTTCACAAGAAGGGAGAGTGATCTTTCCAAAATGTTAATCACGGATCATGAGCTGATAATTGCTGAAGCTTTATGATGGATTCATTATATTAATTTCTTCCCCTTTGTATATGTTTGAAATTTTCCAAATTAAAAAAAAAGAAATGTTATTCAGATTATCTTATTTTACTTCTCTGCTGACTTCGCAATGTGCAGAGGATAAAAATCAAATATCTTGCCTAGTCCTGTGAACCCCAGCCTGCTCTGGGTCTACATGTCCAACTTTATCTGATGCCATTTTTCTTGCTTACCCTGCCCAGGCCATAACCTTTCAGCTCTAAGAACTCTTTAAGCTCTTTCTTATCTTAGAGCATTTGTGCTTGTTATTTCCTCTATTAGAAAATGCTCAAAAAAAAAAAAAAGAAAAAGAAAAAGAAAATGCTCATCCCCTCGCTCTTTCCAAGGCTGGTTCCTTCTTTTGTTTCAGGTCTTAACAAAAATGTCACTTCCTTAGAGGGTTTTCTTAACCACTGCATCTAAATTAGATCCTCTCCCTTCACCATAACTATCACATTATTCTGTGTACTTCCTATTCCCACAATTTATAACTATCTTGTTTGTTTACATTTACATATATAAATATACCCGCTTATAAATTGAATGAACCTTTTTAAAAGATATTTGAAGGCATACCCACACATGTTCTATTCATGTTATAGTTTTAATTCTTTGAAAAATTGGTAAATACAGATTTTAATCATCCTCCTTCATAAACAAAGATTTATAAACTAAATAACATTTTGATCAGGGGAGTAACTTCTTGAAATTTAACGAGGACAGTGATATGAAATATGAATTGGTGAAACTGGAATTAGAAACATCTATTTGAATATACCCTCTATTTGATTCTAAGTTTCCCAATGCGTTTGAAGCTGAATAAGTTTAAGTGACAGACATGGCTTGATTTAAATGTTCAACCTCTGGAATTATACTCTGTATTATTAATATGACACCTCTATCATTTTTTTTAAAGATTATTTATTTATTTATTAGAGAGAGAGACTGAGAATGAGAGGGGAGAAGGTCAGAGGGAGAAGCAGACTTCCCGCAGAGCCGGGAGTCCGGTATGGGATTCGATCCCGGGACTCCGGGATCATGACCTGAGCCGAAGGCAGTTGCTTAACCAACTGAGCCACCCAGGCGCCCCGACACCTCTATCATTTTTAAGACCAATATATTTAAGTTTTATCAGCTGTTAATTTCAGGCAACTCTCCTTGAGATATGAAAAGAAGAACTCAGCAGGTAATTCAGCAGATTCTCTCCTCTGCACATCGTTATCCTGATTCAGTGTCATAGAATTCATCTAAGTTGTGTTAGAACAAAAGCAAAGCTACATAAGCCAGCTACCAAATCAGGGAGCAGATGGGAACTGTCTGCCATTCATTTGAAGGATAACCCTGACGCTATAGAATTTTAGGCCGGAGGATATATCTTACAGATCATGTAATAATCCAAGGCCCTCATTTTAACAGGGGTGAGACTATTGTTCTAACAGGGTGACTGATTTACTCTCCCAAACATAATTTCCTAATCTGGTAATTCAAGTTTTACTTTCAGAAGACCCTTAAGGAATTATATAGTAAATTAGTAGTACCAAATCAAGATCTGGGCTTTTGTCATAAATCCATTATTTTCATTATATTAAGATAAATCCTTTCCCCCCTTTTTTCTTCCATCTTTTGAGTCTTTAAGCCTTCTCAAATTATTCCAGCGACCACTGCTATTTCCAAGATAGCTTCAAGATTCCAATATTTCCTTCTGTTTTAAATAAAATGGCTTGACTTATTGACATACTGAACTAATAGTGCACAAACTCAGCAGAATATATTTCATATTGGTACTTCTTCCAAGTAACCCAACCCAAGGTGGGTTAATAGCTGTACATTATTTAAGTTTTGTTCAGATACTTTGAAAACTTACTTGTGGATTTGATGCGTGTTGTGAATAAAGACGGACACCTCTTGTGTAAAATAAGTGGGTACTCAAATCGATAATGTGGTTGGCTGCTCATCAGTGGCAATGCTGATTAAGCATTCTTGGGGCCCAGACCATTATAACCATTGGGCCTTCTGCTGCAGAAAACAGATTCAGTCCCCCTTATTTCACAGAGTCAGGGGGTTCAGGGCCAGGTTTTATAATCTATTTAAGAATGCTCCACAGGAAAAAAAAAAAAAAAAAAGAATGCTCCACAGACCTTGAATATGTCACTACAGCAGTTTCCCCAGCTAATGATGGCAGCCTAACCTGCCTGTTGAAACAAGGATGGACCCCAACCTCTCCTCTCCTAGTTCAGGGTTTTAAGGTAGAACCGTAAAACGACAGGGAGCTTGACTCCTTTCGCTATTCTGGCGGAACAACATCCAAACCATTCCAAACACGTTAAACTTCCTCCTGTTTTTGCATACTAGCAAAGAGACTCCATAACCTTTCATCATCCTCTGCTGAACACTTACAGCGGGCAGAAACTCTAGTGGCAATGCCATCCCTCACTGCAAATCCAGGCATCCCAGAGTTGAAGCCCATTTCCTTACTGTCTGCTGAAACCCAGCTAGGCAGTTCGGAGCGCTAGGCCGCGCCGCCCAACTGGCTGGACTGGCCTTCACTGGCCCGGTGGCCCCAGGGCACTCGTTGGGCGTGGTCCGGGACTGCGAAGACATTCAGAATTTGCGGACCCGCAGCCACAGCGAGAGAAGGGTGGGCGCGCGCCGCTCTCGCGAGAGCTCGCGGGGTGAGGGCCGAGGGGGGCTAGAGAGCTGGAGAAGGAGGTGGGTGAGGAGGAGGAGGAGGAGGAGGAAGAGAAGGGGGAGGTGCGACGAACAGCTGGATAGCCGCGGCGGCTGCTCTCCGGGGAGCAGGCTTGTGGCCCTTTCCCCGCCTTCTTTTCCTCCCCCGCCACTGTGAGTGATTCAAGCCGTGCGCTCCCCACTTCCGCCCCCTCTGCCTGCCATTGGAACTAGCAAAGCCGAACAAGTTGTGGCCGTCGAGCAGCCGGCGCTTCCCCTCTTCCTCCACTCCTCCTCTTTTCTCCTTCCCTCTTCTTCCCTGGCCGCCGCCGGAACTATCGCCACCGCCCGGAGGCCCAGAGACCGCGAGCCCCCCAGCCCACGCCGCCGCCGACATGAGCTTCTTGTTGTGAGTACCCAGGCCCGGCGCACTCGGGCTTTGTTCGGGAGACCCGGGCCGCGGGCCCCAGCTCGCCTTGCCCCTCGCTGCCTGGGCCGGGCGTTCCCATCGAGCAGGTCTCTGGGAAGCTGCCCGGTGCGCTGGCGCTGCCTGACGGCTGTCGCCTCCCCAACCCACTTCGAGCTCGTTTGGAGCCCTCCAGTCCCCCAAGGAGGCTCTTTCTCCCCGGACCCCAAGTCCCGACACACCTCGGTGTGTGGATTGATTGGATCTGCATTTCTCCCTCACCCCGATCTTTCTCTTCCCTCTTCTCTTGGGTTTGTGGGTTTGGACGCCCAGCATAGATACCACCCACTCCCCCTTATGCCCCTTACGCGTCTCGTGCTCAGTGGCCCTGTCTCCGTTTCGCTTGCCTATTGCATTTATCTGGGTCCCAAGCATGGAAGATCGGGCGTTGTACTTTTCCCTGTCACCCTAGCACCCTTTTAACTTCTTAGGTTTTAGGAGTGGAAAGTTGGGTGACAAGTCCTGTGGATGTAACATCTTTAATGAGGCTACTTTCGGGTCGGGATCCCATGATGACAGGCCAGGGTCTTGGGGTCTGGAGCAGCTCCTTGCTTTCCCAAGGCGCCCTTCCTCCCAGTGTGCTCCCCTGAAAAGTACGGGCTTTATCTTTTTAGACAACCACCAAGTAGTCTGAGTAGTGTGCCCTGGGGTTGATTAAGTCCGCTGGGGAGATTTTGCAAATCTCCTTTGTAAATGCCAACTTAACGTCACATTTAGGGCTGGTTATTATTTTCCTTTACTTATCCTTTATTGTAGACGAATTTGGGGGATGGGCAGAAAGATGGGATGGCCACATGGGGTATGGAGGCAGGATACAGCCTCAGGTCGTCAGTAAACAGGACATTCATTACAGCCTTGGAATTCCTCTTTTGAAAGCTTCCTTGTGATTCACCTGTGTTTAATCTGTGGTTAGAAAGCTCATAAAAACTCAAGAGATTGAAACTTGCACCATATACTCCTTTACTGTTGTGGACAGAATAGCATTTTTCTTCACAACAATAACAATAGCAGTTTTGTTCTGATTCTCTTCTTTTCCCCACGTGTAATTTTTAGTCACCACATTGGCACTTGGATCCTGAAAATTTAATTAACCCTTAATTTCACATGTTCAGATGTAGAATATTTTCCAGCAGTTAAGCAAAACTGAGTGTGTTGAAGGCTAACTGGCAGGCCAAATTACTGTTTCTCACATGCACAAGAGGCCTCGCTTGTGTCACCCTGCCTAACACATGTGAGTTTGAGTTTGTGAAATCTCTTTCTTCATCCTAGAAGCTGATTTTGAGTTTGTCATGTGGGTAGTGCTAGGTGAGAGGACCCAGTGACTTCGTGAGACTTTGTTTCCTATTTTAGATTGAATCAAGATATCCAGGTATCTCTGCTTGAAGCTTCTTATTTGACTATATCTTACATTGCTGTTGTTTTATTTCTTTAAGAATATAAAAGCTGTCTTCAAAATAGCCGTGTAGGTGATGTCTGTGACTGCGGCTGATGGCCTCATGTCTCTTGGAACTCATAGCTTAATTGGTTGGAGCAGCGAAGAACCATATTTGGCTGAAACTAGGGGATAGAGAAGGTTTTGGTGGTATTTTCTGAATACAAATAGAATAGTGTCCTATTTTTATATGGCTGAGTATTTAATAGTTACAGAAATGTAGTGGATAAGTTCATTTCTCCTGAAGCATACTGGTTACGTAAGAAAAACCTTGCCATAACGAATGTATACATGGATAGCACCTTAGAGGGTTTGTACTATTTGGAGCACAGTTTTTCAGTCAGGTCTCATGTAGCAGTTAATATAGTCCCAAAATATTTAGCTCTTGTGCTTGACAATCCATAAAAGTAAATCCAACCTTATTGGTTTTGGTTTTTGTCCACCAGTAGTTTCAAATCTGAAGTGAAGACCTCATAGAAATAATTATTATCAGACATGAAAGAATAAGGTTTTGGTTATTTCATCTATATGTTATTTGGTATAGCTTTTTGAATATTATTTCTCTATGGGTAGGTGAGCAGAGAAATTAATAAGAGTTGCAGGTTAGAAAATAAATGTAAATATTTTCTTCTAGTTCTTGGAATCCTACTTGTAAGGCTATTGTGAGTGGATGGAGCTGAGGAAATAAGGGCAATATGAGATAGGTTTATGAAGGTGCTGACTCATAACTCCTGGGGGCTTTAAGACAGAAGGAAAGAATTATTGATTAAAAAAAATAATTTAGGGGCGTCTGGGTGGCTCAGTGGATTAAAGCGTCTGCCTTCAGCTCAGGTCATGATCTCAGGGTCCTGGGATCGAGCCCCGCATCGGGCTCTCTGCTCAGCAGGGAGACCTCCCCCTCTCTCTCTGCTTGCCTGTCTGCCTACTTGTGACCTCTCTCTCTCTCTCTGTCAAATAAATAAATAAAATCTTAAAAAAAAAAAACCCAAAATTCCTGTATTAGTTCAGCTTATGTTTTGGTAAGTGACCGTAAGCACTGACTATCAGTAAGTTATATTGCGTGGTAGGAGGATGTAAGTGCCATGGAACAAGGTAGAGCTGGGTAGAGATTTTTTTTTGGATAGGGAGATGAGGTAGATTAGGTAATCCCTAGAGGGTGCCCAGGTAATCCCCAGCAGTAATACCTTTTGTAGCTTTTCTACAAATGCTCAGAATAAATTCATACGGCATATGTAGATATGACTGGGACAAAGCTTTGGTTGTGCTGCGGATTGGCCTATGTGTATCTTCAAGTCAATAAGCTAAACTCCCAAATGTACATAGGGAAACTTCACAGGAACCAAATTTGATTCTGTACTCAAATCTTTAAACATCCTCAGCATCTGCTGTGTGCTAAGCGTTGTGCAAGATGTGGGACTCCAGAGTGGTAGACAGTTTATAAATAGTCATCTGTAATAGATGTGATGCAATCATGCGGGATCTAAAGAATATGGAGCAATTTGTTTTATTTGGGATGGAGGAAGGTTTCATGAAAGAAGTGATGGATAGTTAATGGAATATATAACAAGGGTTCTCTGAACGGGGAACTGGAAGATTTCAGTCAGAGAAAACATAATAGAGATATGAACTGGCTTGTGAATTGTCCATTTTCAGATTTGTCCAAGAGACTGTGGAATTGTGGAACTAGATGAGATCTATCCATAACAAAGCTTACTCAACCTTTTAGTAAAATGGCAAAATCACTGACATCAGCTTACTGGTCTAATTATTGGCTTGAGTTGAATAGGAACACAGCTCTCAGGGTTTTTCCTGTCTTGCTATTTTATGCATATAACGTTCAGGGAAACAGGATCAGAGTTCTGATCATGAGTTCTCAACATTCACTAAGAGTATAGTGAGTGTTCTCTATGTTTCTAGCATTTTGAAATTGCTAGTCTCTTCTAACCAATAGAATTTCACAGAAATATTTGACTTGGAAAAGACCAAGGTATTTCCTGATGTAGGGCTTGGTTGGAACAGAGTTAAGATAAATACTTGTTTGGTTGGAACAGTATTTATCAGAGTATTTAACAGAGTTAAAACAAATACTTGTAGTTAACTTTAAAATGAAGTCTGGAGAAAAGGTGGTTTAGGGATGTGAATGAATATAAACCAGGTCTGGTTCTGTATAGGAAGAAACAAAGAGATAGTTTGGGAAAATAAGGAAATATTTATTGAGCATTATGCTAGATAACTTCAATTTATCATTTTTAAAATCAGATTTTATTTATTTATTTGAGAGAAAGAGGGTGTATGAGACAAATGAGGGGCAGGGGGGGAAGCAGACTCCCGGGTGAATAGGGTGTCTGATATGGGGGCTCGATCCTGTGACTCCAAGATCATGACCTGAGCCAAAGGCAGACACTTAACCTGACTGAGCCACCCAGGTGTCCCTAACTTCAATTTATCTTGTCTAAAAAATAGTAGTGTGGGGGACATCTGAGTGGCTCGGTCGGTTAAGTGTCTGCCCTCAGCTCAAGTCATGATTCCAGAGTCCTGGGATCGAGTTCTGCATCGGGCTTCTTGCTCAGTGGAGAGCCTGCTTCTCCCTTTGCCTGCTCTGCCTGCTGCTCCCCCTGCTGTGCTCACTCGCTCTCTCTCTCTCTCTCTCCCCCTCCCTCTCTAACAAATAAATAAATAAAATCTTTAAAAAAAATAAAAAATAGCAATTTAGGACAGGAGATGTAGCTGTATTTATATGTGTCTGTCTCTGTCTCCCTCTCCTACCTCTCTTTCTGCCTGCCCCCCCCCCCCCAATAATACCAGCATCGTGAAGGCAAATGAGTTGACTGACTTACGGGCTTTAGCATCTTCACCTATAAAGAAAGTTAATAATAATATTATTAATAATAATAAATCTTGTTAAGTACTTAACACATGCCGGGCACTAAGTGTTTTAAATGATTAACTCAATTCAATAAGTAGCAGGAACCCTATTTTGCAGATGAAGAAACTGACAAAGAGAGGTTAAGTAATTTGTTCAAAATTATGTAGCCAGTGATATAGCTGGGGTGTGAATCCTAGCAGTCTAGGATCCTAGCAGATCCAGGGATCCTGCTTCATATTGTTGTATCTATAGTTGATAAAATTATATAAAAAGATAATTTTCAAATAGGCCTTGTTTTTAAGAGAAGTGTCCTGTTCCTGGGTATTAATATTTCATACTTTTGTACTATTTGCTGCGGGTCACCAAGAATATAATGGTGGAAGAAAAAATATAAACTTTTAAATTTAATGCCTTAAAATTATTTTTGACATTCCATTTTTAATGTAAAAATAATACACATGTTGGAGAAATCACAATATAGTGCTAAGAAAAGGAAGAAAATAAAAGTCACGTGAAATCATTACACCTTCCGAAATGACTATTATTTGTATTTTGTGATACAGTTTCCTAATCTTTCTGCCGTGTTTCTACCATATATAGACCAGGTTTTTCATTTGGGAAATTTTTATGTCAGTAAACATCATTCTGCAGCATCATTTTGAATGGCTTTTGACCAAGTGTTAACAGTTTTGTCATCTGACAACCTGATTTAATATGTTATGCTTTTTTGGCGGGGGAGAGGGAGTAGAGTAAGTATGGTCATCTTTTTAGAACTACAGTTTGGAATTGTAGATACTTGGCTGGCTTTAGTTTACTTTTCCTCTCTATAGGATTGCTTTTGCTTTACATTACTGAATGCAAAATAATTACTATGTGATTACATTTACCAATACTGACTTTTTTCCCCCTCTATATAGTTGAAGAGTTTTTGTACCTTTGGATTTTCTAATATACAAACACACATGTGGTACATCTTTTCAGCTGTATATTTGATTAGGAGGTATTAGGGCAGAATACCTATGGGTTGCTTGAAAAATATGAGAAAATGGTGCCTGTTAGGAATGTTGAATTAAGTCCTACAGAGAACTCCTTTTTTTTTCAACTCTCCTTTTCTTTCCACATTTCCATTTTTTAAAGTTGAGATATAATTGATGTATAACACTGTATTACTTTCAAGTGTACAACTTGCATTTTTGGTTTGTATCAGTTATCTAACTTAAGACCATCTTTTATAGAGGGTTTACTTAAGTGTAGCTGTGAAACCTGTTCATTTGCAGAAAGTAGTTTTTAAATTTTATTTTGAAAGATTTTCAAATTTTTAGAAAAGTTGCAAAAAATGGCATCAAGAATTCCTACATAGTTTTTGTCCAGAAACCCCATTTTGTGTCATCTGTTGCTCCCATACTGTTACCCTCAGCAGAAGGATCCAGTCGTGAATCGCACTCAATTTTGTTCTGCAGTCTTCTTCACAATGTTTCCTGAGTTTTTCCTTGCCTTTTAGGACCTTGATATTTTTGAGGTTTATAGTCCAGTCATTTTTTGGAATATCCCTCAGTTTGAGTTTGTCATGTTTTCTTGTGGTTAGAACTGGTTATGCATTTGGGGCAAAAATATCACAGAGGTGTTATGTGTTTATCTTACAGCTTCTTACTAGGTACATGTAATGTATGTTTGTCCATTATTGGAAGTGATCCTTTGATTAAAGTGTCTACAAAGATCCTCCAGTGTGAAGTTATTGGATCTTTTTTTTTCCTCCTACTAATTAATACTTTGTGGGGAGGCGTTTTGAGACTGTGTGACTACCTCATTCCTCATTTTGTTTTCATCTACTAGTTTTAGTGTTACATTGATGGTTTTTGTCTAAATTATTATTATGATGGTTGTCTGTGTTCTAATTCTATTGTTGCTTTTACCTTTATTATTTGACATTTTTACTGAGAACTCTTCCTATTTATTTGTTTATTTATCAGTATGAACACTTAGATTCCTATTTTATTTAATGAGTTATAATCTGTAACTATATTTATTTATTTTGGTGCTTATAGTGTCTCAGTTTTGGCTAGTGAGAGTCCTATTCAGACTGCCTTCTGCGTCTCTTTGCTTGTCTCTGTCTTTTTCTGAGCACTTTGTAGCGTTCTGGCACAACCAGATCTTCCAGGTTTATCCTCCACTTTCTCTGCCCTATCCCTGGAAATGGTCATTTCTCTAAGGGTGTTGGTTTTGTTCACTGAAAAATAGTATTTAGAAAATAGAATGTAGGTGATAAGTATGCTCATTACTACAGGTATGTTTCTGCTCCCAGACCCTCTCAGTGGACAGTGCTAGAAAACAACGTAATCCACGCACATTTACATACATAGATATATATAGATACAGATATAGATAGATATCTGTATATATTGAATGAGTTCACACTAATACCTGCAGTTCTGAGCCAAGTAGCACAGGGTTCATCCTAGCCTTTTCCCTTTACATATTTTTCACTGTGTCACTCTACCAAGCTCCTATAATCCTCAACATAATGTATTTGCTCAAACCACTGTATGTAGCCATTCTACTCACCCTTCCTGGCCACCCTTCTTGTAGCTTGGGCTTCTGCATGTCATCCATGTCTCCTGACATATGCAGGTCCCTGCTTCAGCCATGTTACAGTTGAAAGCACTCTGAGACTCCGCTGTGTATGGCATGGGTGTGACAGTAATCTAATTTTTTCCCTATGAATCCTGTGTTTAGGATCAATACCTCAGAGATGGTGGGAGGATTAGAGATACTGAATGTAAAAGGCCTAGTTCAATAAATTCTAGTTAAGTATAGCAGTGATAACTAGTTCATTATTGATAATTTAGCAGTGTCATAATTGCTAGTAGCTTCTTGTTGACATTTATACACATACACATACTTTTTATTGACATATTCATCACTTCTGATTAATTAAATCATGGCCAATTTCTGTAGGTTTATAGTCATATGTATCAGTGCTGCTTTGACTTTCTGCAGTTAGAACTTAAAAGCAAGAGTTTGAAAGTAAGCAAATACTTGAGTAATAGTTTACCTCATAGCCAAGTGGCCTTATTATTTATAAAGGGAAGTTTGAATTTTCTTTTATTGCTACTCTTTTTTTTTTTTATCTTTCAGCCTAGATCCTTTTGTTCTCAAATTGGAATTTGATGGGAATAGTTCGGTAGTTGTAGTATTGAGTATTAGAGGTATATTTTTTGTGTGTTTCTTTGTAGAAGTAGATAATTGTGTAACAAATACTTTCTTTGGATGCCTGGGTGGCTCCGTCGGTTAAGTGTCTTGCCTTCGCTCAGGTCATGATCCCAGGATCCTGGGATCGAGTCCTACATCAGGTTCTTTGCTCAGCAGGGAGCCTGCTTCTCCCTCTGCCTACTGTTCCCCCCTGCTTGTGCCCTCTGTCAAATAATTAAATAAAATCTTAAACAAAACAAAAAACCCCGAATACTTTCTTAATATTCAGTGTAAATATAGAATGATTAAGTAGAAGCAGTAGGGGTGAAAGCCTTTTATGGCAACTTTTCTGGTATCTTGGTGCCTAGATCCAGACAGATCTGGAACTTGGTGTCTAGTTCCAGACAGAGGAGCAGCAGCTTGGCCTTTTTACTCTGTAGAGAATCTGTTTGCTTGTTAGTGCCCTATAGCATTAGATTTAACTACTGAAATAACTCTTTGTTTAAAAACTCCCCACGGTTATAGTTTTTACTCACATATGACTGGTTCCATTCTGTAGCTCTTCCCCACATCCTGCCAGATATTCAGCTGGCCGTCTTATTTTCAACTCTTAAAAATTTCACTTTTGAATCCGTGAACAACAAACTGATTTGACAAAACTGAATTCTCTAAACTGGCACAGCATTGTTTTGAGGACTAATGCCAGTTGTCTCTAGTCTATTGTTAAGGACTCCCAAAGGGATAGTCCTATCATTAAGTCTGTTTAACTCTTTAATCAATCCTTTGTCAACTTTGTCAGTTTTTTGTTTCGTTTTATTTTTTTATTTTTTTTTTTCGTTTTATTTTTTTTAAAGTAAATTCTACCTCCAACATGCGGCTCCAACTCTACCAGCTGAGCCAGCCAGGTACTCCAACCTTGCAGTTTTTAATTTGGGAAATGAAAAGTTACCAAGAACCAAAATAAAACAAAATTTTTTTTTTCCAAACTACAGTTATAGCCAAACTATTCCAAAAGTACAATTCTAAGTTGCTAGACTTTTGGGAACCAAAATGTGCCTCAACTGAGATGTATTGATTTTAGCTTTTGTTAAGTGGGAACATAATTTGGGTGTTGGGACTGTATTGTCTAGTGGTAACTATAGGTTCTAGAGATAACTTTATTATTATTATTATTTTAAGATTTTATTTATGTGTCAAAGAGAGACAGAGGGACAGTATAAGCAGGGGAAATGGCAGGCAGAGGCAGAGGGAGAAGCAGGCTCCAGGCTGAATAAGGAACCTAAAGTGGAACTTGATCCCAGGACACTGGGATCATGACCTGAGCCGAAGGCAGATGCTTAACCGACTGAGCCACCCAGGCGCTCATTATTACATATTTTTTAAAGATTTTATTTATTTATTTGAGAGACAGAGAACGTGAGAGAGAGCATGAGAGGAGAGAAGGTTAGAGGAAGCAGCAGACTTCCCGTGGAGCTGGGAGCCTGATGTGGGACTCGATCCCGGAACTCAAGGATCATGACCTGAGCCGAAGGCAGTTGCTCAACCAACTGAGCCACCCAGGCGCCCCCATTATTACAATTTTTTAATGCCATTCAACATTTAGAAAAAAGTATCACTGTCATTTTATAGCACCATTGGGAAGAAAGGCTCTCTGGTGCCAGAACGCTACCCCCAGGACTGAGGAGATCAATATCTCTACATAATTATAGCTCTTGATAAGGATAACTTTATATCCTTAAGGTGTGGAGCTTCCACTTAGGAGCATGTTAGAAATGCAAGATTTCAGGCCTGAAACCTTGAATTAGAATGAATTTTAAGATTCCTCGGTGAAAAGCATGTTCAAATTTGAGAAGCTTTAGATAATAGCAAGTGGATGATGCCTGTATATTGAGTTCAATGATTCAAAATAAGATAAAGAAGAAAAATCCTTCAGATTCTATATAGCACTCCCTTTGTTCTTGAGACATTCTGTGAGGCCCTGCCAGATTAAGTGCTTGACCAGACTTTAGTCAGGCTCTTGAACCTTCTCCTCGGCTCATTTGTGCACTTCCTTATAAAGTTTATTATTAGCAGGAACCCTGCTTGTTCAGTTTAACCAGAAGCCCCCTCCCCCAGTTTCAGTATCTGATTTAGCTTCATCATCCTCCACTGTCCCTCAGGTGATGTTTGATCACCCTGACCTGTCTTTAGCAAGAATCCTGTTAGGTTAGTTTAGCCAGAACTTTCTAACCCTGATGTTTTCTCCTAGTAATTTTATGTCCACTCATCCCCATACCCTGCTCCCACTTGCTGTAATTCCCACTTGCTCATGCTGTATTTAGATTTGAACCCAGTCCCCACCTATGCCTTGCCCCTCAGTGTAAAATCCCATTGCACTAGTTGTTATATGTATCTCATTGTTCCTGGATAGAGTCCGCCTTATTCTTAGTAAAGTCTGCCTTAGTATCTTTGACAACTGTCAGTGAGTGTTTTTTTTCTTTAACTGCTCTCAAGGAGGTTAGGTCCCTTGATTGTCTTTGCACATTTATGATTATTTAAATTATTAATTAAGACTTTTCTCCCCTTCTGGACTGTAAGTTTCATAGGGTTTGTTCACTGTTTTATTTCCTAGGATGTTTGGACCACTTTCTTCCTACTGTTCACTTGGGTTTTTCAGGTAGAGATTGGAATATGCTGGCAGTGGTTGGCAATAATCCCAAGGCAAAGAGAGCCTCTGTGATGAGGTGGTGTTTTCTTACCACTCCAGCCTCATTTGTGCCTTCCTTCCGTGTCCTCCCCCCATAGAACCCAGCCACTTTATTTGCATTTCTTTTTTTATTTTTGGAGGGGGAGGGGCAGAAGGAGAGGGAGAAAGAGAATCTTAAGCAGGTTTCATGCCCATTGTGGAGTCCTGGCCTGGCATGAGACTTGACAACCCTGAGATCACGACCTGAGCCAAAATCAAGAGTCACATGCTTAGTCCACTGAGCCACCCAGGTGGCCTGATTTGCATTTCTCTTAACATGCATTTCTCCCCAGTCCTCCAGCCTTTTAAATGCTTTTCCTATTCTTCTGGCTGGACTGCCCTTCTCCTTCCCACCCACATTTCTTCAGTCAAGAGCCAAGTCTTTTTCTCTGCCCTGTGCCCCTTTTCAATTTGTTGGATACCATTTCAGATTCCTTCATATTCCTTATTATAGCCCTCATCGAAAAGATACTGTACTCGTCAGTTTTCAGGCCTTTCTTCTTCATCAGAATGTGTGACCTTGCAATTTCAAAAGCTGTTTTTAAATCTCTACCACCTAGCACAGTGCCTGGTATATATTACATACTCAGTAACAAAAATTTTTTAAAAATCAATGACATTTTCGAGTATTTTCACAGTGGTAGGTGGAGGTGTGAGTGATTCCTTTTGTTCTGCTCTAATTTTGTCCTTCTAGAGACTTCTTAGGAAATGTAAATAGATGGCTACCATGCACAGAAAGGTTTAGAACATCTGTTTATTGGATCTTTATCTCACAATTTTTAAAAATATTTTAAAGATACTAGGCTTTATTGCCTAGCAATTACAAGTATTCAAACATGTATTTTTCTACATAGCTTATTGTGAGGTGATCAGTGTTAACTAAAATATTAATTTTCATCATCTGTTTCAATTCATATCTTCTTGACCAATTCTTTATTTTTCTTTCCAATTGCATGCCTTTGATGAGAGGTTTTTGCAGTTTAATGCTTTTTTTTCTTTTCCTTCTCTTTGGTGGTTTTCACTGGTTTGTGCTACCCTTTCATAGTTTTACGTGGCTGAAGTTGAAGCCCATTGCAGGTACTGGGGAGCATTGCTGAATCCCAAATAATGCAAAATGTCATTTTT
>CM052800.1:50038119-50083756 GCA_028533885.1 Nasua narica
AGCAGGCTCCCTGCTGAGCAGAGATTCCAATGCAGGGCTCGATCCTGGGACCCTGAGATCCCAGGACCCTGAGATCATAACCGAGCCAAAGGCAGAGGTTTTAAACCACTGAGCCAGGCCCCCCTCCATCTGATTATTTTCATGTGGGCCTTCCTGACATCACACTGGTAACGACAAGCTATTCTTGTTAGCTTTCATTTAGAGGAATGATTATCCTGTGCTTGGGTGCCATAAGCTCATGCCTAAATTACTGGTGATCGGAAAGATGGAAACTCTTGCTTCCCAACAGGAAGGGAGAATGAAACAATCTTGAAAACAAGAAATATTTTATCTGAATTCCTCTATAGAAGAATTCGGTTATTCTTATGACCTGCATTTGTCCTCTAAAACAGTATGCTAGAGAGGTGCCTGGGTGGCTCAGTCCGTTAAGTATCTGCCTTTAGCTCAGGTCATTGTCCCAGGGTCCTGAGATCTAACTCCCCCACCCTCAGCCCTGCATTGGGCTTCTGCTCAGCGGGGAGCCTGCTTCTCCTCCATTTGCCTGCCACTCTGCTTACTTGTGTGCTTTCTCGTCAAATAAATATCATCTAAAAAAAAACAATAGTATGCTAAAGCCTATGTAGGCTCCTGTAAGGCAGGCTCACAGAGGTAGGACTTAAATTTTGGTGGTAGTAGTACAGAATTTAAGTTGGGCAAAATCATTGTACTTTTGTGCCTCTTTTTCTTATTTATAAAAAGAATAATTTTATAGTTCAAAATATGCAGTCTTCACGGTATTTGAGATTTATGGTGACTTGTAGAATTGGTAAGAAAGAGATCAAATCTCTGGATAAATAATTTACAGTTTTAGAGTTAGAAAGGATTCTAGTTCAACCTTTTATTTTTAGAAGAACCAGTTGAGACTCTGGGATCTTGTGATTTTCTGTGGCCACACTTTGTCAGCTGTATCAACAAATTGTAATGAGACAAATCTTGATTACACTAAGAATCCAAGTGTCTTTGTTATTTTTATTGTTTTTTTTTTGATATTACATGATTTTTTGCTCTGCTTATACTTGCTTATTAAAAATGTACAATATGTTGGATACCTGGGTGGCTTAGTTAGTTAAGTGTTGGCCTTTGGCTCAGGTCATGATTCCGGGGTCCTGGGGTCAAGCCCTATATCAGGCTCCATGTTCTGCTGGGAGCCTGCTTCTCCCCTGCCTGCCACTCCCCAAGCTTGTGCTCATTATCTCTCTCTGTCAAATAAATAAATAAAATCTTAAAAAAATGTACAATATGTAGATATAACTCAAGCTTATGTCTGTGGATGGGTCTTTGCTATAAAGGATAAAGATATAATATGAATATATTTAACTGGTATCAGTTATTGAGTGCTGACTATGCACAGGGTGGTTCTTTACATTTCTGTACATATCATTTAGTTTTCAGAACCATCCTGAATGGTAGGAGATATGATTTCTCCTTTTCATGATTAGAATGATTAGGTAGCTTACCTAAAGGCACATAACTAGTACAAGCCAAATAAGGGATTCCAGGACACCCAACTGCAAAAAGCAGGGTTTCTACTATTCCACCTGAAATAGACAATGTCCCTGGTTCAATAATAACAGTAGAAATCTTTGTGATAGATATTATATTAGTTTTTTACTATCTGGTTTCTAATCCTTGAAACAACTTCAATATAATGCTTTCTCCATTTTTTAGATGAGGTAATTAAGGCTCTAGAGAGACTAAGTAAGTCTGAGTGTCTCACTAAGTATTGGAGGCACATGTTATTCCAGGGCCGTAGGATTCCATTAACAGTCAGTGTTCTCCCATTGCTCTGTGCTACTTGCTGCTTTTACAAATCTCAACTTGATATGTATTTAACTGATTGCTTTTGGTTTTGTCAAAGGCCATTGTTTTATCAAATTGATTGAATCTGGCAGTTTCTAAGGTGAATGAATCTTTTTGAAACAATTTGGGAGTAGAGCTAAGCAATAGCAGCCACCAGCTAATAAACTGTTAGGATAAGTCTCCATATATATAGGTGATTTTGGCTTACTGATCTATGGTGTACTGTAAATATGATGAGTCATAAATATATTGCATAGTATGTTTTAATTTTAAAAATAGAGCAGTTTATTAACATTTCTGTAAATAATCCATTTTATTGCCATGTTTTCATAAGCATTCATGCTGTTTTTTAAATTAAGCTTTCATACTTTAAAAAATTTATTTTTATTATACATGTCCATGATTTAATTTAGAGTTAAATAGTTCTGTAAGGCTTGTCATAAAAACAACCCCTTTTTTCTTGCTTTAGGATATAGCCATTTGAACTCTTTTATCTGGTTGTTTTAATTTCTTATCTCTAATTTATATTGTTACTTATTTTTTTATTTCTAGGCATTAAATATTAGATTCTCTTTCTTTTTTTATTGAAGTATAATTGACATATATTGTATTAGTTTCAGGTGTACAACAGACTGATTCAACATTTGTGTACATTGCAAAATGATCACCACTGTAAGTCTAATTAAACGTGTCATCAAAGTGATGCGGTATTATTGACTATACTTCTTATGCTGTATATTACATCCCTATGACTTAATTATTTTATAACTACAACTTTGTATTTCTTGATCTGTTTGCACTCCCACTGTCGCCCCTCCCCTCTGGCAACCACCAATCTGTTCTGTGTATCTATGTGTCTGGGTTCTGTTTTTTAAATTCCACGCTTAAGTGAAATCATGTGGTATTTGTCTTTCTCTGTCTGACTTATTTCACTTAGCATAATACCTTGTAGATCCATCCATATTGTGGCAAATGGTAAGATTTCATTCTTATGGCTTCGTATTTGTGTGTGTGTGTGTGTGCGTGCATGTGCTCATGTGTGAGACATAATCTTTATCCATTCATCTATTGATGGACACTTATGCTGTTTCCATATCTTGGATATTATATATCATGCTGCAGTAAATGTAAGAGTGCATATATCTTGTTGATTTAGTAGTACTTTTCCCCTCGCCCCTTTGGATAGATACTCAGTAAGTAGTGGAATCGCTGGCTCATATAATAGTTCTTTTAATTTTTTGAGGAACCTCCATACTTTTCCATAGTGGCTGTTGCAGGTTACATTCCCGCCAACAGTGCACGAGGGTTCCCTCTTTTCCACATCCTCAATAATACTTGTGATTTCTTATCTTTTCGATAATAGCCATCCAGACAGATATAAGGTCATCTCTCACTGTGTTTTTGATTTGTAATTCCCTCTGATTAGTGATGGTGAGCACCTTTTCATTTACTTGTTGGCCATCTGTTTGCCTTTTTTTGAAAAATGTCTATCCAGGTGCTCTACCTGTTTTTGAATCTGATTTTTTTTTTTTGTTACTGAGTTGAGTTCTTTATATATTTTGAATATTAACACCTTATTGGATGAATCACTTGCCAATATCTCCTTCCATTCAGTAGGTTGCCTTTAAGAATTCTTGGTGGTTTCCTTTGTTTTATTTGTTTTATTATTGATGTTTCCTTTGATGTAATCCCCTTTGTTTATTTTTGCTTTTGTTTCCCTTTCCTTTGAGCTCAGATCCAAAATATGTATTGCTAAGACTGATGTCAAGGACGTAACCAGCTGTTTTCTTCTAGAAATTTTATGGTTTCAGGTCTTATATTCAAGTCTTTATTTTTTTATTTTTTATTTTTTTAAAGATTTTTATTTATTTGAGAGAGAGAATGAAAGAGAGAGAGAGAGCACAAGAAGGAGGAGGGTCGGAGGGAGGAGCAGACTCACTGCTGAGCAGGAAGCACTAGCCGGGAGTGGACTCCAGGATCATGACCTGAGCTGAGAGCAGTCACTTCAACCAGCTAGCCCCACATTCAAGTCTTTAATCCACGCTGACTGAATTTTTGTGTATGATATAAGACAGCAGTTGGTTTCATTATTTTGCATGTAGCTGTCTAGTTTTTCCAACACCATTTATTAGGTTGTCCTTGGGACGCCTGGTAGTTCAGTCAGTGAAGCATCTGATGTTTGGTTTTGGCTTAGGTCTGATCCCAGGGATGCGGAATTGAGCTCCATGTGGGCTCTGAACTCGTGGAGTCTGATATTGGTACTCTCTCTCTCCCTCTCCCTTCCCTTATGTTCTTTCCCTGCTTGTATGTGCATGTATGGGTGCATACTCTCTCTCTCTCTCTCTCAAATAAATAAATATTTTTTCTGTCTTTTAAAAAAATTTTATTCAGTTAATTAACATGTATTATTGGTTTGAGAGGTATATGTCTGTGATTCATCAGTCTTACATAATACCCAGTGCTCATTACATCACATGCCTTCCTTAGTGTCTATCACCCAGTTACCCCATCCCTCCACCCTCCTGCCCTCCAGCAACTTTCAGTTTGTTTCCTATTATTAAGAGTCTCTTATGATTTGTCTCCTTCTCTGGTTTTGTTTTATTTTTTTCCTATCTTCCCCTCTGGCCCACTGTTTTGTTTCTTAAATTCTACATATCAATAAGATCATATGATAATTGTCTTTCCCTGATTGGCTTATTTCACTTAGCATAATACCCTCTAGTTCCAACTAAATCGTTGCAAATAGCAAGATTTCATTTTTTTGATGGCTGCATAATATTCCAGTGGTGTGTGTGTGTGTGTGTGTGTGTGTGTGTGCGCGCACGCACATGTGTATGTACCACATCTTCTTTATCCATTCATCTGTTGATGGACATCGGGCTCTTTCCATAGTTTGACTATTGTGGGCATGCTGCTATAAATATTAGGGGGCAAGTGTCACTTTGGATTACTACATTTGTATCTTTGGGGTAAATACCCAGTAGTGCAATTGCTGGGTCATAGGGTAGCTCTGTTTTAAATTTTTTGAGGAACCTCCATACTGTTTTCTAGAGTGGCTACAGCAGCTTGCATTCCCACCAACAGTGTGGGAGGTTTCCTCTTTCTCCACATCCCGACTTGTTAATTTTAGTCATTCTCACTGGTGTGAGGTGTTATCTCATTGTGGTTTTGATTTGTATTTCCCTGATGCTGAGTGATGTTGGGCACCTTTTCATGTGTTTGTTGGCCATTTGTATGTCTTCTTTGGAGAAATGTCTATTCATGTCTTCTGCCCATTTCTTGATTGGATTATTTGTTCTTTGGGTGTTGAGTTTGATAAGTTCTTTATAGATTTTAGATACTAGCCCTTTATCTGATATGTCATTTGCAAAAATCTTCTCCTATTCTGTCAGTTTTCTTTTGGTTTTGTCAACTGTTTGCTGTGCAGAAGGTTTTAATCTCGGTGGAGTCCCAATAGTTCATTTTTGCCTTTGTTTCCCTTGCCTTTGGAGACTTGTCTAGCAAGAAGTTGCTGCAGCTGAGGTCAGAGAGGCTGCTGCCTGTGTTCTCCTCTAGGATTTTGACGGATTTTTGTCTCACATTTAGATCTTTCATCCATTTTGAGTTTATTTTTGTGTATGGTGTAAGGAAGTGGTCCAGTATCATTCTTCTGCATGTGGCTGTCCAAAATTCCCAACGCCATTTGAAGAGAATCTACTGGATATTCTTTCCTTCTTTCTCAAAGATTAGTTTACCATAGAATTGGGGGTCCATTTCTGGATTCTCTAATCTGTTCCATTGATCTGTGTGTCTGTTTTTGTGCCAGTACCATCTGTCTTGATGATTACAGCTTTGTAATAGAGCTTAAAGTCCAGAATTGTGATGTCACCAGTTTTGGTTTTCTTTTTCAACATTCCTTTGGTTGTTCGGGGTCTTTTCTGGTTTCATACAAATTTTAAAGCCTATTCCAGTTCTGTGAAAAAAGTTGATGGTATTTTTTTTTTAAGATTTTATTTATTTATTTGACAGATCACAAGTAGGCAGAGAGGCAAGTAGACAGAGAGAGAGGGGAAAGCAGGCTCTCCGCTGAGCAGAGAGCCCAAATGCGGGGCTCGATCCCAGGACCCTGAGATCATGACTTTCGCCGAAGGCAGAGGCTTTAACCCACTGAGCCACCCAGGTGCCCCAAAGTTGATGGTATTTTGATAGGGATTGCATTGAATATGTAGATTGCTCTAGGTAGCCTAGACATTTTAACAATATTTGTTCTTTCAATCCATGAGCATGGAACGTTTTTTCATTTCTTTATGACTTCCTCAATTTCTTTCATGAGTGTTCTATAGTTTTCTGAGTACAGATCCTTTGCCTCTTTGGTTAGGTTTGTTCCTAAGTATCTTATGGTTTTGGGTGCAATTGTAAATGGGATTGACTCCTTACTTTCTCTTCTGTCTCATTGTTTGTGTATAGAAATGCAACTGATTTATATGCATTGATTTTATATCTTGCCACTTTGCTAAATTCCTGTATGAGGTCTAACAATTTTGGGGTGGACTAAGTCCCACTTGGTCATGGTGAATAATCCTTTTAATGTACTGTTGGATCCTGTGGGCTAGTATTTTGCTGAGAATTTCAATCATGTTCATCAGGGATATTGTTTTGTAATCATCCTTTTAGTAGTGTCTTTGTCTGGTTTTGGAATCAAGGTAATGCTGACCTCAAAGAGATTGGAAGTTTTCCTTCCATTTCTGTTTTTGAAACAGCTTCGAAGAATAGATATTAATTCTTCTTTAAATGTTTGGTAGAATTCTCTTGGGAAGCCATCCAGCCCTGGACTCTTGTGTCAGTTTCTTTGCAGGTTATGGGTCTGTTCTGGTCTTCTGTTTTTCCTGTTTCAGTTTTGGTAGCTTATATGTGTCTAGGAATGCATCCATTTCTTCTAGATTGTCTAATTTGCTGGTGTATAGTTGCTCCTAATATGTTCTTATAATTGTATTTCTTTGGTGTTAGTTGTGATTTCTCCTCTTTGACTCATGATTTTATTTATTTGGGCCCATTCTCTGTTTGATAAGTCTGGCTAGGGGTTTATTGATCCTATTAGTTCTTTCAGAGAACCAGCTCCTAGTTTGTTGATCTGTTCCTCCTGTTCTTTTGGTTTCTGTTTTATTTATTTTTGCTCTAATCTTTATTATTTCTCTTCTCCTGCTGTGGTTGGGCATTATTTGCTGTTCTTTCTTCAGCTTTTTTAGGTGTAAGGTTAAGTTGTGTATTTGAGACCTCTCTTGTTTCTTAAGAAAGGCTGATATTGCTATATACTTCCCTCTTAGGACCGCCTTTGCTGTATCCTGAAGATTTTGAACAGTTGTGTTTTCATTTTCATTTGTTTCCATGAATTTTTAAAATTCTTCTTTAATTTTCTCATTCACCCATTCATTCTTTAGTAGGATGCTCTTTAGCCTCCATGTATTTGAGTTCTTTCCAACTTTCTTCTTGTGATTGAGTTCCAGTTTCAAAGTGTTATAGTCCAAAAATATGCAGGGAATGATTGCAATCTTTTATTACTGGTTGAGACCCTGATTTATGACCCAGTATGTGATCTATTCTGGAGAATGTTCCATGTGTACTCAAGAAGAATGTGTATTCTGTTTTTTAGGATGGAATGTTCTGAATATATCTGTGAAGTCCATCTGGTCCAGTGTGCCATTCAAAGCCCTTGTTTCCTTATTGATCTTTTGCTTAGATGATCTGTGCATTGCAGTGGGGAGGGGGGGTTGAAGTCCCCTACTATTACTGCATTGTTATCAATGTGGTTCTTTAATTTTGTTATTAATCAGTTTATAGAATCGGCTGCTTCCATATTCAGGCCATAAATATTTACAATTGTTGGATCTTGTTGGATAGACCCTTTAATTATGATATAGTGCCCTTCCTCATCTCTTATTATAGTATTTTGTTTAAAATTTAATTTGTCTGATACAAAGATTGCTATCCAGATTTCTTTTGATGCGTATTAAGACGATAAATGGTTTTCCACCTCCTCACTTTATTTTTTTTATTATTTTATTATTTTTTACAAGATTTTATTTATTTATTTATTTGTCACAGAGGGAGAGTGAGAGAGAGAGAGCACGAGCAGGGGGAGCAGCAGGCAGAGGGAGAAACAGGCTCCCCGCTGAGCAAGGAGCCCGATGTAGGACTCCATCCCTGGTCTCTGGGATCATGACCTGAGCTGAAGGCAGACGCTTAACCGACTGAGCCACCCAGGTGTCCCACCACCCCCTCACTTTAAATCTGGAGGTGTCCTTGGGTCTAAAATGAGTCTTTTGCAGACACATATTGATGGGTCTTGGTTTTTTATCCAGTCTGATACCCTGTGTCTTTTGATTGGGGCATTTAGCCCATTTACATTCAGAGTAACTTTTGAAGGATATGAATTTAGTGCCATTGTTTTACCTGTAAAATGACTATTAGTGTATATTGTATTTGTTCTTTTCTGGTCTGTGTTCCTTTTGGCCTCTCTTTGCCTAATATGTTAAAGGATCCATCCCTTTTAGTATTTGTTGTAGGGCTGATTTGGTGATCATAAATTATTTTTAGTTTCTGTTTGTCCTCGAAGGTTTTATCATTCCTTCTATTTTTTTTTAAAGATTTTATTTATTTATTTAACAGAGAGAGAACACAAGCAGGCAGAGAGGCAGGCAGAGGCAGAGAGAGGAGCAGGCTTCCTGAGGAGCAAGGAGCCCGATGCGGGACTCGATCCCAAGATGCCGGGACCATGACCTGAGCCAAAGGCAGCCACTCAACGAACTGAGCCACCCAGGCGTCCCCATTCCTTCTATTTTGAATGACAGTCTAGCTGGATAAAGTATTCCTGGTTACATATTTTTCTCATTTAGCACCCCAAATATATCATGCCAGTCCTTTCTGGCCTGCCACGTCTCTGTGGGTAGGTCTGCTCCTAATGTTATGTTTCTACTCTTGTAGGTTACAGACCACATGTCCTGAGCTGCTTTCAGGATTTTCTCTTGTCCCTGTGGTTTGTAAGTTTCAGTATTATATGTCAGGGTGTTTGCCATTTTTTTTAATTGATTTTTAGGGGGGTTCTCTATGCCTCCTGGATTTTGATGCCTATTTCCTTCCCTAGATTAGGGAAGTTCTCCACTATCATTTGCTCCAATATACCTCCTGTCCCTCTTTCTTTCCTCTTCTTCTGGAATCCCAATTATTCTAATATTATTTTGCTTTATGGTATCGCTTATCTCTCAAATTCTCCCCTTGTGATCCGGTAGTTGTTTATCTCTTTCTTAGCTTCTTTATACTTCTCCATCATTTGGTCTTCTATATCACTAATTCTCTCTTCTGCCTCATTTATCCCAGCAGTTAGAGCCTCCATTTTTTTTTTTATTGCATCTCATTTGTAGCCTTTTTGATTTCAACTTGGTTAGATTTTAGTTCTTTTATTTAATCCAGGAAGGGATTCTCTAGTGTTTTCTATGCTTTATTTATTTATTTATTTTTAGCCTAGCTAGTATCTTTATGATTGTTATTCTGAACTCTAGTTCTGACATCTTAGACATACTGACATACTGATTAGATCCCTGGCAGTCAGTACTTCCTCTTGTTCTCTTTTTTGAGATGAGTTTTTTTTATCTCGTCATTCTTTCCAGAGAAGAACAGGTGAATGAAAGAAGAAAAATTTTTTTTTTTTTTAAAGATTTATTTATTTTAACAGAGAGAGAACACAAGCAGGCAGAGAGGCAGGCAGAGGCAGAGAGAGGAGCAGGCTCCCTGCCGAGCAAGGAGCCCGATGTGGGACTCGATCCCAGGACAATGGGATCATGACCTGAGCCGAAGGCAGTTGCTTAACCAACTGAGCCACCCAGGTGCCCCGAAAGAAGAAAATTCTAAAATGGCAACCACGACCCCAGGGAAATATACACTTATCAAATCAGAAGAGACTCAAAATCAGGAGAAAAAAAAAAGAATACAGTCAGACAGGTGAGCAGAATAGGATAGTACACTGGATTCTGTGTGTATTTTGGTCTGTTTTTTTAGAAAACTAACTCCCAAAATTGTAAAGGAAAAAAACATATATGTACAAAACAAAATTAAATACAATGGAAGGATAGAATGTAACTGTAAAAATGGAAGTTAAAAGACAAGAAAAAGCAAAAGACAGAAAAAAATAAACCAACAACAACAAAAAAAGAAGGGATATAAACAGATAAGTGAACAGAACAGATCAATACACTGTCTCCTGAGTATATTTTGGTCAGTTTGTTTGAGGAAACTCCATCTCAAATTGTAAAGAAAGAAAAACTTACATATATAGAAATAAGTTTAAATACATTGAAAGAATGTAACTGTAAAAATGAAAATTAAAAAAGCTTTAAAAAGGAGTTGATAAAATAAGAAATTGGTTGAAAAAGGAAAGAAAAAAAATAAAGTTGAAAAACTAAAGAATCATCTGGAAAAATGTCTGTGAATTCTTTGTATTGTATTTCCCTAGTGCTAAAGTTTGGCAGTTCTCGTTGATCAGCTAACTGGGTCTTTGCTGGATGTTCTTGCTGATCTTCTGGAGGAGGAGCCTGTTGGGTTGCTTCTCAAGTGTCTTTGCTCCAGGCAGAATTGCACAGCTCTTGCCAGGATCTGGGCTAAGTAAGTGGCTCTGGATTGCTCTATATGCCTTTTGTTCCCTGAAGGCTTTCTGGGCACCTTTAGAAGATGAGAATGAAAATGGCTTCTCAGTCTCTGGCCCCGGAGCTGAAAGCTCGGGCCCCCACTCATCAGTGCGCCCTCAGAGAAAAGTAGTTAATGACTCCTGTCTCCCTGGTTTCTGACAGCACTCTGTGCTCACCGGGCCTGTGACTGAGTGTTTCTGTCTCAGGCACACAACCCCGTTTGGAGTCTCCAAACCCTCCTGACTCCTACCTGTGCTCCTGTGCTGCTCCTCCCTGGGGAAGCAAGGTTGGGATCTCCCAGATTCTGTTGCTTATTGAGGACAAGAGAGGTTGTCTCAGAGGGCATGCCTGCCTGTGCCTGCTTTGCAGCTTATGGCAACCCTGAGCTGAGAGCCCATTCCTGGGCTCACTATTTGCAGCCAGCTTCTCTGCTCTGGTGCCTGGGAGCTCTGCTGCTCTTAGACACCCCTGGTCTTCCTGTGACCCTAAGGATCCTGAGACCACACTGTCCCAGGTAGGTTTCTGTCCCCACTTAGCCACCTGAGCAACATCCCTCAGCAGAGCAGACTTCTAAAAGTTCTGATTTTGTGCTTTGCTGCTCTATCACTTGCTGACTGACTGACAGAATCTCCCCCCCGCCCCCCCACCCCCGCAGTCTTTCTTCCCACGTATCGCCTAGGAGTCACTTCTCCATACCTCCTACCTTGCTGAAAGTGGTTGCTTCTCTATTGGTAGAGTTGCAGCTATTCGTGTCTTCAATCTCCAGTTGAGTTTGTAGGTGTTCAGAATGATTTGATAGCCGTTTAGCTGAATTCCTGGGACCAGACGAAACTAAGGTCTCCTACTCCTCTGCCATCTTGGACTCCTCTCAATAAGTAAATCTTAAAAAAAAAGAGAGATTGTCTTTTCCCATTGTATATTCTTACCTCCTTTGTTGTAAATCAATTGACAATATATGCTTGAGTTTTTTTTTTTTTTTTATTAGGAAAGAGAGGGAGTGAGAGAGAGCGTGAGAAGGGAGAAGGTCAGAGTGAGAAGCGGACTCCCCATGGAGCTGGGAGCCCGATGTGGGACTTGATCCCGGGACTCCAGGATCATGACCTGAGCTGAAGGCAGTCGCTCAACCAACTGCGCCACCCAGGCGCCCCTATGCTTGAGTTTATTTCTAGGTTCTATATTTTATTGCATTGATCTGTGTGTCTGTTTTTAGGCCAATACCATACTGTTTTGATTACTGTAGCTCTGTAGTATAGTTTGAAATTAGGGAACATGATACATCTGGTTTTGTTCTTTTTTAAGATTATTTTTGCTATTCAGGGTTGAATTCTTATAATGCAAGAAGAAAATATCACACCCCTCTCCTATACCACATATATACATATTTCCCATTCTGCCAGCTGCTCGATAGATTAGTACTATATAAACACTGTTGACACTTGAGCCAAGTATGTACTGTAATATGTAGGTATTTATTTACTTTAATGATTTTATTTATTCATTTGAGAGAGAGAGAGCACAAGCAAAGGGAGAGGCAGAAGGACAGGGAGAAGCAAACTCCCCGCTGAGTGGGGAGCTTGATGTGGGGTTTGATCCCAGAACCTGGAGATCAAGCTGAAGGCAGATGCTTAAACACCTGAGCCACCCAGGCACCCTGTAATTTTTTAAAAAATATTTTGTTTATTTGACAAGAGAACACAAGCAAGGGGAGCAGCAGAGGGAGAGGGAGAAGCAGGCTCCCTGCTGAGCAAGGGGCCCAATTCAGGACTTGATCGTAGGACCCTGGGATCATGACCTGAGGCAAAGTCAGCTGCTAATTGACTGAGCCACCTAGGCGCCCCATATTATAATTTTATTTCTCATTTCTTGAACAACTTTAAGCTGTCTCTGGAAATGTTTTATTTTCTATGTACTCATTGTTATTTTAATCCCCCATTATTCCCCCAGTTAACCTTTAAAAACATTTAGATTCTTCCACTATTTTCTTGAGTAAATGCCTTTTGGATTTTTTTGAGCTGCCCTAGTCTGTCTATGTTGGCTGATGTTGTCTGGTCTTGCTGAATAGCTGTTCTTTTAGAATCTCCTTTCACCTTCATTCTGAGGATTCCCCCTTGCATGGCTTTTGGATTGGATTTCTTGTTTCTTGGATCTTACTTCCTTTTTCTTGGTTTCCTCCCTTATTTTAGTGGAGCAGATCTCTAAAAACTCCCTAGAAACAGTAAGTGGAATATAAACATTTTGAGATCTATATATAGAGATATATTCTACCTTCCTACTTGATATTATTTTTATTATGTCAGAATATAGAGTTCTAGATTGTAAATTTTTCCACAGAATTTTAATTTTAATTTGTATGTTTAGCCTCCAGTTGTTTTGTAAAGTCCAAATGCCTTTCTTTTTTTTTTTTTTTTCCAAATGCCTTTCTGATTCCTAACTCTTTGTATAAAACTTTTTTTTTGGGGGGGGGGTCCTCTGGACCATTGTAGGGCCTTCTCTTTGTACATACAGTCCTGGAGTTTCATAGTGGCATCTTTTGGTGTGGGTCTATTTTCATCCACTGAGTTGGTGGTCTCTCACTCTAAAAAGGCATTTTCAATTCTGGGAAATTTTCTGATTTATTTCTTTGATAGTATATATTTTTATGATAAAATATTTCCTTGTTTTTCTGTTAATATCTTTTTGGAATTTCTTTTTTCTTGTATATTGGACCTCTTAGACTAGTTCTTGATTTTCTGCTTTCCATCCTTTGTGTCCCAAGAGATTACTTCAAGTTTATTTTCTATTCTTTCTATTATGTTTTTCATTTCTGCTACCATTTTTTAAAAGTTTCAAGTGTCCCATTTAGTTTCTCTTTTTTATGTAGTGTCCTATTCTTATTTCACAAAGCAGTGTTCTTTTTTTCTTTAAGTATTAATAGTTTTTTTTGGAATGGGGTCATTTTTATTCTTCTGTATTGTTTATTCAAGTTGCTTTTTTCTGTTTTAGTGTCTTCTTTCATGTTAGAGGCTTCCTCCAAGTGCTTGGTAACCCTTTTGTTTTCTACTTTTATTTACAAGTAGGATGGCTGAAAAGTTGGAATTGGAGTGTGTGTGTGTGTGTGTGTGTGTGTGTGTGTGTGTGTGTGTGTGTCTGTGTGTGTGAAGGGCGTTTTCAACTGTGGTCTTTGCTGAAGGATGATAGGGCTAGACTGTTTCCCTGAAGAACTCCTAGTATGAATCTTGTAGGTCTTTGTGCATGGGTGATCAGATTTGTCAGGAAGAGCTCTTCTGGTGTTTGCTTGGAGATTATTATTCTGGCTGCAAGGTTTTGGGGATCCTATGGTTGGGGGGGGAGCAGGTTCAGGGGAGGCTAGATAGAGGTCCTGACATTGATTTTTCACACTCATCCAATCTCCCAATGTTAGGTATGGTACATTTGCCTACAAGTGTGTGCCTGATATCCCAAGCCAGACACCCTCTCTATTTTGACCTTTTCATAGAATTTCTTTAGCTTTTAGTCTTTTCCTAGGATGGGGAAAGTATTGAAGCCCACTGTGCTGATTTCAGAGGGAATTTGGGTGTGTAATTTTTTAGCATGTTCACTCCCACTTCCGGAGTATTCTACTTTATTTCTGAACCTTTTGTGGGATCTGTGCTATAAATTCGTTGCTTCCAAGTTCAGGATTAGGTTTCCTTAGGTATGTTAATTCAGTTATTTATTCAGCTACTTTTTAATATTCAACATTTTGTTTTTGTCTTTTCTTTCATTCTCTTTGTCCTTACGGGATTATGATTTTTTTAAAATTTACTTTAGGGGTGCCTGCGTGGCTCAGTCGGTTAAGGCATCTGCTTTCAGCTCAGGTCATGATCTCTCAGTCTTGGGATCGAGCCCATATTGGGCTTTCTGCTTGGCAGGGAGTCTGCTTCTCTTTCTCTCTCCCTCTGTTCCTCCCTACCACTTGTACTTTCTCTCTCAAATAAATAAAATCTTGAAAATAAATTTACTTTTTTATCATTTTGAGCAGGGAGTGGAAACTAGTGGCCTAGCATCCTCAACTATGACTCTTCAAAATAGTCTTTTTTTCTTTTTAAAGATTTTACTTATTTATTTGACAGAGAGAGATCACAAGTAGGCAGAGAGGCAGGCAGAGATAGGGAGGGAATCAGACACCCTGCTGAGCAGAGAGCTCGGGCTCAATCCCAGGACAATCCCAGGACCCCGAGATCATGACCCCAGCTGAAAGCAGAGGCTTAACCCACTCAGCCACCCAGGTGCCCCTAAAATAGTCTTATTACAAGTTCTAATTCATTTTATTGCCACATTCTGTTAAGTATCAAGAGTTGTATGGTGTCTCTAAGTGAAAGGAAATTATGTTTCTCTCTTAAACAATTCTGTTTTTTGAGTTGTTTTGTTTCACTGATGTGTTAGTTGGTAGTGAGTCTAAAGGTCCTTTTTGCAGCTAACAGGGTTTAATAACTTATTTTTACAAGAAAACAGATTAATCCCAATTTGCGCTATAAGGAACTACCTTTTTTTTTTATTTATTATCAGTCTTCACTGATACTCCACATTATTCAGGTTATTCTTGTGAAGTATGTTTTAGCAAATCTCATTTAAATCTTTAATGTCTTTGATTTTAATTGCTCATTGGTTAAAATATATCTCTAAATCAGGAATGATCTCTGTTTTATTTAAAAACAAAAACCAATCAGCTGCATTTGAAATTACATATATTTTTATGTTTTTAAGTATTGTATTTATTTGTTTTATTTGAGAGAGAGCACACAAAGGGAGCAGTAGAGGGAGAGGGAGAGAATCTCAAATAGACTTAGAGCTGAGCACAGAACCTGATGTAGGGCTCAATCTCAGGTCTCCGGGATCATGACCCAAGCCAAAGGCAGACGCTTAACTGACCGAACCACCCAGGCATCCCTGGAGGCTCTTCTTGAGAAAATGAATAAAAAATTATGAATAGAAGATTTGGCAGCAAAGTAAATATTTAGAGTAAACATATCACAACACATTTCATACTTAATAAAGCAAAGTCAGTGAATATCACAAAATATAGAAAAATAACATTTTTAATAACTGCCTGCTGTACCTTAATATATTTTTACTTAACATTTTTGGCTGCATACTTTCTGACCTCTTGTCAACAATTTGTAAAATAAGGTTATGTTTTCTTTTGAGAGAACAGAAGGATTATTTCCTCTTTCTTTTAGCATGACTGATCAAAGTGTGTTTATTATTATTTATTATTATTGATAACTTTCAAGAGTTTCAGATTTATAACATTTTATTGGGAATGTCATGTACTATTTTAAGATTGTTGTCAAATTTGAGTATATCTCTACTAAGTTTCTCCCATAGGTGATATATATATAGTACAGTGTTCTTATGTCCCTGCCAATACCCTGTGGAGCTCATATTTGGATGACTCTGGTCCTGCACATGTGTAAATGACACTAGATAAGGCAGTGCTTGGGTGGTAGGAATATTCCTAGAAGTCATTCCTATAACCAGACTGTAGTAATTTAATCATACATGAAAGTGATTGAGAACTGCACATATTCTGTGAAACCTAAATACATCTCCACCTCAGCTTCTCTTTAGCGAAATACCCAGACTACCACGATAGCTAAGGATGGAGCAGGAGTTAGAGAAAGTAGTCTTAACAATTGCAGTTAGCTTACTTTTTTGCAACTTTTGTGGAAACATACCACCGTGGGAGAACACTGGGAGAACACGTTGTTAGAACTCCTCGCCATTGAGGATCCCTGAAGTTTAGTGTCAGGGTAAATCCCATCCTACAGTCTCAAGCCTTAATTTTGTGCTTAGATGATTCCACTTGTTAATTGACTATCAAAATGTTAGTTTAAACCAAAATATGTATACCACTATACATAGGTAGTAATGTAGTATGTGCTGTGCTACTTGTATCTGTTAAGACAGAACCTAATTTTATAAGCCGAGAATATGAATTTAGCAAATGTTGCCAAAATATTTGCTTTACCTTACCATTTTTGGCCTGAGTCCTTTATTGGTTTAGCTCAAGAGACATTTATCAAAGACCTGTTCTAACCTATGCCTTCTGCTAGGTTCTGGAAATGCAATGTTGACTTAGAAATAGTTCTTGCCTTGGGAGCCTGGGTGGCTCAGTTGTTAAGCAACTGCCTTCGGCTCAGGTCATGATCCTGGAGTCCCTGGATCGAGTCCCACATCGGGCTCCCTCCTCAGCGGGGAGTCTGCTTCTCCATCTGACCTCTTCCTCTCTCTCATTCTCTCTCTCTCTCTCTCTCTCTCAAATAAATAAATAAAATCTTAAAAAAAAAAAAAAAGAAATAGTTCTTGCCTTGGAGAAACACATGGTACATTGTAAAATAGAGATGCATGATAGTGTCCTGTGTGAACACAGAGGAGGCTTCCTTAACCCAGTTTAGGCTATTAGGGAAGCCTTCTGAGGAAAATGATACCTGAATTAATTCTCTAGGGATGACTAGACATCCAGTGGAAAAAAAGTTTAATTAAAAGTATATGAGATAAGGAGAGTAGGCTCTGATTTTGAGTTAGTACTTTTTTTCCTCCTAGTCAGTCTGGCTTTATTTATTTATTTTTTTTAAAGATTTTATTTATTCATTTAACAGAGAGAGAACACAAGCAGGCAGAGAGGCAGGCAGAGGCAGAGAGAGGAGCAGGCTCCCTGCGGAGCAAGGAGCCCGATGCCGGACTCGATCCCAAGACGCCGGGATCATGACCTGAGCCAAAGGCAGTTGCTTAACCAACTGAGCCACCCAGGCGTCCCTCAGTCTGGCTTTATTATAAGAATTTAATTTCCTAGCATTTAGACCACAAAACTGCTATATTTTGCATTGTATACCTATTGCTTTACTGCTTTGTATTTGTAGGCAAATGATAGACTATAGGAATTTTAGGTGAATCTTTGCTCTAGTGTTAACTCAAGATCTATATCTAATATAAAAATTGTTCTGGGGGATGCATGGTGGCTCAGTTGGAAGAGCATATGACTCTTGATCTTGGGGTTGTGAGTTTGAGTCCTATGTTGGACATCGAGCCTACCAAAAAAAAAAAAAGATTGTTTCATTACTTTCAAGACTGCAGACTTGATCCTTTATTGCATCCTTTAAGATGGGTCATGGTATGGATTAAATGCCAGAGTAATTCTGCTGTTTTGCTTTGGAAAAAAAGAAAAAGGAATCCTAATATTACAAGAAAGTGCTTATTAGCTTTTAAAGTATAATTAAATTACTTTATAGGAGGATATGGCAACCTGTTCAGTTATTAAAAAATATGTGTGAATATACCACAGAGATAAAAAGTACAGTGTAGAGAATATAGTTAATAATTTTGTAATAACATATGGTGACTATACTTATTGTGGTGAACATTGAGTAACAGAATTGTTGAATCCATATGTTGTACACCTGAAACTAATATAATGATGTGTATCAATTATGTTTCCGTAATTTAAAAAAATGTATAAAAACTTCCTCCTTTCCCTCTCCCTCAGTGGGAGGAGTAAGCTTGCTTAAAATTGCTGAGGTGTCTTGCTTTGATTGACCAGTTTTTAAACCAAGGTTTAAGGATGGCAGGACTACAAAGGGCCCAAGATTGAAAATGAAATTTTGGTATCAGAGTTAGGCACTAACCCCAATCCATCTGCTACTTCTTTTGTTGCAGTTAAAATCTTTTAGATTTGTTGTGCCAAATAAAAACAGTGGATCAGTTTTTTTTCTTTAATATTGGGAGCAACTGCTCCTTGCAATAAGAACAATTTTTTCTCCCCTTTCAACATCATTGTTTAAAGTTAAGTAAACATTTATTAGGTATCTGTTACATCCCAGGTTCTGTGTTAGGTACTTGGGATTCAAGGGTGACTAAGACATGATCTGTATATTCTTGACTAACTCACATTCTAGTGTAAAGTGCCAACAAATAAGCAAGAGAGGGAATGTTTTAAGTTGATCCTTTATGGATTAGTATAAGTGTGGTGGTAAAATTGCTATGGTCTGAATGTGTACCCTCAAATGTATATGTTGAACTCCTAATGCCTAACTAATGTGATGGTAGTAGGAGGTGAGGCCTTTTGGAGGATATTAGGTCGTGAGGGCTCCACCCTCATGACTGGGGTTAGTGCCCTTATTTAAAAACAAACAAACAAACAAACAAACAAACAACCTAGAGAGCTCCCTAGCTTCTTCCGCCATATATAGATGCGATGAGAAGTGGGCAGGCAGCAAACCCAGAAGAGGGCCTTCACCCAGTACCTGACAATGCTGGCACACTGTGAATTTTCAGCCCCTGAAACTATGAGAACTAAACTTGTATTGTTTATTAGCCACTCAGTCTGTGATATTTTGTTACAGTAGCCTGAATAGACTAAGACAGGGATGAAGTGATGATTGGTGTTTTATTTATACATATTCATATACATATGTGTATGCATGCATGTAAATGTGAATATACATATTCATATACATATTCATTCTCTGAACATTTTAAAGTTGTCAGTTCCTATACTGCGCATATGCTGTGTGACAGCTACCTTAAAACTAAGTTGCTTTAAATGTATTCTCATTTAATTATCATAATAGTCCTGCATAACTGATGATATCATCTCCAGTATACTAACAAACACAAAAATACACAGATAAAGTATTATAGGTACATTAAGCTATAGTAAAACACAAGAGAGAATGGATAGTTTTTCCTGGGAGGTTAGGAAAAAGTTTTATAAAAGAAGTGATGTTTAAGCTCTCTAGATGTTTCTTGGTTGAAATACCAGTATATTTGGAGTTATTGCCATCTCATTTGCTAGATTGATGTTTATTCTGAGCTCTGCACAAGCAAATTTCAGTTTCTTCCTTTGAACAGTGGAAATTGTATAGGATTCTGAAAATGAAGTCACTGCTGTTGCATGGAAATCACCCAGATGTTTGACTTTGGGTACTTCCTAAAATCTCCTGTGGTTTCAGTACCTATTTACTGACTGGAATAATGAACTTACTGCTGGGCAAAGGAAACTGCAGTCTATATACCACTCAAAAGCTCAGAGGGTGATTGGAGATGAGTGACTAAACTTTAGTGTCTTCACCTGTAATTGAGATAATGCCTCAGATTATTTCACAGGTGTAGAAACTAATTGGCCTTTGTGTGTGAAGTGCTTTATTATTTTCTAAGGATTAGATTATAAAATGTCATGGGGCACTAAATAGTGAATTGACCAACCCTCTACCTGCTCCTATATGAAGTCATTGAATTATACTTTATAAGGTTATAAGTGTTGTGAACCTGCTTTACACTGAGAGGCAACCCAGTTATCAGTTTAATATACCGGTGAAATATTCTCTATAATATGTTAAAGAGCAAGATGTTAAAATATGGAAGAAAAGTTTCCTTGACCAAAGATGTTTGGGGAAGCCCTGGACTAAATCATAAATAATTTTCTTTACTACTATAGGACTTCTCATAGCTTATAAAATACTCATTTAATAATACGCTTGTGCATCCTTTGGCACTGTACTAACCAGTGAAAATAGCAAAATTATCTGTTACCTTTAGTTTCATCTTTTTCTGAGCCTGAGTCTTGTAAATACAGATGCCTACCTAATATACCCATTTGAATGTCTGATAGATGCCTCAGGTTAATATGTCTAAAACCCATCTCCTCAAACCTATCCCAGTAAATGGCCCATCTTTGACCTACTTAAGACTAAAAACCTAGGAATCCTTGATTCTTCACCACTTTCCAAATTATGAAATCCAATAGTGAGTCTTATTGGTTCTACCTACAAATACTAGAATCAATCTTCTTTCCATCCCTACCATGAGAGTAGGGATCTTGTTTTTCTTGTTCAGTGCCATGTCTCAGGGCTTAGAGGAGTGCTACTTAGAACATAGGTGTAATCAGAGTATGTTCTTTGGAAGACAGTGCAAGAGTGGATAAGTGGATGAAAGAAACTTGATTTATTGAGGTGGTGAGGAGCATTATTTTTTAATAATAAAGATTATTCTTTGAAAAAAGTAAAAAATGAAACTAATTCATACCATAAAATTCATCCTTTACAATTTTAGTATATTAACAAAGTTGTGCAACCATCCTGGCTATTTAATTCCAGAACATTTTCATCACACCCTGAAGAAACCTTGTATTAGTAATCACTCTTCATTTCTTCCTCTCCAGCTTCTATTTTCTGTCTCTATGGATTTACCTATTCTGGACATTTCATATAAATGCAGTCATACTCTATGTGATACTACATATTTTGTGTCCAGGTTCTTTTCACTAGCATGAAAAGATGAAATCTTACCAAGATTCACTCTTGTTATAGCGTGTATCATTGGACATGGGCATGTCTTAGGCTAGGTTTTTTAGACTTTCTTTTTTTTTTTTTTTTTCTTTTTAAAGATTTTATTTATTTAGTTGCCAGAAAGGGAGTGACAGAGCATGAGAGTACAAGCAGGGGGAGCAGCAGGCAGAGGGAGAAGCAGGCTCCCCACAGAGCAAGGAGCCTGATGTGGGACTTGATCCCAGATACTGGGATCATGACCTGAGCTGAAGGCAAACACTTAACCCACTGAGCCACCCAGACATCTTTTTTTTTTTTTTTAATAGACTTTTTCTGTCATTGTATCTCATCAACATTTTTTAATCTATTTTTTATTGAGATATAACTGACATATAATATTCTCCTAGTTTCAGATGTATTCTCATCAGCTTTTTGATCTTACTAGAATTCCTCAATTTCTGGTCTGCTGATAGTCTTCTTTCAGGCTTTCTAGCAATGTTAAGGACTTTTTTACTTTCCTGACATTAACTATAGCAGCAATAGTACCACTAATAATAGTGACTTAAAAAGAATGTTAGACATGGGGTCCTCAGTGGCTCAGTTGGTTGAATGTCTCACTTGTAGTTTTGGCTCAGGTCATGATCTTGGGGATCTTGGGATCAGTCCTGTGTTGGGCTCCATGCTCAGCAGGGAATCTGCTTGAGATTCTTTCTCTCCCTCTGCCCCTTCCCCTGCTTGCGTGTGTGCGCTCTAAAATAAATAAATCTTTTTAAAAAAGAAAGGAGTGTTTGAGTTAGGCAGAAATGTAAGTAGGTATGTTTGCTCAGATTGCTAACTTTATTAAATGAAGATGGTCTTTTTGATACTCATAGCAGTTAGCCTATAGCCTTCAGCTATATTATTTTTAGAATATGTTCTACTTGATTTTGGTGATTTCTAACATTTTTTGCTGGTACATATCTGCCTTTCTGAGAGCATTAGTATGTTTGTCAACCTTTCGAGAGAAATTGCTCTCTGGTGGGATTTTATTTTTCCTTAATGGTAGTACTAAATATTCATATAAATTAGAAGAGATATGAGGTGAAGAAACGGAATTTAGTTTGAAGATTGTTTTAAAAATGTGCCTGATAACTCTCTCAGTATGAATTAGTCTTGTGCTTTTTCATAAGTGGCTTGATTAAAACTATGGTGATTTAAGAAGAAAATTGTTAGAAATAATTGGATAGAAGATAAAGGTAAGGATCATGTAGTCTTAGGTAGTGGGTAAAAGAATGGGCTTTAAATATTTCAATCCTAGATTTAAATTCTGGTGCCTTTATAATCTTGAGCAAATTATGTAAGTTCTTCAGGCCTCAGTTTTATTATCCATAAAATAAAAAATAGCCTGTACATCATAGAGTTAAAAGGATTAAATGAGATATTAATGTAAAATACTTCTGAGCATAAAGCCTGCAGTAAATGTTAGTTAATATTGATCATCATCATTACTATCCTGATGGAGGAGTTCTTAGCCTGAAGTTCATTGGAACTATCAATTAACAAGTGTTTATCAAGTACCTGATCTTTAGTATTAGACTTAGACCTATGGAAGGAGCTACTGCTGTGAGTAACAGGTTGATACCTAGAAGTGGAGCAAAGAGAACAAATATTAGTGGAGTTCTTATCACAGGGTTTAGTAGTAAGGTAGATACTACTATTCCCATTTTATAGGTGAAGAAGCTGAGGCTTGGTAATGTTAATAAGCAACTTGTTCAAGATAATTGACATGTTCTTCAGTGTGAAAATATACAGATATCTATTCTTCTAACCCTTATTAGTGCCACCGTTTTGAGTTCTCTGCGTATCTCCCCTCTGCCCCATTTCCTTTAGTCTTAAGAGTCTTCTATCCAAATTTGAAAGTATCAACTTCGTTGATAGTTGGATTGGACAATAAAGGATTAAAATTTAGGGTAATAACAGATGTGACAGTGTTGAGATGGTAGGAAATGGTTTATGGGAATTAACCTAGGTATCACTCTGGGGACTAATGTATTCTTTAGATTCCCAAGGAGGAAATAAATAATGCTCTTGAAACTTAAAAAAGGTAGGTCAAATTGGATGACCAAGTATTTAAGGAAGGTGGGTTCAGAGCTTTCCCTTTGGGCACAGTTACTTGTCAAACCAATATGTCTTGCTTTAGAAATTGATTTGCCTTCTAATGTGAATAAGAGGACTGAACAGGACAAACAATCCTGAATCCTGATTGTTTACTTGGAAAGAAAAGACCGCAGGGTAATGCCTTTAATTATCAATTCAATTCCCTTATATGTAAAGCATCATTCACGTTTTAATCAGAAAGCCCCAAATTCTCATTAAGTTATGATATGGTATTAGAAGCTGTACAAGAATAATTAGCAGTAGAGTCCTTGTCCTCTAAGACTGAAAATGTGCATAGGTATTTTCATACATTGTTAATGGGATTGTAAAAGGGTACAATTTATTTGGGGAAAAATTGGCTTCTATAAAATTTAAAAATGTGCAGGTCCTTTAGCATAGCAATTTTATTTTTAGTGATTTATCCTTCATATATGCATATGCAGGAGGATACTTACTTCAGTGTTGTAATAACAAATGACTAGAACAGCCTAAATGTTTATCATTAATTGATTAAAATGTATTATACATTTATATAAGGAAGTACTATTCAATCTTAAAAAGAATAAGTTAGATCTACTTCTATCTTAATATACAACCATCTGCTGGATATATTTAGTGAAAAATATTATTTAGTGTAGTATAGCATGCAACAATTGTGTAAAAACAAAAATAGGCCCAAATGTTCTTGGCCTTGTTTAGACATAGACTCTCTGGAAGGATATACAAGGTACTTCCTCTGAGTTTCTTCTGATACACAGGTGTCTTCTAAGGAGGGTGGGGTGAGAGGCAGCATACTTTCTGTTATTGAAGATGTTTTTGAATATTTGCATCAAATGTCTTAAAATGCCATGTGAGATATATGCATTTGGCCATACACTGTTATTATAAGAGCTTGTACTCATCGATGAGGACTTTTGCATGTATGCTTTCATATTTGTGCTTTTGAACTTGAGGACTCTGTCGACTGGTCTTTTTGACCTAGGAATGGGGAGCAGTACTGATCACACCTTCCAGGGGTAGGGTGGATACTGGTAGAAGTTTCAGGTTGAAAAAGCTGAATGTGGTTCTTAGAAATAAAATTTAAAAAATATAGAGTATTGAAATGGTTAGATGATTCTGCCTGAGTAAAGCAGAAGGGTTAGAAAGAAAATTAAAGGACTTGAGAACATTTTGGAAGTTTGAGTGTACATGGAAAAGAGGTACAGAGAAAGGAGTCAACAGTTTGCAAGGAACTAAAATCATTTTATAAACATTATCTCATCTCTTTAATTATAACCTTTTGTAAAAAGTTATTTTCCAGACTTTCAAAAGACAAAATAAAGAAATTGAAGCCCAGATGATAATTTGTGGTTTCCTAAGTAACATAAGAAGAAAATAGCAAAATGAGGAATAGAACCTTGTTTTCTTGATTTCTAGATTAGCCCCACAATTAGCATAGATCACCTGAACCTTGTTATGGGAATAGCAGCAAAAACCAAAACAAATATTTTAAAACTTCTTTTGCAAACCTGATGTGTAAAAGCATTTGTTTCCAAAGTTAAGGTTATATTTTTCCCTAGTCTTAAGAGAAGAGGGTATGAACAGTGGTTGAATCCAGCTCTGGATATTGCTCTGTCATTTGTTACTTTGTTACTCTGTCATTCTAGTTCAGAGACAGGAAGGACAATGAAAAAAACTAACATTTTATTTGCATAGCAGTTTACAGTTTTAAAAACTTTTTCACATATATTTTCTCATTTTGCAGCAGATCTATGATAAAGATAGTGGTGATGTTTTGTTATTTTTATTAGGCTTTCACTGTTTAAGAAAGAACAGACTCAAGAAAATTGGGGTATTTGCCTGAAATAACATATCTTGGCTTTCACAAAATCGAACTCGGATTTTTTTTTTCTTTCTACTCAAGAATAAAGTCTTATTAGGTAGATTTATTTAGCTTTGTGGAAGATCAGTTCGGGATAGGACACCAATCAAAAAGCATTTGGAAGCCTCAAATTTTGTGGCAGAGTGATTTCAGTAAATAGACAGTTTTGGGGGGCAGGTGAGGCTCTGACCCTCCTCAGAGTGCAGGCACAACTGATGCCCTTGTAGCTCTCATGTGCTCTGTCAGGGTTCTTCAGAACAATTTGTCCCATCCTTAGTTGCTGTATTAGTCTGAAGAGTGGCTAATTAAAGGGAGTGAACTTACACCCTGCTTGAAGACATGCACCAGATTAGTCATAGGAGAGTTATTTTTGTAATTAATCACACATAAATTAGCGAAATGTCTTTGTTGTTTCTCACACTAAATTTTAATAAATAAAGGTGAGAAAGGCGGGAAAATGAAGTAAATTTCAAGCTTGATGTAGCCATAATGATCTTTTCTGTGTTTTTATATTTTAGAGCTGCTGGGAGAGAATTTGGTATTTAATGCATTACCTGATTAAACTGAAGAAGAGTTTCTGCACTCTAGTGGTGGTCCAGGGCCTGACTGTGTCTGATGTTTGACATTTCTGTTTACTCTGAGAGCACTGGAAACATCACTGTTGTGTTTTTTTTTTTTAATTTTATTTATTTATTTCACAGAGAGAGAGAGATCACAAGTAGGCAGAGAGGCAGGCAGAGAGAGAGAGACGGAAGCAGGCTCCCTGCTAAGCAGAGAGCCTGATGTGGGGCTCGATCCCAGGACCCTGAGATCATGACACAAGCCAAAGGCGGAGACTTAACCCACTGAGCCTTCAGGCATCCCTCACTGAGTGGTTTTAAGCAGAGAAGTAATGTCTGATCAGGGCTTTTAATGATACCTTGACTGTTAAGTAGAGATACCTGGTAGAGAGCGGGGGGCCGTGTTAGAGTTAAGGAATCTCAGGTTAGTCCAGTTGAACACTTGAGGAGAGACCAGTTTAAAGAACGCCATGCCATTGCCTTAGAAATGAAAAATACTTGTCATTTGAATTGAATATTTGGGTTGACTGGTAGATTCTTAGTTTATCTTAGGATCCTTAGTACTTTATTTTTAAGATTTTATTTATTATTTTTATTTCTTTGACAGAGAGAGATCACAAGTAGGCAGAGAGGCAGGCAGAGAAAGAGAGGTGGGGAAGCAGGCTCCCCGCTGAGCAGAGAGCCTGATGCGGGGCTCGATCCCAGGATCCTGAGATCATGACCTGAGCCAAAGGTAGAGGCTTAACCCACTGAGCCATTTTAGACCATTTTTTTTTTTCTTCTTAAACCATTTCTAAGACTACTTTCATTTGACCCATTGAAAAAAATCCATGTGTGTATCCACACAAATTCAGGAATTTTAGCGAGTCAACCATATTAATGCCTAGCTACTTATCTGCATATGTGGAATTCTGCATTAAGATTGCTACTGCTTCCTATAATGGGGCAGAACATATAGCTTCTCTTTCTCTGGGATTTTTGTGTTTTATTTACATGAAACTGTATCTTTAATGAAGGAAATAAATTATTTGTACTAGAACAAGAGATTTAATAGGGGTGTAAAGGAATAAAATGACCGAAAACAATTATAGAAATAGTTTGTTTTTATAGACTACAACCTATAATTCTGAATCATTAAATTTATGGTGAAAAGCTGGATTAATTATAGCTAAAAATTCACTTTCTCCTTGGGAGTTGCAGTAGGGAATGTAGAGAAGGTTTGTAGGAGCTTTGGGTATCAAACATAGTAGCTACAACAGTTATTTTGCTGGGATTTAATGTCTCTGGTACAATTTAGGGCTGTTTATTTGTGAACTTCAGGATCACCTCAATGTTACTTTATTCAGTAGAACAGTGCAGTATACTTTGTTGAAAGTCATGCCTTAAGTATTGAGGTTCTTTTTTTCTTTTCTATTCATAGTGGTAGCCGCTCCTCTAAAACGTTTAAACCAAAGAAGAACATTCCCGAGGGTTCTCACCAGTATGAACTCTTAAAGCACGCGGAAGCCACACTTGGTAGTGGTAATCTCCGGATGGCTGTGATGCTTCCTGAGGGGGAAGATCTAAATGAATGGGTTGCAGTGAACAGTAAGTAGCCTATCTGATTCTAGGGTAGACTCTAAATTAGGTTAGTAACCTAATTGTAGGTGGCGTTGGGATGTTGTCTGCTCAAGGATCTAGTTATCAACCTAATGCTACAGTTACTAGTGATACCTCAATCCACTTTAGCCTTTATGTTATTTTATTGGTGTGGAGTTGTATGAAATTTTTATCTCCTGTTAGAATGTAATACCGAGCATAGATTTACCATCTTCAGTAGAAAAAATGATAATGATAACAGCAATTAATATTTATGGAACAGTAATTCTGTGTCTGGCCCTCTGTTATCCTGTCTACATGGATTATTTATATTTCATCTTTACAGCATCACAATGTAGGTACTATTAATAACCTCAGTTTAATATAGATAAGGTGAGACAGATTAGTAATTTGCCTCGGTCGTATAGCTATCAAATGATAGGACCTGAGTTCAAATAAATAAAACTTAAGGATTTTAGAGATTGCACTTTTTTTTTTTTTTTGAAGTTTTTATTTTATTCCAGTTAGTTCACATAGAGCGTTGTATTAGTTTCAGGTGTATGATGCAGTGACTCGGCACTTCCATGCCTCACCCACTGCTCATCATGACAAGTAGAGACTATATTTTAGCTACTATGCTAAATTGCCTCTTTCAGTAGGATACTCAGTTATTTGTCTACATTATGCCTTTCTTTTTTTTTTTTTTTAAAAACAAATCAGTAATGATCTTAGGAAGTTAGTAAAATATGTTTATGAGATACTCTTGTTTTTTGGTAGACTTTAAAAAAAATTTTAAATCCGGTGTAGTTAATTTACAGTGTTATATTAGTTTCAGATGTACAATAGTGTTTCACCAATTCTATACATTACTCAGTGTTCATCAAGGTAAGTGTACTTTTAATGCCCTTTACCTGTTTCACCCATCCCCTCCTTCTCCCCACTGCCTCCCCTCTGGCAACCACTAGTTTGTTCTCTGTAGTTAAAGAGTCTTTTTTGGTTTGTCTCTTTGTTTTGTTTCTTAAATTCCATGTAGGAGTGAAACCATATGGTATTTGTCTTTCTCTGATGGGCTTATTTCACTTAGCATTATACTCTCTAGAGCCATCCGTATTGTTGCAGATAGCAACATTAGTTGCAGGGGACTCAATCCCAGGATGCTGAGATCAAGACCTGGGCTGAGATCAAGAGTTGGATGCTTAACTGACTGAACCACCCAGATGCCCCCAAATTTGTGTTGGCTATATGTGTTGCAAAGAATTTCTCCCACTCTGTGCTTGTTTTTTTACTCTCTTTAAGGGAGTCACTTAATAAACAGAAGTCCGTAATTTCAGAGTAGCCAAGTATTGTGATTTCTGTGTATGCTTTTCGCCTCTTCTTTGTAGAGGAAAGAACACTGATAATAGGATTCTGCTTGAGTAAAATTAAAATTTAATTTTTTTCTTATAACTAATACTTGCTTTGCAGCTGTGGATTTCTTCAATCAGATTAATATGCTTTATGGAACAATCACAGATTTCTGTACAGAGGAAAGCTGTCCAGTGATGTCAGCTGGCCCAAAGTAAGACATGGTTTATGATCAATTCTCATTTTTACTTAAACGTTCTTAGATAAGAAGAAAGTTTCTGAGCACCTAATTTCTCTACTCAGCATCTCCTTCAGTGGTTCACTAATGACCGATAAATATTAAGTCGAGATTTCTTAGCCCGAGCTTTATGGCCCTCCCTGTATAATCCACTTTCATCCTTTCCTCTCTTTGCTTATTAATCTCCTCCAGTCTATCTAAACTAGATTACTGGAAATGCCTTACTATTCCCTCCATTACTTACACTATGAAAACTTGCTCATTGCATTATTCTCTTGAATATTTTTCTTCTCTTCCCATCTCCCTCCAGTCATTTTCTGATAATATTTCAAAACATCTTACCCATCTGCAAGGCCCACATCAAATACTTCTTTCTTTATGAAAGGCCTTTCATACATTTCATCTTTTACTTCATACAGCGACCCTATGAGTTAAGAAAAGAAATTGAGTCTGAGAAAGGTTAAATTGAGTCTGAGCAAGGTCCTATTATCTAAGGTCCTATTATCTAAGCCGGAGAACTAGAATTGAAATCTAAGTGGCTTTGATTCTAGTGCCCCTACTCTTTACTTGCTACCTTGTATTATTATTTTATTATCATAAGAAATATTAATTGATACTTATAAGACATAGAAGTTTTAATTTTTGGTGCTGACTTTTTATAAAGTATATCCTACATTCTCATCATATATATGGTATAAGTATCAAAGCAAAACAACACTGCTCAAACTTATGAGTGCTTAGGAGTATTATCATTATAAGTTGTGACCTTAGATTGCTGATCACTTTTTTTTTTTTTTTAAGATTTTATTTATTTACTAGAGAGAGAGAGAGACTGAGAATGAGAGGGGAGAAGGTCAGAGGGAGAAGCAGACTTCCCGCAGAGCCGGGAGTCCGATATGGGACTCGATCCCGAGACTCCGGGATCATGACCTGAGCCGAAGGCAGTTGCTTAACCAACTGAGCCACTCAGGCGCCCGCTGATCACTTTTTTAAAGAGTGAGATTACTAACTACCCAAGAAATTCAGTGTTATTAGTTCATAGTCGTATTTTATTTTTTGACCAAATTCACATATTGAGCAAGTATTACCTAGTTGGAGTTGTCTACCTTATCCTTCAAATTAATTCCAGATGAGTTTAGATGTTTCTCAGAATCCATACTTTTAAAGAGGACTGACAGTATGCCATCATCAGAGATGTTCAAAAGAATATGAATAGTTCTTAAGGTAATTTTTTTGAAAAGAACTTATTTTCAGACTATTTCAAACTTTGAAACTTCCAATAATTTTAAGTGTACAGAAGAGTTACCAGAAGAGCATGAGGAACTCCCATATTTCTTTGGCAACAGATTTCCCAGTTATTAACATTTTACTGCCTTTGCTTCATCACCTACTCTGTCTGTATACTCATTAATGTTAATTTTTCTGAATCTGAGCAAGTTGTAGACATTAATGCCTCTTCCCCCCCACATTCAACTGTGTATTTTCCAAAAACAAGGTTGCTCTTCTACGTAATCAACATATAGACCCTCCAAATCACTTCTCCTAGTCTGTGGACACCATTCACATTAAATGATTGCTTTAATAGTATCTCAGTTTTTTCTCTCTGGTCCAAGATCCAGGATCCCATCCAGGAATATATATTGCATTTATTTGACTTATCTCTTCAGGTACCTATAATTTAGAATAATTTCTCAGTCTTTTTCTGGTATCACCCTTTATATGAAAAAGAATTAACATAGCAAGCATGACTATTACCTCTTGAAAGGCCTGTTTACAAGGTTGATCTGTGGATAGCAACAGGGAAGTTGGATTTCTTTTTTTTTTTTTCGTTTTTAAAGATTTTATTTATTTGACAGTGAGTGAGAGAGTGAGAGAGCACAAGCAGGGGGAGTGGGAGAGGGAGAAGCAGACTCCTCTGAGCAGGGAGGCTGATGCGGGGCTTGATCCCAGGACCCTGAGATCATGACCCTAGCAGAAGGCAGACACTTAACCAGGTGCCCTGGGAACTTGGATTTCAAAAGGGTTCCCGCCTCTAACTTAAGACTGGGTCGCTGTGCCTAAACTTTTTGTACAAACAGTATGGCTAATGCTTTCCTTCTGGGAATCTAGAATTTTAGTATGTGCCACCTAGAGGATGCCTCCTTGACCATGCCCCAATAAATAAAACCTGGACACTGAGTCTCTGATGAGCTAACCTGGTAGACAGTATTTAACATGTGTTATCATTACTGAGTCTTGGGAGAATTTAAGAATTCCCACCTGTGACTCCAGTGGGAAAAGACTCTTGGAAGCTTGTGCCTGGTTTCCTCTAGACTTTGCCCCATTTGTTTTTTCTTTTTGGTGATTTTGGTTTGTATTCTTTCACTGTAATAAATAATAGCTATGAATATAGCTGTGTGCTGAGTTCTGTAAGTCCTCTTAGCAAATCATCAAACCTGGTGGTGGTCTTGGGAACCCCATACATAGTCTGTCTGATGTTTCGTTATGACCACATTCAGGCTATGCATTCTTGGCAGGACACCATAGAAATGATCATTTTTTCCTCAGTGGATCATATCAGAGGGCATCATCTGGAAGTGATGCTCATCCATCACTTCCCCAACCATCCCATCATTGGTGATGTTAACCCTGATTACTTTATCATCTTAGTGTCTGCAAGGTTTCTTTACCTCAAATTTGCCATTTCCCCCCTTGAAATTGACTAGTATCTGACTGTGAGGTTTTCTGATGTTATACCAATTCCTGTGAACTAGGGAGAATTACTGCCATTTAGAATACTGCCGTGATCACTTTCTCCACAGAAACCTTATCTGAATAGCTGGTTAGGAAGAATGTATGTAATTCTTCGAAAGTAGCAGGCATATAGGATCTCTATAAAGATACTATAAAAACGAAAAATGATCTTCCTTTTCTTCTTCCTTCTAGTCATCCATCCTTCCTTCCAACTACCTTTCTTCCTTCCTATTCTTTCCTTCCTTCTTCTTCCTTCCCTTCCTCCCTCCCCTCTTTCTGCCTTCCCCTCCATTTAACCTCCCTACCTTCCTTTTTACGTTGAGAGTCTTAAGTTTTGTCCACTGCTGAGAAGATGCAGTTGTCCTCAGGCTTTGCCATCTTTAGCAGAAGATGCTTGGGATTGTACCAAGGAGAGGCATTTGTTAGTAGCTTAGTACTGGCCCCTTGCAAAGTGTTACTGAGTGGTGGCTCAGAGAATTTTATCAGTTATTATTTATTATTATTATTAACCAAGAAATGATAAATATTTTGCAGTTTGCAGTTGGGAAGTTCATACCATGATGACAGAAATAAATTTCAAAGAGAATGGTCTGTCAAAAGTGGAATAAAAAAATTCAGTGTGAACAAAATAGAGTTACAGGATGAAGTCATCTTATGTATAAACATGACAAAAGAAGAAGAATGGATCAGGAAGTATAAGCAGTATATAGTTTGATTTTTCAAAAAGCTTTAGGATATTGAAAGTTAGTATGCTAAAAAAATAGCTTCAGAATGTTGAAAATGATTTTTAGGTCAACTGTCTGCTTTTGATTTTTGCATTTAAAAGTGAATATGTAACCCCTGATCACTAACAAAATGAAAACTATGTTTGGGAGGAAAGGCAAAAATGTTCAGGTTTCTTAACATGTAGAGAAAACATGGATGAGTACCTGTCTTTAAGTGAAGAGTAATAATGCTAAAAATTCTACCATTCATGGTCTCTGTCTCCTAAGGATCAAATAAGAAAAGGCCTGAGTCCCCCTCAGTACTTTAATTTCAGATTAGAAAGGATCTCTTGACTGTGAAGAGCCGTGGAATAGAATGCCAGATGTTGGGGAATCTCCTCTTGGAGACCTTCAGAGTAGACTTGACAGTCATTCCTGTTGCCCAGGGTTGGCAGTAAGGTAGGTGTGTGAGTAAGGTTCAGGTGTATGGTGTTGAGGTTTACTGCTCAGATATAAGTAGCTATGATTAAATGGAAAGCTTCCTTATTTAACCTATCTCAAGATCATTTTCATAATTTAAAATACTCTGTAATATTTTTCCATTATATTTGTTTTGCCTTCTTTGTTAGACACACTGACCTCTCATTTTGTCGGTTCAAACTAGAACAAAAGCAAATTTGATTCAAAGAGAGAAGCTAAGTGGTAAAAGTAATCTTGCGGAAACTGAAATTCAAAATGATAGTTAAGTTTAGAGATTTTTATGCTTTGGAGTTTTAGCTGTGTGCTTATTCCTTGTCTTAAAATCAAGTTGTGGGTGTGTATATAACTCTATTATCCTTCTTGCCAAACTGTTTTTACCTATTCATTTACAAGCCTATCTCCTCTACTAGTCTATTTTCCTTGACAGTATGGAAAGTGTCTCTCATTTTAGTATCCCTTGGTTAAGAGCAGTATTTCATATCATGTGATAGGTGTGCATTAAATGTTGATTATACCAAAGGATAGTGTCCTGTTGGTACCCAGGTCCTATAGGCATCTTTGTTTGGGTTGCCATTTTTCTTTAAAGGAATATTTAGCTCCTCAATCAAATGTACTCAGAAATTGACTCATTCTCTTTTTTGTGCATGTTACATTGGAACTTCCATGTCATTCTCTATCCTTAACCCAAAATTTAAAGCTCCAAGTTAAAAGAATTGCATTGCATAAAGAGAAGTGTTTTTCAAAGAAAAAAAACAACCATAAAGATTAAAGATTATCAGAGAAGCAGAGAAGTGGAAAGTTAGTTAGGTTTTCTATTATTATGATTGTAAGATATAAATGCTATATATATAGAAAAGTTTACAAAATTGATTTTGATGGGACCTGCTTAGTTTGGATCATGATAAATGTAAAATAGTCCAGTTACAGTTTAAAGGCTCTAAATTTAAATGCCAGATGCAAAATATCTTTATTTAGAGGAGCAAATTATTTAAAACATGTCCTGTGTGTATACATTAATAATATGCATACATATATAACATAAAATATATACACATTTTGTATAGGTGTATGCTAATATTCGATGTGTCTGTTATTTTTCCAATACAGATACGAGTATCATTGGGCAGATGGAACAAACATAAAGAAGCCTATTAAGTGCTCTGCGCCAAAGTATATTGATTACCTAATGACTTGGGTTCAGGACCAGTTGGATGATGAGACATTATTTCCATCAAAAATAGGTATAATTGTTTAGTATAATTGGAATCCATTATGATTTATCTAATTTTATGTGTTTCTAGAGCTTATTAGTAACTCTCTATTTCAGGAACCATACTAGACTGCCGTATCCATCAAAATATTTCTAATCTTATACATTTAAATGTGTCTTATTGGGGTGCCTGGGTGGTTCAGTTGTTAAGTGTCTGCCTTCAGCTCAGTTCATGATCTGAGGGTCCTGGGATTGAGGCCCTCATCGGGCTCGAGCCTGCTTTTCCCTCTTCCTCTGTTGCTACCCTTGCTGTGCTTTCTTGCGCCCTCTATCAGATAAATTAAAAAATAAAAATAAAAAAATGAATAAAAGTGTCTTATCTTTTTCACACTGAGTTTATCATGAACGTTAAGTGAAAACTTCCTGTAATTTTAAACAACGAGAAGATTAGTGTATCTTGGATAGTAAAATTTGGCCTGTATTACAGAAAAAAGAGACCGAATACTAGGTAGGCAGGGAGTATCATGTGTCACAGTCATAACCATTTCTTGCTTAGGGAAGGAGTTTATATGACTTATATCCATTTTTATAGTGTATTTGTGCCAGAGAGGGAGTTTGAATTTATGACTACAGTGTGAATCTTACAGACTGTGGAATCAAGCTAGGTGAGAAGAAAACAAGTTTTGAGAGGTTGGCCTGGTATCTACTGAGTGACTTTTGCTTTTTTTATATTTGCTTTTAAGGAAATTAGATTTTCTTTCAAGTGGAAATTGTTCACATCTAGATAATTCATATGATTTTACCCTCTCAAACTTCTTATTTTTCTGAAAAACTTGTGTTTTCTTAAAAAAAAAAAAAGAATTTCTTCTATCAACAGACTAATTTTTTTACTGTATTTTAAGCTTTTAGAGTTTGGAAGAAGGGTGTGGTAGAGGAGACAGCAATATAAATAGTTATTATGAATTTTTTTAAACACATTTATTGAATGTTTTAACTACTTTGGAACCTTTGCAAAAGATCTGTTTTTCAGAACTGCATTACTTACGTACATCATAATAATTTTGGTTAAGTGCTATCACCTTATCTTTTACCTTCCATAATATATTTTATAACTTTCTATTTTGACTGAACTTCAGGCTTTTAGAAAATTTGCAAGAATTGTGCAAAGAATCCCTGTATATCCTTCTTCCAGATTTTTTTTCTTTTTCCAGATTTTTTAGTGGCAAATGTTTTACCACATTTGTCATCTCCTCCCTTCAACATCATGTTTTCTTTTTCCTGAAGTGTTTGAGAGTAAATTGTATGTATAATGCCCCTTTATTCAAATGTGCTTCAATGTACATTTTCTTAGAAAATCACACTATAAGTATCAAAATCAGGAATTTAACAATGATATAATGCTATTGTTTAATTTACAGATCTTCTTCAGATTTTTCAAATGTTCCCAATAATATCCTTTATAGTAAAAGAAAATCCTTGATATTTGTTTTCATTTTCTTGTCATGTTTCTGTAGCTTTCTTTAGTATGTAATATGTGTACTTTGGTGTTTTTTGATCCTTCATTACATTGATCTTTTCAAAGAGTATAAGCATACTAATTTATACAGTGTTCCTTCGTTTTGGTTTGTCTTATGTTTCTTTGTGATCTACACACACACACACGCACACACACACGTATGTATTTAAGACTTTTTTTAAAAGTAATCTCTACGCCCCACATGGGGCTTGAACTACAACCCTGACCAAGATTAGGAGTTGCATCAACTGAGCCAGGTGCCTGGTGACCTATAATATTTTTAGATGAGCGGTAGGCAATGTGATAACACCGAATCCAGAAGTATTAGTATTTGGCTTGTGTTTTACGAATCTGGGTCATTTAGCCAGTTTAACAAAGGACATGGAATTTTTTTTTTTCTAGTCTTGTATTTGTTTAATGCTGTAAAAGTGCTTTTATTTGTAAAACAGTGAGCCTCATTGAGAGGGACTGTAGCTAATTTCAGAATAAATGTAGACCTGGAAGTGTAATGAAATAATTTCCATAGAGAAAATATAAAAATATGTTGTAAGCATTGTAAGCAAAACTGAACAGGGTCAATACGTTGTGTTTAGCAGATGTTTGTATTGAGACTTGATGTTGAGAAATCTGAGGATGTGAGTGTGAGTTTTAGCTTCATTACCATCTTAGGCATAAACTTATTTCATTTTAGTAAAGTCGTAGATAAATAAGAGGCTTAAGGGGCTTGCTTACATCTAGTTTTTACTCCATGGAAATTTTAAAGTTTATTTTCAATCATGATATGTTAAGACCTTCTGAAAAGTGCAGTGGGTATTCTTAGTAATTCACAAGTACTTGTTTTCAGCTTTCTCTAGTTAATTTATGTTGCCATTTGTTGACAAACTCATATTGCCTTGTTCTTGTTTCTTGTTAATAGAGGGTGTTGTTTATCTATTTATTAGGTGTCCCATTTCCGAAAAATTTCATGTCTGTGGCAAAAACTATACTCAAACGCCTCTTTAGGGTTTATGCTCACATTTATCATCAGCATTTTGATCCTGTGATCCAGCTTCAGGAGGAAGCACATCTCAATACATCTTTCAAGCACTTTATATTTTTTGTCCAGGTAAGTTGAATTAGGAGGCCTCTTTTGCTCAGTAAAACCAGTTATCTGCAGAATTCCAGGGTGAATCCTACATCCATACTGTTAGGATAAAATTTGCCTTCTCTCTCTAGTCTTTATCCTCTTTTTTTACTTGCCATGATGATAAGGCCTTTTGGTTCTGGATTCCATTCATCTCCAAACTGGTGTCATGCAAGTCTAATAAAATAGATCTGATTCATCTCCAAACTGGTGTCATGCATGTCTAATAAAATAGATCTGAGGGGCCTTGCCTTGCATTTGCTTCATTTAACAGGCTGTATGAGGTACTCAGGAACCTGGCTAGTTTAGAAGGCCTATAGATGAACTTGGTACCTTTAGCACATTAACATTCCTTCTGATTGTCTTAACCCTCAATTCCTGTCTGCCCTAGATTTTTTTTTTTTTTAAGCATATTCTGTCCTGGAAATGGAGTTTGTATATAATACCTTTATTTTTCTCCTTTTAAAAACCATATTCTGAGTAATTTTTAAGTTAGGTACTACTCATTATATCCGAAGAGGAAAAAAAATGTCCCAAAGAGTATTGCTATTCCAGAGGTCCATTAGTCTTTTTTCTGACTCTGGTTGACCTCCTCTTCCTTCTCCCTTTAGTTCTCAGAGGTGTAGACTAAGGGAAGTTGCATATTTTCATCCTGCTGTAATAATTAGAGAGGAGTGAAAAAGAGGTAGAAATGGTTAAGCTGACCAGTTTTTTTTTTTTTTGGTGGAAGTTGTGAGGGTAGATGATAGGCAGAAGTCCAAGTCTTGAATCTGTGTAATTTTTTTTTATATCTGTAGGCATATACTTATAAATGTGTTTCTCTTACCCTATCTCCACCAAAGAAAACTGTATCTATTTTTCCCTCTATACTTACCTCTCCTACTGAACACACACATTTTGTGTCTTAATTTCACCTATATAAACATATTTCAGGAGATCTTAACTTGCCAAAACTGTTGTTCAGAGCAATTACTTTACCATGGTATCCCATCTACAGACACCCATAGAAACAAAAGAAAATGTTATTTCAAAGTTTTCTGTGCTTTGGTTTAGGCAGAACATGATTGCCAGTGTTCAGGTTTTAGTGATTTTGAGGATATTCTTCCACCAGAAGGGTTACTTTTATCTTACTGTGTAATCTTATTTTTTTTTTTTTAAGATTTTATTTATTTGAGAAAGACAGAGCATGAGCGGGGGAGAAGGAGAGGGGAAGCAGACTCCCTACTGAATGTGGCTCCCATCACATCATGGGGCTCGATTCTAGGACCCCGAGATCATGAGCTGAGCTGAAGTCAGATGCCCAACCAGCTGAGCCACCTACATACCCCTATATGATATTATCTTTTTTTTTTTTGATTCGATAGAGAGAGAGAGAGATCACAAGTAGGCAGAGAGGCAGGCAGAGAGAGGGGGGGAAGCAGGCTTGCTGCCGAGCAGAGAGCCCAATGTGGGGCTTGATCCCAGGACCCTGAGATCATGACCTGAGCGGAAGGCAGAGGCTTTAACCCACTGAACCACCCAGGTGCCCCTGTATGATCTTATCTTAAAGTACAATGTTATCTCTCAACAAATAGCAAATAGTAGGGGATTGATAAATATAGCACTTACACATCTGAGCCTTTTTATATCTCCAGACACTGTGACTTTCTTAAAGGTAGGCCCATTAGTTACACAGTCATCCCTTGACTGGCAGAGGCCCTGGGCCACACTATTTAGAGAACCCTGTTCTGACCCTTCTCTAGCTATACTTCCTATGGTGTAAGGGACCCACAGAGCAAAGAACATACCTCCCAGATATCACTGGTTTGTGCTTACATACCTGACACTTCAGAATTTCCTTTCCACATGATCCCGGTTTTATTTCCAGTGTCTGCATGGATCTTATCCTTGGGTCATATCTCTGATATGTGTACCTCTAGATCTGGGGGGTAGTCAGATGGCAGAAATTCGTGAGGGTATGTGGCCATGGCCTGTATAAACCAGCCAGGTGGCACACTCCTGCAAGTAAGGAGCCTTGAAGTGCAGGGTGGAGCTGTGGGTTGGGAGATCAGGGAGGTTTGCCGAGGGTCAGGGACAGGTTTTCCTCATGTTACCACTTTCCAATGCAGAATCCTGAGGAATTTTGAGAATTCTAAATTTGAATCTGTTTTCCTGGCACATTTGTCAAGGTGAGAAAACAGAACATGTTTTATTTAACAATGTATTAGCTTAATGTAAAGTTTAATAGTCATATGATATATATCTGTTTGTGTTCTTAGTTCAGATCCCACAAATCTTAGGGCTAGGCTTGCTCTTAATTCCCCTAATGCTTCCCCCCAGTATTTATTATAGTGGTTGGCATTTGATTATGTTAATAAATGAATGAAAATGGGAGCTCAGAGTGCCCCACTGTGACAGAAGATCAGAAGTACAGATAAATGGTCAGTATTTATCAGCCTTACAATTTTATAGTTCAGGGGAAATCTATTCAGAACTGAACTTCAGCATGACAGGGGTGGAATTTCTACAGAAGCAAAAATTAAACCCAGCTTTCTAGTTTGTTTGTTTCTTTTTTTAAAGATTTTTATTTATTTATTTGACAGAGATAGAGACACACAAGAGATAGAGAGGGAACACAAGCAGGGGGTGTGGGGGCGGGAGCAGCAGACTTCCTGCTGAGCAGAGAGCCCAATGTGGGGCTGGATCCCAGCACAGTGGGGTCATGACCTGAGCCTAAGGCAGACGCTTAACTTCTGAGCCACCCAGGCGCCCCTCTAATTTGTTTCTTGTAGGATTTTATTTATCATTGTGGACTCCACATTACTCAATGTTATTCTCATACCCCATTTCATGATAGCTTGTAGGTGTTAACTCTTTCATTCTTCTTATAATGCTGAAATTGCCTGAGATGCTAGATTTTTTGGTCCCTACTTGGTTTACTATATCTGAATGATACTCAGGTTATTCCCTTTTAACAAGAAGTAGCACTGCTGGGGAGCCTGGGTTGCGCAGTCATTAGACATTTGCCTTCGACTAGGGTCAGTCCTGGGATCCAGCCCCTCAAGGGGCTCCCTGCTTGGCAGGGGGTCTGCTTCTCCCTCTGCCACTCCCCCTGCTTGTGTTCCCTCTCTTGCTGTGTCTTTCTCTGTCAAATGGATAAATAAATCTAAAAGCAAAAACAAAAACAACAGCACTCCCACTCATGGAGTAATCATTTTATGCCAGGGATTACATAAAGTGGTTAACACACAGTATCACATTTAGTCCCCACAGTAATTTTATGAGGTAGGCGGATTTACTCTAATATTATTATAGACATGTACAACATAATATCCAAAGTGCTTAAGTGATTTGTCTAAGGAGAACACAGGGAAGAGAAAAACTTTTTTTTAAAGATTAGACTTTTATTTACCTTGAAAGCTAATTTCCAACAAGTGTTAATAGAAATCTGCTTTGGAATGAGATGTAAATATGTCTTCACTATTTTTTCCTGACTTTAACATGCATAGGAATTCAACCTTATTGACAGAAGAGAACTTGCACCACTCCAAGAACTGATTGAAAAACTCACCTCAAAGGACAGATAAAAGGATGAAGAGCTGTGCAATGTTCCTCAAATGAAGTGTGTGGAGTGTATATGGATTTTGTTGTGTTTTATTTTTATCTCAGTCATTTTTGTCCTCGGTTTGGGGGGCTTGTTCGGGTTTGTTTTTCTTTATCCTGAATAAATGAAACCATATTCTATTGCTAGAGGAAGCCAAGAACCATTCTCTATATATTTGATAGGGGTAAATTTTGTCCTAGTGGCTGGCATACAGTTTTTGTTTTTTTACTTGGTGTGATTACTTGCAAAATTTTTGATAATACTGTGTGTTGAAAGGAAATCCTTACTTGATTGGACTGCTGATAGATGGGGGTTTTGTGTTGTGTAAATTGTGGCCAATTTTTGAAGTCCCCAAAAGACTTATGTTTTTAAGTGCCTTGGCAGGCTCACTTCTGAGGTGCAAAGCACAGACATAGAACTGAACAGGGCTTGAAATATTAGGAACACTACCCAGGGCACTTACTGATGCATGTTTTAAAATATCTATGATAAAAGCCATAGTTTACCTAAATTGGTGATCTCCAGCTTTTATTACATTGAAGAAACACAATTTGTAAAGGTGTGCATGTAGAACATATAAAATTAGTATTATTTTTTGATATTGGTGGTAATTCTGTTCAACAAATGCTTAGAGTTCTACACGCAGGTCTTTTTCCATCTCTTGATATCTGTGATATTAAAACTTGAGGATGTTGAAGTGTAATACCTATTGCATTTTAGCTTCTTTCTACATGTTAACTGCACTGTAGGTGTAAGATTTCAGGTTATATATAGGTTTGCCATCTTCGGAGGTGATGCTGAACTGTGAGGTTTCTTAGCAATTGCCAAATGAGCCATAAGTCTACAGAATTCCCTTCTGTTTTGAAGAGGAGGGGATGGATAGGAGTGTGTATTTGGTTGGGAGGGTTAATTTGTATGGGGAGCTAGGTAAGTATAGTGAGTCGAGTTCAAAAGGTCTTGTCTTAAAATCCTTGAATAGAGTGGCATGAAGATTTTAATCAATTTCTTGTGAACAAAGTCTTAGAGACTTCCTTTTAAGAATCAACTTCCATGAGAAGTTAAAAATAAGTTATTAATTTTAGGTGTAGACGTTAAACATGAAATTTAAGGACTATTTGGAGGAATGGATCACGTTCCAGCATTTCCATTCAGTGAATGGAGCTGGTGTTTGCCTGTCATTTTAAAATGATACAGTACCGTCTTTGCTTATGATAGGCCTAATTTGAAGCATTCTGACTTCTGATTTTTCCACTGTGAAAGGAAATCTTTTTCTTTGCAGTGATATCAAACAACGAAAGTGCTAATTCAGTAGTATTAACTTTTATGTTTTATTTGTCATGACTTTCTAGTGAATTATTCCCATGAATAAAAAGTTCAGAAACTTAGTTTTAAAAATAATGTTAGCATTTTTTACTTTAGCTTTATTCTCAAGAAATATCTTTTTCAGACTTCCAGTTTTAATTTTGTCATTTCTAGTAAATCTCTTTCCTTCTGTTACCTATATATAGTCTTCCTTCAGTTTGAAATACACACCTTTTTCCTTGTAGAATAGAAATCTTGTTCTGAAATTATATAGACTAAAAATGGTCAGTAGGAAAGAATCTAAAATGAAATCAGTTTGTTTTGCCATTAACAAGGAGAGCAGTGATACGATTTAATGCCGTGACAATTATGATCATTAGGAACTGCCTTTTTCTCCATTTCATTTCTAACAATCATTCTCCAAGTAACATTAGTAGAAGTAACAGGAAAGCCTGGCGGAGGCAAATATATTGAATACTTCCTAGTAATTTTTATTCACAAATTGCAGTGAGAACAAGCTGACTTCCTTAAAACAAATCTTTTATTATCCACGTAGGTAGTATCAGTCACTATGGTTGATTCAAAAATAAAATTTGGTGTCAAATAATTTTGGGTCCTGTTTATTTATGAAAATGAAGCACATGCTTTTCCAAGTAGTCTTCCATACTGTATTTGACTTTATATCAACCCAGTAACAAAGGGGTTGCAATAGCCATGTGTAGAGAATAGTGAAAAATTGTTCTTGCTCTTTTTAAGCCTTACACAGTAGTACACTGTAGAAATGGAAGAATGTTTCTATAAATTAATGTTTGGTAGTAGGCCCTACTTTCCTACTGTATGTAGATAGGAGTTTGTTGTCACTGTGTCAGAATCTCAGGTGCCTGCTTCTGAGTATTCCTTTCAACAGAGGTATTATTAGGAAGTAAGGAGATGTGTAAGTGTATATATGGTAACAAAGTAGAGAAGTTCTCCCAGGGAGAGGCCTGGAATTGTACATGGTGTTACATGACTTTAGGTAAGGAAACACCAGAGCATGTGAAAAATAACTAATTTAACAGAACATTGCTTTGATTAGTTCCCATGAGCGTTAAGATGCCCTTTATAGAATAAGTATCAAATCTTGGTTTTAAAGGAGAGTTTGCTTATAAATATGTATTAGAGTCTTTCCAGATCTCTTAATTTAATTTACAAATAAGCAAGATAATGATTTTCCCCCTTGCTCTTTATACAGAGATATAAAGCAAAAGTTAGTTTTCTCATCCACTAATGAAAGATTAAAATATAAAATAGTAAGCTAGAGTATTATTGTCACAATACTTTGGTTAAATGTTGAAATGAAGCAAGTTTTAAGAATGATTTCAAATGATGGAGTAATGGTGGTGGAGAGAAATTAATAACAAAGAGTGAAAATTGTTTACTAAGCAGTAGATGGTGCTACTGGATTTCATTTGCTGCCTTGATTATTTTATTTCCCATAAAAACCATGGCATTAGACTGCATTAAAACAGTAACATGTTAGTTTAGCTGGTAGAAGCTTTGGTGGTCAGTTTACCTTAAATTGAAAGATTTTAGATTGCTCTTTTTACTTTTGTCATTTGTAAATTCTAAAGGGTCAGCATAAAATGTATTAGATGGGAGAAGACAGGTTTAGTGTATAATATATCTCAGACTGAGTTACTGCCTGGTTATCAGGAAAGATAAACACTACAATCTCTTATCTTCAGGAAATACAGATGATGTGAGTATTTATATTTTACATGTAATCACCAAACTCCATTTTAGGTATTAGCATTTTCCTTGCTTATGGGAAAATAGCAAAATGACATTTCTTTTATACCTTTGTGTACACCCTCTCTGAGAGAGGTTTTGATAACCACTGAAATGGTAAAATATGTGAGATACAATTATTAAGTTGTAGGACTTTCTTTTAAAATAAGTATGTCATACTTTAAACATCCAAATGAGAGTTGATCTTCAGAGTGGTTCCTGGGGGAGCACTGCTCTTTCCAGCTATGTTTTGAAGGTGTGATGTTTTTAGAACATTTTTAGTGATGCCTGAGAATTGGTTTATGACTATGCAAGAAAATCTATTTCATCATTTTAGTTGCACTGAAAACTTTTGGCAGCTTAATATGACCTATCTCAGTAACCAAACCAACTCTATTTTGCTGTTTTTTAAGAACTAAAACATTCGGGAAGTTCAAAAGACTGCCATAGGTTCTGAATTTGCAGAAGAGAATGTTTTGAGCATTGGTAGCATCATTTAATAAAGGAATAGTGTCCTGATGTCACTACTTTGAAGTAGATAGTATCATTTGGATATATAGGTTTTATTTAATTTTTAAAAATTTAGTTTAATTACCTTATAGCTAAGTATAATTAAAAAATCAAAGTTGATCTCTTGTTTAATTTTATTTCTTTCCCTGATAGCTTTTGAATTTTATCCCAACTACTATAGGATACTTTTGATTGAAGGGATAGTAAGAAAAAATGGATCCAATATTTAAGATAGAAGTAGCTTAAAGTAACAACAGCTTTTATTTTTTAAACATATTTTCACTCAAATGAACAATAATAATTAAAGACTGCGGATCACTGTACAAAGAAATTGGAATAAATTTTATATAATAATTGTGCTAATTTTTAAGCCTGCATATCACAGATAAAATATTTAAAGTTATATAATCATTTCATGTATCACTTATAACTTTCAGAATTTTGAATGTCTTTTTAAAAAGATGTGGGGCCAGAAGTATATTTGTAATTTGAAAATGTGACTGCATACCAAGGAAAAAACTGATTTTGAAACTTAATCTGCAATACTAAAGAATAGACCTAATTTTTAGAACCACTATTCTGAATCAGTACTTTAAGAATCACTCCTAAAATAACTTAAATGTTGGAGTTTTATCATAATGTTAAGATTCACCTATAGGAATTACTGTTTTTCAGTATCAGTTTAATGGTGTATGAGATTAATATTTAGAGGCAAAGATATGTCAAGATTTAATGGGAAAGTTTAATTTTAAGATATAGCAATTCTGACTGTAAACAATTTGAATTTTTAAGATGTTCCTCATGAATTAACCATAGAGAACAGCTTATTTTAAAGGTATAATACTGTGTTCCATGTCTTCCATTTATAGCTGAACTGGTACTTAAATTTTGAAGAGAGAGGGAAAATACAGATTAAAATATTGAATAATCTCAGTTTTGCAAGTAAGATACAAGTTCTTTGGCATATAATGCTATGCAATAGAAAATTTTAGATTATGATTCTCAAAGATACTGAAATCATTAGCCTTTTTTTGTTCTATGTTTGTTATCTTCTTTTCCTTAAGCTATTGACTTTACCACCTCCTAACCCCCTCCTCGCACTAAGAAAACAAGATAAATAGTTTGGTTGTGTGGGTCCTCCTTGTTAGTGATTCTGAAGTGCTTTCTGTCAATACACTGGCAGAAGTGTTGGAAGGTGAAACTTATGTAAGTATTTTTAGGTTGTTTTGGTTGACAGCTTCATTTAAATTATATCACTGAACCTGAGATTATTAGTGATATAAAATTTTTGTTAATATTTAATTTTTCTTTTCTGTGGTATTAAATTCTTATGTTGGTGTTTTGCACATGTTTTCATTTTTATTTTGTTCTGAAATACTTGTGCAGGTTGTAAAATAGATTATTGCATTTTCATGTTAAGAACATGTTTCTCCTTAAATTGTTCTGCAGAGATAACTATTTTTAGGGGAAATAGTTTTTTACAGCCACTAGATTGTATTTGTTATTTTTGTACATGCATAACTAAGGTGATAAGGACCCTAATCCTCTGGGGAACACTTAACTTTTGTTCTGTTTGAAATTTTCCTGTACATTATTACTTAAAATTATGAAGAAACTATCATGAAATCTAGTTGAGAGAGAATACAGTAGACATGACAAGACTTAAAAGTTGGATAGAAATCATTTCTGAGGACAAAAGCTGAATACTGCCAGCACTATATAATGGAAACAGTGGCAGCATTCATGCTGTGTAAATATTGCAGAGAATACAAAAGACGGGGATCCGGCTCTCATGGAGATACACAATTTTTCTCTATTTTAAATAGCTGGATGAGAAAAATGGTCTAAAATATGAAATGCAACATGAACACTATATTACAAACTGTGCCAAGATTACTCAATGCTAGTTATTACTCATCAAAATTTAACTGCTTCATCATTTTATTTTAAAAGGGGATACTGAATGTCAGAAAATCTGTAATATGTTTGAGAGATGTAAATAACGTATACAGACTTGTATGTGATGGAATGGGAAATATTTAAATTTTAGGTGTTTTTTTAAAGGAAGAAACTGAATGTTTATTTAAAAAATTAATAAATAGTTATGTTTGGCCATGAATCCTGACTTGGCATTACTGATTATTTATTATAGATGTTCCCACATTAAATACACTACTAGAGAAATATCAAAAGTATGGAATATGTTGGACATT
>CM052800.1:50083856-50255117 GCA_028533885.1 Nasua narica
GAGGGTAAATACCCAGTAGTGCGATTGCTGGGTTGTAGGGTAGCTCTATTTTCAACATTTTGAGGAACCTCCATACAGTTTTCCAGAGTGGCTGTACCAGCTTGCATTCCCACCAACAGTGTAGGAGGGTTCCCCTTTCTCTGCATTGTTAGGCATTATTTTAAAGATTTATTTATTTTAGAGAGAGAGCACACCCATGCGTGCATTTGAGTTGGAAGACAGGCAGAAAGAGAGAATCTTCAAGCAGACTCCATTCTGAACATGGAGCCCGCCATGGAGCTGCATTCCACAACCCATGAGATCCTGACCTGAGCGAAACCAAGAACTGGACACTTAACCACCTGAGCCACCCAGGTGTCCCTGTTAGGCATTATTTTTAATAAGGTTCACAACAACCCCAGAGGTTATTATCTCATTGTCTTACATACTAGAAAACTGAAACCCAGGAATTGTATAAGTCACTGATTAGGACTAAGTTTTAAAAACCCAAATAGGCTTGACCTTGAAGCCAATGCTTTTGTTTGTTTTCTTTAAATATTCTCCTGCCATGAGAACAATTAGCAGAATAATCGTTGGTCTTTCTATCAAGCTTTTATCTATTGTTTTTGTTTTCATTATAGACCAATAGGGAATATTAATGAACAGTTTGGAGGATTTTCATTTTGCCCTGATACTTAAATTCCAAAAGGAATTGTGTATTTTAGAGTATTCTCAGAGTCATTATTTAGAGATATTTATGTTTAGAGGCATTTGTGTTTGGACCATCAAGTCACCACAGTTGCCCAGTGTCAACAATTGGTATTTGTGAAAAGATTAGGAGTAGAAGAAATACTAGTCCATACTGATATGATTTGTGCCTGCATAGTTTAATAAAAATACCTTGTTATTTTGCACATATAGTATCTACAGAGCATCCACAGTGTATAAAGAAATAAACACATACCCGTGTAAAAATTAATTATATTTGGTAATTAGGTTCATTTGCCTCTACTGTACTAAATTTAAGTAGTTAATTCTTCACTATATAATATTGTTTGGAATGATGCTTAACCAAGCTTAATAAGTTAATATAATTTTACAGAAGTTGTTGGGTTGGTGTATACAAATGCATGGGCTGAAACCACTACTTACCAACATTCGGGGACTTTTGTTTTGCCTCTGTTCTCATTTTCTGAGTTGCTTTAGAGTTTTCTTAATAAACCTATATGTCAGGATCCTGTCTTTAGGTATACCAACATTCCCACAGAAGAAAAGGAATTCCTAAATTGAAGGAGTTATAAAGTTTCTGGCAAGGAAGGGTGAAGATGGTAGCATGGTCAAAACTGGTTGGGTGTTCCAATACCCTGTCTTTTATCTGCAATTCCAAAATCTGAAAAGCTTGGAAAACAAAATATTTTCTTGAATTGAGTGCAAACTTAACCCAATCTGGAGTTAATGGTTTTTATCTCACTTAATGTGAAATCTATGTTTCACTGCAAATTATCTGTGTATTTGATTTAACACCTCTGCAGGAAGGTGAGGGATGGTTACATATTTTTGTACTACACGACTGTATTTCTTTTCTAAAATCCAAAAATTTTTGCATTCTGAAATATCTGGCTGCAAGGGTTTCAGATAAGGGGTTGTGGATAAAAATCAAGGAAGTTTTTTTGTTTGTTTTTTTTTTTAAGATTGTATTTATTTTAGAGAAAGAGCGTGTGAGCAGAGGGAGGAACAGAGGAGGAAAGAATCTCAAGCAGACTCTGACCCAAGCCCGGAGCCCAGTGCGGGGCTTGATCTTGGGATTCTGAGATCAGGGCCCTGAGATCATGACCTGAGCTGAAACTATGAGTCAGACGCTTAAACTGACTGAATCACCCAGGCACCCCCAAAATCAAGGATATTTTAAAAGTGCTTTTCTCTTATCTCTTCCTTGCATTATCCAAAGGTTATTTAGGAAAATGGTAAATTATGGTGAACCTGATGCCAAGGTTTTAAGCCACTTTTAAGCTTTGAGGAACTCAAGTTCTCACAGCCCAGAATCTGGCAGAGCTCGAATTTGAAACCAGTTTTTAATTTTCCACTGCTTAAACCTCTCTATCTCAGCATTATACTTTTCTTTTATGGAAACCATACTTGGGTATTCCTACTCCTCAACTCTAAACATCATTGTCAGATCCATATGGAATTCCTTCCTTTTCTTCTTTCCTCCTGTTTGAAGGTCTCACTCACCCTGCCTCACTCTCAGTACTGCCAGTATCTTTACCATTTCATGGATTTTCTAAGCTTGGGTGTGGAATATAACACTCTATGGCTTCCCTGGCTTCCTTGCCATCCCTTATGACAAGTATTCAGGCTTTTTCATTTCAGGAATCCTGCTGCTAATCACTAGGGGGATAAACAAAAGTAATAAACATCATAACAGCAAAATAATTACAGGGATGTTAACAAAGAATGATTTTTGCTGTTTTTATTCTAGAGTTCCCCATGAATTCACATTTTGATTTCTGCCTTCTTTTCCTTAGAATGGATTCACCGTTTATACCCCTTCTGACTACCATTAAGACACATTTCAGGTCTTGGTAACTGAAAGGTAAAAAAAGAGTAACAGGGCCTTTGGTTTCTATAGACCATTTGAACTCAGGAACTTCTAGACTGGGTAGTGAGTTTAGCAGATCTTTACCAAGATTAAAAATGAATTCTGGGTGTTTCTACACTACATCTGTCCCCACTTAGATAAGTCTTCTAGCAGAGTTTATGGCACATAGGTGTGCATTCAAAAATTCAGCATTTGTGGTAAACTTCTGCGTAGCATTGTAGGGGCAGAAAGTTTTTCTTCTACCCTTCAAAGTTCTTTGCCTGGTCTAATAATTAAATTGTCACAAGACAGATCAATAGGAGGAAATTTAATTTATATACATATAATATATATATTAAATATATACACACACAAGCTACATACAAAGTAATGACCAAGGTAGGTCATTTTATCTTTTGGACAAACAAAAAATTAGTGAGAATTGACAAGACAAATGGGGTTTGGGCTTGGGGTAATAAATTGGTGAAGTAGCCAGGTTTGTTAATAGGCCTTCTGGGCCCTAAATTCCCTACCTGGTGATAAGGAGACCTTTTACTCTCCTGGTACAGAGTGGATACCTTTCACATAGATTCATCTCCTGCTTTTAGTGGGGACAAAGTAGGGACAGAGTGTCCTTGTCCTTTATTTCGAAATCATGCCGTAGTGGCATATTTTTGGGGTGGCATATTCTCTTTCAACATAAATGGGACTCAAATGAAGAGGGGTTTGAGAGATCAGGAAAAGCTTGCTGTGAAGTGGCGTCTGACTGCATAAATTCCTGCGTCAGATCCACTCACTGCTTTTGAGATTTCGGACAAGTAGCCTCTCAGTGCCGGTTTCCTCACTGATAAATCGGGCTAAGGGTGGGATTTCCTGCACTGGAAATTAACTAGTTAATTCAAGAACAGCTTTCGAAACAGTGCCTTGCCCCCATCAACAGTGCCATACATTTCCTTAGGGCTGGGCACTTTAGCATGATGGTGTGCTCCAGGCTGACTACACAGGGTAGCCCGTTTGATTTTTCCACCACATACTGCTTCCCAGCCAGTTCTGTTCCTGACGCTCTTTCTATTTCCACAGGCCCCACTGTAAGGGCCAGTTTTCCAAAGTCGGGGCCGGCCCATTCCTGGTGACGAAGGCGGGTAGCACCCCCGCCCTCGCTCAGCCTCCACCTTCGGCGTCACCCGTGGTCCCACAGTCCTCGGGAATCCCCGCCCCGAGAACCGGGAAAAAGCGCGCCATTGCGCGCACCGTCCCGCCCTGTGCTCCCGCGTGACTCGACGCGCCGGGCGCGCACGCAGGGGCCCCGCCCGCGGCGTCCTAGGCCAAGGGGCCGCCGGAGGCTCCGCCACCTGGGGAGAGGGAGGGGGCGTGGTTCCCGGCCGAAGCGGATGGCCTCAGTCCCGCCCCCATCAGCAGCTGCCTCCGCGCGCCAAAATCAAACCCCAGGACCCGCCGGCTGGAGAACCTGCTGCACGCCGGAGCTCAGCTTGCGCGTCAGGTCACGTTCGGCAGTGGCGCGAGCCCCAGCGCGCGCACCTGTGGCCACTTCCCAGCCCTCCCTGCTGGATGCGCTCGGGGCCGCCACAAGACCAGAATGGCCACCCCGCCGAAGAGGAGCTGCCCATCTCCCGCCACTAGCTCTGAGGGGACCCGCATTAAGAAAATTGCCATTGAAGGGAACATCGGTAAGGAGCCTCGGAAAACGTTCCCAAAGCAGGGGGAGGGGCGGCGGCGGCGGCGGCGGCAGCAGCTCCCCTTCGCTGCATCTCTACTGCTCCTCAGTGAGGGCTTTCTTCCAGCCTGGCTGTATGGGTGCGGACACGGCCTCGAATTCCCTTCGCTCCGAAATCATTTTGCCCTGCCGTGCCCAGATTCTGTCCGGTTTCCCGAGAGCTGGCGGTGGCCCCGGGGCCGCGGGTCGTGCGCGCCCGAGCATTCTGGCCTCCTGAAGGTGCCCTTGGGGCCAGTTTCCTCTCCTCGTTGGGATTGCGTAAAGGGAAGGGTTGTTTTTGGTTTTGGTTTTGGATTGGGGATGTGTGTGTGTGTGTTCTTGAGGTGTAATTTATGTACATTAAATCATCCTTTAGGTGTCCTCTTCAATGAGGTATGACAAACATATAATGCAGTTTTACTATCTTCATGATCAAGATTCAGTACATTTTTATTATCTCAAAAAGTTCCCTGGTGCTTTTTTGTAGTCAGCTCCCTCTGCATTCCTACCCCTTGTTAACCGCTGATGTGGTTTCTGTCTCTGTAAGTTTTGTCTTTTTCAGGAATGTCATATAAATGGAATCACAGAGTATGTAGCCTCTAATGTCTCGCTTCTTTTATTTAGCATAATGCTTCTTTATTTTAGTGTATTGCTTGTATCTATAGTTCTCTTTTATTGCTGGGTAGTATTCCATTGCATGGATATACCACAGTTTATCTCTCCCCAACTGTGAACATTTGGATGGTTTCAGTGTTAACGATAATGGATAAAATGGCTCTAAACATTCAAGTGCAAGGAAAAAGTTTTTTTTAATGATTTTAATATCATGGCGTTCCTCACCCTTGCGCCACATCCAAGTAAACATTGGCTTCAAAGACCCATACTGTTTCTATTCCTAACCCAGATGAGGGCAGACTATACCATGCAAGTCATTTTGCAAGGTACATCTGAACTTACATTTTTCTGTATTTCCTACCACAGGAAACCTATGCCTGACACTTCCTGTTCTGATAGAATTTTTTTGGCTCCAAGTTGGGTACTGGTCATTCATGCATACAGCAAATGTTTTTTAATTCTTACCGCATTCAAAGCTATTGTACTTCTGAAAAAAGATGGGCAAAGCAGATGTTCTAGCAGCATTCCAAGGAGTAGAAAATAGCTGAACACACTTGAAAGAGGAGATCTTGTTGCACTACTCCAGTATTCAGGCACCAGTGGAAAAGATCCCTATAATAGACTCTCATTTCCTCTAAGGATAAGTTATTTGAAGTTGAATGTTTACTAGTAGGGTTCCTCATAGCTACATATTGGATAAAGAAGAACATATGTAAAGAAGGAAGTAGTTGAACAAAGTCATTTCAAAAGTAAATTTAAGTGAATAACCTTTAGATCAATACCTCAATGAATTAATCCCCTTCCGTTTCTTAAATCCAATTAAGGAACATATATCTAGAAAGTTACTACTCCCCAAGCATCTTTAATCTTCCCAGGACCTGAAATAATTTCCTAATATGTCACCCCATTCCCAGTTTCTCTTAACTAGCTCCAGAGCAGACTTTCTATATACAAATCTAATTGAGTTATCCCCTACTTAAAATTCTCTGGTTTCTCCATTACCTACACTGTAAGGAGTTGCAAACTGGTTGCTTGCATTTGCACAATAGTGGCCCGCATAGATTGGGGGAAAAAAATTTTTTTTTAAAGTTTTGTTAAGATTTTATCAATTTATTTGACACAGCGAGATCACAAGCAGGCAGAGGCAGGCAGAGAGAGGGGGGTGGCAGGCTCCCTGCTGAGCAGAGAGCCCGATATGGGGCTCAATCCCAGGACCTGGAGACCATGACTGAAGGCAGAGGCCTCAACCCACCGAGCCACCCAGGCACCATGAAAAAAGTTTTTGTTTTTTTTTTTAAAAGATTTATTTATTTATTTCTTTATTAGGAAAGAGAGAGAGTGAGAAAGAGCCTGAGAAGGAAGGTCAGAGTGAGAAGCGGACTCCCCATGGAGCTGGGAGCCCGATGTGGGACTCAATCCCAGGACTCCGGGATCATGACCTGAGCCCAAGGCAGTTGCTTAACCAACTGCTCCACCCAGGCGCCCGAAAAAAAGTTTTTTTTAATGAATTGCTAACATTTAAAAATTTTGAGATTTCTTGTGAACATCTAGATTCTTGTCATTTCTTTTTTTTTTTTAAGATTTTATTTATTTATTTGACAGAGATCACAAGTAGACAGGCAGGCAGAGAGAGAGAGGGAAGCAGGCTCCCTGGTGAGCAGAGAGCCCGATGCGGGGCTCGATCCCAGGACCCTGATATCATGATCTGAGCTGAGGACAGAGGCTTTAACCCACTGAGCCACCCAGGCGCCCCAATTCTTGTCATTTCTTAAAATATCTGAAGATCTGGTAACACTGGGCCTGTGTTTTTGTGTAAGATAACAATTTGCTATTTAGATGGTTTATGTTCCTTACCACTTACTGTCTTCCTGACACTGAGGCTTTGTCAGTTGCTGTTAATGTGCTAGCACTGTTGTTCCTGTCACTTCCACCTTTATTTGCGAGACTCAAATAAGTATAAATGTACAAATTGCTAATATGCGTGTAGAAGACTATTTTGTGATTCCTAGAATTTGAACTTCAACTGGTCATTTTAGTTTTATACTCATGTAACTTCTCATACTCTTTGTTACTAAAATACTTCCTTGTGTTAGATTTATGGAGGCCTTACCTGCTTCTCATCTTAATAGTTTGTATAGATGATTTCTGGAATCATAATACCTGCTTGGCATTAGTAATTCTGTTAGATCCCATGACTTTTTAAAGTATTAACATCAGTGTCTTTGATCCTTGTTCTTTTTTGCTTTCATAGAATATTAATGTATTAATTGGCTTATTTACTAGCTCCTTACTTTCCCTCAAAAGTTAAGGAACTAGATATTAATCTGATTGGAACTATAGGTAACTATTGTTAGTCTGCTTAAAGTAAAGAATAATTTTAAAGAATAACTGTTTTTGCTCTTAAAATTTTAGAGTATGCCCACATGAAATTTTTCTGTCTGTAGGCGTGTCAGAAGAAAGCTGAATGTTTTAGCTTTAAATGCTTTCAGGCTTTGGTTGATGCCTGATTTTTTTAATGTGTTCTTTGGATCTTCTTTTTTTCTTCCTTTCTTTCTTTTTTTAAAGATTTTATTTATTTATTTGTCAGAGAGAGAGAGGGAGAGCCCAAGCAGGGGGAGCAGCAGGCAGAGGGAGGGTGAAGGTTCCTTGCTAAGCAAGGAGTCTGATGTGGGACTCCATCCCAGGATCCCAGTGGGACTCGATCCCAGGATTCTGGGATCGTGACATGAGCCAAAGGCAGATGCTTAATCGACTGAGCCACCCAGGTATCCGACTGGATCCGCTTTCTGAACATCATATTTTTTTCCTTCCTCCATCTAGCTCAGTGAATGTCCAGTGATCATTTTATATGCTTCTGCTTACCGTTCTAAATGCTCCATTCAAAATCTATGGTCGCCTTAGATTTTTTTTTCCCATGATTAAATCTAATGGTCATCTAGTCTATCCTTAAAACTTTTTCTCCTTTCCTGTGGTGATAATATGTGTTTTGCTTCTCAGCAGTTCTCTGTTCTATGTTACCTTCTTATTTACCCCCTTCCTCCCATCCCTGTTTTTGCTCTATGTGTGATCTTTTTTAAAAATAATATTTATTTATTTGAGAGAGACTGAGGGGAGGGGCAGAGGAAGAGACTCAGCAGACTTCCCACTGAGCTTGGATCCTGACACAGGGCTTGATCCTATGATTCATGAGATCATGACCTGAGCCAAAACCATGAGTCAAACAGTCAACCAACTGAGCTACCCAGGTGTCCCTCTATGTGTGATCTTTTAAAGTTCTGCTTTTTTCTTCTTTTCTATTGCCTTAGTGCAATGTCTTAGGTTTGAAATAGTTATTCAAGTCAAAAGTAAGTTTTTCTTGCCCTCTTTGGATCCCGTTTATAAGGATTTGGAAGCTTTCCTTATAAGCTTGCAGAAGCTGCTTTTTTATATTTTATATTTTAATCTGTGTATTTTTATATACATATGGAGAGAAAAAGAGAGAGAACACATTATATTGACCATAAATGCCTAATATAACCACATTTGGACATTTGGTGACTTCAGATAGGAAGGGTGTGGTGGTCATTAGGAGTGTTGCTTCACCCTGTTAAATTCTAGGTCAAGACTTTTCCTACTCTTTTTTTTTTTTTTAAAGATTTTATTTATTTATTTGGCAGAGAGAGAGATCACAAGTAGGCAAAGAGGCAGGCAGAGACAGGGGGAAGCAGGCTCCCCGCTAGCAAAGAGCCCGATGCGGGGCTCGATCCCAGGACCCTGAGATCATGACCTGAGCTGAAGGCAGAGGCTTTAACCCACTGAGCCCCCCAGGCACCCCAAGACTTTTCCTACTGTTAAATGGAATATATTTCCAAGTAATATTAAAATAGTGAATATAATATGTCCTGATTATACATGAGTAATTTCCTTTATTTTCCCTATAGGTATCTCAGAAACTAGTGAATGATCAGGGAGAAGCAAAGTACATACAACTTTTTTTTAAGGGTTGGATAAGTGCACAGAACCATGAAAATGAAGCAGAGAAAACATGGCTATTCCTTATAAAGGTCTTTACAAAAATGTTTTTATATAGTTATACAGTTAGTGTCATATAATCATACTAATTTTCATTGCAAAACTCTAGGTATTGGATACATCTTTATATTGATTTTATAGTTCATTTGGCTGTTTCTAAGTTGGTTTTAGATAGGAAAGATTTAAGTTTATAAACTGAGAGAATAGAGCCAGTAGACAGAAAAACTTTGAAAATGCAAGAGCCTGTAATGATTGTCACTGTAGTCATAGCTTGTTTATCACAACAGTTTCCATAAAAAGAGTATTATTATTATTTTCATTGTATTTTGAAGAAACAGGCTCAGAGAGATTCAGTGACTTGCCCACAATCACATATTTAATTAAGTGGAAGAATAGCCTTAACCATTTCCCACAGTTATATCTAAATACTTGGTTAAGGAAAGTGAGGCTAGGACTAGGACTTTTTTTTTCTTCCTACCGTAACACCTTGCCTGCAATTTCACCAGGTTTTAAATTCTGTTCCGTGGCTTTGATAAGCAAAAAACAATAACAAATGTCCTTATTACAAATGGGTAGGGATCCTTTTAGTTTTCATTAAAACAAATCTAAAGAGAAAGTTTAAGAAATTGAATATTTTTGCTTTTTGGATTTTTGCTAGTATAAATTTTGAAGAAGTTGACGACTATTTTGACTTTTTTCCCCCTAAGTTTCCTTCTTCAATTTTCCTTTTCCTCTCGCAACAGCTTCGGGGAAGACAACATTTGTGAATATCCTTAAACAGGTCTGTGAGGATTGGGAAGTCGTTCCTGAACCTGTTGCCAGGTGGTGCAATGTTCAAAATGCTCAAGGAGACTGTGAGGTATGAAAACAAAATTAACTAAATAAATTTCTTTTGCTTTAGAGGACCAGTGGTATTTAACCTTTTGGGTTTTTTTTTTCTAATAAAATTTTCAAATCTAGCTTTAAGTCTATACTTCATCTTCATACATGGATTGTGTGTGTGTGTGTGTGTGTGTGTGTGTAAACATTCATTGAGCTATGCACTTAAGATTCATTGCATCTAAGTAGAATTTTAAGAGTTTTTAAAAATTAAAAAGCTAAAAAAATCTAATTGCAAATTAAATTCCTTGAGTAGCTTTTTGCATTTTGTTTAAAAACAAGTGAACAGGAAAACAAAGACCAAACAAACTATCCAGTAACTTAATTTTATTAGTTTACCTTTTTCTTTTTTAGATTTTACTTATTTATATGAAAGAGAGAGAGACTGAGAGAGCATGAGTGGGAGGAGAGGGAGAAGCAGGTTCCCTGCTGAGCAGTAATACCGTTCCCCTCCCCCCATATGGGGTTCCATCCTAGGACACTGGGATCCTGACCTAAGCCAAAGGCAGACACTTCACTGACTGAGCCACTCAGGCATCCCTGTTAGTTTACTTTTTGAGCCTTTTGTATTAGAAGCATTTATCTTCTTATTTCTTTGTACTTTTCATTCTTGCTAGACTTTCACCCTGGACACAACTTAGTTTCCAAGCACTTTCCATTCTACACTGCAAAAAAATTTCATTTTTTATAACAATATTTTTTATTGTATGTGTATGAAGGAAAGAGATCTGATTGCTAAGATTTTCATTTCTGGAGAAATGAGACTTGAAATTGAAAGCAGCATAGCAGAAATCTTCAAAATGGAAATGTGTTCTGTAAACTTACTTTGTTAGAATTGAGGAAGATAGAGGATTGAACAAAAATGTCTATTTTTTCAAGTTTAGCTGTTGGTATAAACAAATAATTGAGTATTTAAAATGTAAACCAAAAATATTTTCTCACACACTGATTTGTCAAGCATTGTTACCTTTAGGGATGCAGCTTAGTATACTCTGATCCTTAGAATAACCCAGGATTAATCTTGAAGGGACTTCCTTTCCATAAGGACTCCATTTTCTTTTTCTTTTCTTTTTTTTTTTAAAGATTTTATTTATTTATTTGACAGAGACACAGTGAGAGAGGGAACATAAGTAGGGGGAGTGGGAGAGGGAGAAGCAGGCTTCCCCGCCAAGCAGGGAGCCCGATGTAGGACTCGATCCCAGGACCCTGGGATCATGACCTGAGCCAAAGGCAGACACGTAACGACTGAGCCACCCAGGCACCCTGGACTCCATTTTCTTAAGAAATTGATATTTCGGGGCACCTGGATGGCTCAGTGGGTTAAAGCCTCTGCCTTCTGCTCGGGTCATGATCTCAGGGTCCTGGGATCAGGCTCTCTGCTCAGCAGGGAGCCTGCTTCCCCCTCCCTCTCTGCCTGCCTCTCTGCCTACATATGATCTCTCACTCTCTGCCAAATAAATAAATAAAATCTTAAAAAAAAAAAAAGGAAATTGATATTTTAGTCTGTTCTGTGGGGAAGGGCAAGATTAGCCTTAAGTAGAATTTTAAAGTGGGTAAATTTATTTGCTTCTTTCTTTCAACAGTTTTTTAGGATACATGATATAACTGTAGAAAAGTATAGGAAACTTATGTATAGTTTGAAGAACAATTGGAAAGCTAATCATCAGCCAGGTCAAGAAATAGAATATTACTGATATTCTAGAAGTCCTTGTTTGTCCTTAGGTCACAGTATCTCTTTCCTAGGGTAACTACTCTGCTAGGAGTAATCAATCACATACAATAACTTTTGCAATAATACTTCTGCTTTCTAAAATAATTTGGCCAAAAAAATTAAAAATAATAAAAATAATTGACCATATATGAACATATTTCTAAGAAATATAATTTAGTTTTATCTGTTTTTGAATGTTATATAAATCAGCTGTTCGCAATCTTTTTCCTCTTGCTTTTTTTGTTTAAGTCTATGAAATTTGTATTGTTGCATACATTTATAATTTGTGCATTTTCTTTATTTTATTTTATTTTTTATTTTATTTTTAAGATTTTATTTATTAATGAGAGAGAGAGAGAGAGAGCATGAGCGGGGAGAAGATCAGAGTGAGAAGCAGACTCCCAGTGGAGCTGGGAGCCCGATGCGGGACTTGATCTCGGGACTCAGGATCATGACCTGAGCCGAAGGCAGTCGCTTAACCAACTGAGCCACCCAAGCACCCCCAGTTTGTGCATTTTCATTGCCATATAGTATTCGGTTGTATTCATGTATCACTGTCTATTCTATACTTCTGACCAATTTTTGAGTGATTTCTAGTTTAGTTTCTATAAAAACAGCCCAGTTATAAACATGAATCCTGGTGCATGCATACAAGAGTTTCTCTGAGAATAAGTAAAATCCGTGGTTGGTGGGCTATCTGTATGATACCTGTTTTCCAAAGTGGTTATTATCCAGCTTCCTAATTTTTGTCATTCTGTTGGGTATTTAATATCTTTTATGTTGATTGCTAGTGAGGTTGTACTGCTTTATTTGATTAATTTATTTGCCATTTGGATTTCTTTTGTGAAGTTCCTGTTCAGGTCCTGTTGTCATTTTCCTTTGGGTCTTCTGTCTTCCCTCCACTCTGCATTTTTATCTCCCAAAGTATGTCTTGTGGCCTCTTTCACTGAAGTACCCTGCTCAGGTTGGCTTACCTTTAGAAATGAGAGAACTATGTGCTAAAAACACCTCTTTTCCCCTCATTTCTGGAGTAAACTACCGTGCAGTTCTTCTCAGGTGTTAGGTAGGATGTAGAACAAATTAAACCAGTGTCAGAAATACAGAAGGGATTTTTTCATTGAGACAGTGTTAAACTAGATTGGATTAGTTGACCTCCATTTAAGGCCCATTCTAGTTTTAGTGTCATAAGCTTTTAACTCGTATTAAATATATGTAACTGGTTCTTTGGCACATCAAAGGCACATCTCTGCCTATCATTATACCTATAATTAATCTGGGGTGTAGAAACTGATATATAAAAACCAAAATGCCAAAAAATTTAATTTGTAGAGAGAAATATAATTATCAGATTCACCAAATTAGGTCAATGTATACTCTGTGGAGGCCCATAATTCTCAACCAGTGGAAGGAACTCATAGAATCTCAGAGTTTTAGGGTATTTTATAAAATGACAAACAATCCCTTGGGAATTTTAATATATGGCATGCCTCCTGGTAAAAATGACTGCCCTAGTGAATCACTGTTAGTGTTGGGTTTATATTGGCCCTTTAGTTATGTTGGAGAGGAGAGGTTGAAATCATTGCATTAGTGTATATGGGAAGACAAATTTATAATAAGCAGGTTGTCTATTAAGCTTAGAATCAGAGCCCAGGAGAATTAGTTATATTGTCTTAATGACTGAGGTCATCAGACTATGACACATTGATGCATCTGTCTCTGTTTTAAGACTCTTGGTTTCACAGATCTGATACTCATGTTTATGGTTAGAGGCATTTTCTTCCCATGTACTGGAGTCAAAATTACAAATTGACCCCTATAACTACCGTGTAGATGAACCCATATGTTCCTTATGCAGTTTACTGTAATCTAGTCATGTCTCCATGATATTAAAATTTGAAAACTTAATTCAACCCTTTCGCATTGTTTACAAAGGTTAGATTGGAATTAAAAGATAAATGATTTTGTGTCTTTACTTGATATTACTGGTTTTCACTTATCTTGACAATAATTTCTGCTTTTTGCAAAATAATCAAGTATTCTATCGTGAAGTGAGTTACAGAATTACAGATATGAATGACAGAATGCACATTCTTGGAGAATAGTTTTATTTGTGTGTATATATTGGGATCCCTTTATGTTGTTAGTTCTCTGTACTTCTAGGTGGAATTTCAGGCAGTGTGGATAGTATTTTGGGGATAAGGTTGTGGAGTGTGAGGATGGTGGTGGATAGGTTCTGTTTATCTTTGGATATTTTCTTTTATTCCACACCTCCACTAAACTCAAGAAATGGGATTTTCTTCCTCCATCCTTGAACTCTTCTTTCCCAGACTCATTTCTGATTGATTCCTTGGCGTTATAGTGTGAATCACCCATAGTCCAAATCCAATTTTCTTAGAAGGATGTCAATAGTGAGAAGTAGATGGTCTTCAGACCCAACCCTGGCAAGGCCAGCCCTACTTTGAATGTTCTCCATTTAATTACACTTCTTGGCAGTTGCTGTAGAATTGGATGAGTTGGGTTGTTGGTACCTTTGATCTCTTAGCCTAGTCTGTAACTTAATTTGCACCTGCATGCTTGGCTTGCATTTGGTTTTTTAGCACTTTTATTTTTTTTACCCGCCACCTAGTGGCTGAAATGTTTCTATACTATTGATAAGCTGCACCAGTTTTAGCAAAATAATGAGGCAGAGTACCTAAAAAGATTACGTAGCCTTCCCTCCTTTTCCCTCCCATGGTAAGATTATCTTTAAAGGTGCCACCCAAATGATTGTCAATCTTTGAATTAAAGGTTTGTTTCAAATAGTCGTTTGTTTGGTGGTTTATATTATTATTTAGGCCTAAAGTTTTGACTTAATTGCTTCCTTTTAGCTTATTTTTGAGAAGGACAAATTCTTAGGAAAATATCTCTGCTCTGTCTTGTTTTTCTTATCGAACTGAAGTCTAAGGTGTTTTGTTATTAATTGTGAAGTATTATTTTACTTCTATCTAACACTTATTACCACTAAGAAGCTACTGGAAATTAAAACTATAATAAAGAAGGGATAAAATATACTTGTTTTTCAAATAACAGCTATGAATGACAGAAACAGTAAAACTTATCTATTATCCCACCATCTTACATGTATCTTATGTATAGTCAAGATAGTAATTTACTATATCTAATATTGGCAGTGGGGCGATACATAATTTTTAAGAATATTATACAATAATACGTGTTCATTGTTTGAAGTTCAGAAAATGTAGATTGCCAAAGGAAGAAAATAAAACTTGCCTACAATCTTATTACCTAGAGAAGACTACAGATCTTACTTGGTACAACAATATAAAATTTTGTGCTTTATTCCCCCACCATAATGTTTATATCAAAGGTAATTAAAATGTCATTCTGTAAATGATTTCTAATGGCAGCCTAACTTACTGTGTGCATGTACCAGTATTTATATATATAAATGCCTAATAACAGTGGAACGATACCTATTTGCTTAGTAATGTGATAAACATCTTTGTGGTTAAATCTGTATTCCGGGTTATTTAAGATAAATTTCCAAAAGTGAGGTTAAATAGGCCCAAGAATATAGATTTTTAAAAATAAATATAGCTAAGTTGCATTCGAGAAATGTTCTTTCAACTTTTATATAATATAATTTGACGCTGAAGCATTCACTTTTTTTTTAAGATTTTCTTTATTTATTTGACAGAGAGAGAGAGAGATCACAAGTAGGCAGAGAAGCAGGCAGAGAGAGAGTGGGAAGCAGGCTCCCTGCTGAGCAGAGAGCTCGACCTGGGACTCGATCCCAGGACCCTGAGATCATGACCTGAGCCGAAGGCAGAGGCTTTAACCCACTGAGCCACCCAAGCGCCGGCATTCACATTTTTTTATCTGGGTCCTTTTCAGAGGGGAAAAACCTGATAAAATTATACTCAAGTTGGTAAAGATGATACACATGTTTTTTTGGATAAATTTTTAATATATATTTTATTTTAAACAGTCATAGTTGCATATAAAAACCCCAACAATTTGTAGTCTCCAAAACCTCATGCATAGAATCAAAAGAAAATATTTTATATGGGCTCTTAGATTACCCTGAAAAACTGGAAAATGATATCCTGGCTTACTGTTAATTTCTAATTTGGTATAGTTAAATTCAGACAACAACTAAAATGTGAGAGCTGTAAAATTGTACTGCAGATTTTTGATTTAGTTTTATTTAAGCATTTATAATTTTAGAGCAACTAGCTGACTATTATTTTTATAATTGGGTGATGAGTCAGTATTGGTTCTCTTGTTATTTTCATGTAGTAGACTTTGGAATTTGGGCAAGAGTAAGAGTGTTGGAAAAGCCAAATAAAAGGAGATGTGTAGTCTTTTTTGTGTGATTAATATTTTCATTGTGGTAAAAACACATATCATAAATTTTATTACCCTCTTAACCATTTTTAAATATACAGTTCAGTAGTGTTAGGTATATTTCCAGTGTTGTAAAACAGATCTTTAGAAATCTTTTCATCTTGTAGAACTGAAACTATAGTCATTAAACAGTTCTTCTTTGCCCGTTTCCCTTAACCCTTGGGAACTGCCATTCTTCTCTCTTGTATCTATGAATTTGACTACTTTAATTAATTAATTAACTAATTTTTAAGGTTCTATTTATTTATTTTTTAGTTTTAAAGATTTTATTTTTAAGTACTCTCTATATCCACTGTGGGGCTTGAACCCGCAACCTTGATGTCAAGAGTTGCATGCTCCACTGACTGAGACAGCCAGGCACCCCTGAATTTGACTACTGTAGATTCCCTAATATAATTGAAATCACACAGTATTTGTCCTTTTGTGACTGGCTTATTTCACCTAGCATATTGTCCTCCAAGTTCTTCAAAAAAAGTTTCAAACTTCTCACTATATAACAAGCGCATTTTATATATGTAACCTACTTTGTTATCCCTGTGGGTAGCAAATTTATCCTAAGTGTTTTTCAGATGAACCAAGTTCACTTTTTTTTTTTTTTTTTAAAGATTTTATTTATTCATTTAACAGAGAGAGAACACAAGCAGGCAGAGAGGCAGGCAGAGGCAGAGAGAGGAGCAGGCTCCCTGCCGAGCAAGGAGCCCAATGCGGGACTCGATCCCATGACGCTGGGATCATGACCTGAGCCAAAGGCAGCTGCTCAACCAACTGAGCCACCCAGGCGTCCCGAACCAAGTTCACTTCTAATAGATACTATTAAATGTATGCATCAGGTAGATTTTGCTGCTGTGATGTACTCGAAAATCTCTAGTTCAAAATCACAAAATTTTATTTCTTAGAGAACAGTGCAACATGGTATTTGGTGGATAGCATACCATGGTGTGACTCAGAGACCCAGACGCTTTCTAAATTGTGGCTCATCCAACCTCTAGAACAGTGCTTCAAACTTTAATGTTTATTAGAATGACCTGGAAGGCTTATTAAATCATATATTTGCCCCCCCCCCCCCCCCAGTTTTTGATTTAGTAGGTCTGGTGTGGAGTGGGTGCTAAAAATGTGCATTTCTCACAAGTTCCCAAGTGATGTTGCTGTTGCTGTTATGGGGACCATACTTTGTTACCGCTGCCCTGGAGCTGAAGTTGAAGAGCCTCTGCTCTAAGGTCTTGGTGTCCTTTGCGTCTAGCTGATGGAGAAAGAGAGAAACATCACATATGAGAAGTTTTTAGAGTGATGCCTGGAAATAGTATTCATTGTTTTTGCCCTACTTCATTGACTAGAAACTGAGTCGCATGGCCACACTCAACTACAAGGGAGGCTGGGAAATAAAGCTTAGTTTGTGTCCAGGAGGAAAAACAACGTGGCTGTAGGGAACAAATAGCAGTGTCTGCCACACACACATTTCTAAATAGGAGTACCTTGAGTTTATTTTTTAATGTAACTTAAACTCAAAAGTACCAAGTTTAATTAATTTTATGTGGAAGAGATCTTCAACAAACATTCTCTATTTTCCACGTCTAAGAGATAAAAAAATAAATTACTAGAAAAACTTAAATATGTCCTTTGGCTCACAGTCCTAAGCACATTCATTTTATAAAAGCATTCCAGGGATAATGTAATCAGGAATAGAGCAAACTAAATTTTTGTGTTAAGACTTAAATTTTTGTGTTTTGAATTTAACTTTTTTACTGCAGAAAATTCTGTATATACATGGATACCACTACCACCCTGTCCTTCTACTTTAGCATCAGATATGTAATTCCTTTACTGAAGTGAAAAAACTTCTTTAAATGATGTTAGGATTAAGCTTAGAGTCTACTTTGCTATCAGATAAATGCTTGCATCTATCATGAATTTAATTATAACTCAGGAAATCAACTGTAATGCCTTAATATTCTGGTTAATTTAATGTACAAAGGGAGAAAGCCTAAAGGCTCTATTTCATTTTTTTATTTTTCATTTTTTCATTACTTTATATCACTTTTTCCTCCGAAGCTATTTTTGAATTTGATTTACTTTAAAATAAATAACCGCAATCCTCTACCACCTTTCTGAAGAACTGGGGAAGTACCTAAAAGCTGGTGTCATTACTGAAAAAAATTTAATGTGATCTGGTATTTCTGTTTTATTGGAGTTTTTTAGTCTTTGTTTTTTTCACATTGTAGGTTTATGCTTATGTTTTTTGGTCTGCTCATGGACCCTCTTTGAGTAGGAGTAGCTGCCATCCAGGAAAGGAAGTTTTGTTAAGAGAAAATGTTTTTTGATTGGTAAAATTTACCAAATTATTTTATGTCTGCCAGACTCTGCTTGAATGATAATACATGATGGAAATATGCTTTAAAAAAACACATTTAATTACCTTTTCTTTTAAGAGGGCATGTTTGTAATATTTGAAAGTACTGGATAAGGCATGCAGAAATAAACTGAGAAAAAGGAAGGAAACAAATAATTTGAGTGACCCAAATGGAGGTCACAAAATTATGCATTAAAATTAATGTGGTTTCTTTCTTTTTTATTTTTTAAAGATTTTATTTATTTATTTGTTAGGAAAGAGAGAGAGTGAGAGAGAGCATGAGAAGGGAGAAGGTCAGAGTGAGAAGCGGACTCCCCATGGAGCTGGGAGTCCGACGTGGGACTCGATCCCGGGACTCCGGGATCATGACCTGAGCCGAAGGCAGTCGCTCAACCAACTGCACCACCCAGGCGCCCTAATGTGGTTTCTTTATAGGGCATCTACTTAATGCTTTTGATACAATCTAATAAACTTATTTTCTGATTAGAAGGGGCTATGAAGAGAGGGACTGTAAAGAGAAGGCCATGTCGATAACCTGACATCTAAGGAAGAAATAGAAAAACAAAAATAGACAAGAACTAAAAACTAATACCAGTTTGGGCTCATTTACTATAAGATTGAATAGCAATTTAAACAGTTTGTGCCTGATATTTTATGTGTGCCTGTCATTTTATGTGTACATTGTGCTCTATTGCTAATTTCTTTCATAAATCTTAGCGGTTGGTATTTATAAAGTTGTCTAAGAGTAAGTGTCTATTACTGAGTAATTTTCAAAATGCTATCCTTACGAGGGTAGGAAAATAAAATACACACTAGTATCCTCTCCCAATAAAAATAACTACATAAAAAAAGTGGTTAAGTTGATAAACTTCATTTAGTTGAAAAGATTCACTTGTATGAAGCATTTTTCTCCTGGAGGATGCTGAATAAATGGAAAGTCAGTTTATAATTAAATAAACAAAGCCTTTTTAATGAAACTTAATAAATTTATTCTTTAAGCAGTTTGGGAAGGCAACAAAGTACCCCTTTATTTCAGTTCATCATCTGTTGAGAGTTTTTTCTAAACAGACCTATTGTTGACAGTTAGCTTGCTATTTTATGCTTTTTTTTTTCTAGCTTTGAGAAGAAGATTCAGTTAATTATGTGGTTTGTGGTATGTAATTTAAATTCTGCCTAAGAGTGCCATGTGTGTGTGTGGTTTTTAGTTCTTAACTGAAACTTTGAGGTCAATATTTACACTTCTGGATTTTTTTCCCCCCGGAGGAAAACCACCTACTTTGAGAGTGAACTTCTAGGAAGTGTTCAGCTGAGTTTATTTGGATTAGGATTGAGAATAGGAATTAAGCCATCACATTTTATTCCTTGAAAGTTACTATACAAGATTAAAGACTTTATATGACTTTTGGGGGGCATCGTTATAGAGGTTGACATTACGGAAAAGGCTGAGGAAGCTGCCTTTTTGCCCATCACAAGGACCTATGAAGACAGCTTCTTATTTCTTCCTCTTGTTTGGTACTATGGATAAATATTTGAGCCTACAATGCACGTAGTAGATAAACTTTCTTTTAAAAACAATAGTATTCAAGATAATCAGCTGTTAGGGCAGAGCTCATTCTTGGTTTTCTGACAGGCAGGGAAATGATCATTCCTAGTTCACGAAGGGAGGACTTCTCTCCTAGGATATTTTCCCTTCTGGTTGTCTGGACTATAAATAAAAGGTCTTCTTTGCTAAAGCAGTTGCAGTTGAACTAATAATATTGGGGAATGGTTCCTGTAAATGGAAGCATCAGGTTTATATGTTTGATTTGGTGTGTGTTGAAACTTTTAGGGATTACTGTTGGGTCACTGGAATTTAGAGAGAGGGAATATTAGGACGTGAGAATGACTGACATATCCCAAGGAATGTGAGATTATCCTTTTCTTAAATAGATAAAATTAGAATTGGTTTTATTTTCCTTCCTAAAATGGGCTTAAAAGTTTAGAAAGGGAAGCATATGCTTAATGATAAGATTGTAGATGAAATTCAGTTACATTATATGTTGTTGCAATAAAATTTTACATATAATCTAAATATTTATAAGCTCTAATTCAGCTACTATTTAGCCATGTAATCTTAGAAAGCACTTTAGTTTTTCTAAACTTTTCTTTATCATTAAAATGGGAATGATAATGGGAAAAGTCAAGCTTGTGCAAGAATTAAATAAGAAAACAAAAATGAAAGTCCACTGGGTTGGAAAGGTAAGGTTGGAAAGGGAATACACACCTTACCTTTGTGCATTAAGTTAAAGTACATGCCATATCTGAGAAGTTCTTATACTAAAAAATTATTCGTTGTTTATCTGAAATTAAATTTAACCGGAAGTCCTGGGTCTTTTTTCTTTCTTAATCTGACAACTCTAATATTAAAGTATTCTAATACATTCTATTACTGTGAAAGAAAGAGTATTGCCACAAAGAGGAAGAAATATCAGTGGCTTCTTTCTGTTCATCCTCTTATTTTGATTTGGAAAGTGTGGAATGGTGGGATTTACTGATTATGACCTATAGTAGTAAAGTGACAATGGACAGTCCTCAAATGCTAAAAATTATTTCCTATATATTTTACAAATTAGAGATTTATTTAGAATACCAAGGTCTCTTTAAAAAGAAATCCACATATTAAATTAGATATCCCCTAATGTAAATTACTTTAATTAGACTATATAAAAATCTAATAACAAAAATTTGTGGGTAGAGGGTATTGTTAAATGAAATAAATCAGAGAAAGGCAAATATGTGATATCACTCATAGGTGGAATCTGAAAAAAAAAAAACAAATGAATAAAAAAATTAAAAGCAAAATTAAATCCATAAATAGAAGACAGACTGATGGCTGCCAGAGGGGAGGAGGATGGGTGATGAGCAAAATGGGTGTAGGGGAGTGGGAGATACATGCTTCTGGTTCTGGAATGAGTAAGTCACAGGAACAAAGGGCACAGCATAGGGAATATAGTCAATTTATGATAGCATTGTATGGTGCCAGATGGTAGATTGTGGTGAGAACAATATAAGATACAGATTTGTTGAACACTATGCTATACAGCTGAATTAATATAACATCGTGTGTCAATTATACTCAAATGAAAAAAAAATTTTTGATATGAAAACCAAGCAGTACTGTGCCTGTAGTTACTCTCAGTAGAAATTACCTAGAACCTAGTCACCCATGCTTCCATTAGGTGGGATATATGCTCTCCAGATATAAATATTATATAAATATATATGTATTTTGCACATCTCTTTTGCACATATATATATTTTTTGCACATCTCATTTTGCATGTCTCTTAATGTCTGACATATTCCTGAGTTCTCATATCTGCTTCTACATTCAAACTGTTACAGTATCATGTGTTACATAGCTTCTAGAAAATTTTACATTTGGGGCTTGTGGGTGGCTCAGTCGGTTAAGCATCCACCTTCTGCTCAAGTCATGATCTCAGGGTCCTGGGGACGAGCCTAGGATCAGGCTTCCTGCTTGGAGCCTGCTTCTCCCTCTCTTGCTTTCCCCTTGCTTCTGTTCTGTCTCTCTGTCAAATAAATAAATCTTAAAAAAAAGGACAAAAAGAAAATTATACATTCATGAGAGATGAGAATGGAAAAAGGTACATTTATTATGAAAATCATTTTTTTTTTCTTGTAGACCCTGTAAGGATCTCAGGGACTCCTCAAGCATTCCCCTGCCACACTTTGATGACCTCTGTTCTAGATAATATCTCTATCTATAGAAATTAAAGACTCAATAGAAAATCTAGAAAAAAAGATTCTTTTAAAAAAACCCTGCATCTAAAAGATTAGTAATTCCACCTTGTTATCACATCTAGTTTGTGTTCATTATTTCTTTTTATCTCATAATTTTCTTCTAGTTTGTTGATATCAAGAGTCAAACAAGGTTCACATGTTATATTTAGTTGATAAGCCTTTCAAATTTTAATTTATTAGTTCCTCTTCCTCTTTCTTTGCAGTTTATTAGTTGAAGAAACTGGGTCATTTGTTCTTTATAGTTTCGGTCATCCTGGTCTTGGCTGAGTGCATCTCTGTGGTATAGTTTAACATGTTTCTCAATCTCTGTATTTCCTGTAAATTTGTAGTTAGATCTCTAGAGCTTTGATTAGATTTGGTGGTTTTTTTTTTTTTTTGGCTAGACTTCTTAGGTGCTGATGTATATTTTCTTTCACAGTCCCCCAGGAGGATGTCTTTTGTGATGTTAGAATCAGTCTGTTCTGATTTGCATTTCCCTGGTCTGTTTAGGTTTTGTCAGACTAATTCATACATTATATTAGCTTTTCTCTAATGATTTTAGGATCTATTGATAATTATTGGTATTGGAAAAGGTGATAGATATTCTAATAGTTGGTATTGGAAAAGGTGATAGATATTCTAATAATCAAGCCTGTTAGCTGAGATTCTTCAGTCAAAGAAGACCTTTTCCTCATCTATTCCATTAATCTGAAATAACATTTGTATACAAAGGACCAGAATAAAATGTTGGATAATTTTTTCTATCTAGAAATTTCCAGAATAATTAATTGGTTACCTAGAAACCTCCAAAGATGATTGGAGAGTTTGGTTCTTTTGTTTTTTGTTTTTCTTTAGTATTATGAATTTATAAATTTTTGCCTTCTATTCACCATTCCTTTCAGATATTCAAAGGGTCCTATCTTTTTGACAAGTGGAAGCCCTTTCATGTTGGCTCCCTTGTCCGTGGTACAACCTCAGTAGATTTTGATAGTTTGTTTCCTAGAACAAGATGTACTCTTGGTGTTGGCTCCCATCACAATCTCAGGGTCATGAGATTGGGCCCCATGTCAGACTCCACACTCAGCTTGGAGTCTGCTTGAGGATTTTCTTTCTTCCTCTGCCCCTTCTGCTTATGCTCTCCATCTCACCCTTGGGGAAGGAAAAAAAAAACATTACAGAGATTTTACTTTATTTTTTATTCTGCATTTTCTTTTCTTAAACTGAAAATATTGGTTTCAACAATGTGATATGAAATCACAAAATTTTAGGGAGGCCTTGTTCTGTTTTATTAGAAGATTGGGGCCTAAAATGCCTAGGGGGGTCAGGTAGCTGAACAAATAAATCAGGCCTGTTGTGAGAATCAATAGGGAATGACAGAGACTGATAAACTAGAGAGCATATGTCCCACCTAATGGAAGCATGTGTGACTTGGTTCTAGGTAATTTTTACTGAGAGGAACTATAGGCACAGTATTGCTTGATTCTCATATTTAAAAAAATTTTTTTTCGTTTGAGTATAGTTGACACAAAATATTACATTAGTTTCAGTTTTATAGCATAGTAATTCAACAAATCTGTATCTTATACTATGTGCACCACAACTGTATCTACCATCTGGCACCATAAACACTCTTACACTGTCATTGACTGTATTCCCTATGCTGTGCGCTTTATTCTTGTGACTTATTCATTCCAGAACCAGAAGCATATATCTCTCACTCCCTTACACTCATTTGGCCCATCTCCTATCCTCCTCCCCTCTGGCAGCCATCAGTTTGTTCTCTGTATTTATAGATTTGATTCTGCTTTTTGTTTATTTTTTTATTCATTTGTTTTTTTCAGATTCCACATATGAATGAAATCATATATTTGACTTTCTCTGAGTTATTTCACTTAACATAATACCCTCTGGGTCTATTCATGTTGTCACAAACAGCATAACCTCATCCTTTTTTTGGCTATGTAATATTCCACTATGTATTTTTATAATTTTTTGATATTTATATATTTTGTATATATATCACATTTTCCTTATCCAGTCATCTGTCCGTTGACACTCAAGTTGTTTCCATGTCTTGACTATTGTAAATAATGCTGCAATAAAAGGGGTGCATATTTTTTTGAATTAGTGTTTTTGTTTTCTTTGGGTAAATACCCAGTAGTGGAATTACTGACTCATATGGTCATTCTATTTTTAAATTTTGGGGGGCCTCCATACTGTTTTCTACAGTGGCTGTACCAATTTACATTCCCACCAATAGTATATGAGGATTCCTTTTGCTCCACATCCTTGCCAACACTTATCTTTTTTGATTTTAGCCATTCCAACAGGTACAAAGTAATATCTCATGGTTTTGATTTGCGTATCCCTGATAATGAGTGATGTTGATGATTTTCTCATGTGCTTTTGGCCATCTATATGTCTTCTTTGGAAAAATGTCCATTTAGGTCCTCTGTCCATTTTTTAATCAGATTGGGCTTTTAGTGTTGAGTTGTAGAATATATTTGGGGTATTAACCCCTTATCAGATGGATCTATCATTTGCCAGTATCTTCTTCCATTCAATAGATTGCCTTTTTGTTTTGTGGGTGGTTTCCTTTGCTTTGCAAAAGCTTTTTATTTTGATGTGGTCCCAATAGTTTATTTCTGCTTTTGTTCCCTTGCCTTAAGAGATTTATCTAGAAAGATATTGTTATGGCTGATGTCAGAGAAATTACTGCTTGTGTTCTCTTTTAGGTAGTTTTATGGTTTCGGGTCTCACATTTAGATCTTTAATCCATTTTGAGTTTATTTTTGTGTATGGTGTTAGAAAGTGGTCCAATTTCCTTCATTTACATGTAGCTGTTCAGTTTTCCCAACACCATTTATTGAAGAGATGGTCCTTTCCCCATTGTATATTCTCACCTCCCTTGTCCTAGAATAATTAACCATATAAACATGGGTTTATTTCTGAGCTCTATATTCTATTCCTTTGATCTATGTATCTGGTTTTGTGCCAGTACCATACTCTTGATTACTACAGCATTATAGTTTATCTTAAAGTCGAGGATTGTGATACCATTACTGAAAGACCCAAGTTAGACTGCTCATCACTTGAAAAGCCAATACTCAAGAATTGAGTTCTGATTGGAAAGGAATATGAGCTTTATTCAGGACATCCACCACCTGGGGAGAGGGTGGACTCTTGTCCAAAAACCATGTCCAGGGTTTCTGCCTGGCCCAAAGATTTTTAAAGGAATTTTAGGACAGTTAATCAGTAAAAGGGAGCACAGTGATCTATAACACTTCTTGATTGCATGCAGATTCAGTGATGCCAGCTACAGATGTTATCACGGTGCTCAGAGATTGTATACTGGTGCCCCAGTGTGGGGGAGGGAGGTTGTGCAAGAGGGTTTGGTTCTGGGTTTTTCTAGGAAATAATACACAATATATAGATATACCAGGAAAGGTTTAGTTAATCCATCACTCAGACTAAAGGTGTTTGCTCAAATTTACAGATTACTAAGTTGGCTGGAGGGGGTGAGACCACAGATTCAATATGATTTTTCTTTGTTTTTCTTTCTCATGATTGCTTTGACTATTCAGGGTCTTTTGTGGTTCCATACAAATTTTAGGATTGTTTATTCTAGTTCTGTGAAAAATGCTATTGGGTTTTGTGTTTTTAAAAAGAAGATATAAATCTAGGTATATTATGTGAAATTATTTAGCTTTTGAATGTTGACAACTGGGTGCCTGGGTGGCTCAGTTGGTTAAGTGCTTTTGACTCGGGTCATGATCCCAGGGTCCTGGGATTGAGCCCTCCCATTGGGCTCCCTGCTCAGCGGAAAACCTGCTTTTACCTTTCCCTCTCCTGCCTGCCACTCCTTACTGTGCTCTCTCTCTCTCTCTCTCTCTGTCAAATAAATAAGTAAATAAAATCTTTTTTAAAAAAAGAGTTAAGTAAATGTTGACAACTAATTCAAATTTTTAAAAGGGCTAACCAAGTATTTTCTGCCATAGACTTTCAGTTTGTGACTTCTTGTGGAAAAACTAAGGAACTGATGGTTAAGCTAGCCTTTCAGATTCTTCTAGACCTCAGGCAACCTGAAAACTGCAATGGGAAAGAGCAGGAGGAAGAGGACTTAATCATCTTGATTTTGCTAATTGTGATGCATTTATTTATCTAACTTTCTCTTTTTTGAGCGTTTTTAAAAAATTAAATAGCTCTATTTAGCATTATTTTTGCTTTTTGTTTCTTTTCAAATTCAAAATAGGAACTGACAACATCTCAGGAAAGTGGTGGAAATGTTCTTCAGATGATGTACGAGAAACCTGAACGATGGTCTTTTACCTTCCAGTCATATGCCTGCCTCAGTCGAATACGAGCCCAGCTTGCTTGTCTTGACGGCAAGCTCAAAGATGCGGAGAAACCTGTGTTATTTTTTGAACGATCTATATATAGTGACAGGTATATATATGTAAATGACTTGGAGTTGTCATTCTGGAATCGTGGCTTGCAACTGGAATTTTTTTTCTGTTTCTGGTAATCAAAGGATTAAGAGAGGCTATGTTGAGGATTTGAGATGCAACATTACCTTTAGCAGTTTGGTAATAATGGCATTAAGGAACTTCTAGCATTAATAATCGCTAGCTTCCATGGAAACTTTAGGGAATATGGTAGCCATCTTATTCAGATTTGTAGAGTTTTTTTTCTTCTAGCCATCTTAAAATTTTCATCTACTCTGTTTAAATCTGGATTTATTATATTCAAGACTTGCTTCTTGAGCAAGATCAAAAATCTCTAAGAGGGTCTTAGAGTTACCCTGCTTATGTAAGGATTCTTTTAAGCTAGAGAGTTGGTTCAGAACAAATGTTCTCAAACTTTGGTGTCAGGATCCCTTTCCACTCTTTATAATTACTGAAGAGCCCAAAGAGCTCTGTGGCTTATTGATATTTATGTTTTTAAAAATTAAGATTGAGAAATATAAAGAACATTTACTTATTTAAAATTAGTAATAATAAACCCTACATATTAGCATAAACAACATACTTTTAAAAATTATATTTTTCAAAACAAATTAGAAGAGGATTGTTTTATATTTTTGCAAATCTCTATAATGTCTAACTTAATGAGAGACAGCTGGATTCTCATTTATGCTTCTGTATTCAATCTGTGTACCATGTTCTTTTGGTTGAAGTATTGTACATTCAGTAATCTGGCCTCTTACGGAACCCTTGGAAAGATCTTGGGGACTACCAGGGGTCTGACCCTACATTTTTGAGAACTGCTAGCCAAGAACATATTTCTTGTAGTTGGAGATATTCTTTTGATTTTTTTCTGCTAAGTCATTATCTGCCATGGATTTGGGGAGAATGTTCCATGTCCATTTAGTAGATTTATTTTCTCTTTGTGTTTTTTGGAAAGGAATTATGTTTTGATGTAGACTCTCTTTCAGGTATGTCTTTGCATCTAATTTGTATGAATCTGACTGCATGAATGAAACAGAGTGGACAATTTATCAAGACTGGCATGACTGGATGAATCAACAGTTTGGCCAAAGCCTTGAACTGGATGGAATCATTTATCTTCGAGCCACTCCAGAGGTGAGACTCAGGAAAAATTTGCTTGCTGTGGCGCCTAGGTGGCTTAGTTGGTTAAACATCTGTCTTTGGCTCAGGTCATGATTCCAGAATCCCAGGATCGAGCCCCACGTGGGAGCCCCTCGTCAGGCTCCCTGATGCTCAGTTGGGAGTCTGCTTCTCATTCTCTCTCTGCCCCCCCTCCCACGCTCTCTCTTGCTCACTCTTTCTCTCAAATAAATAAAATCTTCAAAAAAAACTTTTAAAAAATTTTGCTTGCTCCATTGACAATTTAAAGTAATATTTAGAAGTCCTTTTAGTGGTATGTGATGAAGGCAATTTAGCTCAACCCCACTCCCTACTCTCTACTCCCCACATCCAAATTAGAAACTAAGAACTGTGTAGATAGAAGTATTCACTTTTCTTATCAGCAAAGAAGAAACCCAGATTTAGCAAGTTACTCTTTTAGACCCTTCTCTGTGCTTCCTCAGTTTTGTTCTTCATTATTTCTTCCTAACTTTTGCAAGATCTCTTATCTATCATAGCTAGATTAAAAAATTTGCTAAAGCAACCCTTAGAATATAGGTATCTTGATGTGAGACCAGATTTTTTTTTTTTATTTGAGAGAGAGAGAGAGAGAATGAGAGGGGAGAGGGTCAGAGGGAGAAGCAGACTTCCCGCAGAACCGGGAGCCCGATGTGGGACTCGATCCTGGTCTCCGGGATCATGACCTGAGCCGAAGGCAGTCGCCCAACCAGCTGAGCCACCCAGGCGCCTGAGACCAGATAGTTTAATCACTGTTGAATTTCCATTGCCTAGAACAGGGCCTAGGTACATAATAGGAACTCAGCAAATACTTGTGAGTGAATTGCAAAGTTGATGGAAGTCCATTTCAAGAAATCTTTTGTTTGTTCATGGCTTGGACTGGATAACAGCTTCAGTTGAGAAGAGATTTAGAGAACACTTATACTATTTTCAGTTAAGGAAGCTTACTTGATAATGTGACTTTCATGATAGATTATAACATACCATTTTTTAAAAGATTTATTTATTTATCAAAGATTTTATTTATTTGACAGAGATAGCAAGAGAGGGAACACAAGCATGGGAGCTGGAGAGGGAGAAGCACGCTCCCCACTGAGCAGGGAGCCCGATTTGGGGCTTGATCACAGGACCCTGGGATCATGACCTGAGCTGAAGGCAGACGCCCAAGACTGAGCCACTCAGGGATCCCTAAGATTGTATTTATTTGAGAAAGAGAGATCGAGAGATCACAGGCTGGGAGGAGAGGGAGAAGCAGTTTCCCTGCTAAGCAGGGAGCCCAATGCGGAGCTTTATCCCAGAATCCCTGGGATCATGACCTGAGCTGAGGCAGATGCTTAACTGACTGAGCCATCTAGGCACCCCCATTCTTGTTTATATATGAAATTATGTAATGAATCTAGGAAGTGGATTCCTTTCATAAAGCTAACCTAAATAAGACCTTACTTTATTAACAAATTTCTGGTTTTTGTGCTTTCATTCCAGTTTTTCTATGTGTTTTATTCCTGTGTCTTCCCCAGGCCACAGAGTAGGCTCTGATGAATATAAACGTCATGACCACTAGACTGAAAGAATACTATGTTGCTACTGAAGCTGAATTTTCAAAGAAACTAGGTTTCTGATTCCAAGTAATGATTTTGTTCTTTTTAATATCAAGGAAGCCAGAATTTAATAATAATTTTGAAATTCACTTCTATTTTTGAAAATAATTTTTTGTTTTTAATTACAGAAATAGTAAATGCAAATGTAGACCATAAAGAATACTAATAATTTCATTTTGCTAGAAAATAGTGTCAATATCTTAAAGTCTAAACACAAAACCTTTACTTCATCAATATTATTTATAATATCTTTTAATTGCAGGATCACTTAAGTATTTGAAAAGAGGATTCATAATAAATTTTGAAGCACAGTTTGCGTATTGAACATTTTACCAAACTTATTTTATACAGTGTTTTTCAAGTATGGATCCCATAAGTTTATAGGTTTATTCTGAAAGTCTTACTTGGGTTAGAGCCACCAAATGGTTAAAAAGCACAAAGTGGAAAAAATGAACTATTTCAATTTTCTAGATGCAGAAATGGAGACTTTGGCTAGAATAACTAAAGAGACACTAGAGAAGAGAAAATAATAGTTGCAGACAAAAATAATAGTTCCTTGCCCCAACCCCTTTCTTATTGTTTTCATTTAGAAATGCTTGAATAGAATATATTTACGGGGAAGAAATGAAGAACAAGGCATTCCTCTTGAATATTTGGAGAAGCTTCACTATAAGCATGAGAGCTGGCTACTGCATAGAACACTGAAGTAAGTCTTCCTTATTCTTATTTACTATTTATTTTAAAGTACTTTATCAAATTTTAATCTAAAACATGTACAGTTTTTCATTTTCAGCCATTTTTATTTTAAACTAGTATTATAGGGTCTCCCAGAATTAGGTGTGAATTTTGGTTCTTTTTATTGTAATGAGATCCTATTTTCTTAAAAAAATTTTTTTTAAAGATTTAATTTATTTATTGGACAGACAGAGACACAGCCAGAGAGGGAACACAAGCAGAGGGAGTGGGAGTGGGAGAAGCAGGCTTCTCGCCAAACAGGGAGCCCAATGCAGGGCTCGACCCTAGGACCCCAGGATCATGACCTTAGCCAAAGGCAGCCACTTAACAACTGAGCCACCCAGGCGCCCCTTTCTTAAAATTTTTGTAGCTAATCTCCTCCAGTGGTATTGACAGCCTAATATATGCAATTTAAATGATGAAGTCGGAAATATATGTGTGCATTACTTAGGTACTCTTTTTCAGAGAGAATTTAAGATAAGATTCTTCAAATTTAATTTTTAGATCAAAGCTTGGGAGGTAGTATAGCATAATTGTTAAGAGGATGAACTTTGTTGTCATTAGATCTTGGGTCAAATCCGAATTTGTTAGTGTGTAACCTTATGCATCCTTTGAACCTCAGAGTGACTTCCTTGAGCTTTAGTTTTCTCATCTTCACAATGTAAACATTCCTTACTTTGTGGGAAGTTTTTGGTTTTTGAGAAGAATTACATGTCACAATGCCTAGCTTTATATATTTTATACTTGAGATTTTTAGTTATTATTAGTATTATTATATAGTAGTAGATCTAGGGGAGAAAGAAGGGGCTTCCAGGTAAAGTACTTGCTGGATAAATTTAATGTAAAATGACAACATTTTGATTTTCCAGAGGTATAAGAGTGAATTTTTAATGTTTGTCTTTTATTTATTGCTTTTTCTAATTATTTTGTTCATCTCTCTCTCTCTTTTTTTTTAAAACAGAACCAACTTTGATTTTCTACAAGAAATCCCTATCTTAACACTGGATATTAATGAAGACTTCAAAGACAAACACGACGGTCTGATTGAAAAGGTAGATTTATACAAAGACTCTACACTAACATTTGTTTTGTCTAGAAGTGTTGTAACTTGTGAGAAAACAATTTTCTAACAGAAAAGAATACATAAAATTACAGTAAGAGACAGCTAAGAGCTTTAGAGGGATTTAGACCTCAGATTTTAATCCTAACTTTAAATTCTAGCTTAGTGGCCTTACCTAGAATGAGGAAGTTCTTTTATCCATTAATCCTTTTATCTGTAATATAGGGATAATCACATTAACGAAAATTCTTGCTCACCCTCTTCTCTTCTGCTTTGTTCCCTCCTCTTCTCCTCTTCCCTCTATCACCAGCCTTTAGATACTTGAATAATAAACTACTTGTGAAATTAAATTCATCTTTTCAACTAAATTCAATATGGAAGCTATTTGAAGTTGTAGGATAAAGATTTCATCCATTTTTATATTAACTAAAGTCTTAAGATTAAAGGATTTTTAATTTTGACTTTATGTGGGACCTTGTCAATGATGAATCGGTATTGCCTAATCATTGAGTCATTGTCTTAATCAGAGTTAAACTATCCTCTACATGTTTGGGAACTGATTATATTCTATTAAAGAGTGGTGCCTATACCGATAAAGGGACTGGGAGAAAACCTATTGATTTGCACTTGAGAAAGAATAGTAATAGTAATTATATAATAAATATCCCACTATCCATGTTAATTAGCGATAATCCAAGATCTAAAGACAAAGCCATATTTTTTTTGGTTTGTTTAGTTTTAAGAGAGATTTAATTTTTTCTCCTTCATAAAATGCCTGCTATTTACTATAACAGAAACCTGACATTCATAAAGGATATATCTCAAGAATTTTGAAAATCTCAACACTTAATATTATTTACTCTGTAGCATATGGTTGTTTTTCTCATGACAGAAAAAAGTAAAGCATAGCTGGAAAATTCAGGTGACCTCTTCATACCATAATGATGTTAAAAATGTAGGATATAAATCATTTATGATACTATGAAAATAAATGAAAGAAAATTAAATCAGCTGTTGTAATATTAACAGCCAACCAACATTTTAACTGACTGAATCTGTAAAACCATTTTTTAATTTTATCCAACACTTATGTGTTTTGACTAGTCTTTAAATGTTATTATTTACTTTTACTTTCATTAATAATGCCAATAGTTGGCTTTTTTTTTTCTTATTGAAATACATAACTGACATACAGTGTTGTATATAGTTTCAGGTATACAACATATTGATTCGGCAATTCTATATATTACTCAATGCTTACTGCCGTAAGTGTAGTTACCATCTGTCACCATATAACATTATTATATAGTTATTTTTTAGATATTTCTTTTTTAGGTATTTCTTTAGGTATTTTTACAAGGCAATGATCTTCATTTCTTCAGAATTACTGTATCATCTAGAATTTATGGAGAACAGAATCTTTTTGCTTTGTGATGTTGGTCAATTGGTTAGGTTTATTCACAACTTACATGACCCTTGCTTGCATATTAACATTACAACTTTGTATACGTGATTCAGATTTGTGCTTCAGAAAAATTACAAATTTTAAGTGTCTGGACCTTTCAGAGTTGTTTAAACCATCACAATTACTAATATTTTTTGGTGCTAAAGCTGCATGTCAGGGATCAATGTTATTATAAAGAGATTATGAAATTTGTGCTATGGCTGTTAGAGAACTGTATCAATCTTGATGTAAACTTAATAACTCCTGTAATTACATTTTAGGTCATGTATCTTTTACTATTAATATATCTTTTGAAAATAAATGCTATGGCTTTGTGTTGGAGTTACTTACATAGTTGGGGTCTTCAGCTATTATATACTATTAAATAGAGATGAATATTAGACATTTCAAATTAGTCAAGGAATTACATTAATATTTATTTCCTCCCCTCAGGTCAAAGAATTTTTGAGCACTTTGTGATTTTGCTGAAGACTGCAGGCAGCCAAATGATTCCAGATACTTCAGCTTTGTGTATCTTCGTAGCTCAGTATTCATACAAGTCTCTAGAAAACCCAGGTTTTTTTTACCATTTTTGTTCCAAGGAAAAAAATTGTTTGGAAGAATTCTTTATAAAAGTTTATGAGCAGTTTCTTTTCTTTTTTGCTTTAAAAAAATAAGACGTCTAATTATCTCTCACAACAAAAAGTCTGGAAGTAGATGGTTCCAGAGTAAGTACTGACTAAACTACATTATAAAGGACCCAACCTCCTTCTGTCTTTCCCCTCTATTATTCTCCTGAGCAGGTTGGCTTTTTTTCCCCCCTGGTGCTTCTTATTTCACTGGTGACCAGTTTCTTAACTGGGAACTTTAATGTTACATAGTAAATGGTAATGTGTCCTGTGTAAATTAATGTACCTATTCCAAGCTGGAAGGTGGAATTTAAGGAATCCCTAAAAAAGGATTATGAAGTTTTAAAGACTTTTGATCAAGTGTCTCCCCTTCCATCTTCATTTATGTGGAAGATAAGACCATTTTAGTGTTTAATCACTTCATTGATATTTATGAATGTGTCTATAATTCATTAATAAAGGAGCAGGTCAGACTTTGTTCCCATTTTGTAATGACATAACCTATCTTATAAGTATTTAGTCTTTTTTTCTGCTTTTGTTTCCACATCTGTGGTATGGGTAAGACCACATCTTTTTGTATGGGATTTTAGAGGATTAAAGAGGAAATGATAACTCAAAATGTTTCTGTACTTAAAAGATAAATGAGGGGTGCCTGAGTGGCTCAGTTAATTAAATGTCTGCCTTTGGCTCAGGTCATGATCCCACGGTCCTGGGATGGGACCCTACGTTGGGCTCCCTGCTCAGCAGGAAGCCTGTTTCTTCCCATTTTTATAGAGAAAAATTTAGTGGAACATAGCAAGGGATAAGTTTTTCTATTTTACTTTTTATTGACCTTGTACTGGGAATGAGTAGTTTTTCATTACCTTTATACTTGGTGAGAAGTAAGAAGAGAAACTGAAGACAAGATAATGATCTTCTTAGCAGTATAGTCTCTTTTATCCCAGCTCTTACTTCCTGCCGTACCCTGCTTTCCTTACTGTCTGGATTAATTAGGCAGCCTGCTATTTTATTCCTTTTTTTTTTTTTTTTTAAGTTTTCATTTATTTATTTATTTTTTTTTAGTAATCTCTATACCCACTGTGTGTCTCCAAGTCATGACACCAAGATCAGGAGTTGCATGCTCTTCTGACTGAGCCAGCCAGGCGCCTTGGCAGCCTGCTATTTTAAAGTTTAAATGAAAGTCACACATTTCTACTTTGAGAAAATCATGATCATCACTTGTGTTTACTTTGCTTCTCTGTAGGGTTGTACGTTAGGGTTTTTCCCTTTTCCTTTAAATGACTGATAAAAATCATCTTGTTTTCTATGTTTTGTATCTTGAAAGCATTATCTTTGTTAAATATATATTAGGAAATATATATAATAATAAGGAAGACAAGGAGGTAGGATAGTTGTAATTTTTAAAAATCTGTATGGATTCATTTTAGGTCTGTAGATAAAATGGTTTTGGTTTTTTTTTCCCCAAGTTTGTTTAGGTAAGGTGTGCAGTGTTTTTTCTATGTATTTAACCTTTCTTCCTGACACTTTGGAAAAATTCTGTTTTTGAAAGGAGGGGAAGAGTCACTTTCACTTTGAAACTCATTTTTCTTTTTAAAATGTCATTTTTTGTTTTGGTTTTTTGATAATCAAGGATGATAATTTTGTAGGTTAAATATTCCAGATGCACTGATCTTTGAAAGAGAGACTTTGTCTTAAGTCCTACACTCACCATGAATATTGAAACTATCTCGTGATATTGTATGGGTTTTTTTTTGTTTGTGTTTGATACAAATAATTTGCTTACTAAATATTAGCTTAATAAATAAGTATAAATCTCATGAACTGTGATGGAGCTATACTCATTGAAATGATTATATCTTTTTAAAATTAAAATTCTACTTTTAAGAACAAAAATTATGAATATAAACAGGTGACTGATTTAAATGACATCGATTCTGTTTTAAGTGAAGACATAATTTAGAGATTTTTAGTAACCTCTAGAAATGTTTACCTTAATGGCTTTTTTAAATCTGTAGAATTGAATAAAAGCTTTAAAAATTGGTTTGTTATGACTCAAAATAAAAGCTGTACCATTGGATGAGTACGAGAGTATTGAGCCTAGTGGTCTGTTATCTCTTTGTATCCTATTTCCTATATCAGATCAACTTTATTCACTAATTTTTATAGTTGACTCTTTTAAGAAGGTACTTTTAATTTTACAAACATTCCCTCATCAGAATATTTTCATCTTCTATGTCTGAAACTTTGAGCACTGTATATAGAACCCCCTAGAAATTAGGTCTGTCATATTTTAAAGGACAAAATACATATTTAAAGTATTTTTGTAGAGAGATGTAAATTTTATTACCCCCAGAAATACTAAGCCTGATTACAGATCTTATTTGAATGTTACCAGTCTCTCTCTGTCTCTTTTCTAACTTTTTAAAATAGACTTTATTTTTTAGAACAGTTTTAGATTCACAGCAAAATTAAGTAGGAAGTTCAGTTCCCATATAGTCTTTTCTCCCATATTTGTACAGCCTTTTCCACTGTCAACCTCCCCCACCAGAGTGGTACACTTGTTTTAATCAATGAACCTACATCAACACATTATCACTCAAAGTCCATAGTTTACATTAAGGTTTATTCAGCGTTGTACATTTGTGGGTTTTGACAAATGAATAATGACATACATCCACCTCTGTAGTATCATACAAAATAGTTTTACAGCCCAAAAAATCCTCCGTGCTCTGTTCATCACCTCCACCCAACCTCTGGCTACCACTAATCTCTTAATTGTCTACCTCGTTGTGCCTTTTCCAGAACGCCATTTAATTGGAAGCATCAGTATGTAACCTTTTCCGATTGGCTTCCACTTAGTAATTTGTATTTAGTTTCCTCTGTCCTCTTATCATGACTTGATAGCTTGTTGTTCTTTTTTTTTTTTTTTTTTAAGCACTGAGTAATCCATTGTCTCCGTATACCACAGTAACCCACTCCCCTGCTGAAGGGCATCTTGGTTGTTCCCAAGTTTGGGCAGTAAAGAATAAAGCTGCTATAAACATCTGTGTGTAGATTTTTGTGTGAACAAAAGTTTTCAGGTCACTTGGGTGAATAACAAGGAGAGCAATTGCTGGATTGTTTGGTAAGAGTGCGTTTAGGTTTTCAAGAAATTTCGTAACTGTCTCCCAAAATGGTTGTATCATTTTGCTCTGTTACTAGTAATGAATGTGAGTTACTGTTGCCTCACAACCTTGCTGGTACTTGGTCTTGTCAGTGGTTTGGATTTTGGGCACTCTAATAGGTATATTAGAGTTGTATCTCGTTTTAATTTGCAATTTCCTAACGACATGATGTTAACCATTTTTTTCAGATGTTTATTTGCCATCTGCATATCTTTGGTGAGGTGTCTTTTTAGATCTTTGGCCCATTTTAAATTAGGTTTATTTTCTTATTGAATTTTAAGAGTTCTTTGTATATTTCAGATAACAGTCCTTTTTTTTTTTAAATCAACACATAATGTATTATTTGTTTCAGGTTTTAACACAATTCACAGCACTCACCATAACACATACCCTCCCCAGTGACCATCATCCCACCACCCCATTTCTCCTACCCCCCTCCTCTCCAGCAACCCTCAGTTTCAGAAAACAGCCCTTTATCAGATGTGGCATTTGCAACTATTTTCTCCCAGTCCATAGTTTATCTTACTCTCCTGACATTGTTTTTCACAGAACAGAAATTTTTAATTTTAATGAAGTCCAGCTTATTGATTATTTCTTATGGATTATATCTTATATTGTTTGTTTTTGTTTGTTTGTTTTTGTCCTATATCTTGTGTTGTTTCTAAAAAGTCATTGCCATTCCTAAGGTCATCTAGGGTTTGTCCTGTGTTATCTTCTAGGAGTTTTAGATCTACATTACATTTTACATTTAGGTCTATGATCCATTTTGAGTTAATTTTTGTGAAGGGTGTAGGATCAACATCTAGATTCCTATTTTTGTTTGTGGATGTCCAGTTCTTTCAGCGCCCTTTGTTGGAAAGATAATCTTCGCTTCACTGTATTGCCTTTCCTCCTTTGTTGAAGATTACTTGACTATGTATACATTGATCTCTTTGTCTATTCTTTTGCCATACTTACTTGATTAGCTTTATATTAAGTCTTGAAGTTGGATAATTTAGTGTTTCCCGGAGGCCTGAGCTACTTAGGTTTAGTAATACTTTGGAGGCTTGTTGAGGCTGTATCCTAATAAGGTTTTTTTTTTTATTTTAAGTATTTATTTGTAAGATGAAATTTTTTCTCATCTTCAGTTAGTTGAATTAATTTTTTTCCTTATTCTGTGTAGTTCCTTACAATGTTGTCATTAATTATAAAGTGTATTAGTATTGACATTAGTAATGCCAAATCCAGTCTTCCCCTATAAGAACTGTTCGGTTAATAACTTTTTGCCATAATATGTCTGGGGAGGTTGTATCACTTTATAGACGATCAATCCTTTGCTCTTTGTGTACAAAGACTTTCTCTACACCAAAATACACCAAAGTAGTATGCAATAAAAATCAATATTTAAGCATTACCATCTCAGACGAAAACATACTAATTTACTTAACAGTTACTATACAGAGGTTATTATTTTGAAAACGTGAATTATGTATCTGGTTATTTTACTTTGCATAAGTATGTCAAATGAAAGGAATGAAGAGGTTGCATCTTCTGGGACGCTAGTTTCTTATGTGCAGATGACATTTCTATGTGTTTTGAAGTTCCCTAAGGTTTGTTGTTGTTGTTGTTGTGTTATAAGTTAATTTTAAGTGCAGTTTGAATTATTAGTCCCCAAAAGGGTGAAAAATTGGTGGGGATACATGGTACAGAAAGCAGAATTTATCTTCCAAAGATTTATCTTCCAATCTTCCAAAGAATGATTTCTTTATTTCTCTCCTCCACTAACCACCACCCACTAAGTTTTCCATCTTGGAAATAATAAAATAATGAACATTTATGAACAATAAAATATAATGAACAATAAAAAATAACGAACATTTTTTACAATATATTTTACATATAATCCATATTGTTTATTGCTTATAAACTTGTTATTATTCAGTTGATGCTTTTTTGGTATCTTAGTATATAATATCATGTAATCTTGGGATATAATATCACGTAATCATGGTATATAACATAATGTGTCCTGTTGAAATTAATGGGAAAAGTTTTCATTTAAAACTTTTCCTTAGTGGGGCGCCTGGATGGCTCAGTGGTTAAGCGTCTGTCTTTGGCTCATGTCATGATCCCAGGGTCCTGAGATTGAGCCCCACGGGGAGACTGCTTCTCCCTCTCCCTCTGCCTGCTGCTCCTTCTGCTTGTGCTCTCTCTCTCTGTCAAATAAAGTCTTAAAAAAAATAAAACTTTTTACTTAGTGCTTTCAGGAATAAAGACAGTAAGTGAGGGATAGGTATGTAATTTGAATTTGAGTAAGTTTTACCTACTCCCACCATTTTTTAGATTATTGTGTCTGTAGCTCTATAATTGTATGTTTATTGACTTATATATTCTTTTTTTTTTTAAAGATTTTATTTATTTATTTGACAGAGAGAGAGAGATGCCAAGGAAGCAGAGAGGCAGGCAGGGAGAGAGGGGGAAGCAGGCTCCCTGCTGAGCAGAGAGCCCGATGCGGGGCTCGATCCCAGGATGCAGGGCTCAATCCCAGGACCCTGAGATCATGACCTGAGCTGAAGGCAGAGGCTTTAACCCACTGAGCCACCCGGGTGCCCCTCTTTTTTTTTTAAGTGGACTCCATGCCCGGTGTTGGAACCCAGTGCGGAGCTTAAAATTCATGACGCTGAGGTCAAGACCTGAGCTGAGATCAAGAGTCAGACACTTAACTGACTGAGCCACTCAGTCAGTTATACATGCCCCAAGTTATACATTCTTACTATGATACTGATGTTCTCAGAATATATCAATGAAGATGTGGATTTGATTCAGGGATTTCACAAAAAATTAATACCCAAGTTCTGCTTTAATAGATTTTAATTGATAAATACTGAAGTTGGGTTTTTTTTTTAATTTTTAAGAATTAAGACCATCCTCAAGGAAGATTATTAGCAATATGACTATCCTTTGACTTCATTTAATTTTAGTTCTATGCCTAGTATATGAAAAGTACTATACCAATCAGTATCCACTGCACTATAATAAAAGGTGACAATTAGAAGTCAAAGTAGGAAACAGTACTTTGGGTTTTGGTTTAGTTTTTATGAGGAGATTAAAAATGTTTTATGTATAGAATAGTAAATACCATAAATAAGATAAAAATACCATATAATATAAAATCCTTTCATATAACCATCTAGCCTCACAAGTCTGTAGGAGACAGAGTTTACCACCATTTCACAGATGTGAGAGGCTAAGGGATTTCTGAAGATCACATAAAAATTGACAAATCTGAAACAAGAACCCAAATATTTGACTCTAGCATGTAGGTTAACTTTATTTTGTCAACAGTGACTCTATTTTTACCTCTGCCTTTTTTTTTTTTTAACCTCTGCTCTTTGTATCTAAGGTCATTTTTCTTTAATTCTGGGCAGTATTTAATGCCCGTTTCTAATAGCAATTTAAAAATAAAAATTTGATAACAAAAGTAGTTTAATAAAGCCCATAATAATTTCATAGTTAAACCAGTAGTTATAGTCATTTGCCACATGAGGTCATAATATACTTGATTCTTTCCTCTGCTCTGGCTATAATCCAAGCAAAATTATTTTGATGGTGAGTCTTGGAAAAAGATAGGGAGTTGATGAGAGGTCTTTTTTATTGCCAGAGCAAAAGAATTGAGTGATATTTTATGTGTTCAAATGTTGGGGGGAAGAAATGTGCTTCTGGGTTAAATATAAGCAATCAAGAGGCCTTTTAGAATTATTTTACTGTAAGAAAGTCCGCCATACAACTCCCTGCTGCTTCTCTGAGTATTTGGTTAAGGAATACCACTTTTTTTTTTTTTTTTAAATGGGATAGTACTTGGTTAGATAATTATGCTTAACAGGTTGACAGGGAATTTAATTTTCTAATGTTAACTCATTAGACTTTATATTAAGGTCTGTCTTGCCAAACTGTTTACCATTTATTTAGCAATTGTGTCTACAAAGAAGCTTACATTTATTTTTACTATTCTGTGGAACTACATGGAGCTCAGACAGATGATTATTTTTTTAGGAAGAAAGATTTACTTAACAAAACTGAAACCAGGAAAGTGATTGGTTAACAGAAGTAATCAAAACCTAATCTTTGATTGACCTTTCTTCTGCGATGTATTACCTTTTTTTTTTTTAAAGATTATTTATTTGAGATTGAGAGAGAGTGCGCACATGTAGGCATGCAGCGGGAGAGGGGCAGAGGGAGGGAGAGAGAGAGAGACACTTTCCATCAGACTCCACACTGAACACAGAGCCTGATGCAGGCTGGATCTCACAACCCTGGGGTCATGACCTGAGACAAAATCAGGAGTTGGTTGATTAACAACTGAGGCACCCAGGTACCCCAAGACGTATCACTTCTTAATTGACATCACTTCAAAATGGTGGTGGTGATACTGGTGTTTGGTGATATTGAATATATCTATATGTGTATGTAGGCACTGTTTTTACCATCATTGCTTGTTTAAAACCAGTAAGGTTCATTTGAAGGTAAAGTATCTCTTAAAACTGCCATTTTGTCCTTGCTGTTATGGTCATCTAGAGTGGAATCACTTTATGTTAAAAGAGTAAATTAGGAGGATGCAGAGAAAGGGGAACCCTCCTACACTGTTGGTGGGAATGCAAGCTGGTACAACCGCTCTGGAAAACTGTATGGAGGTTCCTCAAAATGTTGAAAATAGAGCTACCCTACGACCCAGCAATCGCACTACTGGGTATTTACCCTCAAGATACAAATGTAGTAATCCGAAGGGGCACATGCACCCGAATGTTTATAGCAGCAATGTCCACAATAGCCAAACTATGGAAAGAACCTAGATATCCATCAACAGATGAATGGATAAAGAAGAAGTGGTATATATATACAATGGAATACTATGCAGCCATCAAGAGAAACAAAATCTTGCCATTTGCAACAACGTGGATGGAACTAGAGGGTATTATGCTAAGCAAAATAAGTCAGAGAAAGACAATTATCACATGATCGCTCTGATATGAATTTGAGAGGCAGGACAGGAGGCCGTGGGGCATGGGGAAGAGAAATGAAACAAAATGGGATGGGGAAGGAGACAAACCATAAGAGACTCCTAAACTCACGAAACAAACTAAGGGTGGCTGGGAGGTCGGGGGCGGTAGGGCTATGGACATTGGGGAGATTATGTGCTATGGCAAATGCTGTGAAATGTGTAAGCTTGATGATTCACAGACATGTACCCTGGGGCAAATAATACATTATATGTTAATAAAAAATTTAAAAAAGTATATTAGGAAATTGACTAATGTTATGAAACAATTTATGCTCCACTTGGCACAGAAATGCTGTTTTGTTATGTTTTTGGTGCCTAGAATACTAGCTATAAGATCTGGCTTGGGAACAGAATAGCCAATATGGGCGTAAGTTATTTTGTTGATGGTTGACATGAACTGGTTGCTGGATTAGTTAATGAAATAAAACTGTTAAGTAAGATAACTAACTTAACAGACTACCTTAAGCAGACAATTGAATATTGCCCTCTTCAGAATAGTTACTTTGAGAGACTATATGTTTACTTCAAAGATTCTGTCATTATTCAAAACACTCTTAGAGGGGCACCTGGATGGCTCAGTCATTAAGCGTCTTCCTTCGGCTCAGATCATGATCCCAGGGTCCTGGAATCGAGCCCCGCTTTGGGCTCCCTTCTCAGCAGGAAGCCTGCTTGTCCTTCTCCCACTCCCCCTGCTTGTGTTCCCTCTCTCTCTGTCAAATAAGTAAATAAAATCTTTTTTTTTATTTCATTTCTTTTTATTGTAACTTGTATTCCACTTACCATTTTGTGGGAGTTGGTGTTATTTACAGTTTGGGACCAGAGAGCATTATGTATAATATTGTTATAACATTTGTGTATGAGTCTTTGTGTGGACATTAGCTTTTCAAACACCTTTTCATAGTTCTTGATTCTTGGTTCCAGATGGCATTGGATACCAGATATGCATTTGGATAATACATACATAAACTACATCATGAAAAAAGACAAAAAGAGGATAGGAAAAATACAAATGGGTGAATTTGATAAGTAAATTCTTTTTTGAAATGCTGCATATCTTACAGGTATTTACTGCTAGAAAGAGGATTATTTCAAAAAATATTAGAAGTGTAAAAAATAGTTAGAAAAGTATGTTAAATTTGTAAAAGGTACCCAAATATGTACAAAACAGTCCAAATAAGTAAATAAAATCTTAACAACAACAACAACAAAAATCCCTTAGATCTGAGTTCAGAATCTGAGTCAGGTATTTCAAAAATATGATTCAGGTTCTTTTTTTGTGACTAGGTATAATGTGTGTGTTTGTTTTATGACCATAAATCATTTAGTGACAGTTTAGTGAGTAAAATGGGTAGTAAACTGGAAAAAAGCTGCTTTGGGCCATAAAAGAAGGTAATAATAAGATACTTAGATCTCTTTTCTTGTTAAGTTTATGAAATATATGTGAACAAAAGTCATGTTTTTTGCTAATTCTAATGTTCTCACTAATGGCAGGCCCTAAACCAAATATATAACCTCTCGGTATGGTTACTTTGAAGGTGCTATTATGTATAGAAGGTTCTGATATAATTTAAAAAAGCACAAACACCAAAACACTTGTTCTGTTATGTTTACATCTGGTACATACCAACAGTCATTATATTAAGTAAGAATTTATTTGTAATATTTTTAACATCACAGAGTCCCTGTTAGTTAAGAATAATACAGGCTCCAGAGGCACCTAGGTGACTCAGTCGGTTAAGCATCTGCCTTCAGCTCAGGTCATGATCCCAGGGTCCTGGGATCCAGCCCTGCATTGGGCTCCCTGCTCGCTGGGGGAGTCTACTTCTCCCTCTGCCTCTACTGCTCCCCCTGTTTGTACTCTCTTGCTCTGTCAAATAAATAAATAAATAAATAAAATCTTTAAAAAAGAAAAAAGAATACAGGCTCCAAAGACAGAATGGTGGCTTCAAATCCTGGCCCTGCCACTTACTATCTAGTTTTGGGCAAGTCGTTATAACCTTGAGCAAGTAATGTATTTTAATTTCCTTATTTATAAGAGGGACACAAGTAATAGTATGCACCTATAAAGTTGTGTAATTTTAATGTGTAGTATATATAAAGCATTTAGAACAATTCTCAATAAATGTTAGCCATTACTATTATTTCTTTTCATTCAGTGTCTTGGTGACTGAAAGCACCTGGACAATTGAAAAGTTTGTGGAGTTATTAGAAATGAATGACTGTATCCACTATATTTTTTAAGTGGAATAGTTATAGTATGATCCCCTTTTTCTCTCTCTCAATAGATAGATGAATGGATGGATAATTACACAAATAGAACTCTATCTATTATTATAGCTAGTATGTACCTCTCTATATATGTATATCCATATATGTGTATTTACATATGTATACATATATATGTAGCAGGTGTGTACAGTATATGTTTGTGTGGAGAGAGATTCACCGAACTGTTCATTGTAGTTGCCTCTGGTGAGTTGGATTGGAGTGGCGGTTGAGATTCTTGGGAGAATGGTATAAAAATTAGAAATTAGGCAATTCATTTAATGTTAAATTAGTTATTCTGCAAATATTTTATTAATCTCATACTACATACCAGGGACTGATGAAGGAACATTTAAGTTGTTAGGAATTATTCTTCGCCCTGAAGAACTTTGAGGCTACATAAAGGAGATTAGATTGCTACCTAAGTTCTTAGCATTTTCCTTTATTTTTTATTTTCTGTATTTTAATTTTTTGGAATGATGCTGAATATAAACATTTTTAGTATCTTTATTAATGTTTCAGAAAATTATAATTTTTCATATGTGAATATAAAAGTTCTCATTTTAAAATATAAAAGCTTAGCTTTATTGTGTTCAGATTATAAAAATAATAAATATTTGTTATAGAAAACTCTCAGGAGAAGTTGATACTTGATACTTCCCTAACACCAAGAGACCTTCCTTCTCTTGGGAAGTAGATGAGATTAATAGGCTATGGCTTTATGTATTGTTTTCAAGCAAGGTACATAAAGATCTTTGTGCTCCTTCCTAGAACATAGTTTGCAAAAAAGAGAACTCTAAGTATCTATAATAAAGTCTGTTTAGAAATTGCCCTCTTTCTTTTGATTTTTGTAGAAGTTAGAAGCCTATTAGTCTTCTCTTATTTGAATAAGAGAATATTAATATTTAAAAAAAATTATTAGAGAGAGAGAGAGCTCGAGGGAGGGACAGAGTGAACCCTGAAACAAACTCCCTGCTGAGGGGGGAACTTGTAGTGGGGCTTGATCCCATGACCCCCCAAGATCACAACCTGAGCCGAAACCAAGAGATGGACACTCAAGTGACTGAGCCACTCAGGTGCCCCTGGAAAAAAGCGTATTATGATTAGTGTTATGAGTCTAATATTTCTCTCCTGGGTTAGTGGTAAAAGGGACAGAATACTCAATTCCTCATCCCACCCAACTGTTACCAGATGCTTCTGCAAGGGTTTAGTTGTAAGCTGCAGGCAAAAATCTTGCATTAGTTTCATACCTGGTGAGGACCTCAGGACTGTCCCAACAGTTGAAGAATGCCTTCTTTGGTGGAGCAGTACAGGTAATATCAGGGTAATACTTGATATTATTTAATAGGAACCAAAAGGAAAGTGAATGAAACCTTTGGTTCTGCGGTTTCTATTTTATTGCAAACAAAGTAATCAAGGAAAAGGAGAGAAAGGCATTCCTATTTTAATGGGTCCTAGAGCAGTGTTTAGTACGGAAAATTAAACAATCTAGAAAATTATAAAGGAAAAAGTATAGTCTACTAGAAATTCCACATCCTTGTACACATCTACTGTATATATCCTCATGGGTATGCATATATGTATATACATAGATCTAATTTGTACATTTGTGTATCTTTGTGATCTTTGGAGGGCTTTTGTTTACATTTAGACTCCAAATCCTGAATTCCATATTGAAAATGTAATCATTTAAGATTTTTTAAGCTAAGACGTGATTATTGACAAAATTTATTGACTCTCGTCTTTTATGTTTCATGAGAGATACCTGTACCTAACTTAATGGACATAAAGCCAAAAGTTTTATAAATTAGAATTTGGGTATACTAATATTTTTCCATTGGTTTATAATTTGAGTTGATTTTTTTTACTTCCACTTAATATCCTGTTGGAAGTGATAATAAACCTAAACATTTTCCTTTTCTTTATAAAAGTACAATATCCTCATTGAAATAATTTGCAGATTGCACAGTTTCAAATAAGAGGTTAACTCCTGGATCCCATCATTCAGCAGTAACACTGTCCTAGCAAACTGTTACCTTCCAGTGTTAGATACTTGCATCTACAAAGAAATATTTTTCTTTTTTTACCAAATTGGGGATGGCACTATTGACTCAATTTTGTGTCCTGTCTTTTTCCCTTAAAGTATATTGTAAAAAATTTTATGTCTAAGTTATTTTTTTAAGTTATTTTTGAAAATGCAGTTAAGCCCATAATTTCTTGCTTATACGAAATTTGAAATGTACAGAAAATATGAGAAGAAAAAAATCTGTAATCCTACCACTGAGAGATAGATAACCAACTTATATATTAGTATTTCCTTCTGAGTTGTTTATTTGCTCCCACCTTCAAACAAACAAAACATAAATGCCCATGATAGCTATTTATTTAATTTATTTTGTAAGTGATGGATAATTTTGTATATGTGCTACTAAATGGAGCACAAGTGATAATAATCTTGAAAAATTAATTTCTTTGAAGAAATTTATTATTTTATACTCAATGCAATTAGTAAATTCATGTTTTCATATTTAATAGAACTTTTGTATCTGTAAAGGACCTCTAATCCAAGAAAAATTGTAACATTTTCCCCATAATTGGTATATGTATATTTGTACATGCTTACATATGTGTGAAACTTTAAAAGTTCAAACCTTAAATTCCATTATGTCGGAATCTTTAGGGATTGGTGTGTGTGTGTGTGTGTGTGTGTGTGTGTGTGTGACAAAAGTAGAATGCAAAGACGGATCTACCTCTTTTTTATCCTGATAGCTTTGGGCAAGTTGCAACTTCCATGAGCCTCAATTTTCTCATCTTTCAAATTGTAATGCTAGAACCTTTCCAAAGGCACAAGCTTGTTGTAAGGAGCCAATAACAAAATCAGTGAAAAGACTTCTTAAATTACAAAACAAACAAATGTTAATAGTTACTATTCAAGATGCTCCAAGAAAGAAAAAAGGCAAAGGCAATTCTTGATTCCAGAAGTTATAGTCAGATTTTCTTTCAGAACAAATGGAAATTGGATATGGAAACCTTCCTGTAAGAAATACAAAATACAGCTTTGCCCCGACTTTGACATCTTTCTTAGCAAAATGCACAAATTTTCCTAACTGACCACATGTTTGGATCTTAGGACAAGAGAGAATATAATTCTTTTTGTACTGTTTATTATTGAATAAGCCATGTTTATGGTACCTAGCTTTTAGGGAAAAAAACAAAAAGAGCAAGAGAGAAATGGTATATCTGCTCACCACCACCACCTGCTATTTTTAGATTGGCTAGGAAGCCCTATTTGGCTGCCTTTGCCCATCTCATTTGGCAACTCTTGAGCCTGCATCATTCAGAGATATAAGAAGCTTAGAAGGTAGAAAACTGAATTTCTTTGATTTTCCAGACGTCATTGCTGAAAAAACATATCACCACAAGCAATTTGAAGAACATTGGCTGTAAGTAAAACACTATGTGTTTTCATTTAGTGAGATGGGCTTATGCAGTACAAAAGACATGATGTATTTCCACCTTTTTGCCTTAATGAGGGGTGAGGAAGGGATGAACCTTCTGTCCTGATTGGATTTATATTCATTATCAAAAGAAATATTAATTTAGAAAAAGATGCATGCATGCACACTACATACATATTTGCTCACACATTTTTATGGCTTTTTAGAATAAAATCCTTGGGGGAAAAAGGGAAACCATATGAATGCCAAGGAAAGAAGCACAGAAACAATCCTGGAAATGACAGACTTTAATGTACTAAGATGAATTTGAAAGCTAAATAATTAGAAGGTAAACAGAGATACCTGATTTTCCATCTACATGGATAAAGGGACATAATATTATACCCATGGATGAGTTTTAAATGAGTATACTTGTCAGCATTTTATAAATAACAAAACTTAACCTATTTTATCTGTAGTTTCTATGAAGTGTTTTGAAACATTTCTGTTGTTCAGTTTAGTAATTTACCAAAAGCTCTATTAAAAGTCAGGTTACATATGCTATATAGTTTTTCTCTTGCCTATATTATTTTATAGCTTTGATGCTAACTTTCCTTTAACTGTTAAACTTTTCTTTAATTGTTAAATTATCATTTTCTTATAACTGCATAATTTATTAAATGAGTTAACAATGGTAAGTACGTGCTTAGTAAGTGTTTTCTATTATAGTTATATTGGCATTTTAATATATGCACAACTTTTAATAAGACATAAGAAAATTAAAGCTAGTCCTATTGCAAGCTATTTTAATTATTTTACATAACTGCACATTTAAGATGAAATTCACTTTATCATAGCTGTTTCAAAGTTGATTATTTTCCTCCATTTCCAAAAGAGTTTGAGGAAAGTTTGTATTGCAAACTTAGTCTTAGTGATAATGTAAAATAATTTTGCTTGGTGGGAAAAGCTGTGGACGTATTTGCTCTATTTAAATCTGTCATTATGAAATCAGTGGCATATAAAGAATCAATTTATAATGACTTAAATTCAAAGATAAAATTTTTCTACAGGTTTAACTTACTTGTAAAGGAAGTTCAGGGAGCATTCGTAAATTGATTTATTGTTTGCCAAGGACCTTTACATACTCTGTCATTAAATCCTCACAATAACTGTGAGATAAATAATAGTATTGCCTTTTTTGGGTGAGATATAGGAGCTTTTCCGAGGCTCACAGAAGTCCCAATTTCCATGTGACAAAGCCAGGATTTCAAGAGACTGGATGACTGGAAAGTATGCTGTAGAAAGGAAGCCTACGTGATGTCTGCACCAGAAGGGATCTTGTAAAAGATATTAGGGGGTCCTTTCAAATGCACATTTCTCTGACTTCTATAGTTTTAGGTGGAACGCAGTATGGTGTAGAGGAAGCACATGGGAAGACCTGAATTTACTATACCCTAGCCTTGAGCAAGTAACTAGCCTCTCTGAACCTCAAATCCTCATCTGCAAAACAGGAATTTTTAAAAAATAACTTACAGTATTATTGAAAAGAGGAAATGAGATAATGTAGAAAAGGGCCAGGCACTTAATTGCTTCATGGTACAGCAATTGTTAATATGTATAAATCCAAATACAATAGTCTTTCCAACATAACCACAGTTTGCCACATTGCCCATTAATGCCATTCCTCTGAAGGGGAGTACAGTGCTATTTAGCTATTTTGGGTGAATGAGGAAAATGAATGGAGAATTAGTTGAAGATATTAAGAGCAGAGAAGAGAATTGCATAGAATGGAACCCATGGATATATTTTGAAGTGGAAACCCAAATCACAATTAAAAGCAATGCAGGGCGCCTGGGTGGCTCAGTTGGTTGAGCAACTGCCTTCGGCTCAGATCATGATCCTTGAGTTCCGGGATCGAGTCCCACATCGGGCTCCCAGCTCCACGGGGAGTCTGCTTCTTCCTCTAACCTTCTCTCATGCTCTCTCTCACTTTCTCTGTCTCTCAAATAAATAAATAAAATCTTTAAAAAAAAAAAAAGCAATGCAGTTAGGAGGAAGAACACTACAGGAGTAAGAAATAGCTCACAACCTGGTTTGGTGGGAAGAAAGAGTATGAGAATCATTTGGCTAAATCCTGGGCACACCATATGAAAACCAGCCATGTGCCAGAGAAGTCTCTTGCAACCTCTGTGGTTCAAGGAAATGGAAAGTTTCAGCAGCAGAATGGAATGGCTCACATTGGACATGGGCTTCATAGTCTGATAGACATGGGTTAAAATTTTGGCTGTGCTACTTGCTGACTCTTGGACCTTGAACAAATCATTCGACATGCCATGTCACTTTTGTAAAAGGAGGATGATAAATCCTATTTCATGGAGTTGTTTCAGAGATTAAATAAGATATATATGTAAAGTGTTCACTTTATTTTTTGTTTTGCCTCCTCTGCCAAAAATAATTTAAGGTCTCTATGGGTAAGACATTCATTTTGCCTTTGTACCTGTTGTATGCATATCATAGTAGACCCTCAGATAAAGACAAAATAAATGAACTCATCAGTATCTATACATAACAAGCCCATGGCCCTCACTGAATGGTGTGAAAAAAAATATTCCCAAACGGCAGTGGCATTTATAAGATTTTTATCATGATCTGTCCTTGTCTAAATTTTTATTACATTTATTGCCCAACTGAAATCTATTACATTCATAGTCCAATCCTGATTAATATTTAATCACATACTATTTTGTTGCATAATCTATTGTTTTATTTTTCTAATTGGACTGTTGAACTTGTGGAGAGTGGTATGTGTTCCTCATCATCCAGTCAGATGCTATGTTTATAGTATCAGTAGTTTGGAATAAGGATAGGAGTTGTGAATTATTGGGCCACGTAACCAGGAATTTATGCTTGATAATGTGATTGGTTATGGTAGGATTTTGGCTGAAGATGAAAATAAGTTTTCTTCAGTTGTCTGCAGTGGGTGTTTATCAGATGAAAAGCTGAAAGACATGATGTCTGTGGACAAGGAGAGGACAGAAAAATTTATATGAAAGTATTTCTGTTCTAATCTCAGAACAGAGAGTACGTGTTTGGTAGATATTTTGAGGTGTTTTTTGACAAACATGATGTCTCTTGCTTCTGGGTCTTTGTGTGTGTCTTTGCCTAGAAAATTTCCCATATTCCCTGTTCTCCATTTGCTAATTCCTATTCCTCTTTCAGGTTTTAGCTCAATGTCACTTTCTCCAAGGAGTCTCTCTATTACCAACCTGAGTCTGGATTAAGTGTCTCTCCTCTGGGTCCTCTTAGTATCCTATACTTTCCCTATTAATAATACATATGAAATTATATTGTAATTTTCAGTTTGTGCCCACTACTAGATGACAACTCCATGAAGATAGGAGTTGTATATGCCTTGTTTATGATTATACCCTAGCGCAGTGCCTATTAATAAATATTTGTTGACTAAATGAATGAAAAAAATGACTAAAGGAAAGGGAGAAAACCTCAAAATAATAGCTATCATTTATTGGATCTCTGTTTAGTGATCGGGCCTTTCTTTAAGTTAATATTTAATCCTTGCAACAATCCAGATGGGGCATTTGAGTTCAGAAAACTTAGCTTGGTCAAAGTGATACTGCTGAGATTTGAACCAGGATCTCTTTAGATCTGAGCCTCTGTTCTTTCCACTTGGTAACACTGCTTCTCTCATACCGTACATTTGTATAAATTTTTACATGCAAATCCATGATTTTCTTTTTTTTATTTAAAGATTTTATTTATTTATTCGATAGAGAAAGAGAGATCACAAGTAGGCAGAGAGGCAGGCAGTGAGAGAGGAGGAAGCAGGCTCCCTGCCAAGTAGAGAGCTCGATGCAGGGCTCGATCCCAGGACCCTGAGACCATGACCTGAACCGAAGGCAGAGGCTTAACCCACTGAGCCACCCAGGTGTCCCCAAATCCATGATTTTCAAATTAGATATTCTAGATCTGGGTTCAACTCCCTTTCCATAATTCAAAGATGTAAATAAAGTCTTTACAGAAATGGTTAGATGATGAAAATAAAAAAACTGATCAGGACTTTTTGATTAATAAATAATAGAAACAATTTCAGGTAGATATATTTTAGCAGGGCTACAATAAATTCTGTATTTTCCTTGTCATCTTTTTTCCAAAAAGAGAAAAATAAAGTTGGGAATAATTGCTATTAATATTATCAAGCTCTTTCTTCTCTCTGATAGCTGATTATTTCCTGGCCTCCTGTTGCTATAAGCTCAGAATTCATAGGATCCTTACAACATATACTATTGCTAATGGGACATTATGGTGCTGTTCGGTGAATCTGATGCAGCTCCTTCGGACAACAGTCTTTCATCTTATAGCAGTTTGTTTTGCAGTGACTTTGCTTATCCCACACCCCTCAGATTGTGGCTTCTGGTAGGAGGGAGCTTAGTGGGTTTGCCCTGGAGGTTATTGACTTTGGCCATGCTTGGCCTATGACTTTACTTTGCTCTTTACCCTTCCACCAAAATTTGCTTCTGTGGAGAAGTGAGGAGAATGAGAATAGGGTAGTGGGGAGTATTGTATTTTTGATAGAAACAAGCAGAGACCCAGAACTAAAGCAAGTCACAACACCTTCCAAAGTGGAGAGGTCTTCCACACATGCAGAGAAGAAAATTCAGTGTGAAAAAGAATTAAACTTTATTTTCTTAGTCCTGCTAGAGTGTTTGGCAGCTGCTCCTGGGCAATAGGACAATGCAAATTCAAAATTGCAGAAAGGAAAATTAACAATTTCAAACAGGGGTGCCTGGGTGGCTCAGTCGTTAAGCATCTGTCTAAGCATAAGCTCAGGTCATGATTCCAGGGTCCTGGGTTCGAGCTCCACATCGGGCTCCCGGTTCGGCGGGAAGTCTTCTCCCTCTCCTACTCCTCCTGCTTGTGTTCCCTCTCTCACTGGGTCTCTCTCTCTCAAGTAAAATCTTAAAAAAAAATTTCAAACGGCATTTTTAAAAATTGTTAAAAGATTATAGTTTTCTAAGCCCACAATCAGCCAAAATTTTATCATAATCTTTTAACAAAATGTTAGATTTAAATGAAGACTTTAAAGCCAATTACAAATTTGAAAATAAATTGCCCTAAAGCAAATATAATCTTAACATATAACTTGATTATCAGCTACTTTGTTCTGCCCTGTACTGTTCTGTAAATGTTTGATGAAGCCACAGTTCACTATTTGCTTTTTTTTGATCTCTCCGTCAGCTAAATATATTTGTGTTTCTGTTTTCCTTGTGACTTTGCATTTGTACTACCTGGCATTGGAATTTTGCTGAATAGATGAGTTTATTCTTTATGGGAGACAAAGAGGAATGTGGACAACCCATGTCCAAGTAGGTTGCGGTCTAATGGAAGGAGATCTCAGGCTAGTTTTTAAAAATTGGGGTACAGTTTATATACAGTAAGCCTATAAGTTTTAAGCAAACTTTTTAAAGTATGTGTACATGCAACCAGCCAGCAATCATCAAAATAGAGAATATTTTCAGTACTATGGAAAGCTCTCAGTACTTTGAGCCCTCCCTGACCTTACCTACTCCTAAAGATAAGCACTCTTCTGATTTCTATCGCCGTAAATGAGTTTCGTCAGGACAGCTGTTTTTAACAGTGCTTTTCATAGAAGACTTCATAAATGGGAATGACTGATACAAAGTTTGGGAATTGGGAGTAAGTTCAAATTCCTTGGGATGACATATATAATAACTGTGGGGTATCAATTGCTTCTTAAAAACAGAAATTTCCAACTTGTTCCCCTCAGTTCCAGATTAGGTCAGGGGACAGAATTTTACCTTAGGTATTCATCTCTACATAGGATGTCCAAAGTCACCATAACCGCTTAACCACTTTTCCTTCAAGGGACATTTTAAGATCATCCAGGTTGGTAAAATAGTTACTGTCCACAGACAAAGGATCAGTGGAGGGAGGGGCGTCCACACTAAGAATAACTCATCACTGAGTCCTTTTCTTTGTGTTCCTGGACCTAAAAGTTCCCAGTCACACTTTGAAAGGGCCCCCAGTTCTGGACCCCATCCAGGTCCGTTCTCCATCTCGACTTGCCCTCTCTTTGTTACTCTTCAGGAAAAAAAAGCTAGAAGCATACATCCATACCTTTTTTGTCTCACACCTAATCCACTGGGGTTGGGGGGTCCCTGCTTCTGCAGAGAATGGAGATCCTTCCTTATCAGTACATATAGATTTGCCTTACTCTTCAAAGTTTGCATATAACTGCATTATATGAATATATCCCAGTTGTTCCAATATTTTGATATTTTAAGTAATGATGCATAAATATCTTTGGACATGTCCTTTCTCACATATATCAAATATATGGGATAAAATTCTAGAAGGACTTCTGAGTCAAAGCCGTATATACACTTAAAACTTAATAGTACCAAACTGTTCTCAATAGAGCAGGTACCATTTTATACTTCACCAGCAATGCATATTACTTTTTATCCTTGTTGAAAATCTGGTGTGTGTGTGTGTGTGTGTGTGTGTGTGTGTGTGCTTTTTAATTTTGCTTGTAGTGTTTTTGTCTTGCGGAAACTTAAAACATGTATGTATTTGAAATTATCATTTTTTAATGATTTCCAGGTTTTGTGTCATACCTAGTAGGACTCTACCTACTCCATTAAAAATTTCTTTCTTGTTTCTAGCACTCTTTTTTTAAAAGTTTAATACTTTCATGTACCAAAAGTTTCTTTGATATAAAGGATATGACATACATTTTTATTTATTTTTATTTTATTTTTATACTTACTATATTTTATTTATTTATTTATTTATTTATTTATTTATTTATTTAACATATGATGTATTCTTTGTTTCAGGGGTACAGGTCTATGAATCATCAATCTTACAAAATTCACAGCACTCACCTTAGCACATACCCTCCCCAATGTCCATCACCCAGCCAGCCTATCCCTACCCCCTAACCACCCAGCAGCCCTCAGTTTGTTTCCTGAGATTGAGTCTCTTATGGCTTGTCTCCCTCTTGATCCCATCTTGTTTCATTTTTCTCTCCCTTCCTGCCATGAACCCCACCCTGCCTCTCAAATTCCTCATATCAGAGTGGTCATATAATTGTCTTTCTCTGACTTATTTCGCTTAGCATAATGTCGTCTAGTTCCATCCACATCATTGCAAATGGCAAGATTTTTGGTTTTTTAGTGACTGCATAGTATTCCATTGTATATATATACCACATCTTCTTTATCCATTCATCTATTTATGGACATCTAGGTTCTTTCCATAGTTTGGCTATTGTGGACATTGCTGCTCTAAACATTTGGGTGCACGTGCCCCTTCGGATCATTACATTTGTATCTTGAGGGTAAATACCCAGTAGTGCGATTGCTGGGCTGTAGGGTAGCTCTATTTTCAACTTTTTGAGGAACCTCCATACTGTTTTCCAGAGTGGCTGCACCAGTTTGCATTCCCACCAACAGTGTAGGAGGGTTCCCCTTTCTCTGCATCCTCACCAACATCTGTCCTTTCCTGACTTGTTAATTTTGGCCATTTTGACTACTGTGAGGTGGTATCTCACTGTGGTTTTGATTTGTATTTCCCTGATGCCGAGTGATGTTCAGTACTTTTTCATGTGTCTGTTGGCCGTTTGGATGTCTTCTTTGCAGAAATGTCTGTTCAGTGACATATATTTTTTAAATAGACGACTAACCTAGTTGTTCCTAAACCATTTATTTAATAATCCATCTTTTCTCCCAGTGATGTGCAATGCCACCTTTATACTAAATTCTCTCTTATATTTATGTCTATTTCTAGACCTTCTATCCTGTTGAATTCATCTGTCACTCATTCAGTGGCACCACACTATTTTAACTGGTGAAGATTCAAAATAAAAATGAATATAGTAGACTTGTTCCCCTTTTATTATTAATTTTATATTTTTATATTTTATTTTTTTAAAGATTTATTTATTTATTTGACAGAGAGATCACAAGTAGGCAGAGAAGCAGGCAGAGAGAGAGGGGGAAGCAGGCTCCCCACTGAGCAGAGAGCCTGATGTGGGGTTCGATCCCAGGACCCTGAGATCATGACCTGAGCCGAAGGCAGAGGCTTTAACTCACTGAGCCACCCAGGCACCCCTAATTTTATATTTTTAAACATAAAAATATATCTAAGGTCTTTTGTCTTTTTCCTTTATCCATGTGCACTTTAAATGCACTTAGCTATTTTTCCAACAAAAATTCTGATGGTATTTTCATTGAGATTGTATTGAATCTATATATTTAAGTTTGGGAAAATTACTGTCTTCATGATATTGAATTTTCCTAATTATGAACTTAATATTAATTTTCATGTGTTCAGAGTGGTTGTTTGTCTCCTTAGTGGTGTTTCAAAATTTCCTTCATAGTTCTCAAACATTTTAGTCGAATTTATACCTAAGTATTTTGCCATCTTTTGCTGTTATTATTATTATTTTTTTTTAAATTTTTTTATTAACATATAATGTATTATTTACCCCAGGGTACAAGTCTGTGAATCATCAGGCTTACACATTTCACAGCGTTTGCCATAGCACATACCCTCCCCAATGTCCATTATAAATGGGGTTTTATCTTCCTTTATATTTTTAAACTGGTTGTTGTTTGTATTAATAAATAGGAAGGCAATTAATGTTGGTATATTTTGTAACTGTTCACATTGCTGAATTCCCTTTTAGTTGTAATTGGTTCCCCATCTCCGTGCCTTTATGTTGAAGCAGTTGATAGATAATCTACAAATTGTGATGTTTACCTCCTTCATTTGCTATTTTTATACCTAATTTCTACTGACTGATTTCACTGGATACTGTCTCCTCCAAAACAATGTTAGATAATAAGGGTGAGAGTGGTCATCTTTAAGCTAACATATTTGAATTTATGTAAGGTGAAATCCACAAGGCTATAAAATATATTTCTTTAAAAATCACCACAGAGAATATATCTTTAGAGAAGGAATGACAGGTCAAAATGCTTTCTGAAAGGATACTTCATAGGTTTGAATCTTTCAATTTGTTCAAGTGAATCTTTTCAGCGAAACCTTCCTTGACCACCTATTTAAAATTGCACATTTCCTACTCTCAGTCCTTCTTATTCTTCTTTCCTGGCTTGTGTTTCTCTATATAATTTATCACAATTTTCCAAGCTATGTATTTGACTTATTTAAATTTTATAATGTATGTTTCCCTCCACTGGAAACAATAACAGGGATTTTTACTTTATTTTATTTTAAAGATTTTAATTTTTATTATTTGACAGAGAGAGACACAGCAAGAGAGGGAACACAAGCAGGGGTAGTGGGAGAGGGAGAAGCAGACTTCCTACTGAGCAGGGAGCCTGATGCGGGGCTCTATTCCAGGAGTCTGGGATCATGACCTGAGCCAAAGGCAGATGCTTAATGACTTAGCCACCCAGGCACCCCGATTTTTACCTTTTTGTGTTACTGCTGTATGTCCAGCACCTAGAAAAATACCTGGCACAGAATAATTCTCAATAAATACCTCACAGATGAAGTTTCCTCAAAAAATCCAGGAAAGGTGCTATAAGAGAGATTTGCTTGCCGCTAATTAGATGACAGTATAGAATAGGACTTAATTACCTGAAGAACTAGGTGGAATTTCAAAGTGCTTTGTGACATCATCACATTTTAAATTTCTGTTACATTGTCTTTTTCTCCAGTGATGAATCTTCATATCCCAGCAAGTCTGGGAAGACAAGGACAAGGTGTGGTAGGCTGTGACTTAAAGCAGCAGGAATTCCCATGTAGCTCCTTGACTGGCATCCATTTTGAAGAAAAACAAAATATTCTTCATCTGTTTTGCAGCAATGACCATGAAAGTATTTCACTAGAAAAAGAAATCACCAGGAGGACTTGAGCTGCAATACAATCTTAATACTGCTCAAAAGAGATGTTCTTTCGTACCTAACTTGCCATTAAAATTAAATACAGTAAAAGGTCTTTCTTTCAGTAAAATAATGAGAGACTTCATATGTAAAGGAGACCATTTAGGCCCAGGATGTAACTATGATTATTAAGAGAAATGAAGGGAGAGAGGGGAGAAGGAAAGAAGGGGAAAGGCTATGAGATTTAAATAAATTGGTGAAATTTTGTGCAAGTTCTGTTGGAAAATTGTTCTAGTAGCTTCAGTGAGGGAAAATGAGTTTCTTAGAAGTGACTGCTAAAAATACAGAAGCTAGAAAGATGAGGTTACTGCCAGCGGCACATTTGCCTGGCCAGTGGTTGGTAGTTGTTTGGTCTAAGTTCTAGCTCTGGTATAGTGTCTGTGCCTTAAAGTTTGCTCCCCACAGGATGAGGATTAACCTGAACCTGGAGGACATGTAACAAAGCTCGATTCAGAAGCAGAAATTGGGGATCTCTAGCTCAGAGATGCTCTTCACATTTGTGCTATTATTAGCACCATGATTAGGCTGAATTTAGACTAGCATTTCTATTTCACCTGATGGGAAAATAGGAGGTTACTGCATTTAGACTGAAGGAAATCACGAATGTCACCCTGCTATTAACAATGTTTTCAGATAAAAAATTGCAAGAGCCACATGTTATGATCTTGAAGTAGACTTCAAAGCAGGCTGTTGTTCATCAGGACTAGTCTCTTCCCTCCTTGGCATTGTGATTCCTGCAATGTATTCCTTTCCTTCCTTCCACTCAATCCCAGATAGAAATAAAGGACTGACTTCTTCAGTGGGGTTAAGGAAGGGTAATCCCATCTTTTGTCTCTCATTTCAATCAGAGACGAGAAAAAAGACCTTACCACTTCATGATCTCCACCTTCACGTCTTACTACTTTCTTCCTTGCTCATTCACAGCAGAGTAAGCCCCAGTTATTCCTTAAATATGTCAAGGACATTCTTGTCCCAGAGACTTTGCCCTTGCTAGTTGCCCTTGTTTAGGATGATTTCCCCTCAGATCCATTCATGGCTCTCTCCAGCACATCCTCAGGTCTCTGCTCAAATATCATCTTAAAACAGGCATTATCAGGCTAACCTATCCAGTAGTATCTCCTTCTTGTTTGTTTCTCACTGTTCCCTTTGACTTGCTTTATGTTTGCTTATTATTTCTAACCCAACTGTCAAATTATATATTGGTTTATAGTCTCTCTTCTTCCTCTAGAATGTAAGCTCCACAAGGGCAGGGATTAGTTTTGTTTGCCTCCCCCCCCGCCCCACCCCGGTGTTCTTGGTGCTTACCAGGGTATCTGGAAAACGAAATAGATGCTTGATAAATATTGGTTGAATGAATAAAAGAATCTACTTTAATCCTGGGTCCTTCAATGTATAGGTTTTTCCCTGTAATACACTTAATTCTTCTGTGGTACATGGGAATGTATTTGTCATTCAGCATTAGTAGTTAGATATTTTTATATTTTATTAAAGTGAATTTAAACAAAGTAAATAAAATTTAGGGTCTGTGTGAAGGTTTTGTATGAAGTTGGTTAATGAAGTTTGGTCCTGGACTTTTCAGAGTATATACTTTTAATTTTGGTTTCTATCTTCTTCTACTCATCACACTCTTCTGTTAGGTGGACAAAGATAAGGACCAAAATAAGATATATACTCAACTCTTCATTATCTATTCTAATAAACAAGCTACTTGCTGGAACTATTTTGCTCGTGTTTGTTTTTATACTTTCCCTGAGTTCAAGAGGATCAATGTGTTGGTTCAGAAAGTTTGGTTATAGGCGACATAAGGGGAAAATATAAATAAGAAAAAATGAGCTTTATAGCAGATAGTTTTGTTGTTATCTGTTCAGTTTAATGATGCCTAAGAATTTTAAAGCAAGATTTGCTATGTATCTTGCTCCTCTTATTTTTTCTCCTACTGCACTTCCTTGGTTTCTTGCAACAAAAATATATAATTAAGAGTTTTCTATACAATAACAGACAGAAGAATTACTACCCTGCAAATATATCTAATGACTAAATATGCATTATTTAGAAAAATCAGTACAAATATATTTATGTTAACCAAGTATGTGTCCCAGGAAAATGCATATTCAGATAGAGTAGGTCTTCTTTTCATCCCATTATCTGGAAAATCTTGATAAGAAAAAATAAGATTCTATAAGAAACTAGAGGAACTATAAGGAAAAAAGGATGTATTCTATGTAGAAAAGATAGCAGCAACTGTGAAAGACAGTATGGAGGTTCCTCAAAAAGGTAAAAAATAGAACTACCCTATAATTCAGCAATTGCACTACTAGGTATTTACCAAAGAACACAAAAATACTAATTCAAAGAGATACATGCACCCTGATGTTTATAGCAGCATTAACTACAATAGCCAAATTATGGAAAGAGCCCAAATGTCCTTGACTGGTGAATGGATGAAGAAGAAATAAAATATATATATGATGGAATATTACTTAGCAATAAAAAGAATGAGATCTTGCCATTTACAATGTGGATGGAGCTAGAGAGTATTATACTAAGCGAAATAAGTCAATCAGAGGGGCACCTGGGTGGCTCATCCATTAAAATGGCTGCCTTTGGCTCAGGTCATGGGTCCTGGGATTGAACCCTGTGTTGGGTGCCCGGCTCAGTGGGAGAGAGGGAGGGAGGGAACCTGCTTCTTCCCCACCCTCTGCCACTCCCCCAGCTTGTGCTCTTTCTATCATAAACAAACAAACAAACAAATAAAATCTTTTCTAAAAAAAAATAAGTCAGAGAAAGATGAATACCATATGATTTCACTCATATGTAGAATTTAAGAAACAAACAATCATAGGAGGAAAAAGATAATTTTAAAATCTAAGATAATTTGTATATAATAACATCTCTTACCTCTCTGAGCTTAATTATAGTTAAAAAGTCTTTTTATTCTGTACTTTGCATCAACTATTTCCACAGAATTTGTTTTGTTTCTTTCCCCCATTTGTATTTTTTTTAAAGATTTATTTATTTATTTTAGAGGAAGAGAGAGAGAGAGAGAGAGAGAGCACAGGCAGGGAGGAGTAAGGGGGGGAGGGAAGGAGAGTCTTAAGCAGACTCCTCATATCTCACGACCTTGAGATCATGACCAAGAGCCAAAACCAAGAGTTGGCTGCTCAGCCGACTATGCCATCCAGGGAGCACCCCCTCATTTGTATGTTTTAGCCTGACTTTCATATTGGAGATAGTCCTTAAGTATTCAGTGATTCTTGACCCTTGACTCATATTTAGAAGACAGTTACAGAGGACATGATGAGAAGCTCTGCAGGCTTGTAGTCTCTTTGGTTTTACCGTACAGGGACCCAGTTGTTCTGTTAGGGAGCTCAGAAATGCCCACTGCTGTAGTTTCTTCAGAGAAGAAGTCTCCAACCTCCCGCAGAGACAACTTACTGTCAGCATTCTGGAAACTGAATGGAAGGAAGAAGGGTCCTGGGTTCCACAGTTCAGCATGTAGATTTTCATTTAATCTCTCATCCCTGTTCATAGCCGAGACAGCTGCTTTAATGTCTCAAGTTAGTAAATCTGTCTTCAGCCAAGGAGGTCCCTGATGACATGGGTTGAGGAAGGGCATCTTGGGTTCTAACTTTCTAAAAAAGACTCAGTTAATCTTTCTGTTTCAGCCATACTGCAGGACAAATACAAGATTAGTGGAGCATAAACGTGTACCATTTAGGGTCTCGCCTTTTAGAAAAATAATGCAAAACTAGTTCCTGGGCTTTGGTAGAGGCTGTGTGAGAGTAAAACTTCAGTGACTTCACTTTTCAAGTTTGTGTTTACAGGTATCAGGGCCTCCAGTTTTGCAACATTCTGGGTGGTGAGCTGAATGAGTTAGCTGCTACTTAAATCTCTGCTCAGCCAAATCAATTTCACTGGTCCAGGCGCTTTCTACCTCCAGTTATTTTGTTACCATCTGTCTCCTATTATTTTTCCATTGTTGTCTTTTCTCTTGTGTGTTTTTAGGAGGGAGTAAAGAAAAATTTGAGTGTTTAACCAGAGCTTCTATGAACTCACTGTGGAGTTGGAAGAAATCTCAGAAACCATCTAACTCAGGGGTGCTTAACCTGGATTTTAAGGAGGTTTGTAAACCTTCTCTGTTCCAAACTGCATGCAAAATTTTGTATGGTAGTGTTTGTGTTTATTTTTTCTGGGGTTGGGAGGGGGTGGCGGAATCTGTAGCATTTAGCAGATTCTCCAAAGTTAACATCCCTTGATACTCACAGTTGGGGAAACTACTTAAGAGTGATGAATGTCAGACATCTCATTGATTCTGTGTCTGACGATAAAAATTAAAAAAAAAAAAACCCCTTGATTCTTAGTAGACAGGTCACCGAAGGCAAGAATGTTTCAAGCGATGAGTTTTCTGACTCTGGTTTTCCTCAATACACTGTAGTGCTCTCTCTGGTGTATAAATATGGACACATGTTAAGATCTTTTGCTTTTGCCTAATGGAATGCCTTCTCCCCCGTTTAATGATAGTTTTGTCCTCTCATGAGGAAGAGTCATTTTCCTTGATGGAATGATGCCCATGGTTGTAAATAAATTAGGGAGATTTCACCTTGCACCTTAATTCTGTTTATCTTAGCTTTAGCCATTCTGGGAGGCCTTTGTCTTAGGATCCCCTGAATTCACAAGGCCTCTAGGAGCCTACCTACACAGCAACCTGAGCAGCCTATTTAGCCATGACTCATCTTAAAGGAATAAGAGCTCCAGGCAGCTGAAGTTGGTGGGAAGGGGTGATTTGGGGGCACATCGAGGCATTCTTCATTCAGTTCATGCTCTGTCCAGTTTCCATGGATCCTTGTCTGAGTGCTAGGAAGAGCCTGTAAATAAAATCTCAAAGGGATATTTTCATGAAAACCTCTGGAACATTGGGGAAAAAAAGCACTACTGCTTTGGGATTGTATTAACACTTTAAAACTGAAATCATGAAAAGTTATTCCCTACTTTGGTGGCACTGTGACCCAATATGTATTTTTCAGCAGCTTCAGGGTATTTCTATGGCAAAGATGAGAGTCTCAGAAGGCTTGGCAGGCATCGTAGGCAACCAGGAAAGCAGGAAAACTGTTCGTTGTCTGGTAGCTGAGAGAATTGTGATCATCATTGCTTATGAGATAGCTCCTAGGGAGGAGAAGGGGCATTTGGAGTGTTAAAATGTTTAGACATTCCTATTGCAAGCCTCTTATTTGGTTGAAGCAGGGGAAACATGAGACACCTGCCACATGTTAGGATACATATAATGAAGGGAAGGGATATGTCTTTTTGTGTTTTGACTTTCAGGTATGCTATTTCATTAAAAAATCTCTAGTCAGAATGATCTCCAAGTATCATTGAACCTTCAAGTCCTAAGAGGATAGGATTAAAATTTCACCAAAAGGATTATGTGATTTGCATGTGGATCATATTCCACAGTGGTAAGGCTGCCAACAAGCCATCATATGGCATTATCTGGAGGGAGACTCCTCCGTGGACACTCTCTACGTCTTCATTGGAATCAGTAGGAAGGTGTGAAGTGTGAGGACTGTGGGGCTGTGTCCGCAACAACATGTAAATGCTGATGATCAGCTCTCCTTCCTAGGTGATGCTAACAGTGGCCCTCTCTGGGCGGGGGTTAATATATTGATTGGCTCTCTGGATGGCAATGACCTTCCCAGTGGGAGAAGTCTGGCTAATCCCTTAGTTTCTCTGACAGCAGGTCCGGAAGGATCCTGTTGCCAGGAATCGAAGGTAGTTGTTACCTTGACAGCAGGACTGCAGCATGCTTGCGTCTCTCCTGGTCCCCATGTGATCCTTTGCTGTGACGCTTGTGTGTTTATACCTGTGCAAGACTCAGGAAGGTGGAGACAGCCCACGTGTGTCCCATATGCCCTTTTGGAGAGGCTGGGCCCGCTGGGGTCAGTGTGCACTCTCTTTGCTGCGCTCTCAGTCATCCACAGATGGGACCGCTTAGCCAGAGGGGGAACTCTCAGGGAAGACAGCATGATTCCTGATATGGGCAAAGGTCTGGGTAAGTAGGCATAATTATACCTTCAACAAACCAACTGGCTGTCATGCTTCTCAACATAGGGCTCATGGAAGATGATGACCGTCTTCCCTTTCAAAGTGGCCACATGTGTTGCTGGACAATTCTCAACCTCATATCAGAATTGTTTCAGCTGTTTCCACCACCCTTGTCTTTCTCACTGTATTATTTCTTCCTTTATGTATTCAAATGTTTTATACATTGCGCCTGGCTTGTGCTATGGGCTTTAAAGTGTTTGGAGGTGAATTGGGGGGCGTTTTTAGATTGGAGGCTGTCTCTGAGGTCACTGTTATTGCTCAGCTCCTCATCTTCTCACCTGAATTTAATGTACTTCGCTCTCCCTGCTGCAGAGATGCTCACCTCTCAACTTTCACCTCAGGCTTCAGATGAAATGCTAGCTTTTACACAAACTTCTGTTTAAAACAGGCTCCAATATTACCTGTTTCTCACTGTGTATAATTGAAGAGATTGTCACCATGACATATTCTTAAGTGGGTATATATATATTTTTAAAGATTTTATTTATTTATTTGATAGAGAGAGAGAGATCACAAGTAGTCAGAGAGAGGGGAAGCAGGCTCCCTGCTGAGCAGAGAGCCCGACGTGGGGCTTGACCCCAGGACCCTGAGATCATGACCTGAATCGAAGGCAGAGACTTCAACCCACTAAGCCACCCAGGCGCCCCCTTAAGTGGGTATATTTGATCACTTGCAGTTTATCCCTCCCTCTCCTCCCCTTTCCCATTCCCTTGCGTAACCAAAAATCCTCTTAGAAGATTCCATATCTTAGAGGGATGCAAAAACATTGGGCAGACTAATCTAATTCAAGCCTGTGTTTTATTTTATTACGGGTATTTATTTTCTCCATCTGAAGCACGAAGTCTTTCATAAACATGCTGTCTTTTGCAGCAGTCGGTTACGGTGACTTGAACATCTCAGCACTTCCCACCCTGGGAGCACAAAAGCATTCACATCTCAATTGCTCTGCCCCTCAACCAACCCATTAGGGTTCCTGTGGAATTCTCCTCCTCCATGTACTTGTGGAAATTCCCCCACAAGATGCTTTTCGTTCATTCATGCAGAGCTGGGGCTAGAGCTCATGACCGGGGCTTCCCAAGCTGGGTTGCCAGAGCTGCCAAAACTGGAGCTCTGCTGTTGCTACTGCAGTCTAGCTGCAGATCCCAGGGAAGGGCTTGCTGCTGCTGCCTCATTGGTGCCAGGATGCCACAAGGCCCCAGTCGCTGCCTCGGTGTGGCTCTTACCTCAGGCACCTCAGCCAATGGGGCTTCTGCAAAGTGAGGGAAAGAATACTTCCTCGCTGTACATTACAGTGAAGGGCTCTAGAATGGGCTTGGTTAGCCTCAAAGCACAATGAGTTAGATACACAGTGCTTTCTTCTGAGTTGAACTGCATTGCTTCTGCTACAGCCAGAACTTCCACCTGGAACTAATCTAGTTGGAACTCTGATGTTGCAGCTGCCTTTGGGCCTGGTAAGCTGGGACTTTGCTGCCTGCCACCAACACCTTCTCATTTGGGATCTTTGCTATTATCTTGGCCAATTCAGTTCTTGAGAATGAAAAATAAAATGTTTCATCCATCAGTTTTGGGAATGGTGGGAAATTCTTGTGCCCCAAAGTTCCCAAGTAGTGGGTCAGCTGTTAATTCCTATGCGGAGGGCTCTAACATGCTGCTGGAATTCCTGGTTCCCCCTGGGTTCTGCTATCAGCTGTTAAATCCACTGCCCTCCTACCCTTAGGTCCTTTTGCTGAATTTACTGCAGCAGACACCTTGCTCCCTTTGGTAAATTTTCTGTTGTCTCTCAGTATATGTTACTTTATTTGAAAGGTTCCCCCAGTTATTCAGACATAATTGTACACGTGTAAAAGCTAATTGTGGATTTGATTTAATCATTTTCCCAAGAGGATCCCAAGTCTCAGGTAATTCAGTTTACGCCAATATATTGTGTCTATAAGAAGGATGAAGGGTGGTGGGTTGGGTATCCTCTTGTCCTCCCTCACTTGGATGTATCTGAGTCTCCTCTCCAGCCCAGTCGAGGCTCTGCATTTGCAACCAGGTATAGTTCAAGTTTCAAATATTTTATTTACATATAGTACCCCACCCCCCAATAAGACACTATATCTTCTCACTTCCCTTTTTTTTTTTTAAATAATAAACTATTTCAAACATTCAGGAAATTATCCTGAAATAACCAACTATTTCAAACATTCAGGCACCTATAGAAACAAACACAACAAATACCATGTAGCCACTTCCTACATTTAATAAATGTCAACATTTTACCATCTTTGCTTCAGATATTTTAAAACAAATACAATGTTACAGAAATAGTCAAGGTCCTGTGGTCACTTCTCCCCAGCCCTTAATTCCCTAAATTCCCTAGAAGTAAGCATTCCTGAAGTAGATTTTTTTCCTTCTCATCAGTGCTTTATGCATTTTGTTTATATGTGTATATCCATATCAGTACATAATATTGTTTTGTGGGTTTAAAAATTAAATGTATGATATTATTCATTAAATAACATAATCCAACTTTATTTCAAACTAGATTTTTCAGTTTTTCCATGTTGCTACATTAGATGTAATACATTTGTTTTAACTGTTACAGTAATTATCTCTGAGAATATACCACAATTGGATATATACATCTCTCAGGTGATATGCCATATGGCTACTTTGAAGAAGAAGCTCACTTCTTTCCCATTCTTCCAACTTTTGCCTTATTACCTCCAAAATATATCACTATTGCTTCTGATTCTGATTATTGGTTCAGTTCTAGAAGGCTTCTTACCTCAGGGTGGGAGGTAAATTAAAACCTGAATTCAAAGACATGGCAATTTATGGATAAGAAAGGAGTACAAAGTCACAAGCTCTGAAATGATGGTGATTTAAAGATTCTCCAGGAGGAACCTAGCTGGCTCAGTCAGTAAACATGCGATGCTTGATTCTTGCGATTGTGAGTTTAAGCCCCACATTGGGTATAGAGTACTTAAAAAACTATTGGGCGCCTGGGTGGCTCAGACGGTTAAACGTCTGCCTTCTGCTCAGGTCATGATCTCAGGGTCCTGGGATCCAGCCCCGCATCAGGCTCCTTGCTCAGCCGAGAGCCTCCCTCTCCCTCTGCCCCTTCCCTTGCTTGTGTGCTCTCTCTCTCAAATAAGTAAATAAAATCTTTTACAAAAAAAAAAAAAGTAAAGATGATTTGAAGGTTTATGTAAGATTGGTGCAGATGCTGTAACTGGGATGCTGGGAGCATGTATGATTTTGATAATTCTTCCTAACCTCTAAAAACTCTCTAAACCTCAAATAATGGGTAGCTTAGAGAGACGTTTTGGGTATTAAATGAAATGATTCACATAAGGCTTGCAGTGAGTGCTTAGCTCAGGATAAGTATTCTGTTCATCTTCAATATCAGTAATGGCTATTAGATTACTTGAATGCAGATAACCTTTATTTTGTTAGTGGAGTCTATAGATAATTACTCTGGCTCTTGGCTAGAGCTGTCTCTGTGTGTGTTCAGGGAGGGATGCAGAGGGAGTAATTGAAAAGCTCTTATAATCTTAAGCTTATACAGAAGATCCCCCAACTCAGGCTTCAAAGGCAAGATAGACTTTTGGATGTGTTGAGAATTCTGTATTAATTCAAGGAAATTGTTCAATATCTTAGCTTTTTTTTTTTTTTTTTTTGAGAGAGAGAGAGAGGAAGTACATGCATTGTTGGGGGAGGGACAGAGAGAGAGGGAAAGAAAATCTTGAGCAGGCTCCATGCCCAGCCTGGAGACCAATGCAGTCCTCTATCTCACAACCCTGAGATTATGACCTGAGCCAAAATCAAGAGTCAGGCACTTAACCAACTGAATGACCCAAGTGCCCTTATCCTACCATCTTCTGAAAGCATTATCAATAAAGGGATGTAAATACTGTGTTGAAATTTATTCTATAAAGTAACTTCAATAATTCTAGTACACTAAATATAATCTAAAATGGTCTTTTCATGTATATGCTTTAAATGCTTTAATTTATCAGAGCCCCCTTCCCCACCATGTCTACTCAACTCTGTGTAAGCCCACCTCTAAATAAAAAATGTTTATTAGAGAACAAACATACATATATGCAAGTAGAAATAGTTATGAGCCATCAGATTTAGAGGGAAACTTTGTCCTTGAGGGATTTCAGTGACTCCATCTTAATTCTCCTACATCCTGTGTTATGTTACTGCTCCCTGAAGGCATTATTTATCCAAACATACACAAATGCTTTTGAAAGAGATAAGATTTGTTCTTTGCTGGGAAGAGTGCTAAAGCTAAAGGTAGGATGGGAAGCTCTTCAGAGTGGTTTTATCCTCCCAAGTCTCAAATAAATAGTAGGGATTACGCAGTTTGGTTATTTAAAATGGCTCTACTAAGACAAGTGACTTTGTAATGATGGTACCCAGAGATACAGAAGGAAATGATGCCAAATAGGGATGTTGAACACAAGAAAATTCACACAGAAGGCTCTTCATGTGGAAATATTTTAAAGAGTAATGCAGTAATCCTGGGGATAAACCGGGCTGTTGGTTTTGTCCCAAACTTCTAAGAGGCCAACAATGGGTCATGGCATTCTCACAGTCTGACTTCCTATTCTTTTTATTTGGTGGGCATTCTGAAAATAGCAGTTCTTTCACAAGGACAGAAAATACAGAGGTATGGACTTTGGGAAATATTGCATGTGTCTGTCAGGATCTGTCTCCTAATACTTGTTTTGTACCTGTTTTCAAAAACTGCATGCATTATGCAAAGACTTTCCTCTCTCAAATATAATAATGTCTGTAATAACAACTAAGATAACATGACTATTTAAAAAAAAGATTTTATTTATTTATTTGACAGAGAGAGATCACAAGTAGGCAGAGAGGCAGGCAGAGAGAGAGGAGGAAGCAGGCTCCCTGCTGAGCAGAGAGCCGGATGCGGGGTTCGATCCCAGGACCCTGAGATCACGACCTAAGCTGAAGGCAGAGGCTTTAACCCACTGAGCCACCCAGGTGCCCCACATGAATTTTTTTTTTGCTTCATTTGTACAATAATTAGTAAATCTTTGGGGACTATATAGACTATATGTAGAATGACTTAGTAAGGCAATAGAGATATGATTTTCATTAAGGGACACAAGATAATTAAACATATACACACGTAAACAAGATAATATAAACAGGGCAGTCTGTTAAATAAGGATAATATGGCCACAATTTCTTTTCTTTTTTTTTTCTTTTTAAAGGTTTGTTTATTTAAAAAAAATAAAGATTTGTTTATTTATTTGAGAGAGGGAAAGAAAGAGGGAGATCAAGGGGAGGGGCAGAGGAGGAGGGAAAGAATCCTCACACAGACTCCCTGCTGAGCATGAAGCCCAATGTGGGGCTTTATCACAGGACCCTGAGATCATGACCAGAGCAGAAACCAAGAGGCAGACACCCAACTGACTGAGCCACCCAGGCGCCCCCGGCCACAGTTTCTATGCTTCAGTTCATTTTAAGTATGAATTTTTCTTAGAGAATTCAAATTCTTATGATTGATGAAATACATTTTAATTTCTACATATTTCAATACATTTTAATTTCTACAGATTTCAATAGCATTCCATTTTTCCTACATTTTCTTACAGGGACTTTTTCATTTTGATTAACATCTTAAAATGAATATTTGTATTTATATATTTCAAATCTCAGTAAGAGATTAGGAGTAGATAGCCTTGTGGAAGTTCCTGCAGAGTTTTGCTTAGACGTATTTCCTATAGATTTTCAAGAAAGAAATAATTGATTTTCAGTATTGTGCCAATTAATGGAAATTTGCACATCATATTACCTCAGCAATAAGAGTGCCGAAATCTAAAAGTAGAATGCCAAGAACAGAACCTGGAAGAGGGTCAATAAGAGAAGAAATGTAGAGATTCTTAGACTGACTTAGGTATCATGAGTTATTATACTCTCAATGAAAAATTTTATATTATTTGAGATTCATCAAATAATTGTTATTTTTCTTCTTACAGATACCCATACCTGCTTCATAACCGCCTCTGGCTGTAAACCTCAACACCGATGCTTGACCTGTTGTAAGTCAGAAAGTCATATATGGAAAAAACCAGCTTCGCATTTTAATCTCTGTCCTATCTTTACTTAAAAAAATCGGGGTGCCTGGTTGGCTCAGTTAAGCATCCGTCATTTGATCTCAGCTCAGGTCTTAATCTGAGGGTCGTGGTTAGGGACAGAAAAGCCTTTCTGTGTCTGTAAACAAATGTCTGACCTTGTTTTGAATTGATAAACTGCATAGGTCTAGCTTTACTAATTTAAACTCCCAGAGCTCTTCTCTGCTACTTGTGAATAGTCAATAAATCATTGCTGTTGTTGTTGATGATGAATATAGGGAAGAGTGTGGAGATGCATTTTTTCTTCTGTGCCTTGATATAAAAAATTTCCTTTTCAAACCATTATAGGAAGATATTTATTATCCGTAGGTCTTACAACAGTGGGTCATTTATGCATCCTATTATAATTTGATCTAGATAAAATAGTTCTTATCTTTGCATGGAAACAAACTGGAGAGAAGTAATAAGACAGCATTTGGAATTGTTGGCAACTTTAAATGTTCAAAAAAAATGAAGTCGCAAAAGCAAGAGAACAATAGGCCTCATCCTGGCTGATTAGATGATTTAACCAGCAGTTGGTGTTGGCACCAAAACGTCAGCCAGACTGTTAAAAAAAAATCTCAGGGGCCGATAACTCTGTCCTCTTGGGGAAAAGATCTAAAGTGTGTCCCTCATTATACCTTTCGGTACACAGATTTCCCTTATGAATTTCTAATTGGAAGAAAAATATGAGGATACGGCATCGTAAGAAAAGCCAAGAGTAGGAACGGTAATAAAATGTACCGGCCCTTCTGCAAGGGAGTTTATCCTCTGTAATTTGGGAGACAGCAGAGACTCAAGTCTTGTATTGCCCAGATGTCCCCTCATGTCTTCATCTAAGCATCCATGGCTTGCATATTAATGCTCAGAGGGAGAGATCCCAGGAAAAATGGATTGGAAAAGTAGTCACATTTATTGTAAAGAGACTTTGCAGTGTGGAGTGGCACATACAGGATCTTTCTCCAAACACTAGGCAGCATGTGTCTATTTTTGGCATTGTGTTATAAATAGGACTTGTGCTTATAGTGACACAGGGGGGAAAAACACTTTTAAGAGGATTTACATTCAACTCTACCCTTTTATACTATTTAAGGCTGCAGTGTTTTCATGGATGATGCTAATCTGTTAGTATGTTTTATTAGCTATATAAGTCTCAGACTTTAGTACATGGAAGGATATGTGTTCAGGGGAAACTCTGAGAGTGTTTTTTGACAAATCCCATGTTAATATGGAGTATTACAGTGAGGTTAATGAAGTTCCCTATTTTCCTTTTCTAATTTTTTTTGCACTTTTTTTTGGTAATTTAATTACAAGAAACTGGATTTTTGTGCACGTGTTCAGCTCATATAACAGTCTTCATTCTTTCAGGATAAGAAAGGTCTCTTTCTTCTCCTTCAGTCTTCAATGAAGTCACCGGGGCCAAGTCTGACATTTTCTAGCTTGAAATTGTTGACTTTTATTTTACAGATACTCCATCAGTTTTCAATGGACAGGCTAAAATTTAGGCAATTGAGGGTTTTTTTGTTTGTTTGTTTGTTTTTGTAATCTATAGAATTGAACTTATTTTAAATTCTTGACCTGTAAGACTGTATGTGTTGGTTTCATACCCTGAATAATATGGCTTTCTGTTGGCTCAGCTTAATCTTTTCAGAAGAGCTTTATGAATCTAACTATGTTAAGAAAGGGTTTCAAACTTCACAATGAGCCTTTGGGATCTGGAAAATTTGGATCTCTTTCCTACTGCTGTGTGAAGCCATTCTGTATGACTCTTGGTGAGATGCGATCGCCAGCAAACAGCAAGTAAAACCCCTATTTCCTGGGAAAGATCAATGGGCAGAGCACCTGATCACAGAAGAGCAGAAATGAGTTTCAGGAGGGATGCTAAAGGCCAGATGGCCCTGCAGAGTTCTGCCAAGATTTCAGAGGCCATAGGACAATCAAGCCAGCGAATGGTCTGTGTTCTGCTTATTATACAGACAGCATTAGAGCAAGGAGTCCTGGTTATTTAGCAAAAATATGTGTCCAAGATTAGAAAAAGAGTAGGACTTCATTTAGCTGCTTCCTAATGGTGGCTGTGCTTTGTGATCTTTGCAATGGCTGCCTTTTGCTCTTGGCTCAATTGCTTATTGATTGCACAAAATATATTTGGATGGTGTTTGATTCTCACTGACTGCCCTCCTTCCTTTATGTAATTACTTATTGAGTGACTGAGAAATCTTGGGCACTGTGTTAGAGCTGGATATATATAATGAATAAGATGGGTATGGCTTCTGCCCTCATGGACCTTGTGGTCTAGTGGGGAAGATAGAAAAATGGAAGAACTAGTTACAATAACACATCATGAGAGGTATGAAGAGAAGGTACAGAGTCCTATAGGTACACATGGTAGGAGAACCTAATATCTAAAGGTCAGAGAAAGTGGAAGGGATATGTAGGCTGAAACTTGAAGGATAAGTAGGAGTTTGCTAGTAAAATAAGGAAATATGCCAGATGGAGAAGACAGTGTGTATGAAGTTGTGAAATTGAGAAATATTTTGGCATAGTTGAGCAGCGAGCAGTTAAAGTGGAAAGAAGGATAACATGGAGGATCTGCCTTCCTGTTCCCTAGGGTAGGAGGCAGGCATGGTAGAGGTGGTGAGGGTTTTGGTGGGCACAGAGATTCAAATTTTGGCAGGAGGAAGTACTTCACTGGAAGTGGGAAGTATGCCTCCAGAAATGCATCGTGGGAACAGGAACTGACCACAAAGGCAGAGAACTAGGGGTTAGATTAGGGTTAAATTATCTATATGCCATGACTGGAAACAGTTTGAGAATCAATAGAATATGGAAGTAGCTGATATAACCCAGGTGGTATGTGTAGAGAAAGGAGAAAAGACTTAAAAAGAACCCTAAAAAAATAGACGTTTAGTTGACAGAGGAAGAGCTGCAAAGAAGATTGAGGAGAGGCCAGAAGAAAAGGAGAAAAACTAGCAAACTGTGATACCACAGAGGTGACACCAAGAGTCCTTTCAGGGCTGGAACTTTCCTCAGGTCACAAAATTTAACGGAGTGCCAAAAAACCCCGTAACTGAGGTAAATAAAATTTTAACACATTATTTTAAAAAAACCTATGTTAAAGCAAAAATTTGTGATGAGCAAAACATCAAATTTCTAAATAAATACATGGTCAGAATTGGGATGCCTGGGTGGCTGTCTTTTAAGCATCTGCCTTGAGCTTGGGTCATGATCTCAGAATCCTGGGATGGAGCCTCAGGTTGGGCTCCTTGCTCAACAGGGAGTCTGCTTCTCCCTCTCCCTCTGCCCCTCCCCACCAGCCAGCCCCCCAACCCCACCTCATGCTCTCTCTTTTTCTCACTCTCAAATAAATAAAATCTTAAAAAAAAAACCTCGGTTAAGAAAAAAAAAGACAAGATCAGCATTATTGAATTTCCTTTTGTCTTAGACTTCAATAAACCTTAGGACACTATTACAATATTAGATTTAGAAATTTTTTATATTTAGGAGTTCAATATTTTATTCATATAAAAACAGGGAGTGATAAATTGTGCTAAATGTGGCTGAGAAGTCAGTCAAGAAATGGGTTGAGGGGCACCTGGGTGGCTCAATGGGTTAAGGTTCTGCTTTCAGTTCAGGTCATGATCTCAGGATCCTGGGCTCAAATATGGGGCTCTCTGCTCAGCGGGGAGCCTGCTTCCTCCTCTCTCTCTCTGCCTGCCTCTCTGCCTACTTGTGATCTCTGTCTGGCAAATAAATAAATAAAATCTTTAAAAAAAACAAGAAATGGGTTGAAATGAATCCATTTGGATTTAGGGACCAGCTACTAGATCTTTAATAAATCATAATAGAGGTTATCTTATTGTCTCTGCAAGCATAATCACCACCTCCTAAAAAAGCTAAGTCTTTTTCTGAATCAGGAGATTGTATAAAACATAAACATATGTTTTTTTCTTTAAAAAACGTTTTACTACTGTAAAATACATGTAGCATAAAATTTATCATCCTAACCATTTTAAGTGTATAGTTTAGTAATATTAAATACCTTCATAGTGTTGTGTGAACATTGCCACCATCTATCCGCAGAATTCTTTTCATCTTGCAAAACTAAAACTATATATTCATTAAAACCCTTTTTTCCCCAAATACTTTTATTTTATTTTTTCAGTGTTACAAGATTTATTGTTCATGTACCACACCCAGTGCTCAATGCAATATATGTCCTCCTCAATACCCACCACCAGACTTGCCCAACCCTTTCCCCCAAACCCTCAGTTTGTTGTTCAGAGTCCTCAGTCTCTCCATGGTTCATCGCCCCCTCTGATTTCCCCCCATTCACCCTTCCTTTCCTTCTCACAATGCCCTCCATGTTTTTCCTTATGCTCCACACATAAGGGAGACCATAAGATAATTGGCTCTCTCTGTTTGACTTATTTTACTCAGTGTAATCTCTTCCAGTCCCGTCCATTTTGATACAAAAGTTGGGTATTCATCCTTTCTGAATGGAGGCATAATATTCCATTGTATATATGGACCACATCTTCTTTATCCATTCATCTGTTGAAGGGCATCTTGGTTCTTTCCACAGTTTGGTGATGTGGCCATTGCTGCTATGAACATTGAGGCACATGTGGCCCTTCTTTGTACTGCATCTGCTTCTTTGGGGTAAATACCCAGTAGTGCAATTACAGGGTCATAGGGTAGCTCTATTTTTAATTTCTTGAGGAATCTCCACACTGTTTTCCAAAGTGGCTGCACCAACTTGCATTCCACCAACAGTGTAAGAGGGTGCCCCTTTCTCCACATTGTCTCCAACATTTGTTGTTTACTGTTTTGTTGATTTTGGCCATTCTAACTGGTGTAAGGTGGTATATCAGTGTGGTTTTGATTTGAATCTCTCTGATGGCTAAAGATGATGAACATTTTTTCATGTGTCTGTTAGCCATTTGTATGTCTTCTTTGGAGAAGTGTCTGTTCATGTCTTCTGCCCATTTTTTGATGTGATTATCTGTTTTGTGAGTATTGAGTTTGAGGAGTTCTTTATAGATCTTAGATATTAGACCTTTGTCTGTAGTGTCATTTGTGAATATATTCTCCCATTCCCATTTTTTTTTTTTGACGGCACAGAGGGTTGGCACCCCTAATCAATGGCATTGCTCAGGGGTCAACTGTACCTACATTTATATAAATATCAAGCCATTTATGCATATTGTTTTAAAAAATCAGTAACTCTGGTATCGACTTTCTCTCAGCGGCTGCAGCCCCAAGGCCTGTCACGGGCCCAGAGGTTAGGTGCCCGGCCTGGTGAGGAAAGCACGCCAGCTCTGGGGCCAGACGGCCTGAGCTCAGTCCTGTTTGTTTTGTTGACTGTTTCCTTCATTGTGCAGAAGCTTTTATCTTGATGAAGTTTCAAAAGTTCATTTTTGCTTTTGTTTCCTTTGCCTTTGGAGCCATGTCCTGAAAGAAGTTGCTGTGGCTGATGTCAAAGAGGTTATTGCCTATGTTCTCCTCTAGGGTTTTGGTAGATTCCTGCCTCACATTGAGGTCTTTTATCCATTTCGAGTTTATCTTCCTGTACGGTGTAAGAGAATGGTCAAGTTTCATTCTTCTACATATAGCTGTCCAATTTTCCCAGCACCATTTATTAAAGAGACTGTCTTTTTTCCACTGGATATTTTTTCCTGTTTTGTCAAAGATTATTTGACTATAGAGTTGCGGGTCCATATTTGGGCTCTTTATTCTGTTCCGCTGGTCTATGTGTCTGTTTTTGTGCCAGTACCATGCTGTCTTGGTGATCACTGCTTTGTAGTAAAGCTTGAAATCAGGCAATGTGATGCCCCCAGCTTTGTTTTTCTTTTTCAACATTTCCTTTGAGCAATTCAGGGTTTTTTCTGGTTCCACACAAATTTTAGGATTATTTGCTCCAGCCCTTTGAAAAAAGCTGGTGGAATTTTGATCGGGTTGGCATTGAAAGTATAGATTGTTCTGAGCAGTATAGACATTTTAACAATGTTTATTCTTCTGATCCATGAGCTTAGAATGCTTTTCCACCTTTTTGTGTCTTCTTCAATTTCTTTCATGAGTGTTCTGTAGTTCCTTGAGTACAGATCCTTTATCTCTTTGGTTAGGTTTATTCCCAGGTATCTTATGGTTCTTGGTGCTACAGTAAATGGAATCGATTCTCTAATTTCCATTTCCACATTTTCATTGTTAGTGTATAGGAAAGCAACTGATTTCTGTGCATTGATTTTGTATCCTGCCACATTACTGAATTGCTGTATGAGTTTTGGTAATTTTGGGGTGGAGTCTTTTGGGTTTTCCATATAAAGTATCATGTCATCTGTGAAGAGAGAGAGTTTGACTTCTTCATTGCCAATTTGAATACCTTTTATTTCTTTTTGTTGTCTGATTGCTGTCACTAGGACTGCTAATACTATGTTGAACAAGAGTGGTGAGAGTGGGCATCTTTGTCATGTTCCTGATCTCAAAGGGAAGGCTGTCAGCTTTTTCCCATTGGGAATGAAATTTGCTGTGGGCTTTTCATAGATAGATTTTATGAAGTTGAGGAACGTTCCTTCTATCCGTATACTTTGAAGAGTTTTAATCAGGAATGGATGCTGAATTTTGTCAAATGCTTTTTCTTCTCAATTGAGAGGACCATGTGGTTCTTCTCTCTTCTCTTATTGATTTGTTCTATCACATGGATTGATTTGTGAATGTTGAACCACCCTTGCATCCCAGGGATAAATCCAACGTGGTCATGATGAATAATCTTTTTAATGTGCCGTCGGTCCTATTAGCTAGGATCTTGTTGAGAATCTTGGCATCCATATTCATCAGGGATATTGGTCTGAAATTATCCTTTTTTATGGGGTCTTTGACTCGTTTGGGGATCAGGGTAATGCTGGCTTCATAGAAAGAGTCTGGAAGTTTTCCCTCTGTTTCTATTTTTTGAAACAGTTTCAGGAGAATAGGCATTATTTCTTCCTTGAATGTTTGGTAGAATTCCCCAGGGAATCCATCAGGTCCTGGATTCTTGTTTTTTTGGGAGGTTTTTGATCACTGCTTCAATTTTGTTACTAGATATAGGTCTATTCAGGTTGTCAATTTCTTCCTGTTTCAGTCTTGGAAGTTTATGGGTTTCCAGGAATGCATCCATTTCTTCTACGCTGTTTAACTTATTGGCATATAGCCGTTGATAATAATTTTTGATGATTGTTTCTATTTCCTTTGGGTTAGTCGTGAACTCTCCCCTTTCATTCATAATTTTGCTAATTAGGGTCCTCTCTCTTTTCTTTTGGATTAGTTTGGCCAGTGGCTTATTGATCTTATTGATTCTTTTAAAAAACCAACTTCTGGATTCATTGATGCATTCTGCTATTTCTCTAGTTTCTAACTCGTTGATCTCTGCTCTAATCTTGATTATTTCCCTTCTTGTGCATGGAGTTGGCTTAATTTGTTGTTGATTTTCCAGTTCTTTAAGGTGTAAAGAGAGCTGGTGTATTTGGGATTTTTCAATATTTTCGAGTGAGGCTTGGATGGCTATGTATTTCACCCTTAGGACCGCTTTTGCCATGTCCCATAGGTTTTGGATCGATGTGTCTTCATTCTCATTGGTCTCCATGAATTGTTTAAGTTCATCTTTGATTTCCTGGTTGAACCCAACATTCTTTTTTTTTTTTTTTAAGATTTTATTTATTTATTTGATGGAGAGATCACAAGTAGGCAGAGAGGCAGGCAGAAAGAGAGGAGGAAGCAGGCTCCCCGCTGAGCAGAAAGCCCGACGTGGGGCCCGATCCCAGGACTCTGAGACCATGACCTGAGCCAAAGGCAGAGGCTTTAACCCACTGAGCCACCCAGGTGCCCCTGAACCCAACATTCTTGAGCAGGTTGGTCTTTAGCCTTCAAGTGTTTGAATTCCTTCCAAACTTTTTCTTGTGGTTGAGTTCCAGTTTCAAAGCATTGTGATCTGAGAATATGCAGGGAATCATCTCAGTCTTTTGGTATTGGTTGATTCCTGATTTGTGACCCAGTATGTGGTCTCTTCTGGAGGAAGTTCCATGTGCGCTCGAGAAGAATGAATATTCTGTTGTTTTACGGTGGAATGTTCTGTGTATATCTATGAGGTCCATCTGGTCCAGTGTGTCATTCAAAGCTCTTGTTTCTTTATTGATTTTCTGTTTAAATGATCTGTCTGTTACTGAGAGTGGCATGTAAAGATCTCCTACTTTTAATGTATTCATATTGATATGACTATTTTGATTAACAGTTGGCTTTTGTAGCTGGCTGCTCATATATTGGGGGCATAAATGTTTGCAACTGTTAGATCTTCTTGGAGGATAGACCCTTTAAGAATGATGTAATGTTCTTCTGTATCTCTGACTAAAGTCTTTAGCTTAAAATCCAATTTATCTGATATGAGAATTGATACCCAGCTTTCTTTTAAGGCCTGTTGGCATGAATGATGGTTTTCCATACTTTCACTTTCAGTCTGGATGTATCTTTAGGTTCCAAATGTGTCTCTTGTAGACAGCATATGGACGGGTCCTGTCCTTTTATTCATTCTGCAACCCTGTGCTGTTTTATGGGAACATTTAGGCCGTTCACGTTGAAAGTGATTATTGAAAGATAGGTTTTTATTGACATCATGTTGCCTGTGAAGTCTTTGTTTCTATAGATTGTAAATTTCTGTTCTATGTCACTCATGGGTTCTTTCTACTTTTATAGAACCCCCTTTAATAATTCTTGTAGTGCTGGCTTGATGGTCACATACTCTTTTAATCCTGGCTGGTCTTGGAAGCTCTTTATCTCTCCATCCATTTTGAATGTCAGCCTTGTTTAATAAAGTATTCTAGGCTGCATGTTCTTCTCATTTAATGCCCTGAATATATCATACCAGCCCTTTCTGGCTTGTCAGGTTTCTGTGGACAGGTCTGACATTATTCTGATGGGTCTTCCTCCGTATGTAAGGAATCTCTTCCCCCTAGCTTCCCTCAGGACCTCTTGTCTAAAATTACGATTTGCAAATTTTACAATTATGTATCTGGGTGTCTTTCTAGACTCATTGATCTTGGGGGTATCTTTTCTGCCTCTGAGACATGAACACTTGTTCCATTCCCCAGATTGGGGAAATTTTCATTCAGAATTTGGTCAGCTATATCTTCTAGTCTTCTGTCTTTCTCTACCCACTCTGGGATTACGATAATTCTGTCATTGGCACGTTTCATGGCAACATTTATTTTCCTAAGTCTCTTCTCATGATTCCTAAGCAGTTTGTTCCAGCTCTCCTCCTGACCTTTCTTCTCAACCATTTTATCCTCTAGATCATTAATTCTATCCTCTGTCTCCATAACTCTAGCTGCTAGACTATTTAGATTAGATTGGATCTCACTGATAGCGTTTTTAACATCTGCTATACTGGTTCTCACTTCTGCCCTTAGAGATTCTATGTTGTCATTAATATTTTTCTCCATCCTAGCCATTGCCTGGATAATTGTTACCCTGAATTCCCTTTCCAACATACTGTTATGTCCATGTACAATAGTTCTGAGGGAGAGGGTGCAGTCTCTCGGTTTTTCCTCTGTTGGGTGTTCCTCCTCCTAGTCATTTTGATGAGAATTGGATGAGAGGATATATAACTGAATATATCGCCCATGATCCAGGCAGGGTGCACCCTCTCCACTGCTGTCTTCTGCTCCTGTAGAGATCCAGAAGTGAAAAATCTTGCTTCTCAGGATGATTTCATGGGTGTTCAGCATGTTCTGGTAGATATCCAGCTCACTTTGGGGAAAGGTTGCAACAGGATCTCCTACTTCTCCGCCATCTTGCCCCTGCCCCCTCTAAAAACCTTTTTTGACTTAAAGTTTATTTTGTCTGATTTAATATGGTCACTCCTGCTCTCTTGGTTACTGTCTGCATCAAATGTCTTTTTCCATCCTTTCACTCTCAACCTGTTAGTGTCTTTGGAACTAAAGACACTCTATATAGTGGTAGAAAACATATAGTTGAATCCTGCGTGCATGGATGTGTGTGTGCGTGTCTGTTTTCCATTTTGCCAATCTCTGTCTTTTGATTGGAGAATTTAGTCTATTTACATTTAAAGTAATTACTGATAAGGAGGGACTTCTGTCATTTTGCTATTTGTTTTCTATATGCCTTATAGTTTTTTTGTCTCTCATTTCCTGTACTAACAGATGAAATTGACTGATAGTAAACACAACTTTACAGTCCAAGCCTTTCCCTGCAAGTTGCAAACCTTTAATAGTCTCCAGAGTTCCCAAATAGTTACATCATACAGATTCTGCCAGTGTAATTGTTGTCTGGGTAGGGAGACAGATTCCTGGTACTTTCTACTATAGCATCTTCCTAGGACCCCCTTTTCTCAACTATACATTTTTAATTTCAAGGTATCTTCCACATTAACTTTATGGTGAAGGGAAATAATTCCTTATTTTAATGAATTCATCTTTATAAGTTCTCTGGATAGATCCTTGTTCTTACCTAAATCCAGGGAGCAGGCATACCTGAAGGTCAGAAATATAGGCTAGGGAGCCAGGCCACTAGGTACTATTGCTAAGAATGTCCACTTTTACCCCTGAGAGAGAGAGGTCCATTTTAAAGTCAGCTTTAAAACAAAATAAAAACAAACAGTTTGGGAGACACTAGACTCTTTTTAATTTTAATTTTAATCTTTTGGGCACAGACTGTTTTTAAATAATTTGTTTCTTAACAAGTTCTTTAGTTTGAAGTACTATGCATAGATCAGTGCTATGGACAATACAATCCCCAGATCCCTCCCTAATAAAGATGTTTATTTACATTCCTTCTAAGTGCTCTGTTGCTTATTTCTTAGATTATACCTTTTGCCTTAGGCTCCAATAAAGCTTACAATTTTTTTTTTTTTTTTTTTTTTGCTCAGATGCTATTTTTTATTTTAGTCATGCTTGGGATACATCAGAAGATTAGTAATAACTTGTCACATACCAGCCACATGCCTCAAATCTGGGGAGCTCCAGGGTTCCCTCTCAGTGTACCAAAAGCTAATTACATTTATGAGGTAAAAAGTTTTCATTTAGATCTCATACACTCAACCTCTGGCTTTACAATGACCAGTTGTCAGGGTTTGGCTACAACTGTCCAGGTTTTAGCCCTGAAGTCCCATGTCTTGGCAAACCCTTTAGTACTGGGCAAACTGGGGCAATTAGTCACCCTTTTTGACCTACAAATATTCCTGGATTGCTTTATTAGTCATTTAACCCTTCTAGGTCTATGAGTAACAGATGACTTGGCTAATTTTACATGTTCATGTTCTTGCTGAATTTCTGAGGACTCTGTTCAAGGATATCGCACAGTCATGGACTGCTGGTGGTTTGGAGTAAGAGGGGAGTTAGGAGATCCTGCATTGCAACCAACTCATTTTACAGATCAATAAAATCCCAATTGCACTGGAGAGTTTTGGCCATCTTCATTTTACTCTGGCTGCTATGGTACCAGATTTCTGCAATGTCTTCAAACATCTCCTTTCCCACTAATTAAAAACAAATGATTATGTTGGAACATCAGCTACAGTAACAGGAAAAAGTAGCATTCAGCTTGTTTTAAATTGTCCAATAATCTTTTTCTAATGCCTCTATTTGCGTCACAGGCATTTTAACTTCCCTCGTGTCTAAAGTTCAATGTCTCTCATGGATTACTCATATTATCTGAGTGTGAAAATAAATATGGTCAGGTTAATTAGCATCAGTTTTAATAAGATCCCAAAGTAATTTAACACAATGCTTCCTGGAGAGAAAGAAATTAAGCTTGATAACTGAAATGAAGGGATTTAAAATAGAAGCAATGCAAGGGGCACCAAAGAAAATAAGCACACAAAAAGGAGAAAGATATTGTGTGTAATGTGTGTGATATATGGTTTTTTTTTTTTTTTTTTTTCAGAATCACACAAAGGACTTTTGTTATTTTGCCTCCATGGGAAGTCAGAGTCCAGTGATTTTCAAACAAGCAGACTGATCTTATAGGCTTGTTGAAAATTCAAATACCTTGCTCCCATCCTTGGTCATTCGGATTCAGTTACTCTAGAGTAGGACCTGGGGATTTCTATTTTTAATAAACTTCAAAGTGGCTCAAATGCAACTGGTCTGGGAACCACTGAGACAGGCTATTTGAAGAGGCTTTCCTATTTTTCACTTTGGGAAAAATATTTAATGGTGATTTCTCAGACTTCACTTTTTGAAAGTGCAGGTGTGATTTTGCTTCCTTTAAAGAGAGGGAAATTGAGGAAGTTAGAGTCACATTGTAACGTAGGAATATGAGAAAATGAGGATCTTTACAGCCAATTTTCACTTTGAAGAATATATTAAGGTCCTGCAATAAGACGTGCTATAAAAGCAAGGGTGAATTCCTCCAGAGGGTAAGTGGGACTGTGCAAAGCAATCTGTATATTCTACGTTTGACTATAATGAAGAGGCAGAGTAGGGGTGGGCCCTGGAAACTGTCCAAGAGTCCAGCATTTTCCAATCCTAGTCTGACTTGTTCTGTAGAGATCGCTAACCCTAATGGACTGGAGAAGAAATGGCTGAAATCTCACTTGTTCACTATCTGTAATAGAAGTATCTCTTATTAAGTGCATGTTTACAAGGCCATGTACACATACCCACGTACCCTGAAAAGTCCTCTGGGAAACTAACATGAAGCCCCAAGTTCTTAATTAGCAGAACAGATTCCCCAGTCCTGTCACTTAATGGTATAGCAGAAGATGTGCTTGGCAATTAATTGGATGAGCTGTAAAACTGGAATCCTGACCACTTGTGGTCATTAAAGATCCCAGGGTACTTTCCTTATGGCAGGTGGAGTCTTGGAATAATTCCAAGCCTGATAATTAAATTAGATTCTGCCCAGCTTTCGTTTATACTTTCAGTTGGACTCTGTTCTCTTTATATCTTTAATTGCAGTGGATTTGTACCTTAATAGAGAACCACTGGATTCTTCAGACGACTACAAATGGTAACACCATCTCCTAACTTACTGAGTAAGATTTACTGGGTTAGTGGTCGACAGGTATACTTTGTATAAAAGTAAATTGTTGGATTGGCATCTAAAGAGACTGGGTATCACTTCTGAAAAATTAAGCCTGTTAAACATTTCAGTATATAATTAAAAGTACATGTCCTAATAATACTTATAAATCACTTTTTTGATGATATCTTTCTACAAACAAAATAATTAATAGGCATACTTATTAGCAGACTGGATCCATATTTAATAAAAAATCAAAATATAAAAAGGCTGATCTTAGTTATTAGGATAGAGATAGGGATAAGAACAGTGAGACACACTGGGAGCCAATATGATGGCTTAAAATTTGTTGATGCAGAAGTTTATTAGAGCTCTGTTATATAAGGGGAGAAAACTCTTTTTCTTTCTTTTCTTTTTTTAAAGATTTTATTCATTTATTTGACACAGAGACAGCGAGAGAGGGAACATAGCAGGAAACACAGTGGGAGAGGGAGAAGCAGGCCTCCCGCCAAGCAGGGAGCCCAACTTTGGGCTCCATCCCAGGACCCTGGGATCACGACCCAAGCCGAAGGCAGATGCGCTTAACGACTGAGCCACCCAGGTGTCCCGCTTTCTTTATTTTAAATAGAAAGCTAACACAAATATTTAATTTAATTCTACAAGTTATTATTTGGTAGGTTGCTTCTGGGAATTAAAATTCTCTCAGAAATATTTTTAAAGATATGAATGAAATATTATTTTCTTATTGTGGATAATAACTTTCTGTTTGAAAAGTATTTAACCTACACTCTGTTAATAGACCAAAAAGCCTTTTATTTGGTATGCAGATTAATTCATACACATTCAGGAAAGTAAAATGTACTCCCCTGTGTATATGGTTTGTCACCATGTCTGAGACTACGTTCAGTTGAAGATTGTTTTTGTCTGCTTTCCTTTCTTATCGTGAAACTAATTTTCTGTTTCAAATAACATACCTGGCTCAAAATTTCTTACCTTTAACACAAAATGGATCAACACACACATCCACACACTCCTCCTGACCACCCAGTGCTTAAAACTTGAGAATTTATAATGATTTTCTGTGCATCTCTTCTCTAACCTGCAATAAATATTGTTTCACTTCAGTTGGATAACAGAGGGAAAAAGATTGAAATCAGAAGATAGAGACCAGCTGGTTTTCATTGTAAGAAAACTGGTTTTATTACCTGAGTTAATGTGAGGAAGAATTTTTTTGAAGGTGCATTTAAGGGTGCTTGTGAAAATATTTTAAGTATATAAATAAAATCCTGTAATGAAAAGAAGTGGAATTAGAAAAGTTCTCAGCAACATAGATAGCTTGTAAATGAATTTGTCTTATGCTTGAAAAAAAACTAGGTAGGGATTGTTTGTCTATTTAAATGGTAAAAACTTAAAAGCCCAATGAAAGGAAAAAAGGGAAAAATGATGCATCAGATTGTGTTATTTCTTATATCTGTTTAAAATGACTTAATGGAATTTTGCTACAACTGGCTGATTGAAATATGTGTTCATCTCCTTTTCCTCTAGAGACTTTTCTAAACTGAAAGTAATAAAGCCTTCTCACACTTGCAGTGTCAAAAAGAATGGGATAGTGGCCATTCTCCAATGGGAGAATTCCCACATTACTAATGTGGCAGAGGGATCTACCCTTCCAAGGATGAACTGCTAGCCCTTCCAAGATGGAAGGGGTCTGATGTAGTAACTCTATTGTAGTTCAAAATAATTTCTCATTACCATTATGATTTCTTCTTTGATAATGCAAAATTCCCAAGTTTATTTCTTAACTTCCAAACATATTTTCTAGTTGTGTTTTTGTTATTGATTTCTACCTTAATTGTTTTTGGAAATTTTATTCTCTATTTATATGCCTTTAGTGGTTTCCCTAGAAATTACAACATGAATATTTAATTAATCAAAGCCTAAAGATAATCAATACCTGTATTCTGTTTTTAGACAATAAAGATCTTTAGGACATCTTAACCTCATATACATCATTCCTGTTTGAACAGGTGGTATTTTGTCATGAATTGATTAGCCCAAAGGATATTACTATTGTTATTTTATAAAGACAATTTTTTTTTAGATTTATCTATGTTCTTACCACTTTATTTTGCTCTTTATTTCTTTTGTCTTCCTTAGGATTCTATTTAGAAGTGTTTTCCATATGCCCCAAGTATACTCTTCAGAATTTCCTTTACTGAAGATTTATTTGTGGTGAAGTGTCCCTGTTTTTGCTTTTCTTAAAATATCTTTATTATGCCTTTGTTCTTGAACAATTACTAGTTGTAGAATTCCAGTTGGCAAATACTCTTTTTTAGCACTTTAAAGATATAATCCCACTATCTTCTGGCTTCCAATGTTGCTGTTGAGAAGCAAACTGCCTGTTCCTTATTTTTAGTTAATTTCCTTCTTATCTCTGGATGCTTTTTTTATTTTTTAAATTTATTGTTTTCTTTGTTGCTCTTTCTGTTGAATTTCTTTTTATTTATCCTGGTTGCCATCTCCAGAGAAGTTTTGCATCATCACTTCTGTTAGGCAGCAGTAAATACCAGCCTGGGATCACCTCAACTGTGTTGATGGCTCCAGTTTCCTTGATCCACTCAGGTGATAATGCTTCCCTATTTTAAGAAGGTGTAGTCCTTTGTAACCTTAACTTACTGAAGAGAGCTTATCCTTTTGGAATCTCCACAGTGTGTGTTCCTGGGCTTTGTTTTATTCTCTTGAGTTGTCAAATGCCATTAGGGCAATACTGCCTCTGCACTGACTTATCTCTCTAGTCTCTGCTTTCCTTTCAATTTTGGCCTAGTAATTGCTTAATATCTTATGAATGTTTTGATGCTTTAAAGAAGACTGAACAAATATTTGATCTGGTAATTTTAGTCATTTTCACTGAGAGGGTGGTCTAAATAAACTTTTCTGCCATTTTTGGAAACCAGAAGGATTTCAACAGAATTATAGAATCAGTAAGTAGATGGAATAGAGGTAATTGCTATAGCTACATGGTACAGTGGTAAATTTACCATTAGTGTTTTCAGAAGAGGGCATAGAATTATAGAAATTTGATTTGTGCCCATAGAACTTTGTAAAGACTTCAGGTTCGGAGATGCTAGATAAAGAGGAGAGTGGACATAAGTTGTAGTGCCTTAAAAAGACTGATTGAAAAACAGTAATAGCAAATTACTTCTCATACTCCCCATTAGAACTTTCTTCCTGAAGAAATTGAACTTTCTGGGGCACCTGGTTGGCTCAGTGGTGAAGCATCTGTCTTTGGCCCAGGTCATGATTTCAGGATCCTGGGATCAATCCCTGCATCAGGCTCAGTGGGGAGTCTGCTTCTCCCTCTCCCTCTGTGCACTTTCACTTTCTCTCTCTCAAATAAGTAACTAAATAAATAATCTTAAAAATGAAAAAAAAGGGACGCCTGGGTGGCGCAGTTGGTTAAGCAACTGCCTTTGGCTCAGGTCATGATCCCAGCGTCTTGGGATCGAGTCCCGCATCGGGCTCCTTGCTCCGCGGGGAGCCTGCTCCTCTCTCTGCCTCTGCCTGCCTCTCTGCCTGCTTGTGTTCTCTCTCTGTTAAATGAGTAAATAAAATTAAAAAAAAAAAATGAAAAAAAAAATTGAACTTTCCTGGATCTCTACATGCTGGCCTTAGAGTTTCCCCCAGCTGATTCCCGTGGACATGTCCTTGCCTACCCACCACAAAGAGAAATCTGTTGGTTGAAACATGTACTCTATATACAACTTCCAACCACCTTTTTCATAGATGTGTGCCTCTTGTCAATATGAATTGTAACCAAGGAACAGCAAAAAATTGTAGACAGTTTGCTTTGTGAAAGAAGAGACAGAAATAAACAAATAGACAACGTAAATACAAGAAAAACAGTGATATTACAGAGAACTTCGAAAGACAAACCAATACTAATGTTCTTATAGTGATAAGGAAGATATTACTTCCATAAAACTTGAGCAAGATAAAATGAAAAGGTAAGAGAGAACAAGAAAGATATTCTGAAAAGTAAAAATGTGATGGCTGAAAAAAAAACATTGGAAGAAAATCTCTCAGATACTGTAACAAAAAGTAAAAGATATGGAAAATAGGGAGAAGAGACTTAAAGGAGCAGTCAACAATTTGGTATTCTAGGAAGAAATAACAGAGTAAACAGAAAGAAGAAATATAATAAAAATGTAATATAAAAATTGAATTATAGCAGGTTTCTAGATCAAAAGGGCACTTTGAATTCTTTTAAAATGAATGCAGAAGACTCATATCAAGGCATATAAGTATTACACTGCAATATGCTAGAGAAAAAGAAAAATTTTTTTAAATTCCAAAGAAAAAAGTTAGATTACTTTCAAAGAGGAGATATTCAGAGTGTCACTGAATTTCTCAAGGCAACCTTGTTACTTGAAGGCAATAGAGGAATAACTAAAACTTGAGAGAACATTATTTCAAACCTAGAATTCTATACCTAACCAAACTATCAATAAAACTGTCACAGAATAAAGACTTTTTACGATGTCCAAGGGCTCAAGAAATTTCTCTCTCACATACTGTTTCTTAAGAAATTTTTTTTTTCTTAAGAAATTTTTTGAGGAAGCTTTCTAGTAAAACAAAAGAAGAAACTTAAGAAGAAGATTCAAGATAAAAATTAAGAAAGAGTCATTAAAGTCCCAGGGTACTCTTATGCCAGAGGCCTAGAATGTATTTAAATTGCAGTAAAATGCCAGAGGGCTTGGAAGGTTATTTCTCCCCATACCTGTAAAAGAAAGCATAGTATCATGGATACAATGGAGTTTTCAGAAATAAAAATGGAGAATAATTATAATAAAGATTCTATAAGAAGGAAAAGAGGCAATTAGGAACTTCAGGAAAAACATTTGTCTAAGAAAACATCTGTTTCTTCAGGGAACAATATTTATATGATCACATATGCAAATATTATTTATGAACTTGTTGAAAATAATTATATAACCAGGAGTGTGCTGATAAACTCAAAAATGCTCTCAAAAATGCACATATCTACAAACATACATTTATAATAAATTTTACTTGTATAAAGGATACATAGCCAACAATTTAGAAATAATGAAGTATACAAGACTCTTTATAGTAAATTCTATAGTCGTTGATTCTCACATTATGCTTTTGTTGAGTTTTGCAGAATTCTTTGAACCATATCTAACCTATGGTTGTGACTGACAAATGAACATACTTCTGATATGAATGTTAGTTGATTTTTTTTTACCTTAATAAGTAAGGGAAATGAGGGGCACCAGGGTAGCCGAGTTGGTTAAGCGTTCGACTCTTGGTTCTGGCTCAGGTCATGATCTCAGGATCATGAGATCCAGCCCTGCATCAGACTGCCCTGAGCACAGATTCTGCTTGAGATTCCCTCTCCCTCTGCCCCTCCTGCTCGTGCTCTCCATTTTTCAAATAAATAAAATAAATCTTTAAAAACAAAAGTAAGAAAGGGGTGCCCGGGTGGCTCAGTCATTAAGCATCTGCCTTTGGCTTGGGTCATGGTCCCAGGGTCCTGGGGTCCCTGCTCGACAGGAAGTCTGCTTCTCCCTCTTCTGCTCACCCTGCTTGTGTTCCCTCGGTTGCTGTGTCTTTCTTTGTCAAATAAATTAGAATCTTAAAAAAAAATAAAATTAAAAAATAAAATTCTTCATTAAAAATAGAATATGCTGCATTAAAAAAAGCAAGAAAAATGAAACAATGAAGACATATGTCAGAACTGCACTCATTTGCCAATGACATGAACAACTTCTTCACTGAAATGAATAATGGAAAAGTATTCTTTCATTTTTCATTCTATTCACAATGTAATGGATACAGAAATAACACACTTTTAAGTTATATAGAAATTATTAAACTTTTCTCCATTATTTTCCTGGCTCTAAAGTCTAAGCAATTAACCAACCAAAAATTCAAAGGCCAAATTTGTGATATCTGCTGATTTCAGTGGTGAAATGCTCCCACCATGGTCAATATCAAGCTATCAATGTTCCACTGAACACAGATTTGGGAAAGTATGGGTAGTAGCATAGCATTTTATAGTATTTCTACCATACAGATACAATAAATGGAAGTAACTTCAACAGCATAGATGATAGTAAAATGTAGTAACATAATTTAGGAAGTGTAAATTTTGATGTTCATCACCTTTACTTTAAAAAGAATATTTATTTATTTTCTTGAGAGAGAGAGAGAAAGAGAGAGAGCTGGGGAAGGGGCAGAGGCAGATGATATCTAAAGAGACACCCTCTGAGCACAGAGCCTGACTCAGGGCTCAATCTCATGAACCATGAGATCAAGACCTGTGCTGAAACCGAGTTGGATGATTAACGAGGCACCCCTCATTACCTTTACTTTTAATTTGACTTATTTAATTATAAGTTTGTGTAATTTAATTTTTAATAATGGCTATATTTAACATTTAATTGGCTTGCAAATTTTCTAAAACAATTAGTTTTTGCAATTTGGCACTAGTAGGCTCCAACATACCCCTGGATATAGTCCTATTGTGTAGACTGGGGGAACTAGGTTGGAAGTGGTATAAAATAGATAAATCTTCATTTCTTATAGAATGAAGCAAAAATATAATGACTAAAAGTGTTAAAGGAAAACACATTTTTCTAAAGATTTTTATATAATCATTAAATTATTTAAATATGATTAGAAGGAGGAGTGGGAGGCTGAGTAGTTACAGGGCAAGACAAAGATTTTATTAGAGGCCTTTCATTTAATATTTGATCCTGGGTATATACTAAATCAAATTTATTAAACTAAATTAAACTAGCCCCTGGGTGAATACTTTAAAATATTAACAAGAATAAAATAAGTGTAAAAATGTGTTTTAATAATATAGACATTTTGGAATAGTGTGAGATGGTATTCTTCCTCATTCTGTGCTGTCTTATTCACTGCTCTGCTCTATCGACAAGGTAAATGCTCTCATTTACTGCCCCAGGTGTTTTGTGTCAAATTATCATATGGATCTAAAATTTGATATAATGTTTGGATATTTCTGACCGAGCAGATCTGAAGTGGTGTTTAAAATTTTGCCAATTTTTGGTTGAGAGTGGCAACTGGGACAAATTTGAGGTGTTTCCACTCTGAGTATGTAGTTTGCTGCTTTCTTTTGGCAGTCACTGACCTCTATGGTTTTAGGCCATTATTGGCTCACTAGGATTTTAATTAGGCAGCCAAGTCCCATATGTTTGTGTGTACTGCTCTAATTTCACTAGTACGTTTATTCATTTGTTTGTGGCATTTTAACACCCTGCTTTCCTGGAGGACATACAGACAGTCTGGTAATTTGATATAGAATGTAACGAGTTCATCAAATGTCCTAAACCCACCCACAACTTCAAAACCTGACTGGAAAGTGAGTACATTGTAAATTCTGCTCATTCTTCTTTTATCAGGTCAATTGCTTTTGTTTCTTCTTTCTCATTCCCATTTCTACACTACTCATTTTCATTACATCCCTTCAGTTTTTGGATTATTGCACTGGCCTTCTAATTCAACTTTCTACCTTATAACTTCACTGTTCGGTCCATCTTGGATAATACCACTAAAGTAATTTTCCAAAAGTACCACTTTAATGTCTCTCCCCTGCTCAAATATCTTCAGTGTTCTTGTTTTCTAAGATAAGTTCACACCTACTAACTCAGCCAGTTATCTCCAAAGTAAGATGGGTGAGCCAGGGGGTGGGAAAGACGTCAGAAGAATGTAGCAGAACTTTTGATTCCCTATATTGTATAAACAATTGTATATAGTTTTTGGTAAAAAAGAAAATAAGTTAACCTTTTCTAATGTCTCATATACAGATTGATGCAGGAACTGCCTTTCATACTGTATGTCGTGTCATCATACCACTCACGACACCTGAGCTATCTTGAAGCAAGAGTATAGCAGTGGTTCCCTCATGTTTTGGGTTAACTTCCAGCATAATATGATGTTTTTCTATTTAGATGCATCTAGTTATGATTTATTGATTGTATGGTTTCATGAACAGGCAAGGGCTTAAAAAGAATGCAGAAACGAAATCAGATTGAAGAGAATAGTAACTGTACGTAGAACAACAAAAAAGGTGAAGCTGTTACTTCTATTCTTAGTGTAAATGCTTTGTAAGCCATATTATGTTATTTTTATTATTAACATATAATGTATTATTTGTTTCATGGGTAAGGTCTGTGACTCATCAGTCTTACACAACACACAGTACTCACCATAGCACATACCCTCCCCGAAGTCCATCACCCCCATCACCCAGTTACCCCTCCCGGCTTTCCCTTCCACTCCCCTTCCCTCCAGAAACCCTCAATTTGTTTCCTGAGATTAAAAGTCTCTTATGGTTTTTCTCCTTCTCTGGTTTCATCTTGTTTCATTTTTTCCCTCTCTGTAATCATATTATATAGCAAAAATAGTGCAACTAATCAGGTCTGACAAGAATTTGATCAAAAAGATTCAAAATTACTGAAATGACAATTTGAAATAGGAATTCATGTCCTTATATTTAATAATACATTTCACTTTAAGTGTCTATTGTATTTGAGATTTTAGTTAGTGATAGTACGAAGCCATTTAAATAACAAGATATTTGTTAACTGTGCACCTAGAAAGGACAATATTCTGGTTTTGTGGAACTTGAACCTTAGTTAGTTTTGGAGGATTCTTTAAGGAAAAAAAGTACAAAATGGCAAATACAAAGTCAAGGGTGAAGGTGGACATTTATTTAGAACGAGAAGAAATCACAACAAATTACTCATCTTAAAAACCAGGAAATACCACAAACAACACAAGATCCAGAAGAATAACAGTGTTTTTATGATGAATTGCTGATATGTCTTATAATACCTTCTTTTTATATATATATATAACATATATAATATATAAATACATATATAAATATGTAAAATATATAAAAATATATTTTAATTTAATTTATTTCACACACACACACACAGAGTACAAGCAGGGGGAGCTGCAGTCAGAGGCAGAGGGAGAAGCAGGCTCCCTGTTGAGCAAGATGTGGGCTAGATCACAGGACTCTGGGATCATGACCTGAGCCGAAGGCAGATGTTTAACCATTTAACCAACTGAGCCACTCAAGCGCTGCTTCTTCCTTATATTTTTTTACCTACATCTTCTTTGAACATCCTTTTGTATGACAGTTACTTTGTAGTATTTTCTAAAGACATAATAGAAGCATACTCATACATTTCAAAACTCATTTTTATTTATTTTATTTATTTTTTATTTTTTTATAGACCCCTTTGGAGCAGGGGATTCTCTTCTTAATAACTATATTGATTTGGATCCTCACAACAACTGACCAGAAATGGTGAAACATAGTTTATTTTATTTTATTTTTTAAAGATTTTCTTTATTTATTTGAGAAAGAGAGAATGAGAGAGAGCATGAGAGGAGAGAAGGTCAGAGGGAGAAGCAGACTCTCCGCGGAGCTGGGAGCCCGATGCGGGACTTGATCCCAGGACTCTGGGATCATGACCTGAGCTGAAGGCAGTTGCTTAACCAACTAGGCCACCCAGGTGCCCCAAACTCGTTTTTATTATTAATAATTGGTTACTAATAATGTTATACAGGTTTTTAGGGTTGTAGTCAAATTTAAGGAAACTTTTATCATGTTAATATGTTAGCTGTAAGATTTTGGGGAGGTTAATATTTTATCATGCAAGACTAAATGCTCTTTGAACTAATAATACCAATTGATCAGAGGACATTCAAATGCATTTAAAAAATGCCCTCCATCGTGAGAAGGAAGGGAAGGACCAATGGGGGGAAATCGGAGGGGGTGATGAACCAGGAGAGACTGTGGACTCTGAGCAACAAACTGAGGGTTTTGGAGGGGACGGGGTAGGGGGTGTGAGCCTGGTGGTGGGTATCGAGAGGGGCACGTACTGCATGGAGCACTGGGTGTGGTGCATGAACAATCAATCTTGTAACACTGAAAAATTAAAATAAACAAATTTGGGGAGGAAAAAAAAATGCCCTCATGTTGTAGTGAGCTACATATCTGTAGAGTCAAATTATTCTTACGCTATATATTTTGGCTTATTGATAAACAAAAATGTAGAAGTTCTGCTGTAGGAACACCTGTTCTTTATTTGTTTTGCTATGTCGATGGCAATTTTGTATGCCACTTTATCTGGTCCTGCCAGATTTCATCAGGACAAGATACGTGAGACAGACGTGGATGTGCTCTGATAGATGGCACACATAAACCATGTGGCTTCGCACAGAAACATACTCTCTAATTGTAGTACTGCTTTAGGTCTCTGCCTCACAAACATAAGAATTATGATAAATTCTGTTTCATTTGACTACAATAAAAATAAAACTACCAAATCTATGATTTATTTAAAAATGAATATGGCGACAGGAGAATTTCCGATGAGAACCAAATGGTTTGTATCTGATGACCTATCTGATGACTGGAAGGATTTTCCAGATTAGCTTCTGGTTCCATAATTTCACACGTTGTTTCTTTCTTCTTCCACGTATTTTTGACCTGCATGGCCTAGAACACATTCATATTGTGGTGACCTCTGATTGCGTGCCTTTGCATCATACGAGTCAGTGTAGTGGGCAGGAGCACTCCTGGAAGCCATCTTCTACTGGGGTGGCTAGTGATAATCTAAATACACATGGGAGAGCTTAAGACCCACATAGCTCACTAAACCTGAGCTAAATGTTCTCCCAACTCTACTTCCCCTTGTTCACATCCCCGAAACGGTTACATCCACTTATGTTCCCTCCAACACAAAGGAGGTGTAACAGAAAACTCAGAGTGGAAAAGAACACTGTCTTAATTACGGTCAAAATATCTTACCTTTATCTCACCTCTGCACCTTTTACAGAAATGTACAGTGTGGGGGAGATACTCATGCAAGTGAACAGTCCTGCATTTAACCTTCATGAGCAAAATGGTCTCTGTCTTCAAAAAACAAAGTCAAATAGCTAAAAATATTTTAATTGCATTTAAAAGCATTTGAAAATAAAATATGGAATGTTGCTGGACTTAATGATAAATTCTTTTGAGATGCCTTTCTTATTTAAAAGTGAAGAAAAAAACCCTTGTATATCTTTTGCCACCTGTGTCAGCCACTAAAGTCAGTTATCAAAATAAAATGTGTAGAGCCAGATTTTGAATTGCTATGTCACAAAGTGTTATTCCAAGATTAACAAAAAGGATATTAAATCATATTGCTCTTATTAAAAATATTGATTTTTTCACAGATGACATAAAGGATTTTTATACCATAAAAAACAAAGGATAAAACTATTTAAAATATTTCATTCTTTAAAATATGTTATATAAAGTACAAAATATGGATTTGTTATTCATGTGTGTATACATGCACATGTGTGTATACATATATACATATATACACACATACACATTGGGCGGTATGCTCAAAAATCTTTACTAATCAGATGTACAATCCCAAGTGTCTGGGTATCATTGAATTAGGCATTAATGACCCTCAAAATTTGGCCCCGAAGGACCCCATCTTTTTAGCTAGCCTGAATTCTTCCTAGTCCCTAAAACAAACCTTTATATTCCTACCCCACTGTCATTATCCAAGTATATCCTACCCCAACTTCCAACTTGGAATATCCCTTTTTCTTCTGGCTAACTCAAATCTTATTTATCTTCAATGATCTGTTTTTTTTTTAAGCTTCTCTTGATTTTTTTCAGTTTTTAGAGTTCTCTAATTTTGTTAAATGAATAATACTATTTTTTAAAGATTTACTTATTTGAGAGAGAGAAAGAGAGAAAAACCATGGGACGGAGGGGCAGGAAGAGAGAGAGAGTGAGAATCCCAAGCAGACTCTGCCCTGAGCTCAGAGCTTGACACAGGGTTGATCTCACAACCCTGAGATCATGATCTGAGCCGAAATCAAGAGTCTGACGCTTAACTGACTGAGCCACCCAGGCACCCCTAGTACTTACTGTTTTTAATATGCTATTAGCACTAAGTGATAGCACACTGTAAAGCTTCTCTTTTATTGTATTATTTGTTGTAATGCAATGTAAATCATACTTCGTAGCTTCTCAAAGGCAAAACCTCCCTCTTAAGCTTTTGTATCCACACAGCCCTTAACACAAGTCTATGCAAATAATAGTCCCTCTATGAAGATTTGTACAATCAGTACCTTTTTTGGAAAAAATCAAGTTAAGAGGAGATATCTTTGGAGTTCATAAAACCCTCTGTGGGGGGGAGGGGGTGTGTGAAGACAGTCACAATGACAGCCTTCTTCCCGGTGACACACTGGGAGAGAGTTCTTCCTTTATACATCTATCCTGTGCTGGGGCTGTCGTCCTCAGGATGAATATCAAGTACGAGGTATACACTAGAATCTCAAACTATGACACTAAAGGGAAAGAATGGCTCCATTTAGAGTCCCAGTGTGATTAGCATATTTTCTTTCCAAATGAGATAATTTTATCTTCTCAACAGCTTACTTTTCTTATTCATCATAAGATCATATTCACTAGCAATGGCAGATGGGAGGGTGGGGGTGTGTCTGTCCATCTCCCGCTAGTTTGGCATCTTTGTGGAAGGCAAGTAAATTGATTAAAAAAAAAAAATTCCTGTGTTCTTTGTGAATGTCCTGGTGGAAGCCCCTTTGTGTTTTTCTTCTCAGAAGTGCACTTCCCCTGTCCTTCTGTAGATGTTGGTTCCTTTTTAACAGCAGAGGTCCTCCTTGCTCAGCAGTCCTCCAGGATCGAGCAGCTACTCATCCGAAAAGCGTGAGACAGTTGGGAACTGCATGACTTAGACGGATTATTAAAAAGCCATTGTCTGTGCTGTAACTGGGTTTATGATGTCTTTTCATCTCGACACCTGCCGACACCTCAAGGTTCTAATTAACTGTCAATCAGGGCAGAAAGCTCAGAATAAGCAGCATTGTGCCTGGAATTACTATGTGGAAGTATATGCAAATTACTTAGGTTAAAGCTAAGAAAGAATCTGTACTTTAGAGAATGAAAAGCTATATTAATCCAGGATTATTAAACACTGGTAAATGTATTATTGACCTTGTCATGATGCCAGGCAGAATAATACTGGGATCTAGAGCCCAGATTTCCTGGACATTGGTAAAACACGCTGACTCTGGCCTGGGTAGTTCCATTAGAATCACAGGGAGTAGAAAGAACCAAGCCTTCTGCTAATCTGAGTATGTCTGGGGTCCCCTGCCTGTGAGATTAGGACAAGCTCTACCCTGTGCCACCCACCTTTTCCCATCTGTATACATCTCCTACTGTGTTATCAGATACTCCAGATGGAGCTTCCTGTGCCATTGTTAATTATTATTATTATTATTTTTATGTCTTCACCCATAATGTCTCTAAATCTCCTGGCACTGCAAATGTTGTCTTTGTCGGAAAGAGATGATAGCCTTCTGAGATGGTGATGGTGGCATTTCTTTGTGAGCTCTCAGGAGCAATGTGGATACTATTCAAGTTTTAAAAAACAATAATTATGTCCTGACACTTAAAAAAAGTGAATTTCTTTGTAATTAGTTCTAGTATTTAGGACTGCTTTGAAATTCACTAGGGTTTTCCTTAAAACAAGAAGAAAAGATCCAGCTTATTTCTCTTGTTTGGGATCCTTTGGGATGAAAAGCACTAAAGAAATGTAAGCTATTATTAATCCGCCCCTTCTCCAGACACATGTCAACGGGGGCTCTAAAACGTATATCAGCTAACGATATATCTTGGTTCAAAGGAAGCTGCAAAATTATTTTTAAGTATGTACTTTGAATTTGCCCAAAGCCTGTCTATTTCCATGGCAATGGAAGTGGCATCCTGCGGCTGAGGCTCTTGTTGGTTTTAGCAGTTACAGCAGGTGCAGCTGGATGGATGCTACCTCCTGGATAAAGCGCAGTGCTTTTCTTTAAGTGGTTTGTATAGCAAGGGTGGGGAGTGGGGTTGGTTCTGCCTGGATGCAGGGGGATGGACAGATCTTGCATCTTTCCTCCAAAACTTTGCATCCTGTAACATGGACCATTGATGACTGTTCTCTTTTTTGCAGTTGTTCGCCGATATCGTGTAGTGAGAAGAGAAAGTCATCCTGTCTTGTCCCACATAGCTTTACCAGTTGTCTGCCTAGTTGGAATTTTTGAGTAATATTTCCTTTACCATTGTTGCTTCATATCTGGTGTTGACTGACCCCAAACAATCCAGAAATCATGCTCACTGCTACCTTCGTCCTTCATGAGATATTAAGTACCTGCGTGTGTGTATTTCTGTGTTGGGCACTGCATAGGCCACAGAGACAGCTCAAGACCACTCCAATGCAGTCGGACATGTGGAGACTGTGGGAGAACTAGCAAGCTCTGAACATCATAGCAATAGACAAGGCTACAGATTTGCATTGCCATCAGTTAAAGTAAGTGTGTTTGTTGAGTTTCCATGTTTAGCAGAATGATATTTGTGGAAATTTGGGATTTTTTTCATTATAATTTGGAAATGAGTGAAGCCACCAGAACTCCTTTTTAGTTCCCTGTCCCTGAACTCCTCAGGGAGAATTTTTGGAGCTTAGGGTTAGTAGCATGAGAAGCATCAAGACATCCTCTCTTCCACTTGGACCCTATTTTTCAGACAGTTCTGTGAGGCTAAATCTTTACAGTGTGCTTCAATCATCTATTCTCCCAGAAACTTGGTGGTTTAAACAATGATCATTTATTTACTTATGATTCTTCAGTCTTTGTTCTCTTTGCTTTTTGGCTTTTGAGGATTTTGTTAATGTATCCTTAAGTTCAGAGATTCTTTCCTCGGTTGTGTCCAGACTACTAATAAGCCCATTAAAATTATTCATTATTTCTGTTACAGTGGGGTTTTTTGTTTGTTTATTTGTTTGTTTGTTTGTTTTTTAAAATCTTAGCCTTTCTTGGGATGCCTGGGTGGCTTAGTCCTTAAGCGTCTGCCTTTAGCTCAGGTCAAGATCCCAGGGTCCTGGGATCAAGCCCTGCTCTGGGCTTCCTGCTCAGCAGGAAGCCTGCTTCTACTTCTCCCACTCCCTCTGTTTGTGTTCCTTCTCTCACTGTGTCTCTCTCTGTCAAATAAATAAAAAATCTTTAAAAAAATAAATCTCAGCATTTCTTTTGGTTCTTTCTTAGAATTTCCATCTCTCTGCTTACATTGCCCATCTGGTTTTGCATGCTGTCTACTTTATCCACTAGAGTCCTTAACATCTTACTTATAGTTGCTTTAAATTCCATGTCTAATAATTCTAACATCCCCGTTTCTGATGATTGCTCTGTCTCTTCAAAATGGTTTTTTTGTTTTGTTTTGTTTTGCCTTTTGGTCTGCTTTGTAATTTTTTTTAAAGATTTTATTTATTTATTTGACAGAGAGAGAGAGGGAGAGAGAGATCACAAGTGGGCAGAGAGACAGGCAGACAGAGAGAGGGGGAAGCAGGCTCCCTGCTGAGCAGAGCTCAGGGGCTCGATCCCAGGACCCTGGGATCATGACCTGAGCCGAAGGCAGAGGCTTTAACCCACTGAGCCACCCAGGTTCCCCTATAATTTTTTCTTGATAGCTGGGCATGATATACCGGAAACATATTTTTCTCCTGTATTTGCTCTGAGAATCTAGGTGAGCACTTAGAGGTAAATCTCACAGTATTGTGAAAGGCTTCCTAAGACTGCATTCCCTTCAAGTCTAACTCCTAGAGTTGTCTGTATTTAATCTCCAGCAATGCTTCAATTACGGTTAAGGTTTTCCTATCTAGATGCTGGTTCCCATGGTGGTCTCTGCCTCCAATGGGAGTCTCTGCTCCAATAATTGTTATTCTCTGTGTTGGTCTCTCCAATCTTGCGAACAGCAGTTTGCCTTGTGTCCTCGCCTTTCCTATGGATCCAGGAAGAGTTGTTCATTTTTCAGTCTGTTCAGCTTTTTGCTTATTGTTAAGACAGAGTGGCAGCTTCCAAAATGCCTACATGCAGAACAGGAAAATCTGCTTAGGATTCTTCATTTTGTCTATTACTTGGCAGGGACAGTGTGATTCTGCCCCGCATGGTGTTATCTTCCAAAATGGCTCACTCACATGGCTGGCAGATTGGTACTCAGGTGGGGCAGCCAGCCAAGGGCACCTCTGTTGGAAGGATTCCTGGGTTCCTCTCCGTGTGGCCAGTTTGGGCTTCCTCAGAGCAAGGTGGTCCCTGGTGGTCAGGTTTCTTACATTTTGACTAGCTTCTCCCAGAGTGCCACAGCTGAAGTTGTGGACCTTTAGGAGGCTTAGGGCAGCTCCGATTCAAGGGAAGATATGCCACAAGGATATGAATACCAGGAAGTATGATTTACTGAAGGCTATCAATGTAATAACCTTCCAGTTTGGCTCCCTGATTCTAGTGGTTGTCCCTGATTTGATATCCCCATTCTTAAATTGGCACCTTCTGTCCTCAAAATTTTAGGGTCTGGACTTCCTCTTGTCAGAACTTCCAAGGACTGAAGTCCTTCCCTTCAAACTTTGTCCTCATGCAGCTACCAAATGCCTTGCTCTGCCTGGTTCTGCACAACCACTGATATCCCCCATGAAGTTTTCTGGGGGCTGCCTACCAGCTTGCCTGGACCTTCAATATATTTCTGACTCTCAGATAGAGGCCTGGATACACCTACATTTACGGAACAGTGTGCCAAGGAGTGTGGGGGAATTGCAAGAGAAAAATGTGAATCATCTTTCCTGAAAGTTGATTTTATTCCAAAGTATGGATTTAAAAAATTCTCATTTCATTATTATTTTTTTCCCCAAATTTGTTTAATTTTTCAATGTTACAAGATTGATTGTTCATGTATCACACCCAGTGCTCCATGCAGTACGTCATTATTATTTTTAATACAAAAGATATTCTATGAAAGGACACATATATAAGCATATTCTATTGATAATTTAATATAGAACACAGGCTTTAATGCACACTTAAAGCTTAGTGTAGCTGCTGCAAACTCTACCCCCAGACTCCCATGTCCCTACAGGTCTGTTTGGTTATTGCTACTAGAGACTGTCCTTCCTGTCTTGCTTATCCTGCCATCTATCCAGGTCCAGATTAGACTACATAATGGCCTGGGTCCTGACTATGGTCCTTAGGATGCTTGTCTACAGCAGCTTCCCTATAAAGGGAGAAAGCTATTGGGTGAAGGAGGAGGAAAAGTACATTGTTTCTGTGTCCTCTTTCTGGGGCCCAAATCCTGTTCTAAACTTAGCTCTGTTACAACGAGACCCAGGCATCTGCTCTGTGTACCTCCCTGGCACTTGCTTTCTCAGCCCCTCAACACCACTGATTGAGAATACTCAATCAATATAATACTGGATTGTATTACTTTGAATAGAAGCCCCAGGGACCAGGGATTTTCTCCCTGTGTTACTAAGCATAGCTGAGAGGCTTCAGTAGTGCTGTTGGCAACTTCAGCACTTCCAAGGCTGTGCTGCCCCACAGTCTTGAGCCTGTTGCCGTGGCCCACAGTCCTCTCTCCTCAAAGGGGAAAGCATGGAGCTTGGTGGTGAGTTTTAGACAGGCCCAAGGGATGCCAACAAGTGTCATCTCCTCTGTGTATGTCAGAAGCTGGGGCTTCCAGCTCTAAAAGAGCCACGGTGGTGGAACCTTTAGGGAAGGGAGTGACAGGAGACAGTGGACCCTGGTCAGTGCTTGCTGGGGATGATGGTTGTTGGGACTCCCATGCTGAGCTCCAATAAGCTTTTAAGAAACTACAGGAGAATAAAGTTGCTCTTTAACACAGCTCAATTGTCTTCACTCGATCCTAGAGGTGAACACTTGTCTTCTTTGAGTTGTGGAGTTGTGGAAGCCCAGCTTAGCCAGTCTCCTGAATGAACTTAGTATTCTAGATTCAACTGAGACCCTCAGAACTTCTGATGTTCTGATTAAGTTTCCAAACCCTCACAACCCTGGAGGTTCATAGTGCTGCGGAGAGAGGAATTTGGGGGCATCATAAGATCTTGAATCTCCTTTTTTTTTTTTTAATCTGTAGTCCTGTGCCTTCCTGTAGCTTTAGAGCCTGGTGGAACCAAGCTCTCCGTGAGCACAGGCCCAGTGTTCATCTCAAACCCTGGTTTAATGTTTCTGAGTCTAGTGTTTGTCTCATCTTAGAGTCTTTAGGTGGGTGCTCTGGGCCTAGGGAACACAGTATCATGCATGTCCTTGATGACCTAGAGACCGGCAGAACTGGATTCAAGCCCGATGTAGTTAGAGAAGAGTCCTCATGCATAGCTGAATGCTTTTCTCACTAATCTTACGTGGGAATATATGTTCGGAGTTCTCTTGAGAGAGAGCCAGATGTTCACATGCCACCTGGAACAGACTAGAGTAGAACTAATTTAGGAAGACCTTTAGTAACTGTAGAAAAGTCAGTGTTAGGGTGGGGTTATCTATACACCCCATATGTGATGTACCCCGTCCGCTGAGGAATTATCTGGGAGAGGCTATCTGAGATTCCAAAATAGACCCAAGACTCAGTTATGGTTTCATACTTTCAAGAATAAGTATATTATAAGACCAAAGTTTCTAGTGTCAGACAAACAAGTTTGAAATACCAGTTCCTCCTGTATAAATTGTGTAACCTTGGACAAGTTACATAATCTCTTGGGGTCTCCCTTTTCTCATTTGTAAGTGTGTGGTAACAATAGTACCTACCTCAAGGGATGTTGGGTGGGCCAAATGAGATGATGTGTCTGGCATGTGGTAAGCCTTCTATAATTCTTGAAACAACAGCAGCAACAACAACAACTACTACTTTTTTTGTGTGCAACTTAGAGTCAGTCTGGCACAGTATTAAGCACATTACATGTTTTACATACAAAGAGGCTATGTTACTATCACCAGGCTGTTGTTAGCTAACAGATGGGGAAGCTCAAACTTTTTCCTGAATCCAAAGCCTATGCTCTAATTCTTGGCCAAAGAAGAGATATCTCCACGTCCTGGTAGCTCCTTCCCGTGAAACTAGCTATAGGAACACTTGAAGAGGAACATGTTGTAATGACTGGTCTGGCTCTTTTACCTGTTGTTCATCTACCAATTCCCCAAACTGGATTATATCTCCAGTTTAAGCTTTTATCTGGTTCAGACTCTGGCCCAGACTCCACTCTAATCAAGGAGAATATAAGCTCAAGGCCAAGAGGCATCTTACTGACAGCTCTGCACTGACTCTGTACAGATGTTTTCATAGAATCTGCCATCTTGGACCCAAGTTCTGATAATAGGGTCCTTGTCATATTTTCTTCTGTCCCCACCTTAAAATCCATGCTGGACCTTAGTTTCTCAGGAGTCATCCTCTGCTGATTGCCAATCCATGAAACTTCTTTTTTCTTTTTTTCTTCTACCAAAAAGCTTTATTACATGTGTTTTGGTTGGAATTTTATGTTTTATTTATTTTTATTTTTTATAAAGATTTTATTTATTTATTAATTGTTCACGCACCACATCCAGTGAACTTCTTGATCCTGATCCCTTATCTATCGAGACATCAGTCCGTTCTCTGGCCAGGATACCTGAACATTTTGCCCAGCATTCCTCCTTTGGTATAAAAAGTGAAACCTCCTGAAGTAGCTTCTTAACCTGAAGGGACATTTTCATTCATTTGTTCATCCAATAATATTTAGTGAACCTGACCATAAGCTTCCTGATCTCAAGATCCTTTAACCACCTTCTCTTTTAGGGCCTTCTCATAGCTTGAACAAGCCCTTATTTATCCTGAAAAATAGCTCCTGGTTCTGCCACAACTTAATTCTTAACTGCTTTCTGCATATTTTCTGGACATTCAACACCTTTAGGATTGAAAATTTTCAAGTGGTAACTACCTGTCCCCCTTGTAAACTTGGAGCTCTGAGGGCAATTCTAACCACTCGTGCCATCTGAAAAAAGAAGTGGAGATGAATAAAGGTGCTGAGATATGTATTAACACAGAGAAAGACTCTTCTGTGTCTGGTTTGTTCTACTCACAAGCTTAAAGGCAAAGGAGCACTTTAACAGGAAGTTTCATCTATAAAGCAATTTCATGAAATAGGCCCCAATACTTTGGTTGGCAATGGTGGCTCCTAGCACACAGAGAAAATGCCCTGGGGATTTGTTCTTTTGCTGATATTGGACTCCAATAAAATGATCTCGTTAGTTTTTTAATATGAGAATGCTCCATGGATATATTTGCCAAATTCCTTTCTATATTTAACAGTGTCATAGCAGAGCTCCAAAAGACAGACTTCATTCATTATGTCAGTGTGGCCTTGGAATGACAAACCAAGTAGTTAAGTTGATTAATGTTGGGTGCATTTTGTCACCACGTCAAATAAAAAGAAGCCAGAGGGGTTAAGAGGTGAACTCTTTCTGGAGGCCAGTGTTATCACCCCTATTAAAATATTAACACTATTTCCTGGTTCACTAATCAATTTGTTTTTTTTTCATTTTAATTTAGTTTTAGGCCAGCCTCTTTCCCAAACTTGCCTAGGCAAAGACAATAAATCACAGGTGGCAATCACATCCAATGGTGGTCATGGTTAGTGCCAACTCTCTCACAAAAGTCTAAGTAGAGTCTATGGGAAAGAACTGTCTTTAGTAGGAAAAGAAAGATGCAACGAAAACCTTCCATCTTTCCAGTTTGAGGAGTCAGTATGTTATTAAATCTCACTCAGTTCATATTATCTCCAAAGATCTATAGAGCCAGTGAACAAAGTTCTCTTGAACAAGCCTTGAAACTTGTTCTTGAACCTTCTCTTGAACCTATTATCTTAAGGTTCACAGATAATCCAAACACTGTTTCTTCTCGGCACCGATTGTAGCCATCCACATTTGTCACAGTGATTCACATTTCTCTGCCAATGAAACTGTTTTGTTCTTTTGCAGAGAGGGAAGGAGGTTGATGGGATATATTGGGAGCCAGAGGAAAGGGTATAGGTTAAAAAAAAAAAAATCAATGAGTCAATGATTGATCCATCTTTCTCTATTTAACCAGAAGAGATCATCTAGTTGGAAGGAACATGATGATTAATCTAATTCATCAAGCTAAACTGTTTCTTTTGGGATAGTTGTGAACCTTGATTTTTTTGTTTTATTTTGTTTTGTTTCCCCTTTTTTTGGATTTTCCAGTAAAACTATTTTATTTATTTATTTATTTTCCCCCAAATACTTTTATTTTATTTTTTCAGTGTTACAAGATCAATTGTTCATGCACCACACCCAGTGCTCCATGTAATACGTGCCCTCCTTAATACCCACTACCAGGCTGGGTTGTCTTTGAACAGATCATAACATCTAATGAAAATAAATAAAATCGGTTAACAACTCCCAAATTGTATCTCGAAGTTTCACTTCTCTTTGATCTTCAGATATCTGTATTAAATTGCTTTGGATTTTCATTTGGATTTGCAATGGACATCACAAACACATTGTTTTGGTTTTTTCCTCCAAAGCTGCTTCTCTTTGGCCCTACCTGCCCCATCTCATTCAATGGTATAATTTACATTTCACTATTGTTCAGGCCCTAAACCTAGGATTCGGTCTTGATTTCTTTCTTCCACACTTCCCCACAACAGGACAATCCATTGGTGGTTTACTTTCAAATTATGAATCAGATATGACCACTTCCCATGACCTCCAGTCCAGGAACAGTGATTCCAGACACCATCGATCATCTCTCACCTGGACTATTGCAGACTCCGAGGCTTCTACTCCTGCCCTCCTTCAGTATAATCCTGCCGCCAAAGTCATCATGCAACTTCCTTGCTCAAAACCCTTGAATGACTTCCTGTTACATTTAAGATAAAATCTAAATCTCTTACCATGTTGGCAAGGCCCTTATGATTTCTTTGTGCTTTTTCTGTTGTTCTTTCTTGCCTTCATGCACTCCAGCCACAAGTCTCAAGAATTTCAAGATTTTCCCCTCTCAGAGCTTGTGCTCTTGCTCTTTTCTTCTCTTGGGCTGTTCTTCCCTTACACCTTCCCCTGGGTTGCTCTTGGGTCTCAGTGAAATATCTTTAGAAATGTCTTCTTGATCACCTTGCCATAAATACATTTTAAAACTTTGTATTTTTTTTCCCCCACTGGAAAAAAAGTTAATTCCATGAGGTCAAGGACCTTGTCTGCCTTCCTCATTAGTATCCCCAGTACCTAGAATAGCACCTGGGCACATTAGAGTTTAACAAAATTTTTTTTTTAATATTTTATTTATTTGACCAAGAGAGGGTGAGAGAGCACAAGCAGGGGGAGTGGCAGAGGGAGAAGGAGAAGCTGGGCTCGATCCCAGGACCCTGGGATCATGACCTGAGCCAAAGACAGATGCCCTGAGCGTTTAACAAATATTGAATGAGTGGATGAATCCGTTTGTGTGTATACACACACACACACACACACACACACACACACACACACACACACTGTATTGGCAGTTCAATTGGAGAGAATTAAATGTAGTAAAGATCAGTAAAGCTCTCAGGCCAGGGTTCTGTATTGGGGAAATAGTAGGAGAGTGAATAAAGAAGAAAACCATACTGTTTACATAGGTAGCTACTATCTAACCTTTCCCATCTTTTATTTATTTATTTAAAAAAAGATTTTATTTATTTATTCGACAGAGAGAGAGAGATCACAAGTAGACAGAGAGGCAGGCAGAGAGAGAGAGGGGGAAGCAGGCTCCCTGCTGAATAGAGAACCCGATGCGGGGCTTGATCCCAGGGCCTTGAGATCATGACCTGAGCCAAAGGCAGAGGTTTTAACCCACTGAGCCACCCAGGTGCCCCTAACCATTCCCATCTTTTAATTCAAAGGTTTAAACTAAAATAAAATAATATTTATTGATAATTATGTCCAAAGCATGGGAGCAAGGAATGCAAAGTTGCATAACACATGGCTCCAAATACTTATATGGTGTGTGTGTGTATGTGCGTACATGTGTGTAAGAGGGACAGGTCTTATTCTGAGAGTAAGGAAATTCTTCCACAAACTGCAGGTAGTAGTTGCTTTACAATCAGATCTAAGGCACAGAAATGCTCTAAGATACTCTGTAGCTAGAGTAGAGCTCTAGGACAGAGCTTCTCAGTGAATTTGCCAAAGTGTGCCTCATGAGCAGCCTCTTCCTTTTTCTAAAACCAAAATAAACATATTAAGTGTAAAACTAAACATGATGCATAAAAAAGAGTGGGAAGCATTTAAGCATAAAATGGGAGAAGGAGGTGTTTCTGAATCCACTGAAGTAAGAGCTCTGGAATCTTGTGGGGCCATTTCAGGGTATGGATGGCATTTGAACTCAACCATAGTCTTGCTGTCCCTCTGTTTTTGGAGGAAAGAGTGCCTTCCTTGGTGACCATCCACCCATGACACTGAGAGCAGAGGCTGCGTCCTATTATGAGGGTCTTTCCACAGCACCTCTCGTGCTCTCCTTGGAGGCGATACCCAGCAGTTGGCAATACAGAGGGTGAACTCAGCTCTCTGCAGTCATGCCAAAGAAGTAACTATTTTTTTTCTTCTTTTGAGAGAATCACATGGGGTATTGGGAATTGTGTGTGGTTTTATTGTTTGCTCTTTCCTCTTTCTGCTCTTCCTGTCCTCTTTTCATGCTCCTCACCTCTGTTTGCTGTCTCCCCAGCGCTCCCTAGGGTTGGCGGTTGATGACAATCAGTGAGTAATAAGCAGTCAGAGAGATGAATTCCAAAGTCAACTGTGGGAAATGAAACCACACACCACAATGATGCTTTTCCTTCCTTTCCCCTTGCACTTCTCCCCTGCGTGAACCAAGGACTTGGTTGTCTGTGGGGTTTTTTTTTTGCTTTTTTTTTTTTTTTTTGCCAGTGTCCTATGATGTAGTGGAGCAAGAGAAAGAGGAAATAGGAAACAAATGGGACTTGACTTAATCACATCAGTTAATTTGTCAGAATACCAAGTTAATTTATAGCGTCACGACACAGAACATCGTATTTTAGGACATGGAGTTAAATCAAGTAGGATCTGATGGTTTTTAAGATAAGGTCTTTCTGAGGTGGGGGCCTGAGGAGTCATTGAAACCATCTGCATTGTAGCCAGAAAAATAGCTGTTTTCCACATTTCTAAGGCCGAGTTTGTTTTGGCTGGATTCCGTGTGCCTGGTAAAGTACTGGTCTGGCCTGGTCGCCAGAGGGAAGATAGAGCCCTTCCAAGAAGCAGTGACTCTGGAGGGACCGAGGCTGGTTTCAAGAAAACAATGGGCCTGACCAGTTAGAGATTCAGTTCCTTCTTGCCTTTGTTGGCTCAGGTAAGCAACTAGATTCAGAAACGTGTTTCAGAATGTCGGGAGGAGACTCTTGGACCCACAGAAACTGGAAAGGACTTTAAAGGTCATGGACCTCCTCATTGACTGACGCTCCTTCCTTCCTCTCTACTTCTGTCCTCCATCTGAACAGTGACAAGGAATTTCCCAGGTCGTGACATGGCACGTCCAATACTTCTAATTTCACAGACAGCTCTGATGATTGAAGAGCTCTTCCTATTAAGCCAACATCTCTTTGCTGCCCAAAGTTTTCCCACTGGCCCTTCTCAGTGCTCTCAGGAACCCTGTGAAATGAATCTTGGATCAGTCTCAAAGGAAGATGGGTTTTCAGACCCTCTAATGGCATGAATCTTTAAGGTTCTTAGTAGAAACAGCCTCAACACTTGAAGCTGGGATTAAGGGAAGTGGTTTAGGCAAGATGTGCCATGAACTCAGTAAGCTTAATCAGGATCGCATAATTCTTTCTTGAATTTCCTCATTATTAGTTCTTCAGATGATGTCATGGAAACTCTTTTAACTACTACTATTATTATTAGTTTAAAACTAAAGGCTTAGGGGTGCCTGTGTGGCTCAGTCATTGGGCATCTGCCTTTGCTCAAGTCTTGATCCTGGGATCCTGGGATCGAGCCCCGCATCAGGCTCTTTGCTCAACAGGGAGCCTGCTTCTCCCTCTCCCTCTGCCTACCGCTTCCCCTACTTGTGATCTCTCTCTCTCTGTCAAGTAAATAAATAAAACTTAAAAAAAACCCAACAAAACAAAACAAAGCAAAACCGAAGGCCTAAAAATAGATTTAACACTAAGAAAAAAATCATAGGCAAATTCCCACCCCCCCCTCCCAATAACAAAGTCTTTTTCTGGGATCTCTTCAGATATGATTCAGGGGCATTGGTTCAAAAAGGACATAGAAATTAGACACAGCTTTTCTTTGGCAGGGAACAGGAAGTCCTAAATTTTGTGTGCTAAAAGCAGGGAGAATGACAGCATTGAAGTTCTATAGCTGAATCAAACCAGACAGGAGACCTCTAAACTCTTAGGTGTGGGTCTGAAACTCTAACTATCCATGGTCTACAGAGGTATTTTTTTAAACTATGTTTCTTATTATTTATTTGTTGAACAAATTTAAGTACCAATCATGTGTCAGGCACTGTGCTCCAAATGGATAGAGGTGGGAGAGAGGCAATGTTCTCTTTTACCTTCCAAGGCTTGGAACTAGTTTTGTCAATTCTGCTGATAGGTTTGGAGGAGATTTTCTGTTTGCTAATGGGTTTTCTCTTCCTATCACTATGAAAATGCAGTGGGGCCAGAGTTTTACTGGCCTACTTTCAAAGATGGCATTATTTTTTGATTCATCAAATGGAGCCCCTAAATCCAATTAGCCATCTGGCTTAAGTTAACTGTTTATAAATTTAAGTGTGAGTTCTATTATATATTAATATTACCTGCTTATAAATGCTTATCTATAATATATATGTTCATAAACCATTTTTGTGCTTGAATTCTCCTTAAATTTCATGGCTGAAAAAGAAAATACATTCTTAATCTTGATTATTCTTGCAAAAATAAATGTTGAGCCCTGACAATCCTTGGAGTGTCCAAGCAGTGAGTTTCTGTACACAGTGATGTTGCCTAGGGAAACAGAGAGTATCTGAGAACAGAGAAACCAAACTCAGGTTTGGCTGAGGGTGGAGGGGGGAGGTAGCCAATAGGTTCTAGGGAGAACCAAGAGCCATATGGTAAGATGTGGCTGGGAAAACAGATGCCCTTCTTATAAATGGAGATGGTCTGCAAGTTGCCTTCCTCTGGGAACCAAGGTTTAGGTTCAGCCAGAAATAGTGGTATGTAAACACCCCGATTCCCTCATGTACAGGCGGAGAACTGAGCCAGTAAATACACAGAACCTTTTTTTAGTCCACAGAAGGCAAATGGAAGCTCAGTTAAGTGTGTTGCCTAAATGAAAAGGTAAATTCAATTTGCCAAATGCTATAAAGGCCCTGCCATTTAGCAAGAATAGCAGAAAAGATGATTTTGAAAAATGAACTCCTTTGCCTATCCTATCAACTGCTTCCAACTAGCAATTCTTCAAATAAGTGCACAGGGACGGGAAGAGGAGAAGCAGAGGTAGGGATGCAGTAGGGCTTGCAACCTGGATTCTCCTGAAGGCAGCTTGCTTTGCCCCTCAGGTTGCTAAGTGCTCTGGATTACCTGCCCCCCCCCCCCCGCCCCCGGCATAGTTGAGCATGCCTCTTCCATCAGCTGTCTTCATTTGTGTGTGTGTGTGTGTGTGTGTGCACATGTGTGTGTGTGTTTTAAAGGAATATGGGGGTCTGGTAGAAGAAGAGTTATGGTGGGATCGGGTGTGTTGGGAGGGAAATATTTTACTGCTGGAAAGTCCATGCCTCAAATTGTTTCCATATCATTTCCTTTTTATTCCTAATTGTGGGGAGATGAGGATATCCTGCACTGTCCAAAACGGTAGCCACTAGCCTCATGTAGCCAACCACGTGGCACTCCAACACTTGAAATGTGGTTAGTGTGGCTGAAATCTTCATTTAATGATACATTTGAGATGACTGAGGAGAGAAGATATTTGTACAAGAGAAGGTGCAGTAAGGAATTATCACGAGAGCACCTGGCCGTCCAGATACAATCGACAAAGAATCTGTATAAAGTAGATAATAATTGGGGTTAAAGAATAGAAAATCATTGTTAAAATGTATATTGGACTTGGTTAATGGGAAAATAGAAAGAGAATAATAAATATTATAAGTACTTATACCTTGAGGCAAAGTAGAAATACTAAAATACAATAGTGACCAAGTCAAGAGGACAAAGGTCATAATAGTACATATTACACATTAAGAAGAAACTAAAGGGTCATCTGGGAGACTCGGTCAGTTAAATGTCTGCCGTGGGCTCAGGTCATGATCTTAGGGTCCTGGGATCAAGTCCTGCTCAAAGGGGAGTCTGCTTCTTTCTCTGTCCCACCACCATTTTTGTACTCTCTCTCCCAAATAAATAAATAAAATAATCCTTAAAAAAATTAAAAAAAGAAGAACTGAAAGAAAATCAAGTCTATGCCAATTAAAGGAAGGATAGTTATAAATAATTGATTACTTACTATTTTTTTATATTTATGAAAGAAAATTTGATAATCCATGCTGTGGAAAAGATTGATATGTAAGTCTGTTTTTATATCATCTTTGAAATGAAAAAAATTGGATTTCATCTATAATTCATTTCATTCTTATAAATTGTCAGTGACTGGTGTATTGCCTAAGTTCTTGAACTATAAGTTGCAACCCACTGCTAGGTCACAAAATCAATTTAGTGGGTCATAATGAACATTTGAAAATATCAAGTGATACTATCAGAGTAATGCATCTCATAAGGTAACGCAAATTACTGTTTTATGCCATTTATTTTTATTATTTTGTGCTGTATGTGTGTTTATGTGTGGTACATCTGTTGCTGAAAAAGTTTGAAAGCCATCAACTTGGATAAGTTCTCATGAACCCTTCCAATTCTGGGTGTATAATGATTCTGTATGTTAAACAAGCTGAATTTTAAGATGAAAATTATTTTGTAAGATTTCAGGTAGCTCTTCCATCTGGGAATAGCACTAGGTTCTGTGAAATGGAATTTGACTTAAGGTATCTCCACATTGGACTGCAAAAAAAGGGCACTTAATTATTAAAGAACAAAATAAAGAATAAACACCACTGGTTTCAACTTTAAGGCAGTCGAGATACATGGAGCTGGGAGCCATAATGAAGGGGAAACTCCATTATATGAAAATGTTTCTTCTATATCTCTGCTATATTTCTCGGTGTGAATATATCAGAATTATCCAATTGGCATTTTAAGCGCATGAATTAGGATAAATGTATGATTTAAAAAAATCTGTTTGGTATTACAGGTGTTGGAAACATTTCTTTGCATTTCTTGGTAATTATAAGTATGCATAAACTTCGCACATCACGATTTTTTATAGGGCAGTCAGTGCAGAATTTACAAGAATATGCATAATCTCGGCTGGCTTTTCACGCACTGATTTAATAAAAAAAGACCTTAGTCCATCTTTCCTTATTATGTTTCTTTGCCATTATTCATATAAGCCCAGTTTTGGACATGTGGGAATAATGATGCACTGTCTAAACAGGCAATTCTATGGCATATAATTCTACAGATCCTGCCAAAGAAGTTGTGGTGTGTGTGTGGTGGGGGGTGCATGGGGATTAGGTTTCCGTACAGCCTGTATGGCTCACTCATTGGTTAGAGATTCTGGTGAACCTGATGAAAGATTCTTGACACTTTACCACAGTTGGATGAGGTGAATATTTTTGATCTGTAGGCATACAGATTTCATTATTACGATGTATTTCCACTTTGTGTACAGCTATGTACACACCTTGTGTACATATGACATGTTTTTGGTATATCCTCATGGTCATTGACTCCTCTATGCTCACGAGTTGCTCACTTCGGCAGCACAGATACTATGCTCACGAATTTTGCAAGTAAAAATTATAGGGCTTTCATCACAACTGAATCTGATAGGATTAAACATATTGGTATAAAGACAGTAAAATTATACCTTGAGAGAAGTTGGCTTATGTCCAAAGAAGCACACACCTCGTGATTCTGCAGGCAGCTGATATAAAAATACCATATCAAAAGAGAAATAATAGCCCTGAAACACTGTGAGGCTTACGTGATAGTGAAGCCATCTTGGCTGCCACCAGTTCTCTCCTATGGGTTTCTTTTTTTCCCCCCAAATAGTTTTATTTTATTTTTTCAGTGTTACAAGATTCATTGTTCATGTACCACACCCAGTGCTCCATGCGATATGTGCCCTCCTCAATACCCACCACCAGGCTTGCCCAACCCCCTCCCCCCCTCCCCTCCAAAACCCTCAGTTTGTTGCTCAGAGCCCACAGTCTCTCATGTTTTGTCTCTCCCTTAATTTCCCCCAATTCACTCTTCCTTTCCTTCTCACAATGTCCTCCATGTTTTTTCTTATGCTCCACACGTGAGACCATACGATAATTGACTCTCTCCACTTGACTTATTTCACTCAGCATAATCTCTTCCAGTCCCGTTCATGTTGATACAGAAGTTGGGTATTCATCTTTTCTGATGGAGGCATAATATTCCATTGTATATATGGACCATATCTTCTTTATCCATTTATCTGTTGAGGGGCATCTTGGCTCTTTCCACAGTTTGGCGATTGTGGCCATTGCTGCTATGAACATTGGGGTACATGTGGCCCTTCTTTGTACTGCATCTGCTTCTTTGAGGTAAATACCCAGTAGTGCAATTGCAGGATTTCTTGCATTTCCTCAGCCATAGTTTTTGGCTTTGTTTTAGCAATGCTGAAGTGACGTTTCCTTTTTGCTCCGAATCCTTAACAGCTCTAATTAATAGTACTTATTCAGCTCATTCTTACCAGTTTTATTTTTGCAAAGTGATTTATAATCATTTTTACTAGTTATCTTAAATTGAGGTTTAGAATGGCGTGCCATAAAGAAAATACTTCATGTTTGAGAAAGGAGACTATTCCTACCCAGCATTTATCTAAATAGCGTAATTATGGCTGCATTACTCATGGATTGTTAATTATTTATTCCTTAATCTGTAGATGTAAATACACCACTCCAACTTGCAATTATGGACAGTCTATAAATGTGAAGTATGAAGTTCAACTGATACCTGTAAGAATTCTTAAAGCAAAGTTGAGTATGTGTCTACACTAAAACATTATTGAAGAAAAAGGAAGTTGGAGCAATGATATTAATTATTAGGCACTAATGACAATCTGAATTTAGTAGCATGTATAATGATGCCATGCCATTAGAAGTCAGGAATATCAGAATAATATCACTTTTATTTATTTAAAAGTGACACACATTAATATAACACATTTTAATAGAATATGTATTAATGCATTTGTAAAAAGAGTAAAACTGGTCATTGGAAAATACTTTTTCACATGATATGACTCAAGATTGTCATTAGGATGCTTATTTTTGAATTGGATTTTCTGGATATTCATATACCGCAAGGACAAAAAATTAGCATAAGTGATATTTTAATGACTTTGTATTTATTACTTTAGCATACATTATAGAATGTAATGCACAAATTCAAAGCTCTGAAATTAGGAAATTTGAAACGTAATGTAATATTCTAATTACATTAGCTCAGTATATAACTCTCGACTGATTTTGTGATCATTCAAATACCTTCTAATCTTTGGATTATATGTACCTCGGTTTGCCTTCTGTCTTCTGGATATCACACTAAACATGTGAGCATCCTTATACGTGGAGGCCTCCAGAAGGGAGAGGTAGTGAACCAGTGACCACCTTGCTCACTGGCTGGTATCTCTGACAATGAAGGCAATGGTGGCAAGAGGAAAATAAGACTCTGAGGAACCCTATATACCAGGGAAATGCACCCACTTGATTTAAAACCCTATTTTCAGAATTTAAATCCAATTTCCAGACCATCAAATGATGAGAAGTGCATTTAATGAAAAGTTTTCTTTCCCTGGTTTCCATGGTGTTTATAAGGGAAAGAAACTGTGAACAACAATCTAGGGTTATGGGAAAAAACCCAATTAAAAAATCAGAATGCCAGGCAAACACATCCTTGACTCAGTGTGTCTCTTTTTTAGGAACGAGTAATATAAACATGTAGCCACACAGCATCTGCATAGATATTAACTATGATAAAAAGATTTACGAATGTACAACTGTGACCTGAATGAAAGGGCATGTCTAAACACAATGAATCCAGTTTTCTGCTTACACTGGCAAAGAAACCAACCACTGTGCCTAAAAAAACAGTTTAGTTTTATTAGCTAAATAAACAGACTAATCAACACCACTGGTTCCCTGCTCCCACTTACCCAAAGCTTTTTGAAAAGCTAAGATGTTTCTCAAAGGCAAGCTACAGATTTTACATGCTGAACTGAGGTTTTAAATACACCAAAATCCAAGTGATGGTTTCCATGGTGACCTTCCACAGCCACTTATTTGGAATGGCATAGTAACTCCCCTTCACATATCAAATTCCTAAGTCCCTTTAGTCTTGTAGCAATGTGCTGAAAGAGAAATGGTCGGCTAAGAGAAGGGTATTTGGGATTGGCAGTCAATTCTTATGTCAATATAGATTCTGATTCCTTATCTGACGTGATTCTGGGCATTCTGCTCCAACTCCATCCTTTTTTGCCACCCATGGTGTTCTGGGTCAGGGCAGAGGGAGAGTATGGGTAAAGTGTGGGTGGGCCAGTAAGAAGAGTTAGCTTGTGTGTGCTTTTCAGATTGCAAGTACCTAAAGCGGAATCTGATGTGAGCTAGAGAATAGAGTCCTGAAGTAACATGTCCCATTCTTCTCACTTGGGAGATCTTAAAAGTTCCATCTTTTTACCCCGGAAATACCTGGCTGGATCTCACGGTACCTCATATACAGTTTATTTTAAAAATATATATCTAATACAATAACAAAATAAACATCAAGAGATATAACTTTAATTATAAAAGAAAACTAGTGATACAAAATTTACATATGTATATTTATGTGTGTGTGTGTGTGTGTGTGTGTGCACACATAGCTATATATCATGTCTATATCTATATCTATATCAGATTGCCAAATTGCCAAATGATGATCAACAAGCTATGTGAATTTCTGGGTAATTTCCCAATGCATTTGGTTTGAATTTTCTGTAGTATTAAGGTTCAAAAAAGAAAGAGGTAGATCTTTGCAATTTGGAATCTATCTTAATAGTGGCTAACGTTTATTGAATGTTTCCTACGTACCAGACCTTCTAAGCACTTTACATCTATTTAATTCATGTACTTTTCAAACAAGTTGATGAAGTGGATACTTTTTCTAGTGTGGACACTGAGCCTGAGAGAAGTTGAGTAACATTGACCACAGTCACATGGGCAGCAAATGAAAATGCCAGGATTTAAACCCATGTAATTTCAATCTAGAGTAGACAGTATTTTTTTGTTAGGATTTTATTTATTCACTTGAGAGAGAGAGAATGAATGGGGTGAAGGGGAGCAGAAGGAGAGGGAGAAGCAGATTCCCTCCTGAGCAGGGGGCCCGATGAGGGCTTGATGCTAGGACCCTGGGATCATGACCTAAGCCTAAGGCAGATGCTTAACCCACTGAGCTACCCAGGCGCCCCAAGAGTAGATAATCTTAATTGGACCTAGTAGTACGCCCTCTTCCTTGATGGTTTCTATTTGGAAAGAAATAAACACCTTACCTATTGTTTTGTCTTATATACACTTCTAGGTGTTAACTCTGGGACAGCCCCCTACCCTGCAAACACAGGGGATAGCCATTATAAATGTCAAGTTTTGCAAAAAGCCATTTTGGGATACTTGATAAAATTGTAACTCTTCTACTATGTATTGAGCTTTTTTATGTGGAACTCCATTTTACTTCTATAGCAATTTAATAGGAGCAAAGAAACATTCACTATTTAGATTCAGAAACCAGCTTAAATGAGGAGAGGAAATCAGAAGTGAGAGGAGAGATGTGAGCAGAGGGGAGGGGAGTGTAATATTATGGAGTTGAAGGGAGTATCATGAGATGGATGACAGTGTAGATGAAGGCTAAGAAAAAGGTAGGAGCTTGGAAGAAAGGACAGGGCTTTGATAAGAAACAAACAACAAACTTGGTCTAAAGAAAGTAACTAAATCAAGGAGATTTGACAAAAATATCCAGAGACTAGCAACATAATATTTGTGACTAGGAATGGATCTATCTACCCCATTTGAAGAGTTGAAAAAAACAACCTTGATAATTAAAACAAAAAACAAGAAACGAACCTTGCACTATGTTAAAAATGAGGCTTTGATAACTCTAAAGGGAGATCTATATTTTGGAGATTACTTTCAATAAGTATTCACCTTCCAGATAAACATAAAGGGTTTTTTTTTTTTTTTTTTTAAGATTTTACTTATTTATTTAAGAGAGAGAGAGAGAGATGGGAAACACAAGCAGGGCAGAGGGAGAGGGAGAAGCAGGCTTCCAGAGCAGGGAGAGCCCGATGTGGGACTGGATCCCAGGACTCTGGGATCATGACCTGAGCCAAAGGCAGAAGCTTAATGACTGAGCAACCCAGGCGCCCCAAACATAAAGGTTTTAAGAATGAATTAAATTTCAAAGATACTATATTTCCCCAGTATCCATTGGGGTTCTATGCCTGAATGTGGATGTTTATATCAAGGAGCAGAAAGAGAAGAGAATTAAGTGTTTCCAACTTGACTTTCTTTTCCTTACAAAGATGAGAACATGAGTGAGCCATAGGGTTCTGATAGAAACATCACCCTGAGCTCTTCACCACAAAGCAAATAAACCTCTTAGTGTGCTTTAAATAAACAATTTGTGTGATTTCCCTAAAGGCAAGTACAGTGTTTTAGAGTGAGAAAAGGTATCATGTGGCAATATGATTATTCATTAACTTACTCTACGAGAACATTTATTACCCTACCCAAGCATCATCATCCATATCCCATTGTTTGATTTTACTGAGGGAATGATGTCAGTGGCAGGGAATGTGAAGATAGGAAAGTCATCTCCAATTGGCATCCCATTAGGTGTAGAGGTGATAGCTCACCAGAGTTCAGTGGGGCAGATCTCCACCTATTATCTTTCAGTGATGACTATTGTCTAACCCTATTTGTAATTAATAAATTGCCTACTTATTTATTTATTTATCTTTCATAGGAACTCTACAAGAAGCTCCATGAGGACAAGACTATATCATGTCTTGCTAACTGTTGTTTATTTCCATTACTGAGCATAGTGTTTGACACATAAACGCTATAGGTTGTTTAATGAACAAAAAACAAAGTGCAGACAAAAAAGCAAAACAGAATAGGAGAATGGCAGGTAATAAAAAACGGTGATAGACTCCAGGTCCAAAATTGTGTGTTAGGATAATTTTATTAAGACTTTTAAAGAGTCGAAGGAAGAACAACATGATATGATGGGAGAGAATAAGGTTACCCTCATGGATTATTTAGTTCTGACCTTAGAGTTTAAGAAAGGAATAAAAAAATATAGAAATGGATACGTTCCTCTCTTCTCTAATTCTGACCATACTTCCACCCCAATCTATTAATTGGATGGTGGATTACAGTGAGGTTTGCATTTCCATAGGACATTGGGGATGGATTAAATGATGAAGATCATTCCAATGTTTCTTTCCATTCCAAATGGTGGCCTTAATTCAATCAACATCACTTCGAAGAGATAAATCCTTCACCCAATTGAAGACAGAATATAGATTGAGGCATTCAATATATTTGATGGACTGAGAAGGTTATTTGAAATTACTTTGGCACTAAAATTGTGTCTTTTTCTCTCATGGTTACTGAACTACTAGCAGTACCCACACCTCTATCACCAGCACTGATAACCTACCACCACCACCAATAATAGAGATTACTCAAAGAATAGTAGGAATAAGTTTCAAACCCATGAGTCTCCAAAACTCATGATCTTCTCTGTTTCACTCTTGTTACAAAGTGTAGTTTTCATCCTATAAGGAATAGGACAGCTATATTCCATTTGAGATCACTACTCTTAGGTAACTGCATGATCGTTAATCAAATAATTCTAAGGTTTTAGTGGTTTTAGTTCAAGGCTAAGCGGTAGACAACCTGAGTTCAGTCCCTGCTGACCTTGCCCTGATCCCTTGTTCATATCTTTTAAATGGAATTGTAGTTCATGAGAGTGAGTATGAATCAGTAATGAATGTAGATCATGAGGGAAAGTGGATTAGTGGATTAACTCAGGAAAGAACTAAAGATCATTACTATGAGAGAATATTTTACCATTACGCTTGATTTTTGGATCAAGGTGTCTTAAAACTTAGAAAGATAGTCGAAAATAAAAATAATTCTTTTTTAAAAGATTTTATTTATTTATTTGACATAGAAAGAGAGATCACGAGTAGGCAGAGAGGCAGGCAGAGAGAGAAGGGGAAGCAGGCTCCCTGCTGAGCAGAGAGCCTGATGTGGGGCTCAATCCCAGGACCTTGAGACCATGACCTGAGCTGAAGGCAGAGGATTTGACCACTGAGCCACCCAAGTGCCCTGATAAAAATAATTCTTTAAGGGTGCCATATATGATCAAAATTTGTTTACGTAAGATAAGGTATACAATACCCTCAAGGACTCATTACATTTATTTGATATTTCGATTCCATTTTTTTTTTCTCCTATTCTATTGCTCCAGATTTCGTTGTATACTACCTTTGGTAATATTCTTTTTCACTAAAACAATGTTCCTAAAATTGTTCTGTAGTTTTTTATCAGTAATGATTCAATCTTTGGCAGAGAGTATGGGGTCAGGGAACTAGAAATCTGAGTCATATAGACAGAGAGTAGGTGATTTTTTAGCAGGTGATTGGGAACACAAACAGGGGAAGAAAATAAAAATTTCAAGCCAGGTTGACCACATCAGATTTATTATTTGGCCATAGAAGTAGGCAAGCCGTTAAATACTTTATAAAGTTAATCTTTTAATCTACTGTTTTCCTTCACTTTTACCTAATAATGAGAATGGGTAGAGTGTGGGCTTTATTTTTTTGATTCCAATTTTATTAGGTTGCTCAATTTTAGTGAAACGGGAGTGTCCACCTCACTGTATGTGATATTAGTGCCTCTGAGGGGTATATCCCTTATTAGCCATATAAGCTGTCAGTTTTATTTAGGTGTAGCTATGCAAGGTAGTAGGGTGCTTTGCTAAATATTCTGAACTAGTGTTTTCACACCTCCCTCCAACTCTAAAATACTAGACCTAGGCTTTTAGTCTGTTATTTTCTGCAGTGGTGTCCTGGAGTAGTTTTGTAGCATTCCAGTCATAGATGTAATATGATAATTGACTTATCTCAGTCTCCTGGAACACACGAGGTGGGTTGAGTGAGGGAGCATGGTACAGTGTGCAATAAAGCAAAACAAGAGGTATAAAGAAAGACACACTAGGAAGATTTGAAAGGTAGATCTTTTCTTTTCTTTTTTTTTTTGAAAGGTAGATCTTTTCATAAGTAAACATGATTACATTCCGATATGTTTTATTAATGTAGTCTGCCTTTAGTCTCAACCTGGGGTTGGCAAAGCATGGCCCTGTGTGGCCAAATCTGGCCACGCCCGTAATTTGCATATCGCCTAGAGCTGCTTTCTCACAACAAAGGCAGAGTTGAGTAGGTGAGACAGAATAAACGACTGGCAAAGTCAAAAACATTTGCTATCTGACTACAGAAAAAAGTTGTGAGCTCTGGATTAAACTAATTTCTTAACCTATTTCTTATTGGGTATACATTCATGAAATATAACAAGCCCTTAAATTCAAACTCGTCAGCAAACAAAAAATGTTTGTTTTGAAGTTGTTATAGTACATATTTAAAAAATGACATGACCCTCTAAGTCCCCAAATAAAAATTTCCATATGGCAGCTGAAAGATTCTAAGGCTGTAAATGCTGATTATTTTGGTTTATTTATTTGGAAAGAGATGAAAAAAAAAAAAAAGTGTAAGCCAATGTAATTACCATTTTTTAGGTGCTTCCAGAATCTTAGCACTCTAAATAGAGCACCAATATTGGTATTACCCATATGGCATAATAGTGAAGGTCGAAGTAAAGTCAATAGCTTTGAATTCAGTTTATTTTGCCCATACCACACTAAAAGCTTCACATTGATTATGGATCTGCAAGGGTAATCAAACTTATTGGATCACTGAGGAATAAAATATGATCAAAGACCAGCTCTGTCAGAACCAGGAAGAAGTGGCTACCCCGGGGGAATTTAGTTATTGTTAGTGCTTGCTAAAGTCATTCATATGATTTTATTAAAATTTCTGATTGTTGTAGAGGCAAAACAAATTGACTTTATTCACTTACAATATGACAGGTACTAATTCTTAGGGAAATAATTTATTTTCAATATTTAGTATGTGGTATTAAAATAGTTTTCAAAGCGAAGTATTATTTTGAAAGAAATATCCCTAATATTCAAGGACAAATTCTCGTATTTTATACTTAAAAAAATATTTTATTTATTTATTTGTCAGAGAGAGAGAGAAAAAGAGAGAGAGAGCACAGGCAGGAGGAACAGCAGAGGGAGAGGGAAAAGCAGGCTTCCCACTGAGCAGGGAGCCTAATATAGGACTTGATCTCAGGACCCTGGGATCATGACCTGAGCTGAAGGCAAACACTTAGCTGACTGAGCCACTTAGGCATCCTTTGTACTTTTTGAAAGAAAAGTAAAGAGAAAATATTGACTGTGAAAAAAAGAAAACATAGAGATTGTTTCTGGAAACAAAAAACTTTGTCGTTTCAAATTTTTTTGTTGTTGTTCAAATTCCCAGTCATACTTAGGAATTTTATCCTTAAGCAGTCTATTTGTAGCTCCATCACATAACTTAGAGATAACTGTAGGAGAACATCTTATGGAATGTAAAGGAAATCATAAGATTTGAAATGTGCAAATGTGCATGTACATCAGGGCTTTAAAACTGGCTTCATTTCACTCTAGCTTTTATCATTTGAATGCGTGCTTTACTATCAAACATAATTTTACCAAGAAGAATTAGTTGCCAAATTTATGCCTCAACTTCAGAATCCTTGTCTGTCCCCTAGTCACCACTAATACGGTTACTCAACCTTCATTTGAGTAAGTAAAATGACATTTAGTTTAAGAATCTTGTTTGGGGAAAAAAAAAAAAAAAGAATCTTGTTTGGGGATTGCATTGCTCCTATTAGAATTTAGTGTTGAACTGTATAAGCAGCATATTGGTAGGATTATAGCTTAAATGTATTTATTCCCCAAATGTTTATTTAACTGGCTAATTTGGTAACTACTGCTGCTTAACGAAATACCCCAACATTTCGTTGCTTACAATAATCATTTCATTATGTTCATGGATTCTGTGGGTCAGGACAGGGCACAGCAAGATGGCTTGTCTCTGCTCCTCAGAATCTAGGATCTCCACTGGGAAGCCATTTGGAAGCTGGGGTGATTTGATGGCTGGGGGCTGGAATCATCTGGAAACCTCTTTACTCACATGGCTGGTGCCTGCATTGGGAAGACCTGGAGACTAGAACTGGCAACTGGACTCCCGATAGGTGGCTTCTACATGTGGTTGTTCCAAGTGGCTTGGCTTGGAGCTAAACATGGCAGCTTTAGGACAGTTGGATTTTTTACATGGCAGGCAGCTCAAGGTTCCAAGTGTGACTGCTCCAGTAAACAAAGTGATAGTTACACCATCTTTTATGACTAAGCCTTGGAAGCCATACAGCCTCACTTCCCCTATGTTCTATTGGTCAAGTAGTCCCAAAGCCATCCAGATTCAAGGAGAAGAGAATTAGACTCCACCTCTCTATAGGGGAGTGGACAGGTCACATTGAAGAAGAGGATGTAAGAATGGGAGATACTGCTAAGACCCTTTTTGGGAAACACAACCTACTCCATGGCCAAAGAAAAAGTGAGCACACAATTAGAAAATGTGAGTGTTCGGTGAAATGTTAACATTTTTGTGATGTTGGTTGTTTATTAAATTAGATGTCTAAAAGTCATCTCAAACCTACTATTTCAAAACAGTGTTCTATGTCTTCCTTTCAAACTGAAACAGTGATTTTTGTCTTCTCTGAGCTTGGTCCTTGTTAAATGTCTCCCTCATAGAAAACTTGGGAGTCATCCTTGATTTTTCTTGTTCTTTCATCTTGTACATCCAAGTTGTCAACTCCACTCAGCTCTATCTCCAAAATGCCTCTCAAATTCATTCACTTCTCTCCATCTGCAGTGCTCCTCCCCTAAAGAAGCCATCAGTTCCTTTCCAGTTCATTCTCCAGTTAGTAGCGAGAACGAACTTCCCAAATTCTAAATGGGATTTGTGATAACCTTGTTTAGAACTCTTCAGTAGCTTCTGATTGCTCTGAGAATATGATACTAATTTGTTCCTGGGACCTACAAAACCCTGCAAGATCTGGCTCCCACCTTTTTCTCTAAACCTCCTTTCATACCACTCTCCTTCTCTTGTTGCCTTCCACTCTTACCAACTTTTGTTCTTCAACTCTCAAGAGTCTTTGAATCTGCTATTTCCTCGGCTTGGTGTGCTTTCCCCACAGCTTTCTGCAAGACTGGCTCATTTAATGTCAGCTGTTACCTCCACAAGCCTTCTCTGACTGCCCAATCTAAAATATTCTATCTTGGGGAGCCTCGGTGGCTCAGTGGGTTAAAGCCTCTGCCTTCGATTCAGGTCATGATCTCAGGGTCCTGGGGTGGAGCCCCGCATAGGGCTCTCTGCTCAGCAGGGAGCCTGCTTCCCCTTCTCTCTCTGCCTGCCTCTCTGGCTACTTGTGATCTCTCTCTCTGTCAAATAAATAAATAAAATCTTTAAAAAAAAAAGTATTCTGTCTTGTTCCTCTCTGCATTATCATGTTAATTTCTATAATAGACCTTACTATTTTGTGTTTTTGTTTACTTGTTTATTGCCTCTCTTTCTAATTGGAATTTAAGTTCCCGAAAGGCCTTTTCTGTTTTGCACCCTATTTCTTGAGGACTTTTTGGGTCTTGCGTGTTATAGGCATTTCACTTTTTCTGAATGAATAAATGAAAGATTGTTAAAACCAGAAGAAATTATATGTTTATGTCTAATTTCTCTGAAAGATGATTTTTACATTAATAACCACAGAAAAGTAAAAACTTTTTAAAAGATTATTTATTTATTTATTTGACAGAGAGAGAGAAATATCACAAGTAGGCAGAGAGGCAGGCAGAGAGGGAGGGGGAAGCAGGCTACCCGCTGAGCAGCGAGCCTGATGCAGGGCTTGATTCCAGGACCCCGAGATCATGACCTGAGCCGAAGACAGAGGCTTTAACCCACTGAGACACCCAGGCACCCAAAAGTAAAAACTTTTAAGTGTTTTTGGTTCAGTTTGACTTTTCAAGGTAGATCTTTCTATATTTGAGGTTGTAATTATCATTAACTAAACCAAAGCCTCATCTATTCATTCAGTTTTTAGTGAGAATCTCTTATATGCATGGGAATACACTAGAGAAGGTGAGAAATAGGAAAATGCTTGATACATTTCTCACTTCCGCAGAGACAACAATTTTGTGGGGGAAATGAGGAAAATATGCCAAAAACCTCATTACATTGAGATGATTCAAGTGACAGGTAAGTGGCATTATCTAAATGCTACCAGTATGGAGGAGAAAGAGGTCTTCCGGGCTCAATGAATCGGAGAAGATAATATTGATTAGGTAGTATTTTAATTGGATGTTTAAAAATAAATAGGTTTGGGGCGTTAGGTTGGCTCAGTCAGTTAAGTGTCTACCTTTAGCTCAGGTCACGATCCCTGAGTCCCAGGACTGAGCCCCGCTTCGCATTGGGCTCCCTGCTCAGTGAGGAGTCTGCTTCTCCCTCTGCCCCTCACCCCGCTCGTGCTCGCTCACTCTCTCTCAAATAAATAAATAAAAATTTTTAAAAGATTTCCTTCCTCCATCCGTCCATAGATGGAGGAGGTGGAAGAAAGAAAGGCATTCCTGGTAAAATAAATTGGCATGAGCTAGTAACCAGGACCAAGAAAACAAAATGCATATTTAGGAAATGGTGAGAAATCTGGGCTACGTGGAGCATCAAGCTGTGTATGGGATCAGCGGCAAATACAGTTGGTTGAAACCAGGTCATGAAAGGCCACCAACGCCAAGCTAAATAACTTGGACTTCATTCAACAGCTGATGAACAACATTGAAAGTGTTTTGTTTTTTGTTTTTTGTTTTGGTCAGGGGAAGGCAGGAACTTAATTAAAATAGTCCTGCTTCATGTGCAATGCGGTTTAATTTTTATATTTATTTATTTAAAAGATTTTATTTATTTATTTGACAGAGAGAGAGAGCACAAGTAGGCAGAGTGGCAGGCAGAGGGAGAGTGAGAAGCAGGCTCTCTGCTGAGTGGGGAGCCCGATGCCTGGCTGGATCCCAGGACCCGGGGACCATGACCTGAGCCCAAGGCAGATGCTTACCTGACTGAACCACCCAGGTGCCCCTCCTGTGCAGTTTAGATTGAAAATGGGGAGTGTGGGGAGGAAGGGGTGTGGAGGTGAGAAGCCCCAACTTTTTCTCTCAAGGACCAAAGACCTTGTAATTTCAACTTTGTGGTATATTCCCTTAGGGGTTGGTTGAGGAAGCATGGTATAGTGGAAAGAGCAGGGGCTTACGCTTAGTTTCAGAACTCCGGGTCCGTAACTTTGGTATTTGCATGATCTGAGGTCAATCGCTTGACATTTCCGACCTCTGTTTCCTTAATCATGAAATAGAGATAATTTTTGTCTTATCATACAAGGTTTCCACAAGGATAAGGAAGTTCTTGACAAATGGTAGCTATTATTAATTATTGAACACGGCTTTGAATTTATATGCGTACAAGCTTTTAGCATTGTACTGGACCACTTCCATTTGCTTCGATGGGTGGTCTCTGCTAAAGCAAGACTGTGGAAGCGATTTGTTAGGACAGCACCCACTATACCCAGTATGTAATATTTTCTTCAGTATTCTCTGAAAAATCACCTCCATCTACTTGATTACTCTGCTCTTTGTTCCAAATGGTAACTGCAGCATCAGCAGAAACTTTTCAATAGTTGTTTCTCTAAATGGACTATCTTTTACTCTTGCCAGGATAGACAAAGTGTTAAATAAGTGCTCAATACTTATTATATTTTAATTCGATCAAAGAAGCAGTAATAGCATTTGAGGGCCCTTGGCTGGAGCAGAGAGAGCTGTCTAGCACTCTTGCTTCTGATTTGTTCCATTTGCCTCTTATTCTTTCTTCCTCTTTAGGGTTTATTTTAATACCTTCCTTGGACTAAGATGCCAGGCTATTGGTTCCAAGGCATTACTAAACCTATGAAGAAATGTGAGTGAGTACCAAGAAATGATTTAGTTAGTTTCCCTGGATCGAAGTTGCCAAAGTACTCAAGTGGCAAATTGAGAGGAAAGGAATGTAGCTTTCAGTCATATGAAAATCACCTCCCTCTTCCAGTTTCTGATTTACCATTACGTATACTAACACATATTTTCTGACAAATTTTTGCTACATACTAAATTTTGAGTTTAAGTAAGTAAGAACTGCCGAAGGAAACTTGTTACCCATTTCTGTGTAATTCTGGATGAAATGCTGGTTTTTGGTAATGAGAGATAAAAGTCTTAAAATTTTACTTAAGGATGAAAATTGCTAGGAACCAGGTCCAGGCCCTATATACCAAAACAACAGTAACACTATCAGAACACCAAGAAAAATATTTCCTTACCCCATGTATTTTAATATGCAAAATCAAAAGGTCACAGGGGGAAAAGTATCAGCAGATACCTTGGTTTGCTGGTTCTTGGGAAGCGATTAGTGGCCTTCAAACATATATGTTGCATATCTATTTTGTGGCCCATAGAGATGATGCAGAAGGCACATAATGAGACTAAAGTTAAAAGAAAATGCTGCTGAAAATCTGATTTTCAATAGTGTGATGAAAAAGTAGCCATGTTAAAAAAGAAAATAATACAAAGTATGATGTCTTCAGCTTTCAGAAATTCCCCAAATTCTGGGTTTGGATAACTGAGTTCTCAGAAGTATATTCAGGTGTTGGTATTAGTATCCTATGTGCTCTGTCAGATTTGGTTGGAATTGAAGCAGTAAATGCAATTCAGGGGTCAGTTTGTGTGCATTTGCCCAACAGTTAGCTAATTCTTCCAGATTAGATGTTTAAGTTCCCAGAGAAAGGACAAACCCTCTATTCCAAACTTCTTCAAATTTTGAGGAAATCTGAAACAGTTGACATGTATGCAAAGTATGGCTTCTGGTATTCACATTGCTTTCTTTTTGACATTGGGAGTGATGCCACTCATGGGGTTATTATGAAGATTGAATGCGTTCATTTATGTTAAGTAATTAGAATAGTTCCTGGAACATGGTAATGACTATGTAGGCACTGGCTATTTTTTTTTTAATAATACTTTATTTTTAAGCAATCTCTACACCCAACATGGGGCTCGAACTTACAACCCAGAGATCAAGAGTTGCACGCTCTACCGACTAAGCCAGCCAGGTGCCCCAGCATTGGCTATTCTGATTATAAGTATTAGGACAGTTAGTGGGGCAGTCAATATTTTTATTGCCACATAGCCGAAACTGTCAACAGGCACCTTATTCCATATGAATTTTCGCAAACAGAAGGGCAATTCTGGAATTGTCCAGCAGCTATCAAGAGTCCAGCAGCTATCAAATGGGTTTAGAAAGATGGCACCGAATCTAGGTCCTACCGTGTCCTCTTTTTTCCTCTGGCTAGAAACTTGTGGTGAAAATATGCCAGGATATTAGCAGTCTTTTTCTGAAAGAGGAGATTTCTCACTGCTGTTCCATCTATTTTTCTCTATTTTACAGGTTTTAAATAATGAACTATATTACTTTTATAATGGAAAAAAGTAACAGATTTTTGGTTTTGAAAACCAAACAGCCATAATCAAAGGTGCAGCAAGATGCCCAATAAAATGTTATTTTAAGATTTTTGTACTGATTTCATTTGCCTAGGTGCAAGAAAAACAGCAATATCCTTTTGAAGATCTTTTTGTCCCATGACACTGATTTGAACAGAGCCCAGGTGGGCAGTGAGCAAACACTGTTAGCCTTCAACAGTCTCCAGTAGCCATGAAGGGATTCAGACATTCTGGTCCTGCCATTGCTTTGCAAGAATATTAGGATATTAATCTCATAGTTTATCAGAAGATTTTCTGTTTAATTACATACCTATTTGTATGGAGAAATAGCTCCAAGGTGTAAGGGAAATTATTTATGTATGTTAAATTCAAATTTAAGTTAAAAAACAAACAATCTATTCACATGGCTCAAAATTCAAAATAGAATAAAGGATACAGTGAGAAGTCTTCCCATGATCACGTAATTTCCCTTCCTGGAGGCAAATAGTGTTTTCAGTTGCTTATGTATGCTTCAAAGATGTTTTATGCACATGCCAATAGATACCTGGATGCAGTCTAAAAGTTCTTGTTTACGAAGAATGATGTCTTTTTTTTTGTTTTATCTTCTTTTTTTTTTTTTTTTTTTTGAGGATGTGACACTCCTGCCCTGGGCCAGTGCAGACCTGGATTTAATGTCAGGGAACTTGCTGGGGTTTTCTCACAATACAGATGAAGAGTGAGAATCTTCCCTTGCCCCCAAGTGTTTTATCTTCTTTTTTAAAATTTTTTATTAACATACAATGTATTATTTGCCCCAGGGTACATGTCTGTGAATCATCAGGCTTACACATTTCACAGCATTTGCCATAGCACATACCCTCCCCAATGTCCATAACCCTGCCCCTCCTACCTCCCATCCACCCTTAGTTTGTTTCGTGAGTTTAGGAGTCTCTTATGGTTTGTCTCCTTCCCCATCCCATCTTGTTTCATTTCTCTTCCCCACCCCCCACGACCCCCTGCCCTGCCTCTCAAATTCTTCATATCAGAGCGATCATGTGATAATTGTCTTTCTCTGACTGACTTATTTCGCTTAGCATAATACCCTCTAGTTCCATCCACGTCGTTGCAAATGGCAAGATTTCGTTTCTCTTGATGGCTGCATAGTATTCCATTGTGTATATATACCACATCTGAAGAATGATGTCTTAAGGAATATGTGGAATCTGAATTTATCTTAATGGAAGTATAATCTGGTTGACTAAGTCTTTCTAGTGTTAATGTTCCAAAATGAGTGGATGCAATCAGTCATCCTATAAGTGATTACTGAGTTCCTACTGTGTGTAAGGCCGCCTGCCAGGTGTTGTTTGTTGTGTCAAGTTGCCTTTAAAATTTTTCACATTTATGCATCTCGTCATTCCAATCTGTGTGCTCAGACATCACTAGGTCAGAGAGGCTTTCCCTAATATCCACTTGAAAGCAGCTCTCCCTTGTCCTCTCACTGTGTTTTATTTCTTGTAGAGGCACAGTGATTCTAAATTTCTCACCAGTTTCTCTTTTGGGAGTGAGGAGGAATGTTGTTATTAAGACACAGGGATAAGAGGGGTAAACTGGAATTGTGAGCTGGGAGGCTTGGGCTGCCCTATTCATGGCATCTGCCACTTCATAGCATTCTGTAGTCCAAGGAAATGGAAATTATCTCGTTATTAATTGGTTTATTTGTAAGCTCCACAAAGCAGGAATTCTATCTGCTTTTTCTAGGAATTCACCACCTAGAAGAGTCCTTGACACATAGTAAGTAAGTAGATTCTTCAGTATTTGTCGACTGAACGGATGATCTGTGTATGCTCCATGTTCTGCATAGAACTGAACATCTTTTGGTGGGCAGTGAGAAATTAAAAAGCCATAATGGGCACATTTGCTCAGAATGTTTCTTCCCTTAGGATGGGGGGCTTTTAAAATTTTGCAGCATTTCCCGAAAAGGAATCAGTCTAGCAAATGGGCACTTGAATCGTCAACTCTTCTGTTCCTTGCAGGGAGACTGAGGTGCAATGGTCTCCAGGATAGGCCTGGCCTGCAGAACAGACTGGTGGGATGAGAATGGTCATGGTCCAGGTTGATCCAGTGGTGGGCTAATCTGTGGAAAACCGGTCCCCACATAATGGAATAGCTGTGTCCACGTGACTCAGCGAGAGCAATTTTAGAGCAGCTGGCCATCCGGACTTATTCATCCCTTGAGTAGGCAGGGAGGCTGGACGGATACAAGGAAACAAGCACCTTTCTTTGTCTCGGAGATGGCTGATGTGGACACACACACACACACACACACACACACACACACACACACACAGAGACACTGATTAGCAGAGTCCTTGGGCCCCCAGAGTCAGTTCTGGCAGAGAAGTTTGATGTAATTCTTTACTGTCTTACCTAAAACCAGACTGATCTTTTAAGTCAGCGGACATAGGTGGCATAGGTGTAGTAGCTCAATTTAAGTTTTCCTTTCCAAATAGAGAGGCCTGTGTCTTCTGTGATGCTGCTCATGGGAGAATTTCTGAAGGAGGAAGAAGATGGAACTCTGGTCTAGGGTTATTAAGCAGAGCATTCATAATAATGTGTCAATACCATTCTTAAAAGATTTGTATGTTTCTCTGTCATAAACATATTCTTCAAATTTTATTAGAGAAAAATATTCTGGTATTCTATTAAGATTATTATTATTATTTAAGAAAAAAATCTCAAGCCCTTTGATTTTATTGCTGAGGGAACTTAGGCCCCAAAAGATTGCATAACTTGCCTTCCTTGACATTAACAGAGATAGGCTCCTGTTTTTAGAAGTTAGAACCTCTCCTAGTATTTGGCTTTAGGTTTGTGTTTTAAAAATGACAGTTGGATAAGTTGAGAACTTAGTAGTTTAAGCTATGAAGCAATTTATGACACACGATTAACCAAATAAAATTATTTTCCCTTGCTCATGCCATGCGGACAGCTTGCAAAGACTGTGTTCACTTTTCTTCTTTCCTCTTAGGAAGGGGTTGGTTATTTAAATACCTCAGATTTGAAGGAGTGAATATGGATTATAAATCTTGGTAGGCTGCATTTATTCAGGAATTTGTCAGACTGAATATGAACTTTCTGGAGTGTAAACGAAACAAAAATGAGGTCTTCAAGTGATCTCTCTGTCTATATCTCTATCTGTCTTCAGTTTCATCCTAGACTGGTTCCAGGGCGAGAAGAAAAAGTGATTTCCTCTTTCCTTAGACTCACATCATGAAGTGGTTGGCCACATTGATGATGGAGTGGCAACGTTAGTGATCATTCTATTGCAATATTGTTTAATAGCAAAACAACTGCAACTCAAAACAAACATAAGCGCAAAGAAAACTATTGTGTATAGCAAAATGTTTGTCAAACTTCTACCAATAAGCCCCATATTTAAAAAGAACCTGATACTGAGAAATAATTACAATTATTCTTTGAAGTCTATAGTAACAGGATATAACGTATCTGCCACCGCCTTTTGTGTAGGCCCCCAGATGAAATGTGTATGATTGTTATAATTTTGAATAACTCTAGGATAAACATTCAGTGATATCTTTCACTTTCTTTTTCTTTTCTAATAAAATAGAATAATGAAGAGCCCCCCCCCCAAATATAATAGTTACATTTGCGGGTTCTGCTATTATTGAACAAAATGTTTTATAGATAATACTGGTGCTAAGCCATCAATCTCCTTATTTTATATGAGGAAACTTAAACACGAAAGTTTTTAAGGACAGAAGTACAGAGGTGTGACTTGAGAAAAGGCTTTAGGGCAATAATCCTATCCGCACATCGCATCTGCATCCTACTTACTTCAAATAATTAACAAAGGGCCTATTGGTTGTATTATTTTACTACAGACAGCTTTCTTGTTTTAGAAGCAACGAGTGCCGTGCTTATGCATGACCGGGAATGCCTGGGCTGCCTGTGCACAAACTTCGTCTTCATTCTTGTTGGACCTTACCCAGTCTGGAGGTTTCATCACCTGCTGCCACTAGATGGTGCTTGTCATTGAAACAAAGGTTCCTCCTCCCATTTTCCTGTTTTCTTTAGGTGTCTGTTAGGACCTTGGCTTATAGGATAGAAACTTGATTGATAAGCTAAGTAGTGCGTGGGTATTCTAGAAGGTCATTTAGTACAAAGAGTTATTGATTAAAAAAGCAAATCATTATCAGTAGAGATTACTTATGCTGTTTTTTTTAATTCCATTAATTTTTCTGTTCATTTTCTTTGTCATCAAGCTGTGTGAACCCCAAGACAAAAGAACAAGTAAATCTTTCTCTGGGCTCATGGGAATCAAGGGACGCAACTCACGTTTTAGGATAGGTGAAAAAAGAGATCTCGGGATTCATTGTCCTCACCCGGAATAGCAGTAGCAAAGGTGACCACATGCAGAGTTGACAAGGAAAGTTAATCAATGACCTTTTAGAGGAAAAACACATATATCTCAATTACTGGACAATAATCAATAGGAAAGGAAATGGAACATGCTCTTTTAATTGTGGGATAGCAAACATCAAGTAATGAGAATGATAAGAGGTCGTTGGCTCTTTGCCAAAGACAATTCTTTTTCTCATTAATTTAAGGCACACACGAAACCTCACCTCATAGTGCTCTAATTCCCTCCCTGTCTCCCACCCCACACCCAATTTTATACCTGTCTCAGGGTGAAGCTGTGCCAATCTCGATAGTGAAATGCTTCCAGGGGTTACCTATTTGGTATTTGTGAAGGACAGTTTGGTATATTTTGCAGCAGAATATTAGAAAACATAAGTTTCTTGCACTATTCCTTTCCCAAACATTCGCCGACACTGACCATTCATGGCTGGTTCACCATTATAATGAGAAATTGCCAGCTATGTTGAAATACATAATCCACAGTGTGAAAAACTGCTGAACAGCAGTGTCAAATTCTTAATACAAAAGTGGCTTCCCTTTGCCTGTGAGCTTACTTTGGGGTTGCTGAGTCTTGCTAACTGTATGCTCAGGCACTGAAAGTTAGTTTTAATGTTAGTCTAAAAACAAAATATAACCATATAGACACGGGTTTTAAAGCTAATTTTTTTCATCTTTTGTTTCGAATTCCCCATGCCACCGCAGTGCATTATATATAACGCATGAGCATAGATGTGAGCCAGATGTGACAACAGCTGGACACATGACATTAGTGCATTTTAAAATCAGACAGCTTGAGGTGGTTCCTAGTGCCTTCTGAGCATTGACGGAGGATTTTAAATACATCCAATTTTTTTTTTTTTCTCTTTAAATGCCTGCCTCCTAAGCACTGGTGAGGTATAATGGATCTCTTCCAGTTTTAAATACTAGAAAGAGAAGCTTCTGTCCCTAAGTTATTTTCCTCCAGAATATTCCCTCCCCCCCCAGAGGTCTTATTAGTTATTGCTTAGTACTGAAAAAGGATTTGGAACCAGGAGCGGGTATTCTGTATGTGAGATTATTTTTCTTGGGTTTTATGTGTTTTGGTGGTTACTGTTGAAGATGCAGTTTGGTCAGTGACTTCCACACATATATTATATATGACATGTATTAATAGGAAACCCATATACACTTGCATCACACACCGTGTGGCTCACATCCATGAAGCGGCGGCTCTTTCGAAGTACCCAGAACATTAGATGGTGTCTGTGCTGACAGTGCGTTGATATCTTAATGGTTTACTTAACTGATCATAATGGGGCTGGGTCACTGCTATATTATTAGTATTATTTGCTTAGCAAAGGGTACTTAAACCTCAGTAATGATCCTTAGGAACAGAGTAAATACAAACAATAACTTTGTACGCTCAAAACTCTCTTGGAGGGCCAATGATGTTTCTCAAACTGCCTGAGGAAGACAGAAAGCACCAGCGACTTAAGGACAAGGTTGAGAACAGTGCTCTCCCCAGACATCCTCTGCTAAAGGTGAACGGTAACTGTCTGCTGGTAGCACTCTCTCTACCTAGACGCCTTGAGTTTTATAAAGTAGCCTCAAGAGTGATCTGGGGCTAGGAAACGCAAGCAACTTCAGTTCTGCCCGAGAGAACACGCTGTCCCCAGCGGGGAGCTGCTGTGACTAGGACAAAAAGCTGGCCCTAGCAGCTAGCTCAGGGCGTGAGAGAGAAGGAACCCAGGAAGGTGAAGGCAGCGGGTCGGGAGCCGGGTCTTTGGCCAGTTCCAGGCGGCGCGCAGAGCACGAGCCCCCGGCGGAGGCGGTGCGGCCCCAGGCCCCTCCCCGCCGCCGCGGATGCCCGGGCAGCTGACGCCGAGCCGGGGCCCGGAGCGGTGGGGGCCGGGCGGTGCGAGCGAGGGCAGGGCAGGGGGCCGGCCGAGGCCACTCGCGGCTTTAAATATGGATCGCGGGCTCGCGCTCGTGGCACAGCCTCCGCCACTGCCGCCCTTCCCGATTCCCTGTCCCGCAGCTCGCTCCCGAGGGGTGCCTAGCCGGGCACCACTGCTGCAGTGTTAGTTACTGGCAAAAACATCGGAGATCCCCATAAATATGCAGAAGCTGCAGAAGGCAAAGTAGAGTAGACGCCCGCGCTCTCAAACACTCGCTCGCCCCGCACCACGCGGGCCGTGTAGACATCTCCCCCCCATCTCCGCGCCACCTTCTCCCCCATCCTCGTGGGCCGCTCGGGCTCCAGTCCTGCTTGCTCCGAAGACCCTCCCGCCCCAGCGCCCTCGCCCCGTCCTCGCCTCCCTCCGCTCCGGAGCGTGCACACACCCAGGCGGCAAAGTTGTGACTACTTGGGCGCGGGTGGCTTGCGCCCCGCTCGATCCGCGTCTCGCGCCGACAACTTCCCGCGGCTCGGCCCCGCCGCGCCCCGGGCCCGTGCCGGCGGGGATCCCGCGGGCCCCCAGCCTCCAGCCCCGGCGGCTCGCCGGGCAGCGCTTCTGTGGCCGCGGCGGCTGTGGTGGCAGCGAAGGCGGCGGCGGCGGCAGCGGCCGTTGCAGCCCCACACTCTGCCGCCAAACTGGAGGAGCGACGGAAGGCGGACCCCAGGAGGTGAGCACCCGGCCGGGGAAGCGGAGGGGAGGGTCGGCCGGGGCCCCCGCGTTGCAGCGGCGGCGGCGGCGGCAGCGGCGCAGGGGCGGAGGGCCCAGGGGCAGTTCCCAGAGGGCGCGCGGGCGGCCTCGGCGCACTCGGGGGAGGGAGAACAAGGTCTATTGCGGCCCGGGCATCCCCTGGGCTGGGCGCCGGCGGAGTGTGGACGCCGCTTCCGCGGAAAAGTACTTTTTTTCCCCCTTCTTCTTCTTCTTCTTAGCGTTTAGAGGAACAGTTTGAGCAGTCCTGTTTCTCCCCCAATGTAGAGCCCCCTGCGCGGAACCAGGCGTTGTTGCTCGGACTGTGGGGCCAGTGTACGCGGCGGGCTGGGCTCTGGCACAGTGACACGTGTGTTCCTCTGAGCCTGGGTGGTCCCAGTGTAGCCCGGGCACCTGCCACACAAACATCCCCAAACCCACGAATGATAGAGGTTTGGGGGACTCTCGGTACCACCGAGACCGCGGCCCCCGCGTCACTGCCCGCCCCGGGACGGAGCATTCACATCTCTCCCTGGCACACCGAAAGCTGGGGGTGAGTCAGGCAGATTCTCCGCAAGTGGCACACGCACAATTACTTGCAATGGATTTGGAAGAGGGAGGCCGAGGTTAAACTGGGATTTCTCTTGGCCAGCGACAGCGGAGATCTTCCTCAGGTACTGGGCAGCATGTGCGTCTTGGCAAGGAGAGGTGATTTCTTTTTTCTTAAGTGCATTTTACCCAGCCTTTGCCAGTCCGTTAATAACAGTCACCAAAGAAAGGCAGGAGTTGGGAACCACATCAGCAAACTGCAGCAAGCACCGCAAGGAAAAAACTTCTTTAAGAACAAAAGAACAACGACAACAACAAAAAACAAACAAAAACCACAGCAAACCCTTAACTTGACTCGAAAGATGGAGAAGAAAGCCTTTCTACCTCTGTTCTACCATCGTAAAACATTTTTTTCTTTTTCCAGTTCCTTGTGAAACTTTTGTTTTTCCATCCCTTCTCAGGGCCTTACCTTCTCAGCCTAATTCCCTGCAGCAAGCTCTTTTCAGTCTTGACAATGAAGAGCAGTTAACCACTTTAGAGTACCCTCTTCACTCCCTTACCCATTTCACTTCAGTGTTAGAGAAAGTTGCTTCTAATGGGAAATTACGAACACTGAGCTGTACTAAACACCCATTATCTTAAATCCTGGAACAGTTCCTTTCCTGAGAGACACTGCATTGTGCAGTATTTTCCTTTTTTTCTTGTATCTGGGACCTGGACTTAGACTATTACCTGAATTAAAATGTACATTGCCCATTAGAGTTTATTTTTATTTTTATTTTTTCATTTTGATTTGAATAGCTTTTTCAGTGCAGTTAAAACGGTATTCAGTAGCGTCTTATAAGCAATGTAATGTCTTTGGAAAAGGTTTCTAAGAACTCTTCTTGTATCTATCATATTGGCATTTAAATAATTTTCATGATCATTCTAGTACCTAGATTGAGGTTATTAGCATAACTTCATTCAAAGGAAGCATGTTCGCTTATTTTTCTATAACTTTAATAACAAAAACTTTTACTTTCATTTTAAAGTTAAATATAGTGATAGGCTTCTGTTCTCTTTCTATGAAATCTGGAAATTGAATTGCTTTAACTTTATCTCCGTCTCTGGTAAGATGACACAAAAACTCACATATGTGAACAGAATGGGAAGTAGTACTCTTTGGAACTGTTGAGACATAGGACATTTATAAGAGTGGGAGTGGGAGGTATAAGATTGGATGTTTGGATAGTTCCAGGCATGTCTACCTTTGAGAAAAAAGAAAACTAAGAAACTCCTCCCCCAGCATTGTGTATGAGTGTTTTCAAAATGAGGTTTTTAGTATCATTTAACGTGTTGAGGTCATTTTGGAGACTTACTAATTCATATATATAAGCTGCCTTAGCCAATGAAATTGACAGCATATACTCTGAGTTTATAATGATGTATCTCTTTTAGTTTATTTTCTCAACAGAAAAGAAATTTAAATGTTAGTGTTACTATTTTAGTCTTTGAAATGATTAGCATAAATTTGGAGTTTGCAATAATGCGTGAAAAGAATACGGGGAATCATTTGGAGAAAAAAATGTGATAGAAATTGGGTAAACTTTGGGACAACTTTCAGCATGATCTGGTGGTAATTTCATTTTTCACTGAGCCCTGGCAAGTACAATTTTGAGGTTCTGATCCTTTGTTCTGATAACAAGAAAGATAGCCTGGCCATAGCTTGCATTGTAAAGAAAAACACAACACTTAAGGAAAGGAAATACACATTAGCTGGTGAATCATGTAGATAATCAGGTTTCCTTGCTTGCCTCTGAGGGCGCTGCAGTCCATGAGGATTGCTATTGTTAGGGGAGAGCGTCCTGAGGGAATTCACTGCTCCTTAAGTAAGTGCTTCAATAGACTTCATCTGCTCCTTTCTTGGAGGTACTTTGTATTCACTTTTAATAATAAGCATACAGTTTAAGACTGGGGTTGATAACAAGATTGGGAGTAGAAAGAAAGGACTGAGAAGAGAATACTCTAATGACAGTGGAAGTTTCTAAGTATTTTTTCCTTGATTGCTCAGTGGAGAGAATCAGGGTACTTGATTTGAAGGGACAATGGAAGCTCTAAGCAGAACACATAGCTCAGTTCTCACTGTTGATGAAGTTTCTTGAGGCCAACCTATGATTTATGACATTTATGTCTTTTGGGGGAGTTATTTAGCAAAATGGATAGTGTAGGAACATCCAGGAAGTTAGTAAGACTTTACGAAATGAGGTCTTGCTACTTTCAGGATTTTTTTTTTTCATAATGCAGGAATTTTAAGGGAAGGAAAAAATAACGTTTCTTTCCTATAACGTCAGGGGTAAGTTGTATTCCAAATATATTTTGCTTTTCTCCCAATAGCTCTACATTGAATATGTTTGGCTCACAGAATAGAAAATATGCTATTGTACTTCTAACATAAAGATGATATTTTATATCCCTGTGGTGTATGCCTTATTTTTCCAGTAGTGGAGATGGATTTTCCTAACCTCCCCTTTTACTCATTTCTTTTGTAGGATGTACATTTACACACACACACATACACACACACACACTACTTGTTTGTAGAGATGACTGATTTTATTTTACCTAAAGCCATACTTATGACTGTCATAATGATTTTGTGGCAATGACTTTGTTACATTTCTCTAGTCTCAGCAGTACAATGGCATTTCAAATAAGACATCAAAAGGACAGGCAGCTGTGAGTGATGATGGATTTATTTACCTGCTGTGGCAAAGAAGAGATAAGACTTTGTTTTTCCAGTCTTTTCATGATGTTCAAAATCCTATTCCTTATTGATCTTACTTGCCTTTGAATTAAGTTATATATTAAAAGAAGATCGTGGTGGAAATAGGCTTAGTGAAACCATATATATCTGCAGTTGTTTTCATAAGCCAAAACATCATCTTGCTCTTCTTCCCCACAAATTAGGTAGAGGTAAGGAATTATTATGTTCATTGAAAAAATGAGGAAACTAGGCACAGAGAACTTTGTATCCTTCCCTTCCCTTTCCTCCTTTCCTTTTTCCTTTCCTTTCCTTTTCCTTTCCTTTCCTTTCCCTTCCCTTCCCTTCCCTTCCCTTCCCTTCCCTTCCCTTCCCTTCCCTTCCCTTCCCTTCCCTTCCCTTCCCTTCCCTTCCCTTCCCTTCCCTTCCCTTCCTTTCCTTTCCTTTCCTTTCCTTTCCTTTCCTTTCCTTTCCTTTCCTTTCCTTTCCTTTCCTTTCCTTTCCTTTCCTTTCCTTTCCTTTCCTTTCCTTTCCTCTTCTTTCTTTCTCCTCCCTCCCTCCCTTCTTTCATATGCTTTTCTTAAACTAAAGGGAAAATTATTAGTGGAGATAGGATGACCCTTTTCTCTTTGAACTAGTGCTATCTATGTATTGAATGACTGTCATCAAATGAATGAATGTTGCGTTAGTCACAGCTGAAGATACTAAAGCAGATAAATGTTTATCTTGGTTTGAAGGGTTGGTTCTGGTCCCTGTTAGTGATTCTGCTCTGCAGCACTGCCCATTAGCCTAGATTTTTTTCCGTCTATTGGTGCCAGGGTGCGTTTCCCTAATGAAGAGTGTTCAGTTTGTATGGAGTGATTTTAGCTCCAGTTTTTAAGAGTTAACTTTTGTTTTTCATGGAGAGTGAATACAGAAGGAAGTTACATGAAATTAGGATGTTAAAGAAATAAATAACCACCAACAGATAGTTTGGGATTACTGTGTAGAAAAAGGCTATCCTCAATTTAATTTGAGTTTTTGTTTTAGAATCCTTAAAAGGTTTTAAATAAAACTTGTAGTAGTATACTTTTGGGGGAGTTTAAAAATAAAAATTAATAAAAATACAAAACGAGAAAGGAATATATTGTCTTTAAAACTGATATAATGTTCCGTGAGTGATACAACTAGGAAAGTTCTTCATAAGGTCTCGTATAAGAAGTCATTGGTTTCTTTTTTTGGAAGTGTATTTATTGATTGATAATATCCTTTATACTATTTACAAATAAATAAACTTGTGGGATCTGGACTTCTGTGTTAGTTAGTTCTAGGTTTGGCCTGGAGACTAGTATTCACTGATAGGGTCTAGTAACAACTTCATCTATTTGGAACTCCAATATTCGGCATATTCTTCAGCAAAAAAAAAAAGCCTCTGAGCAGGAAAAATAAAGGATTATGAAAAGACATCTATTAAAGAGGATTCACTTTACTCATGGGAGATCCCTCAGAATCTGTTTATTCTTAATTCAAATAAAGTTCTTTTTTTTCCCCACCCCACCTCCCTGTCTCACATACAGTTCTAATATGACTGATTCTAGCATTTCTAATCCTATTGCAAACACTGAATTACAAATTAGAAGACAGGAATGGCCTGATATTGGCAGATACATGAATAACATTGAAAAGTGCCAGGGGACAGATTGGTAGTAAAAGAAGAGATGGATCAAGTACTAAAAGCAGTTGTAGGAATTGCAGCAAACATGGTGGTAAGGACTATTTAGATATACCCTGATAGGATCACTTTATTATATTCCCTTCTCCATCTCTCCCTGTCTGTCTTCCTTTTTTTTTTTTTTTGCTCTCTTATCCCTGTTCCTATCTTATCTTTATCTGTCTATCCATCCATCTATCTATCTAAAGTTTTTATTGAAATATAAAATGTATAGAGAAAAGTATGTATGTTGTTGAGATATAAGTAAACAGCTTGGTGATTTACCTAAGTGAATACATCAAGACCAAGATATAGACCATTGTCAGCAGCCAAAATCCTCCTTCTCTCCCTCAAGGTATTATTTCCCTGCAAAAATAACTTCTCTCCTGACTTCTGAGACTATAGGCTATTTTTATCTATTATTGAGCTTCTCACTAGAGTATATGGTATGTATCTTTATATCTGACTTCTTGTGCTCAGCATTATGTTTGTGAGATTCATTTATGTTTGTGTGCAGCAACAGATTATTGTCATTGTTCTGCAGGATTCTGTTTTATGAGAATGCCATATCATTTTGCTTTTGATGGGCATTTGGATCATTTCTCATTTTTGGATATAATCAATAGTGTTGCTATGAACATTCCTATGTATGTCTTCTGATAAGCATGTGGGAATAATAGTGCCTTTAAAAGTGGTACCAACTCACACTCCTACTAGCATCTTTATTTATTTATTTATTTTTAAAGATTTTTATTTATTTATTAGAGAGCGAGAGACTGAGAATGAGAGGGGAGAAGGTCAGAGGGAGAAGCAGACTTCCCGCAGAGCCGGGAGTCTGATATGGGACTCGATCCCGGGACTCTGGGATCATGACCCAAGCCGAAGGCAGTTGCTCAACCAACTGAGCCACCCAGGCGCCCCCCTACTAGCATCTTATAAGCATATTTTGGCTACTCCACATCCTTACAAACTGCTGGTATTATCTTTTTAATTTTAATCATTTAGGTGGATGTATAGTTGTATCACATTGTGGTTTTAGTGTGCATTTCTCCAAGCATCTTTTGTTCCTTTTTATATGTTTATTGGCTGTAGTGAAGTACTTGTTCAGGTTTTTTGCTCATGAAGTTTTTGTCCAGTATGTTATACCAAGCAAGAAATGTTTTTTTTTTTTAAGATTTTTTATCTATTTATTTGACACAAAGAGAGATATCACAATTACGCAGAGGCAGGCAGAGAGAGAGAGAGAGGGAAGCAGGCTCCCTGCTGATGATGCGGGGCTTGATCCCAGAACCCTGAGATCATGACCTGAGCCGAAGGCAGAGGATCCAACCCACTGAGCCACCCAGGTGCCCCAAGCAAGAAAGGTCTCAATAAGTTGAAAATAGAGCTACCCTATAGACCCAGTAATTGCACTACAGGGTATTTACCCTAAAGAACAAATATAGTGATCTGAAGGGGCATGTGCTCCCGAATGTTTATAGCAGCAATGTCCAAAATAGCCAAACTATGGAAAAATGGAAAAAAGCCTAGATGTCCATCAACAGATGAATGGATAAAGATGTGGTGTGTATATATATATATATATATATATATATATATACACACACACATATACATATAAATATACATTTATATACATATAAATGTATATATAAATGTATATATATACATTTATGTATGTATACATATATACATATACATTTATATGCATATAAATATAATGGAATATTATGCAGCCATCAAAACCCCAAAATCTTGCCATTTGCAATGACGTGGGTGGAACTAGAGGGTATTATGCTAAGGGAAATAAAATAAGCCAATCAGAGAAAGACAATTATCATATACTCTCTCTGATACGAGGAATTTGAGAGGCAGGGTGGGGGTTGTGGGGGTCAGGGAGGGAAAAATGAAACAAGATGGGAGCGGGGAAGGAGACAAACCCTAAGAGACTCTTAATCTCAGGAAACAAACTGAGGGTTGCTGGGGGGTTGAAGGGGGGAAGGATGGGGTAGCTGGGTGGTGGACATTGGGGAGGGTGTGTGCTATGGTGAGTGCTGTGAATTGTGTAAGATTGATGAATCACAGACCTGTACCCCTGAAACAAACAATAAATTGTACATTAATAAAAATAAATAAAAATAAACAAGAAAGGTTTTAATATCTGGGAAGTAAACTTCTTCTGTTTGTTTAGAAAACTCAGATAACCATACAAACTCATTCACCAGTGTTTCCATATAATAAGTAAAACAGTGCAGATGAATATATTAAAAACACTTTGAACTTGCAAATGTCACAGCCTGGATCTATGAAACTGTCCTTAAAAAAAAACCCAAAAAGCAAAAAACCAACTTTAACACAATACCCAGAAACCTGCAGAACTTGTTGTCTTCAGTGCTTAACATAAAAGGAAAGCATTTTGTAACTTAGTGTTGCCCAGTGACCAATAGAGATAAGCATTTGGAAGATATGGGTTAAAGACCCAGATCTTTTACTTGCTAGTTATTTGATTTTGGGGAATTTAAAAAATCCTCTTTCTTTTTTGTTTTTTCATTATTAAAATGATTATAAAATCTAGCTCACAGAGGTGTTATGAAGGACAAAAGTGATTGTTATGAAACCTTGGCCAGAACTGTAAATGACTATACATATGTTAGTTATTATGGTGGTTATTGTGTTCTACAACATTCCTTATTCTTGAGTTGAATTGTGCCAGCACTGAGAACAGTTCCTGACATATTAATAAATGTTTGTTGGCTGAATGAATGAACAACACTTTTAAGTGTCTTTCTTGAGCTGTTCCTCTGAGTGATCCAAACTCAGAAAACATTTTTTTTTCTCCAGGACTTTTACTTTTTATTGCTAAAGTTGAGTTGGGAACAGGGTTTATTAAACATCAGCTTGAAAAATTGAGTCTCATAGCCAGCAGTTTGAGATCACCCATTTCACTGAATCGCTCATATCAACTTCACGCTCCAAGTAACACACAGAGGACCTGGAGAACCCTTGAAAATGATTACAGTGCTCTTCACCCCGTGGGTGATCCCCCAAAGCTGACACACTGAATATTTCTAGCTTCTATAATTAGAATGCTGGCCAACAAATTTCCAGATTTAAAATACTGTCGTGGTGTCTTTAGTGCTGATACCTTGGAAACCATATTTCATGAAAAATGGAATGTTTAAGGATGAATAATAGTTGAGAACTGGAGCTTGTAGAGAGCTTTTTCAGCTTAATACGGATGAGGCATTTCCCACATATGTTGATTATAATGTCAAAAGCAAACTTGCAGCGTAAATCTTATAAACATTTGTGTGGAGGAACGATTGAAAGATCTGATCCTCAAGTACTGTTTGCCTTTGGCCTCTATTTTCTTCATCTGAGAAGAGGGTTAGGCCAAATATTTATTTCTAAATTACATAGAATTAAACGGTATGATTTTTGTTTTCGAGAATTAGAAGATAAATAATAGTAGGTATCCCCTTGCAAAATCAGGCCTGCAGCAGAAGGAACTTGGATTTCTAAGGGGAAATCTAATTAGATTTTTTAACCCAAAGATAAATTTTCTTTTCCTTTTATTTGAGGGTGGTTGTTGTTTTTCTTTTGAGAGTTGGTGGTGGTCTTGATTGGTTGCTCTTATCAGAGTACTGAGTATATAACATATGCAGAATAACGTAAGTCAGTCTGCAATTTTGAGGATGTTTACATTTTCAGGTATATATGTTTAACCCAAATGTGGTTGTTTTCTCGTGATTTAGTGGAAAATGGAATTATCTGGTATAGTAGACAGCTTTTGTTTTCTGTTACAGCAAAATGCAATGGGAAGTTGAAATAAATACAAAGGGTAATTATGGTGAGCCCTGTGAAACTGCTGTTTTAAAAATAGTGAATTTCGGAAAACATCTTCTGTTCTGGCGCATTCATTCCTGTGAGAAGTTAAACTGGATCGTTATGAAACAAAAGCATCCTGGCCTGTCTGGTGATTGCTGTGTTAAATGCTGGAAGCGAGGCTCCTCCCCTATGATATCTACTCAGCCCAGGAGGCTTTTAAAAAACATCGGTGCTAGGACTGGATGTAGGGAAGGGCAACTATTTAAGGAATAGGATCGTGACAATTTCTAAACCGATAGCCCATGGGCCCGGGGTTAGCTCTTCCATCGCTCGCGCTTTTCAGCTTGGAAATCTGTTATCTAAATGGCCCGATGGGAATCTTTCTAGTCTTTAGTTCAAACCAGGTTCCTGCACCTTCTTCCCCAGAATGATCATGAATGAAATTCAGAAAGCATTATGGGGTGAAACGTGTTTGTTCGGAGGGAGGACTCCGTGGGCTCATCAGTCAGAGTGAAGGGTGAGCGGACCTTACGTGCTGATGGCTGCGCTCCGGAGACCCTCCCCGCGTGTGTTACACGCTCACTGCAGCTGCAGCGGGACTTCACAGCCGAACTGCTGCACACATTCCTTCATTCCTTTGACCTCTGGAGACCATGGCCTTAGGAATGTGTGATGAGCGCTCACGACGGTAGCCGAGCGAGGGCCTCGTGGTAGGAGATCGCTGAAGAAGGGATTACAATCGCCTTCGGAAAATTGCTGAGCGCGAACACATTAAGCCGAAGCACACAGCTCACACGTTTGCACTTTTTACAAGTTGAGCTCTTTTGCCAGGGAAAAGGAAGAAGGCAGATAGGAAAGGTCTTAAAAGATTCAGATAGATGGGACCGGATAATTTCCCTTGAAAAATACATTAAGAAAGGAAACACAACACTCATCCAAAAAATCAGAAGAAAATATGGTTTAGGCGCTCACAAGTTTTTACTGCCAAAACTTGAGGCAGTGGCCTCTACATTTTAACCAATCACTTTAGGGCTAATTGCCCTGCACTGCCCTTCATCTCACATGTATGCATGAGATCCTGCACTGTAGGCTTCCTCATTGTGGCAACCCTGTCAGAACGTCCTTCGTGGTTCTTGCAGTGGCTAGCGTATTTTGTAGTGAAAATACTTATTTAATGGAAAGATACTTAGTCACTTAAAAACTCTGGACAAACCAATCAGAGACACCCAGGCATTATACCCGGCTTTATTTGAACTCTTATTTCTTCTAGAGAAATTCCTCCAGTGGAGTAGCTCTGACCACTGCTGTCAGGTCTTTCACATATTTCTTGTGAAATCTGTGGTCATGAAGTTTGGAATCCAGTAATTTTGGCGGTGAAACTTTGTTTTTAAGGTTTCTGATGTGTTACATAGTTCCTTGGAAAACTTACCTCAGTTTTCTATTTAGATCTATTTCATCTGTTCTCTGAATTGGACACAGTTTTATTTACTACTTTTTTGAGATTAAAAGCGAGTTGTTATTGGTGAGGATGTGGACAAAGGGGAACCCTCTTGCATTGTTGGTGGGAAGGCAAGCTGGTGCAGCCACTCAGGAAAACAGCATAATGTTCCTCAAAAAGTTGAAAATAGAACTATCCTGTGATCTAACAATTGCACTAGGAGGTATTTATCCAAAGAATACAAAAATACTAATTTAAAGGGATACATGCCCCCCCAGGGTTTTTAGCAGCATCATCTATAGTAGTCAAATTATGGAAATAGCCCAAATGGGGGCACCTGGGTGGCTCAGTGGGTTAAAGCCTCTGCCTTTGACTCAGGTCATGATCTCAGGGTCCTGGGACTGAGTTCTCCGCTCAGTGGGGAGTCTGCTTCCCTCTCTCTCTCTCTCCGCCTGCCTCTCTACCTGCCTGGCCTCTATCTCTCTGTCAAATAAATAAATAAAATCTTAAAAAAAAAAGAAATAGCACAAATGTCCATCGACTGATGAATGGATAAAAAAGGTGAGATACACACACACACACACACACACACACACACACACACACACACTGGAATATTACTTAGCCATCAAAAAGAATGACATCTTGCCATTTGCAATGACATGGATGGAGCTAGAGAGTATTATGCTAAGTGAAATAAGTCAGACAAAGGCGAATATCAAATGATTTCACTCATAGGTGGAATTTAAGAAGCAAAACAAATGAGTAAAGGGGAAAAAAACAGAGAGAGGCAAACCAAGAAACATACATTTAACTATAGAGAACAAACTGATATTTACCAGAGGTGACGTTTGGTGGGGGTTGGGTGAACTAGATAATAGGGATGAAGGAGGGCCCTTGTGATGAGCAGCGGGTGTATGGAAATGTTGAATCGCTATATTGTACACCCGGAACTAATATTGCACTGTATGTTAACTAACTGGAATTTAAATAACAATAAAAAATAGAAGTGAGTTGTTAGTCCTTAAATTTTTTTTTAAATTTTGAAATAATTGTAGGCTCACAGAAAGCTGTAAAAATATAGTACAGTTTTCACATAGCCTCCCCCCAGCTTCCTCCAATCCATACTGCTCTTAAGGTTTTAAAAAGGCATTTACCTAAAAAGATTTATAAGGAATTGTAATTTTTATACCTTCTCTGAAGAATATATAGTAGAAAAAAAGAAAGTATCATAGATATTGTTAAAAACGCAGAATTAGACACATCTAGTGTTTTCTGAGTTTCATTTGGAAAGGTGTTACTATGATAGGCAAGGAGTATCTTTCAAAGAACAGTCAGAAGTCTGTTTGAATGCTTATAATTTTGAGTAATGAAGTCTGAAACGAGACTTCACAACCTAATGTCATGAACATTGGACACCAAATCCAAGAACACCAGAACTAGGAGGACCACTTACGACTTCAAGAAATAGGTTTAGCATAAATCAGTTTAAATTTATGTAGTGGATATTTAATGTGAGCAGTTTTTCACTCCAAGAGGAGAAAATGGCTTTTTCAAGAGGAGAAGGTCCAGAACAAATCATTGGGGTAGATTAAGTATTCATACAGTTATAAAGAGAATATGGATATTTTTGGTAAATAGACCTTTTTGGATGGTATTTTTACCAGCCTTTTCACCCAGGCTTTCTTAAAGCACTTTGCTTATGTCACTTATCATTTTGTAGAATAGTTTCTTGTTCTTTGATGTCACTAAATGTTGGTCTGTAGTACTGTGGGTTTGACTTCATGCAATGTTTCCTATGAAGTTTGCCTGCCTTGGCTGTCTTATCTCAGTTCTAGACCTTGACCAGAAGGCTGTACTATAAGTGCTTTGTTACACATGAGGTTAAAAAGTGATCAGATCATTTAGGCTTCCTTGTAAAATTTCCCTAAATCAAGACCACACCTTGCTGCTGATAAAATGAAATTGGGCGTTATTTCTGAATTGAAACCAACGCCTTTGCTGTTGGGTTCATTTGGGATAATTCCACTAATATGAAATAGTTTGCTTTCCCAATTAAATGAAGCCCATTTTATTTTGTTCAGGTTTAAAATATCATTGTGTTGGGTAACTTTCTTAGGTGTAATATTATGCTCATAAATTAAATAGTTTGGAAAGTCCAATGCCATATATTTCTGTTTGATCCACAGCTTTTAGCTTCTGTTATGGAAAGACTGTAGTATTTGGGCTTGAATAACACAGTGTCTTTTATATAAAAACCAGAGTAGCAGGAAAAAAACAGTCTAGAGCATGTGGCCCAGGCTTTAAGCAGGTTGCCGCTTGAGTCAGGAGCTGGTGGAATAATGTCTTAGTCCTGTAGAGACAGTGAGGGATTCATTTCTAAGGTAGGTGTCCACATATGGGATCATAGAACTCTGATAACTTGGGAGCTGCAAGGGGATGGTGTTGATGCTTGAAGTGTGGGCAATAGGTACCATGAGTCGCAGAGTCTGTGGAATCAGAGAAGAGGAAATAATATTTTAAGGAGACTTTCTGGGAAATTGTGAATCTGCTTAAATTGCAGGAGTGGTCTATTTATCTACTGTCATTAAGTATACTCACTTTAATTGTATTTTCTGATAACTGAAGTTTACCTAATTAAGTGTCCAGACTAAAATTGTCTTAAAATATGTATCTGATGCACATCATTCCAAAATAAATTGTGCTTATTACCTTTCTTAACAAGACATTGAATATACTTTTCCCCGTTTGTTCAGCTCTGATGGTCATCATTGTGCAATTTGGCAAAGCTCTTAGGGCTGGAGATGTGTGAAGCCATTACTCCTACACCGGGTACACTACACTATATTGCTGTGCTTTATACTTTGTTTCGCCCATCTTTTATGTTGTAAAGGGGATGTCTCAGCTGTGCCTAAACAGGGCTTCCTGTTTTCTTACATGCTGGGCAGTGATCCCAGAGATATCTCTCTTCATGAGTTGAACCTGAGGAAATGCGGAGGCCGGCGGGAGGTGGGAGAGAGCAAGAGTGGGAGGCATTATGCGGGCAGCTCCCTTGCCTGGAGGAGGCCTTGGCCACATGGGGAGAGGCTGTAGGACCAGGGTGAGATAGTGCTTGAGGTGAGCTAGGAGAGGGCTGCTTCTGAGTGCCGCGGGCAGAGTCTGGTTCTGGGCCGACTTAGCTTGAGGCGGTGGTTGTGTGCCTCCGGGAGGGGAAGGCTCGGAGCTTTTGGAGACCTGGAGAGAGCGTCCTGGGCGGGGAACTGGGGTTCTGAGGAAGCCTTTGGCCAGCAGTGATCAGCCTGAGGAGCAGGACATGAAAGGACTGGTGATGTGCACGGCTGACAAGAGCCCAGGACTGACTGGGGGGCTCTGAGAAGGTGCTGAGAGGCAGCAGTCAGTCAACGCTCCTGAGACCTCTGTGCCTCGCGGCCTTGGAGGCTTGTGGAACCTGCCAGGGAAGCTGATTTCTGAGTCGACGCCGACTGTCAGGATTTCCCCGAGCTGGTTCTGAGCACGGACTCCGGAGGCAGAGTGTCTGGGCTGGAACCGTGCGTCCACGCGGTCTTCCGTGAGGTTCCCTGGGAGGCACCTGCCGATGGCACAGGAAGTTGGTGCGGAGGGGTGGTCCCCGTGAACGAGCTCAGGAAGCTGGGTTGGGCAGAGGGAGGGGTGCAAGTGCGATCCCACAGCCACAAGGCCTCCACAGATCCCGCCAGGCTCTGGGGCCCAGGAGGCCCCGCGGAGCTCCCTCACCTTGAGGGAAGCGAGCCCACGGGGCCCAGGCAGGACATGTGGGCCGTCCTGCGACGTCCTGACCATGAGTCAGGTGGCTCTGCTCGGCTAAGACCATTTCTGGAGCAGGACCGCGCGGGGAGCACCATGGGTACGGACCAGGCCTTGGCCTTGGCCCTGGCCCTGGCCCTGGCCCTGGGAGCACCATGGGTACGGACCAGGCCTTGGCTTTGGCGGGGGAGGCACCGGCTTTCCCAGGCGGAGGTGTGAGCCGTGCCCCTGGCGCCCACAGACTCCGTGCCTCATGACTTGGGGGACTCCGTGCTACCAGTTCTTCATGCGACCCTACCTCATTTTATTCCTGGGCTTTAAGTAAGTAAATACAGGTGAAATGTTTAGAAAAGTCCGTTGCACCTAGTGAGTATGATTCAGGTGTTAGTTATTATGCTCATACCTGACTTCATCAGCTCTACCTTTCCCTTATAATATGGTTGTTTTAATTCACTATGAGTTGGACGGCTAATGCTCTCATTATTCATTTTTTTTCTAGTTTTCTTTGCAAGAGAAACATGACAGTATCTTACTAAGAAATAATTCGAGATACCATGTATTTTAGTAGTATTTGCGTTTTTAGTTTTTACCAGAAGAAAGATGCAAAAGGAATAATTACTGATGTTGAAATCTGAGGGATTTGGACATGTAATGAATGAAATTTTTAGGTAGCTGTGTGAGTTCTTAGGCTCCTTTCAAGTAACTTACTTAAATGAGGATCTTTTAAATTTAGGGGGCGTGACCCCTCTGCTGAGCTGACTTGGGGAATCATTCCGTAAAAGCGTCTCATGACCAGATAATAGCATCCATCTGAGAAGGTCCTCAGAGTGTTGGGCTGTCTTTCCTGTCACTCTGGTTCTAGATCTAAAGGTTGCAACATACAATCGATAAATACAACATGGCCACTTAATTAAATTCCTTCATAAACATTTCAGAATCATTCTTTTCACTATTTCAGCATTTGAACTCTGTAAATATAGAGCAGATCACCTGGAGTGTTTTAGAAATTTGGTTTAGATTCAAAGTAATGTTCTCATGGAGGTTCAGTCCCTGCCAATTCACTTCTTACTCATTTGGGGACATGTCTAATTCCTTTGGACAGTTTTTCTCTCCTTCATATTCATATGGATGGAAAACCTTTAATTTGAAATGACTCCCCACCCCCATATGGCAACTGTATCACATTGTTTATTTTTAAGGAACTATCTGATGGTCCTGTTAACATTAAAGCAGAGATAGTTAAGATGTATGCCCCCAAATACTTTTTTAAAACATAAAAATGTTCTCATTTCTTCTGTTTGTACCAGCAGCTCATTACTAGCATAATAAAGCCAGTAGAGCAGAGGAGGAAACACTGTGATACCTTCTTTGAAAGAATTTTTTTAAAAGGGCCTTTTTTGGATCCATTTTCCTCTTCAGTTTTAGATACCTTGTAGATACTCTTTTATTTATTTATTTACTTACTTATTTATTATTTTTATTAACATATAATGTATTATTTGTTTCAGGGGTACAGGTCTGTGATTCATCAGTCTTACACAATTCACAGCACTCACCATAGCACATACCCTCCCTTTTCTTTTAAAGGGTGAAAACAATTATAATTTTTTTTAAAGAATGAGAAACAATTTATCTGCGTATTTATTATATAATGATCTGTAGAAGATGAAGATTATATCAAATATATAGTAAATATCAACCTGAGTCAATGAGAAATGTTCTTAGCTGTTTTGGCATTAACCTGTTTGGAGTAGAGCAGCCTACTGTGGGTTCCTTGCAGAATTCCCATGGTTACTTTTGTTTCAGGAGCCTGATTGAGATCATCTCACTAAAGCAACCAGCAGTTTTTTTTTTTTTTTTCCTCCTTTATTGAGATTCAGAATGTGGAACACATTTAAGATTTCACTTCCACATTTTTGGGGGAGGGGGCGGAGATATTTGGAAGGTGAATATGGATAAAAGATTTAAGGTTGACTAATAGATATGTAAAAGGTATTAATTTAAAGTGGTAAAAACTCGTCTTGTAACAAACCTTTCCTAAAAGCAATGATGACTTTTAAAACTGTGCATTTTGAGATTAAAATACATAAATCTTTTTAGAGAAATGTTGTTGAGCTCCATATAATGGTAACAAGTCCCATATCCAAGAAGATTATGTCAGTACAGCTTTTAATTTTTCAAAAACACAAAATTATGATTTTGTGCATATGATCTTTCACTGTGGGAGGGTCCGAAGCAAAAAAAAAAAATCACTTGGGACAAAATTATTTATTGTTTCCAAAAGGGACATAGGTGTGAGTTCTGCTCTTATGTATTTAATCCCAAATTGACCACAGTTACTGTGTGATGGCTTTGCAGAGCGTGGCCTGCTAATGACTCTCCATTTAAAAACCATATAATGCCTTTTTTTTTTTTTTTTGCATGGACTCAGGTGGGTTTTTATGTGGGTTTTAGTTATACTTTGGTGAAGAAATCTCAATTTTGGGTCACAAAGTGAAAAAATATAGATAAGTATATATTATGGATAAGGAGGAAAAATTGTCTAACCAAATAATTTCTTATGTAAATAGAGTAAATTATTATTTTCATTTAGAGCATTAATCAAGGTTAATCAGTTCTTAGATTGTTTATCTAAATTTATACAGGTAGTGTAATGCAGCCATGGACACCTAAATAAATGTGATTCCTTAGGGGCACCTGGGTGGCTCTGTCAGTTAAACGTCTGCCTAAGGCTCAGGTCTTGATCCTGGATCCTGGGATGAAGCCCTGTGTCTGGCCCCCTGCTTAGTGGGGAGCCTGCTTCTCCCTCTCCCTCTGCCATTCACGCCACTTGTGCTCTCTGGCTCTATCTCTCTATCATATATTAAATTACAAAAAGGAAATATGCTTCCTTAAACAATAACTGATACAGAAGTACATTACACTAGATTTTAACGACTCTCACGGTTTTACAAATGAAATCTTTAGTAAATTCACTATTATATTACTTAAATAAAAGGCAGAAGGGGAATGATACCTATATGCTTATCACTATAAATTGTAGCAAAACCACATTATTAGAATTTATATTTTTCTGAAAATTAAGGACTAGTTTTTCACTCGGAGGACACTCAAAGGTTGACCAAAGGAAAGGAAAGTTCCATATGGGTGTTGGTTGTTTGATTTAATGGTCTAAATGAAATGGAAAAAGAAAGCACGGTCTTGTACTCAGTTTCCAACAGTAAACCTGGTGAGTTCACTCTAAGTGCGGTTTGCGGAAAATTGATGATGATTTTCAGCACTTAGCTTCTTATCTCCCGAGCACTTTCCCAATGTTGAATAATTAATTGCCACAACCCCCATGTGGGGGTAGAATAGCAAGCATGTCTTTCTGTTTACCAGGAAACCATTAAGGCAGAGTCTGGAAATGTTGATTTTTATTTTTAGAGGTTTCTGCGTTTTCCAAGGTGACCAGGTTTTTAAATGCTGTCCGGGTTTCCAATCACTGGGTCATGGGAAAAGTTACCAAGGATGTTGAATACTTGAGAACTTTCTCTTCTCATTGTTTCCCTACAGAATTCTTTCTTCATCTCACTTCTGCCTACTCATTGTTTTGCAATACACTTAAAACAATGGAATATTAAGTATTAGTAAGTTTACTCTCTGCAGTTTATATGGTCTCTTCTTAACTGGTAAATTGAGAAATTGGAAAACCTGGTGGAAGTATGAGAACGAGTCTAAGTGGCAAAATAGTTACATTATGAAAATTATGAATGGCTCTCTCCAACAGTAGTTTTTGTAACTTCAGCTTAATCTTGGAGTCCGTGGACTCCAAGACTATATATATTTATATATGCTTGATAGTGTGTTATAAACAGTTGAGCTATATGACATTTATAGAGGACAAACTTACATTCAAAAATTGGATAACAAGAAAGAATATGAGAGAGGCTTATTGTGACAAAATAAGTTTAAGGGGATAATTGAATGCTGGAGTTAATAAATCCAAAAGATGTTTGAGAAGAGAGAGTTCATGAGTGAAGGTGTGACGAGAGCCTTGGGAGGGTAAATGGGTTGAATTATGAGATGGGTTCTGGTGGTGATTGTGACCTACCAGATGCCTACATTAGCTAGACCAATTCCTGGCTTGTTTCGTTCCCAGCGTCAGGATGTCTACTAATCAGGTCTCTGGAGAGATGCAGGATGAAGTCACCATCATGGCAGATGCAGAAGGCTCCATCCCTCAGGTTCTCAGTCTTTGAAATCGAAAAGAGCCTGGGCCTTTCCTGGAGAGCAGTTAATCCCTTTTTGCCTTGAGAAATACCAGATAACAAAGAGAATGCTATGGTGATTATTTTTGATGAATGCTGAGTTTCTTTGCATATGATTAACACCTTTAAAGGCAGAGCAGAGTTAGTTTCTTCATGTTGTTTCAAGGAAATGAAGTCCTAGAAATCAGAAGTGTTGGTTCACACTTGTCTACCGAACACAGGAATAGGTTCTTGATCTTGAGGTCTGGAGACCACAGAGGGCTTTAGGGGGGCTCATGAGCCCCTAGGTATTGTATACAGAATTTGTGTGTATGTATGTTTCTGGAGGAGTGCATCCAAGTATTCATGATGTTGCTAAAGCTATGATATGTACGAGACATTTAATATTTAATATGGATTAGTATCTTTTAAGAATATTTGCTTAGACCCCTTCAAATAACAGAACAAATATAATTTGCAGCCATCTAGTTCCCCAAAATCTGGATGGAAAGGAAATGAGAGCCTATCAGCTCCAGGATATCAACTTTAAAAATATAATGTTTTTATATTATCAGAAACATCAGAAAGTGCAATGATGCAATCAAAGCCAGTGAACATAGTTATTTAACTACAGTACATTAAATTTTGAAGGGTAGCAATCAAGTCCATCTTATCTCTAAGTGGTCATGGGGCTTTCTTATATCAGATCTGAAGAAGGTGTGTCCATAGGATAGGGCATTTATAATTTAGCTTACTTTCAGACATGAGGTGCTTTAATAGCATTTTTGTGGGAAACTGCTCATTGAATATGATGGAACTCATATGGGAAGTAGGGGAATTCTTTGCCTCCATGTGGTTTCTTATATAAGCAGTGTAGCTGTTTTCCTGAATATTTGTAGATTAATCTATTTTTTGTAAATAATACCATGTTTATGTGAAATTTTTCAAAGAGGACCTTGATTACAACTCATTAGGAGAAACTTGATATTTAAAAACATACTGCAATGTCAGAGAATCAAATACTAGTATAAAAGAAGACCAAAAAACGAGGTTTTTCTTTTTTTTTTTTTAATGTGAGTTCATGGTTGGCTTTTGGGGGAAGGGATTCAATGACCTCATGAAGTTAAAGCACCATTTTATTTTATTTTAAAGATTTTATTTATTTGTTTGACAGAGAGAGAGAGACCACAAGTAGGCAGAGAGGCAGGCAAAGAGAGAGAGGGGGAAGCAGGCTCCCCGCTGAGCGGGGAGCCCGATGCGAGGCTTGATCCTAGGACCCTGAGATCATGACCTGAGCCGAAGGCAAAGCCTTTAACCCACTGAGCCACTCAGGCACCCTGACCATTTTAATTATATAGTCATATGTCCTTTTTAATTTGAGGTTAGAATCCACATCTTTCATCAGATTCTCAAAAGACCCATGTCCCCCCAAAAGTTAAGACTCATTAGCTTATAATGCCAGAATCTTATATATAATCTTCTTTATCCAAAAAGAAGTCTCCTACAACTTTAAAGATTTTGCTCATCTTTAGAAATTTGAAGACAAATCACTGGTAAGGAATAAAATGGCACAACAAACTGGAGTTCAAAAGTATTAAGGGCTACTATGGTCTGAATATTTGTGTGTCCCCCCCCCAATTCATATGTTGAAATCTTAGCCCTCAGAAGTGATGATATTAGTAGGTGGGCCCTTTGGGAAGTGATGAGGTGAATGAGATTTGTGCCTCAAAAGAGATCCCACAGAGACCCCTCAGGTCTGCCATGTTACTGTACAGTGAGAAGTCTGTGACCTGAACGGGGGCCCTCATCTGGCCGTTCTGGCACCCTGATCTAAGATTTCCACCCTTCAGAATGCTGAGCAATGCATTTCTGTTGTCTAGAAGCTCTTGTCTGTGATATTCCGTTGCAGCAGTCTGAAGGGACTAGGGCAAGGGCTAAAGGTTCTAGAGCTCGATTGCACAACAATGTGAATATATTTAACACTACTGAACAGTACACTTAAAAATGGTCAAGGTGGTAAATTTTATGTGTTTTCATCACAGTTCCAAAAAAAAAAAAGAGTTTAAGGCTGAGTACAGTGCTTGATAAATATGTATTAGATTTGACATCTGTTAAAGTAAGAGGGTACCTGGGTGGCTCAGTTGGTTAAGTGTCTGCCTTTGGCTTGGGTCGTGATCCCAGAGTCCTGGGAGTGAGCCCCACATCGGGCTCCCCACTCAGCAGAGAGCCTGCTTTTCCCTCTCCCTCTGCCTCTGTCCCCGCTTGTACGCTCCGTCTCTCACTCTCTCTCTCATTTATAAAATCTTAAAAAAGAATTAAGGAAGATCAAACCAGTAATTCAATTAACTGAGGGCCTGAGATTGAATATATGAGTTGAAATCTATGAGTAATCCGTAAATCTCATTAAGATCAGTAGTTGGAATCATTTTACCTATGAAGTGCACCATCATTTTGATTACTTTAAAAAAGGGGAGGTGTGGAAAGCAAGGTTTTCTTACCCGAGTGATAGTTTTGGGTTTCATTTCCTCTTACTGTGGTTATCTACTGGAGGCAAATCACGCAGTTAACTATTCAGGTCTGGCATCAGACTAGATGGTCGTATTGCATTGCCATTTATAACTGTGGTCTTGGGAAGGTCACTTGACACCCCTGTGCCCCTCATGTATAAAATAAACAAAAATTACTGATCTCATAGGGTAGTTGTGGAAAATCAAACACTCTAGTGTATATTGACAACAGTGTCTGTCACATGGTAAGGACTTGATGATTGTTAGTTTATTACTACTTCTGGAGTGATGCCTGCCAGTAAGTTAGATAAGGCAGTGCAGGCTGAAAGGACCCAAAGAAGAAACAAGGTGTTGGCTGTATTCCAAACACTATAATCATCCTGTGAATAAATGAGAATTGACTGTTTATGTTTCTGACACTAGTCTGAAGTCTCATGGAGATTTTTCATTTGATTTAATATGCCTAGACACCTGGGTCTTCTAAATAAAATATTTCTAAGCTTATTGATTAAGAAATACAAAAATAAAAAAAAAACCCTATAACTATGTTTGAGGATAAAATTATAGGATATACTTCCATATCCTTAAAAGAAAGTATACCTATAGGTACAAATCACTATTGATTTTAAAACTATTGATTTAAAATATGATTTCTCATCATTAGGTGGATATTTAGCTTTCTTTTGTGTATGCACACACACACACACACACAGACCGTGAAATGCACTTTAAAACACTGAAGTCAGATCATTTAGTGAATAAACTTAATTTTCATCTTTCTGCAGTGGTAGAGGAAGCTGTGGAAGTGGGAAAGTGATACAAACTTTGCTACTTCACATTCTCCTCTATGATTAACTTCATGGTGGTCCAAACAACTTTATGTTTCTAAGAACTGCATGGAAGCTTTTTTTTTTTTTAAATGTAGACAAGATTAATGCTTGAGTTCTCTTTTCATTTACATTTGGGTTTAAGAAATTTTTGAAGGCGTGGGACGCCTGAGTGGCTCAGTTGGTTGAGCGGCTGCCTTTGGCTCAGGTCATGATCCCGGCGTCTTGGGATCGAGTCCCGCATCGGGCTCCTTGCTCCGCAGGGAGCCTGCTCCTCTCTCTGCCTCTGCCTGCCTCTCTGCCTGCTTGTGTTCTCTCTCTGTTAAATGAATAAATAAAATCTTAAAAAAAAAAAGAAATTTTTGAAGGCTTTTCTTCTTTTGAGAAATTAAAAATAATATGATACAACAAGGTTACTGTTAAAGACATCCAGATATATTACTGGCTAATCATATCTACAGATTAAAAAAAGATTATTAGAAATAAAATCTAGTATTACATGGTTTATCACATTACATTGAAAGGACTATATTGAATGTGGAAGCAAATGTGGTTCCTTTTTTTTTTTGGTACTAAAATCTTGTGATCTCATTTTATGATTTGTCAGTTATGGTTTTCTTTACTGTTATGGTCTTTGCTTTCATTACTATCATCTGGAGTCTTCTATTTTAAATCACTTTCCTGTTTGTGGTTCCTGGGTGTCTCAGTCGGTTAAGCGCCTGCCTTCCACTCAGGTCATGATCCCAGGGTTCTGGGATCTAGCCCCACATCGGGTTTCCTGTTTAGTAGGGAGTCTGCTTCTTGCCCTCCTTCCTGCCTGAGCTCTCTCTAGCTATCTGTCTCTCAAATAAATCAATAAAATATTAAAAAAAAAAAAACCCTTACCTTCCTGTTCATTTTTGTGTGAAAAGCAAGGTAACTTAGTTGAGTTGGGTTCTAGGATGTCTGGATCTGTTTTCCAGGTTGTTTGTGTTACCTTTTGAGAATCCTGGATGGAACCCAGTTGGGGTCTGGGTAATTGTTGAGAGGGGACCAAAAAAGTTTGATATAAGATGAATATTTCTCTGCTTTTTTCCTGGAGCTTTCAGATTTGAAATTGATTAGTAATCGGTTGGAATATTTTTATGACAAGTTAGTTTAGTAACACTGATAACCTTCTGATCTTTAGAATGGTTTTGTGCTCTTTATGCAATGCCCAAACTCTTCAGAAAGTCCGTGTTGAATATTCCCTGCCCTTGAGGTTTAGTCTGCATGATCAATATAAGTATGGCTTAAGTGTCTCTATATGACAAGAGCACTTATTTATTTTTCAGTGCTCAATATAACATACAAATCAAAAGGACCTCCTACACTATTTGTGCTATTGGACACAATATATTATATTTTTACTTTAGAAATTAATTGTGGCATTTTTATTTTATAGACGCCTATTGTTTTGAGCATTGTATTAAGATGCTAGTAGAAAGAAGCCTGGCCATGTCCCCTTTAATGTATAACAGCGTATTGGGGGAGATAATTCAGACACACATAGAAAGTAGAATGCTACAAAAATCCTTTAAGAACAGGTTCAAAAGCATGTAGTTTAAATGAAGTTCACAGGCACAGAGCCGATTTTTTCTTTCCATCACTTTCTTCTTTTGAATACAATACTTAGATCACATAGCTTCAGATGATAAAGGTGTATCATAAAATATGGGTGCCAGTAAACTATGTAATACATTTTGGACATTTGAGTTTTATTTCTTCAGAGTACTAAAAGTGTTTTAGCCTGTTAAAAAGTACTTCTCTGCAGTACGTAATGTATATGTAATAGAAAATTCAACTTGCTCAATCTCGGGTACCTTTCCCCCCCAAAGTATTGTGGGAAACCTATGTTTTTAAAGGTAACTGACTTTCGAGGTGTCTGGGTGGCTTAGTCAGTTAAGCATCTAACTCTTGGTTTGGGCTGAGGTCATGATCTCGGGGTTGTGGAATGGGGCCCCCCATTGGGCTCCATGCTAAGAATGGAATCTGCTATTCTCTCTCTTCCTCTGCCACTCCCCTCATTCTTGCTCTCTCTTTCTCAAATAAATAAAATCTTAAAAAAAAAAATAAAGGTAACTGACTTTCTGTTGTGGCAATTATGCCAAATGGAAATTGTTTATTAATGTCAAAAAAATGATGGCTACCAGAAAATGGGAAAAATAAATTATGATTTACTCTTGGATTGGTTTTCACAACTTTTAGGAGATACCAATGTTTCATTTCCTTCTTGTTGTTATCATTATTACTATTATTATTTTTTCGTTGTGTGTTTTTTGGAGGGGTTCTTCCAGTGCTTTCTGTAATCTAATGTCCAGTGTTCTAAGGTGTTTGGCTATGAATGCCTCTGAAAATTAACATTTATACATTTTAGGGGGGAACTGTGTGACCATGATTATCCCTTTATTTCTTTTTGTTTTTTACCTTTGCTTCCTTTGGGCAAACAGATGCTGCAAACCTGGAACCTGTAATTTTCTAGATAGTAAGCAGGGGCATGGTTAGTATTTCTTTTCTTTTTTGACTAGCCATTATCTGATTGAAGGAGAGAGATCACGGCACTTACGTAGTCACTACGAAAAGAGGTAATGCCTTAAACGTACTCAGAATGACAGTTGCCAGAAATGTTGAAGAAGTTAAATGTTGTCTTTGAGCAGATTGAATTTGTGGTCAATATATTATATATGTTAAACCAGCTAACCGTTGGTATTTTTTCAGGAAAAATTATCTTATCAGTTGTTTCTCATAAAAGAACATATTGTCTGTGATCTCTCTCTTTCTGTCTCCCTCCTTCCATTCCCTATCCATACCCCAAGTAGAAACCTAGGGAAGTTAATCCAACTGAGGGTGGATGCTTTCTTCTTGCAACTGGGAATGCTTTATTTGTAGACAAAAAGGACAGAAGAACTGTCTCCGTTATCTTGAACAAGTATATTCCTTGGAGTTTGAAGCCGTGCACGATTATCTGTTAATGTGTCTTTCTACCTCAGTAGCCTGTAATCTCTTCAGTGAAGTGTCTATATCTTATTTTTATGTCACCACTCTTTGGTCTGCCATAGGTAGGGTTCTCAATAAAAAGTTGCTCAAGCAGACTGGCCTGGAGATGTACAACCGCAGTAATATAGATGAAAAATAATAAAGAAACAGTATTGGATAATGAAAGTTCCAAAGAATTGTCTGAAAAACCTGAACAGACTTCAAGCCAAATGTATGACAAAGATATCTCACATTCAGAATGTTTTTCTTTATAATTTATCTTGGGAACGTTTTTTCATTTGCAGGTGCATGAGCTTTTTAGCTTGCTTTCAAATAATATCTTTGTATGTCAAGGCGACTACATCATATACTTTTTCTACAAAAAAAAACCCTTCATAAAACAGGTTTTCATAATTACCTTCCCTCTTTCCTTACTCCTACAGATTTCGGGCTTTGACTGGTAATTTAAAAAGGATTTATAGTTTATTTACTTTTAACAATAAAAAGACAGTGATTCTCCTGTGATTCTATACCATGGTAAATTTAGATCTGTCATTACCATGCTTTATTTAAAATACAGTATAGAAGTTTTTATATACTACCTCTGAACTCCACAGACAGTTTGCAAGATGGTAACAGCAAAATGGTACATGATAGCTTGTATCATTCCTGAGTTTTTTTTTTTTTTTTTAAATGGAGAGATAGACATTTTAGGTCTATAACACAAAATATTCACTTTAAGTTTTTGCCCATGGTTTTGAGAATATGCCAGCAAAAACTAGCAGTGACCTTAATGTTGCTGCATTCTGACCTTTTAAATACATGTGGGTATTTTTAGCAGAGCTTCCTGATCAATGTGAGTTTGAACCTGAAGAGATGGAACTCTGCCTTAGTCAGGTAGACAGACTTTTATAAATCTGTTGGTAAGAAGGTGGCAATTTAAAGTCATGTCCTCTGTAATTTGAGAGTAAGCACATATTTAGTAACAGTATCTCTTGAATTTATCTGATGTGTGTGTGTGTGTGTGTGTGTGTGTGTGTGTGTGTGCGTGAGCTTAGAATGCTTCATGGATCTTATTAGAACCATATAATGTTCTCAGGTTGTGCGAAGGTGAGCTTTGTGTCTTATAATTGAGGAAACAGACCCAAGAAAGTAGAGACGTGTTTGGAGTCACCTAAGTCAGGGGTGGTAGGATTGATAACCAGCTTCATGGGTATGAGGACTACAGTGCCACATCACCAAGGAAGACAGCCATTTGTCAGGATGTCTATTGGCCTTTTCGAGAGACAACTTAGATGCTGTCTAAGAACATCTAACCTTTCAACCTTTGCTTGTTTAAGTGTGTTTGCCCTCAATGGGTTTCTCTTCCATCTGAAATACCAAATTCAGGTCTCATTCCAAAAGCATCTAATTCTTCCCTCAAATTTTGAAGTCCATACCTCTATTACTGTTGTTCTTTAGTTTGGAATACTTTGGCTTTTTGCTTATACCCTATGGACTGACCTTTGGTTTCTCACTTGGTTAGATTCAGGGTTAGTTTTAATACAGTCACCATTCTGTGTTTAATCCTGAGGATTACGAAGAGATCAAAGCAAAATTCTGCCTGGCTGGGAAAGCAGCAAGGAAGAGGCCCAGTCCTCTGGGGCTGAGCCGAAGGTGGGGGTTGCCCTCACTTGGAGCAGAGGGTGGATACCAGTGCTGAACGTGCTGGTCAGAGGGGCTCACCAGTAGTGCAAGAAAAGCTGGGAGATCCCAGAGACCAGAATTGGGTTGATGAGGCAGAGTTACAATGGGGTTGGGGAACTATGGAATGTGAAAATGAGAGGCAGAGAGTGGGACTAGATGAATGAGGAGGCAGGGTGGCGGCCTGTATTTTAAAACTGTGTGTGTGTGTGTGTGCGCGCGTGTGTGCATGTGCATCTGTGCACACATGCATGCATGTATGATTAAGGTCCTATGTGAAGTTTGGGGCAGGCCAGGTCCCATGGAAGAGACCGGGCTGAGATAGATATTCGGGAGCTAAGCAGAGTGATTGCCCTGAAACCAAAGCTCCTCCAGTATTGGGGGAAGTTTTGCAAAAATGAGAACTAAGTGGAAGGCCCGATGACATCTCCGAGCACTCTGTCATCCTACATGTGCTTTGTTGTTGGCTTGCAGGTCTTTTGTACCTGCTTTTAGTCTTGTTACTAGTAGCAGTCTGGAATTTTGCCTCATGAAAGATTGGCCTGGGACTGCAGCTCCTGACGTGTTTTAAGTGGCTGGTAAAGCAGAAGTAGGGGTGTCCTTGTTCCTGTGTTTGGGGCTGCAGACCCAGGGGACTCCGCTGAAGCTGGTGGGTTTGAGGGCAAGAACTTCTGCCCCCTCACAGACCCATCCTACTGGGGATTACTGAGTTTTCACTGCACACCAGTTACTCTTTCTCCACAGCTGTTTCTGGGGCTGGCCTTGTGATTGTGCACATAACTGTGTATCCACAGCCACAGGGAAAAACGTAAAGGTAAGAGAGAAACTTCCTTCTTCTCTTCTCCCCACACAGGCTGCTCCCTTGTAGTTTCTTTGTGACTACTCAGTTGGTACTCATGCCTCAGTCATTTTTTTTTTTTGATGTGGCCCCCCTGGCATCCAGATGTACCCCTATATACTGTGTGAGTGGCCGGTGTGGAGAACTGAATTGTTTGGGGCTCCTCCTCTGACATTGACCGATCCCGTACTGAGGGTGTCTGTGGCCTCCTAACTTGGTTTATACAGCCTTGTATACACTACTTGAGAAAGTGTGTCATCCTCCGCCTGGGATGACGCTGGCCAACAGCTGTTAGAGAAATAATGGCCCCTGTGGGGAGGGCAGAGGATTGAGGAGGAATGGATATTCACACTGCTTCAGGTAACATTGTGGATTTTCTAAGCGGTTAGCATTTCTTGATCAAGAAGTTGGTGAAATGGCGGGTATATTTACTAATGCTTCTGAAGCTTTTTCACGTCATAGAATGCTTAGTAAGTAATAATATTTGTACAGCACTCTGGGTAAACAGTCCAGACATCTTGCGGCTGGAGCTAACTGGCCTAGGACTCCGACTATTCCTGGCCTCGCCTGGTAGCCCCCAGGAGTGGGGGATGAACATTTCAGTCCACCTAGGACTTGTTCCCAGCACACTGGTTGGAATTCTCAGGATTCACAGTGGACACCATAGCAGCCTTATCCAGTGAAATAAATTCTATGCTAGGAGCTTGGGAAATGATTTTGTTTCTACTGTGATTTCTTTATGTTCTTAGAACCTCCTTTGGTCTGCATTGTCTTATCTCTAACCTATATGAGGTTATATGACTCAGTATCATACCTATCTTCTTATTAGCAATTAGGCATGCTGAAAAAAAGAATTTGTGTGAACTCTTTGAGCATCTTGAAAGTACGTCATACCCTGTATGGTACGGTGGTATCACAAAATTTTAGAAGTATTTTGTCTATCCTCCGGTCCTCTAATCAGTCTTGTTGATTGTACAGAGTAGATGAAAACACCACAGATGGGCTTGGTTTTTTTTGGAATTCATTAATTTGCTTTCGACTGCTTTTTTTGGTTTATTAAGAACTTTGTATTCTGGTCCTGTCCAAGGTGCAGATGGTCATGCTTTCAAAACACCATATCATCATAATGGCACCCATTTAAAATAATCAATTTCTTGATCTCAGTTTCACCATTTTCAGCACCATTGATTTGGTCCTTGAGGAGAAGGGGATGCTCTTCCAATGCGTACTCTGGGTCTGATCCTCCAAGAACCTCCATCCACCCGTTGCCTTTCCTGGGTTACTAAGGAGGGAAGACACATTGAATGAACCCTGTGCTGGGCACATTCGCAGCCAGGAAGGGATAGCAGGGGTGTTTGAGTCAGACAGATCTGAGTGTGAATTTCCATTCTTCCCTTTGTACTCTGTACCCTCAGGCATTCCCTTTATGGCTCTGAGACTGGGTTTCCTCCTGTGTGGAGTGTAGCTAGTAGTAACTGTAGGGCATGGGTGTTGTTCTGAGCATCACAAATGAACCATCTATAGGCCCGGCAAATAGTAGGTACACAACGGAGTCTGTGATTATCATTATAGATAATTTTTAGTGTCATACAGAGTCAGTGGTTTTACTCTAAACTACCAAGTTCGTTATTTCTATTTTAGGAGATCATTGATTTCAGGAAATTAGTTCTTATCAAAGATATGTTAGTAAAGGCCCTGGGATACATTTTTTCCCTATATTTTCTTGCCTTTATCCCTCAGTCACTTCCGTTTTTAAATTTTCTTTTATACTGACTTAAAACATTAGCATCTGGGGTCACTTTTAAGCTTTCTTGGTCTACAGGCTTTCTGTGTTTCACAGGGTGACCACCTTTCAAAAATACTCCACTGGCTTGTTTCCAGTCCTCAGCCACGTTCCCAGTTAGTCGTCTGAGTATTATCAACAAGTTGAAAAATTTGACCTCTGGTATATCAAGAGGTACAAGCTTGATGAGTTCCTTCCTTGATGTCCCTGTACTTTCCATAACGTTTAGAAGAGGGAAGCTTCTCTCATCCTTTGTTCCTGGCTCCTACTCTGGGCCTCATAAGTGTCGAAAAGACTTTAGCAGACCTACCTGGTTGTTCCTTCTATTTCATGCAGAGAAGGAGCGTGGCACGAGAGTGCTGGCATCAGGCAGAGCTGGGTTTGAATTCCGTCTCTGCCACTTGCTAGCAGTGTGACCTTCATAGACTATGCTTGTCTGGGAAAAGTTAAGGATCCTGATGTGTAATAACACCAGCTGTGTGTGTTGCCCGAAGCTCTGTGCCAAGCCCTGAGCACACAGAATACTTTTGTTCATATTACCTCATAGCTTCCCCACAATTAAACAATGAGGACATTACTAAGCCCATTTATCAGATGAGGAAATTGAGACTTAGAGAGTTAGTGACTTGAATTACATTCATTTTACAAAAATTCTTTACTGATTTTTTAAAAGAGAAGTTTTATGAGTGGGACAAGGTTGAGAGAATCAGAATTAGATGAGAAATTTTACATTTGCCCAGACACCAAAGTTGAGAGTGTAAAAGACTCCTTACTGTGATTGAATAATAAGATGTTTTTACTAATGAATGGGTGGTCAGTACTAATGCCAAGCAGTGCGAGTCAGTAGTTAATGAAGCAATGAATGATTTGGCTATAACACAGTGGCATTTATATAGCTTAGTGAGTAGTTTCTATCAGTAGGTGCTCATTATATGCTAGCCTTTCCAAGTCACGGTAAACAAATGCGAACCTGTGAATAGAACAGAGATGGGCAACACTAAGGTGGCTATGGCTTCCATTTGGTAGAAGTATGCCCTCATTCGTACTTAGCTGGTCTTTCCTGGTCTTCACGGTTGGTTTTGCAGCACTGTAAGCGCAGGCAGGAAGACTAACAAAACAGACCCAAGGTCTCTGTCAAGGCTGGAATGTGGTGGTGACAGTCTGCCTTGCACTGTTTTTGGCTCTTCCCTTTCAGCTTGGCTGCAACTAGTAAGCTGGGAGGACTATGGAAATTAAAACAAAGGGAGATTGGAGAGAAAGTAATCTTAACTTCTTGGCAGGGGGAATTTCTAACTGATATTCAAATAAAGAAATAATTCTTCACTAGTGGGTTGAAAAATCGATTCAAGTTGCTAATAGTTTGAAAGCAGGTCCCAAATATTCAGAGAGGGAATGTTACGATGCTGAGTAGATCTTCAAGAATAAATTGATGTTTTACTTTGGACTTTTCTATGCCGTGTGTTTATCCAGATGATTGATTTTTGAAATTAGGAGAAAAACAAATGTAAAAAAGTTGCCTTAGAATATATGTGTACGTAATTTCTTCTTGGAGAAGGTTTGTCTCAACTCAGTTGACTGTAGTTAATTTTCATTGTGATTATCTATTCGAGATAACAGTGGTATCCTTTAATTTCCACTGTTTGTTTGATGACCTTTCTTTCTAACCAGATGCATTCTGCTGTCAGTTTATTTTTGGAGTGCCATCATTATATATGTTTGTTTGGAACTCAAACTGTATTTTTCCATAGAAAACAATATTAGAGCGATGCTTCGAGTTTCCTTTGAGTCCAAGCAAGTCTGTTTCACCTGTTTTACCTAAAGTGATCCTTTTGGCATTTTAGTATTATTAGTAATTTTAACACTATTAGTTGATAACATATATGGTTCTGTTGCTTAGAGGCTTTTTTTTTTTTTGGTCACCTAACTTATATCTTTAAATCTCTATTCCATCAACTATACAATGGGGATATTAATAGCATTTATTTTATGGGCTGATAGTAAGGTTTAAATAACTCAAAGCACTTGTTCTATTAGCTTATGTTACTATTACTGTAACTTGGCTACATTTGCAGTAAAGTTGGGTTTTGTGAGTTGGCTTTGTAACCTAACCAACACGTGTCACAATAATTCTTAGGGAAAAATTGGTCTCCTGTGTTTGGCAGGAAGGGAATGTGATGTCACCAAGAGCATCCTCTCTGTGCCTTTCCCTTGTACCACCCCCCCCCCCCCAGTGTCTAGCGACAGAAGGACTGTGGTGGTTTTTAGATACTCTTTGTTCTTCCAGGGTGCCAGAGTGCACTCGCTGTCTCGGGCACAGACATCACGTGTTTGTATGTGCAGGCAGTCCTGATGTTCATAGGTTCAGCTTTCATACAAACCATGCTTGGATACATACGAACCCCCATACTTTACCTTTTATGGTCTGCTCGTGTTTTCCTGTACATCTGCTGAGGGGTGGAAGGGCATGAGCAGTGAGTTCGGGGTGGCATCGCACATAGCTCGTGGTGCAGTGTCGTCAGCATCCCTGGGCTCACGTGCATCTCTGTGTTTACTGCTGTAGGCATTTGCTCCATTGCATTTTCCTGTGCAATTTTGCACAAATGAGGGGAAAAATGAAAAATGCCGATGCTAATACTAAGAAACACAGGTCTCATAAGCTTTGCTTGTTTTGACTGAGACGGACAGGGTGAGCCATGCCAGTCAATCAAGTACTTGTTGGATTAGAGCCTGTGTATAAGGTGTGAAGGAGAAGACAAAACATGTCGAAATGCATAAAATACATTTTTATTATGTCTAAAATGAAGGATATGAATGTGGGTTTTAGATTGTTTCATTCTTTAGATATAGAGCTGTCTTTATAACATGTAAATATACTTATGACTTTTGTATTCATGTTTTCTGGAATGTGTTGGGCATGGAAGAAGGGAAGCTTATATAGGATAGTTTTAAAGTTTTTTTTAAAAAACATTTTATTTTGGCAGACTTCAACTATGAACAAAAAAAAGAGAAGAAAATAGTACAGTGAACTCCTATGTGCTTATTAGCCAACTCCAGCAATTACCAATACATTGCCAGTCTTGTTTCACATTCCTCCCCCACCCCTTTTCTTGCTGGAGTATTTTAAGGCAAATCCTAGATCGTGTCATTTTACCAATTAATACTTCAGTGTTTATTTCTAAGACATAAAAAAAATAACCTCAGTGTCATTATCCTACCTGATAAAATGAACAGTCCCTTAGTCTCATCTAATATGCAATTAATATGCAAATTTCCTTGATTGTCTTGAACAAGTTTTTAAAACAGTTGATTTGTTTGAATAAGCATACCACATTTGATAATTATGCCTGTTGGTCTCTTGCTATCATGTTGAAGAGGCTGTTTTTAGGTTGGGGAGTACCACACTTCTGCAGGGTGGTCTACTACCAGAAAACAAAGGAAGCCACCAGAGCCAAAGAAGCATTTACTCCATCCGTAGGCAAGAGATGGCAAGCCGAGGGCATTTCCCCCGCAAATAAAATAGGCCTAACTATGGAATTGGCAATCTTCCTGTGTCCTTCCCTTTCTTTTTTTAAAAAAAATTTTAAGTAGGGTGTGGAGTCCAACATAGAGCTTAAACTCATGACCCTGAGATCAAGACCTGAGCTGAGATCAACAGTCGGACACTCAACCGACTGAGCCACCCAGGCACCCCATGTGTCCTTCCCATTTTTCATAAAATTAATCTAGAAAAGTTATTGTTAAAAACAACTTCAAATATATTCCTTTACTGTTTCAAGCATGGATTTGAATCACAGGTGTTAAAAAGCCGTCAATAAATTAATTCCATGTCATTCCTCCGATATCTACATTTTTTTTTAAAGATTTTATTTATTTATTTGATAGAGAGATCACAAGTAGGCAGAGAGGCAGTCTGGGAGAGAGGAGGAAGCAGGCTCCCTGCTGAGCAGAGAGCCCGATGCAGGGCTCGATCCCAGGACCCTGAGATCATGACCTGAGCTGAAGGCAGAGGCTTTAACCCACTGAGCCACCCAGGCACCCCAACCAATATCTACATATTAATCATCAGCTTTGGCATCTTCTAACAATGTTATTGCCATCCCTAGGGTAAATTTAGGTAGGCAGGGATTCAGGTGGCAACTGCTTGAGTCATGAACTCCGAGGGTAGTTGGCAGAAGTTAATCAAGATTATATGAATATGGAATGCAGAGTGGCCTGAGTTCTGAGCACTGACGCCATTGCTCAGCACCTTCACAAGGCTGAAGTCAGTTTGCAGACACTGGGCACCGGGTTAGTCTTCTAGGGCGTGTTGGTCCAGTCCGTGATCTGCAGACACAGGCCTGGGTCAGGTTCTGGCAGTGGATGCCAGAGGGCACTGACCCAGCAGACCCCGCCTGTCACTTCTGTGGACGCTGGGAGTAGAACGACGTTCCAGGAAGGACCTTACTGGAAATGTTTACATAATGACAAAGATTTAAAAAGTAAAGAAGACTGTAAGCTTGAGGGAATGACTACTTCTGTTGAGAACTGCTCGGTGGTTTCTAGTTGCTCAGAGTAAACGTCAGGTCTTTAGAACAGCACCCCAGACCATGCAGCCTGTCCTTTCCCTGCCTGTCCATCTCTGACCTTGTCTCCTATCCCCCACGTTCACTTTACTTTAACCTCTTGTCTCCTTGGCCCTCCAAGAATCTGCCAGGCTCTTTCCTGCCTCAAGGCCTTTTCATATGCTGTTCCCTCACATACTCACTTCCTCACCTCCTTCAGGTCTTTGCTCGACCTTCCCTCAGTGTGGTCTTCCCTGATTACCTGTTTAAACCTGCCCCCCTCCACATCCCTCCATATCCCTCCCATCCCACCCCTATCCCCATCCTGGTCTCAGCAGCACTCTCGAAATCTCTCTCTTAAATTTTCCCAGAGGAGTGTCACTTTCTATATCACACAGTTTAACTTTTAAATTCTCTTTCTTGTCTCTTTCTCATCGTGGATTTATCCTTTGTGCCTAGAATAATGCCTAGTCATAGTAGACACTCAAGAAATTGTTTAAACAACTGAGTGAATGAGTTAAACCCTGGAAAATTTGATTGCAAGTCTGCATTGAAAGATTCCTTGTGGAAAATGAGGGACACACTATGAACTGCATTGTGGCAGATGCTTTAGTAAGGGAACAAAGAGTAGAGGAGTGTCTTCATTATTCATGTAATAGTGAAGTGTGCTCATAAAGTTGATGAGATAAAAGTTGTTTTTCTGCTTAGCAGTGTAGCACATATGGTGAGTGATATACTCGTCTCACTTTTTTTTTTTCCGTCTCACTTTTGATACAGTCGCTCCTTGGCATGTGTGAACCTAACAATTGTGATTTTAGCTATTTGCTGGCAGCCCCAAATGGTTACACGGTGTAGTCATTTGTGCTTTATAGCAGTGCATGTGGTGAGGCCGGACTGAGCCTGGTGGATGGCTTGCCTCCTGCACTGCAGGTCATCCTGCTTGCTTTCTTTACTTTGAGAATTCAGAAACTCATAACGTTATGCTTGACCACACGGTGTACCAGAAATTGTGCTACTGGGATATTTGTAAATTTAGGTATTTGCAAAATAAGGTTGGGAGAAGCAATGTTTCATGAATGTCAAGGGTCTGTATACTCTCTAGGTATCCTGGTGTGTCTGCTCTTTCACCAAAAGTCTGTTTCATATTTGCGATCGCAGGGTGCTAAAGAGTTGGGACCAGATTAATCAAAACAGCCAAAGAGAGGCAGCATGATATATAATGGCTAAGGACACAGAATTGTAGAGCTAGACTGCCTGGGTTCAAATCCTGACTTCAGCAGTTATTAGCTGTGTGACTTTGGGCAAGTTACTTACTCTCACTGTGCTTCAGAGATAATGAAGATAAAAATAGTACACACATCATTGGATTGTTGTGAGGATTAAATGAATTAATCACATTTGTCAAGCAGTTACAGCAGTGGCTGGCACATAGTAAGCTCAAGCAAGTGTTTGCTAAGTAAAGAATAAAGACATTTTTTGAAAGGCCTATTAGAGGGTGCTTTAGCCATTGGCCAGTAGGTACACCAAGAGAGGGAACGAGGTGAGTGTAAGTCATGTAATTTGTAGGTGTATTTCAGTTAAGCAATAAGAACAAAATTCTTGAGGGTAGACATGGGTTATTTAATTATGCATGAATAGAGTGGTTGAAATTATGGACTGTTTTCGATGGCCTGTTTGGCCTTCTCACATCACATTGTATTGTGTGATTTATGGTAAATTACTTGCCTCATGGAGTTGTCATGAGGATTCAATAAAAAATCATGGTAAAGTGCTTAGCACAATACCTGGCATGTGGTAAGTGCTTAAAAGTGGGACTTTTTTTTTCAAATTAAGGGATGATGAGAGTCCCTAATCTCAGTTCCTACATTGTTGTAGGTGTTGAAATCATTTGGCTAGAAGCCTAAGCCCTGTCCTGTTCCTGAACCAGTCCGACAAAATCTGACAGCACACAGAAAGAAATCGTACAGGCCTGGTGCTTCCTTAGCACAGTACCTGGCGGCTAGCAAGAGCTCACTCAAATGCCAGGAGCCCCATCTCCGTGGGTAGCTGTGGTGGTTCAGAATGGAAGATGTGAACAATATGGCTGCCACACTGGATAGTGGCAGGCACCTTTCTCCAGAGTTAGCTCCGGATGTTAGAGTGGGGTAGATTTGGGGCTGCACCTGATCAGTGCCATCCACTAACTCCCAGTGCTGTGTCCTGGAACAAACTCCTGCTCTTGGGTCCCTGTCTACCTGCCAACCTGGATCTGACTTGAGGTCCTGGTAAAATCCGCAATAAGTGTATGCAAAATCACCACCTAAAACGAAGTGTCTGACAAATCAAAACCACAATAAGGTACTACATCACACATGTCAGAATCTGAATCTAATTAAAATTAACAACTCTGGAAACAACAGATGTTGGTGAGGATGCAGAGAAAGACGAACCCTCTTATATTGTTGGTAGGAATGCAAGCTAGTGCAGTCACTTTGGAAAACAGTATGGAGGTTCCTCAAAACGTTAAAAATAGAGCTACCCTATGACCCAGTGAATATTATCAACGATAATCAAATTATGGAAAGAGTGCAAATGTCCATCAACTGAGGAATGGGTAAAGAAAATGTAGTAATGGACTATTACTCAGCCATCAAAAAGAAATGAAGTCTTGTCATTTGCAACAGCGTGTATGGAGCTAGAGTGTATTTTGCTAAGTGAAATAAGTCAGAGAAAGACAGATATATGATTTTACTCATACGTGCAATTTAAGAAACGAAACATGAACATAGGGAAAGGGAAGAAAAATAAAATAAGGTAAAAAACAGGGAAACAAACCATAAGACATTTTTAAAAAATATTTTATTTATTTATTTGGCAGAGAGAGACAGCGAGAGAGGGAACACAAGCAGGTGGAGTGGGAGAGGGAGAAGCAGGCTTCCCACAGAGTGGGGAGCCTGACGTGGGGCTCCATAAGATCATGACCTGAGCCGAAGGCAGCTGCCTAACGACTGAGCCACCCAGGTGCCCCAGGACATTCTTAACTATAGAGAACAGGGTTGTGGGGAAGTTGGTGGGGGATGGGCTGAATGGGCGATGGGCATTAAGGAGGGCACTTGTTGGGATGATCACTGGGTGTTATATGTAAGTGATGAATCATTAAATTCTGTTCCTGTAACCTATACTATACTATATGTTAACTAACTTGAAATTAAATAAAAAAGGAAATGTAGGAATTAACTGTAGATATTAGTTATCTGTGCTATTCCTGTACTACTTACCATAAATGATTAACATTAACTATGTATAAATGTAAAGTTTGGCTAAAATTTCCAGAGCTGAAGGTTTATATTAGCATTTCAAATCCCAATTTTCTCTTCAAGTAGCTACTATGAGCTTCTTTATTGGTTCACCCAAACACATTTTGGAGTTTTAGTTGTCTAATTGCAGGTCTCAGGAACAAAACTGAACTTTCTCATAACTTCTCATGCTTCTTCTGGGGTTTTAAAGCAGTTTACACAGCAGTTTATTTTTAAGTTCATTCACTTGTATATTTATTGAGCAAATATTTTCTTAGAATCTACTATATGGCAGGTCTAGGTACCTCTTTTTTTTTTTAGGTCTAGGTACCTCTTAACTTTTTAGTTTAAACAGATGGGGAAATTCTGATTTGAATTTCATTCTGTCTTGACTGTAACTGGACTGTATTGTCATGTGAAGGGTTGAGTTCTCAAATTAGCCAAGAAGGAGAAGAGCAGATAGTTAAAACTATTCTTAAAAAATACCTTAATTCACCCACAGACATAACATATTTCAGGGAATACAACATAGCCATTTTCCCCTTCTCATTTTGGAACAAATCACTGTTTTCTTTAGTTGGATACCAGACCATGTAATTGGAAGTTTGCGTGTGTATGTTATTTGAAAAATACGTTCACAGCCTTTAAACTTAGAGATGCATTTAGTACCAAGCATGTTTCTATCCTCATTGTACCCATTCCTCACTGGTTGGTTCATTCATTCATTCATCAGTGTTTAAAGAGCCCTTAGTACGTGTAGCAACTGTGCTTTACACTGGAGTTAGAAAGACCATGGAAAGATGATGCCTGCTCTCAAAGAGTTCATACTGTGGTGGGGATGACATGTCCAAGTGTAGTTGCATGAGCTTAAGTGATAGTGACAGTGCAGTGTCGTACGTGCTATATGAGAAGCAGACACAGTCGGGGGCAGGTGGAGAACAGAGGAAACAGTGTGTACACAACGGCTTGGTAGCCTCTTCAGGGAATGGTGTGCCATGGGGGATGACAGGAGCTAAGTGTGGAAAGCTCGTGACAAGCCTTAAATTCCATGTTGAGCAGTTGGGACTTCATCTTCAATATAATGAAGAACCATTGAATGGTTTTTAAAAGGAGAAGGATACCAAGTGGTGTTTTCTAAATGGTTGGGTTACAGGAGAGTGGGTTCAGAGCCAGGAGATGAATTAGAACCTGTGGGTGGGAGGGCAGGTTGGAAGCCAGTCGTCACACACTCACTTCTTTTTTTTTTCCCCCAAATACGTTTATTTTATTTTTTCAGTGTTACAGTTGTTCATGCACGAAACCCAGTGCTCCATGCAATACATGCCCTCCTCAATACCCACCACCAGCCTCACCCAACCCTCCACCCCCGCCCCTCCAAAACCCTCAGTTTGTTGCTCAGAGTCCACAGTCTCTCATGGTTCATTGCCTCCTCTGATTTCCCCCCATTCACCCTTCCTTTCCTTCTCACAATGTCCTCCATGTTTTTCCTTACGCTCCACA
>CM052800.1:50255617-50288315 GCA_028533885.1 Nasua narica
TTTCCTTCTCACAATGTCCTCCATGTTTTTCCTTACGCTCCACATGTAAGTGGGACCATAAGATAATTGACTCTCTTTGCTTGACTTATTTCACTCAGCATAATCTCTTCTAGTCCCATCCATGTTGATACAAAAGTTGGGTATTCATCCTTTCTGATGGAGGCATAATATTCCATTGTATATATGGACCATATCTTTATCCATTCATCTGTTGAAGGGCATCTTGGTTCTTTCCACAATTTGGCAATTGTGGCCATTGCTGCTAGAACATTGGGGTACATGTGGCCCTTCTTTGTACTGCATCTGCTTCTTTGGGGTAAATACCCAGTAGTGCAATTGCAGGGTCATAGGGTAGCTCTATTTTTAATTTCTTGAGGAATCTCCATACAGTTTTCCAAAGTGGTTGCACCAAGTTGCATTCCCACCAACAGTGTAAGAGGGTTCCCCTTTCTCCACATCATCTCCAACATTTTTTGTTTACTGTCTTGTTGATTTTGGCCATTCTAACTGGTGTAAGGTGGTATCTCAGTGTGGTTTTGATTTGAATCTCCCTGATGGCTAAAGATGATGAATATTTTTTCATGTGTCTGTTAGCCATTTGTATGTCTTCTTTGGAGAAGTGTCTGTTCATGTCTTCTGCCCATTTTTTGATGTGATTATCTGTTTTGTGGGTGTTGAGTTTGAGGAGTTCTTTATACATCTTAGATATCAGCCCTTTGTCTGTAGCACACATACACTTCTGAGCCTGAACATGTGGGATATCCCTTAACACAGCTGTTTTGCAGGGTGGGTTTCTAGCTCACCTATTCCTTTTCCCCACCATTACCCTGGGTGGGTATTTGAGAAGGATATTCCTTCTCCGGGCTCTGCTATCTTTATTCTGCAGCTGGTTGGGCTCTCGCTTTTGGCTGAAGACTCGGCAGTGGTAAGGAGGAAGGGAGAGAGGATAGACATGCCCAGTGCTGCCCTTCTGCTTTCTCTCACAGAGCATCCCCAGCCTTATCATCTTGCCTGAACCTTCTCTGTCAGGACCTTTCTGATTTTCACACCAGAGCACATGGAAAAGGGCAGCTGAAAGTGAAAAGAATTGAGAAGGGAGTCTTTTTTCCCGGCCCCCAATGGTAAAAACTCTGAGGAGACTTTCAAAGGGCAAGGTGCTGAATGTCTGCATGTAGAGGACTGGGACAGCTCTGTTCTTCCAGTGGAACTCTGGTCAGAAGCAGCACAGAGTGGATGTGGAAGCACGTGGGAAGGGCCACTAAAAAAAGTAAAGAGGGTGTGGCCATGGGGTGTTGGCTGAATCAGGGGAGTGTTCTGAGGGCGTCCTGTAGAGTTGTTCCCTTTTTTGCACTTAACGCCCTGTGCAGTTATTTCTCCCTTCATCTGCCACTTGCCCTGAAGCCCTGTACCTTTCCTCACCCCATAGTTCCTGTGTCCACTCTGCCACCAGCTCTCTTCCTGTCCTTTGTTGCTGGGTCTGCTGCAGCCTTTCAGAGCTCAGGTAATGGTCGGGGGTCAGAGAGTAGAGCAGACCTTGACCCAACATGGAGAAGAAGGGAGAGAGGAGTTGGGGCCTTTTGGTGGCGAGCGGCCCTTTATCGCTGGTCTCTCCCCTTGACACTCCTGTGCATTTGCTCATAGAGACACAATGAAGACCTTTGGGTCTGTAGGACTGTTAATTCTCTAATACCTTCCGGGCCCTAGGGACCTCAGACTTAGGTTCAACTAAAAGTAATTGAATGTATTTACTCCAGGAACTTATTTAATACCCTAAGTATCTTATGAAGTGTTTTTAAGCTCATTTTAAAGGACACTGAAGTGGGATAGAAACCGACTTTACCAAGGTTACACTGTTACCGCAGAACACGTGTGGGATTTGTGCTGTTTTGCCTGGGCCAGCTTTAGTGTGTGACCATCATGTAAAATAATGCTCCTAAGGGAAATTTTTTAAAAAAGCAGATTTGTAAATGAGCTTTTTTTGACATTGTTATTGAGATATTTATGGATACACATGCATATTTGAGAAATAATACAGAGAAATTCCTTGTACACTTGGCCAGTTTTTCCTGATGTTAACGTTTTATGAGACTTTAGTATAATATCACAATTAAGATATTGGCACTGATATAATCCACTGAACTTACTCAGATTTCCTCAGTTTTACTTACCCTCATTTTTTAAAAGATTTATTTATTTTAGAAGGAAAGAAAGAGAGAGAGTGAGAGTGAGTGCAAGGGGAGGAGGGGCAGAGGGAGAGAGACTCCTCAAGCAGACTGCCCACTGAGCCAGGAGCCTGACTCAGGGCTTGATCCCAGGACCCAGAGATCATGACCTGAGCCGAAATCAAGAGCTGGCAGCTCAACCAACTGAGCCACCCAGGCGCCCCAGTTATCCTCATTTTTCTGTGTGTTGGTGCATGTGTATTAAGTTTCGTATAATTTTATCATGGGGTAGATTCATGTATCCACCACCAGAGGTGTGATAATGAAAAGAGTCAATTCCACAGGATCCCTCATGTTGCCCTTTTATAACCACAAACACCCTCCCACCCCCCCAATTTCTACCTCTGATCACCTTCCTCTGTCCTTCATATCTAGAATTTTGTCATTTCAAAAAAGACTACATCAAAAACTAGTGATGTATTATATGTTGGCTAATGGAACATAAAAAAAAAGTTACAAATGGAATCATACAATATATAACCTTTTGGGATTAGCTTTTTTCCCCTCAGCCTGATCCTGTGGAGATTCATTTAATTTGTTTTGTGTATCAATAGTTTGTTCCTTTTATTGCTAAGCGGTATTTCGAAGCGGTATTCCGTGGTATGGATGTAGCATACTTGGTTTACTCATTCACCGGTTGAAAGCCGCCTGGGCTCATTCTAGCTTTTGGCTCTGACTAGTGAAGCTGCTGTGAACCCTTAGTGGACAGGTTTTTGTGTGAACATGAGTTTTCATTTCTCTGGGATAAGTGCCCAAGAGTACAAATGAACTTTTAATGCAGTTCATAAATCCAGAATTCTGTTTGGCGTGATCCTGCTCTGGATTAGATTTTCACCTTTTATCCAGTCCGCAGTCTGATTGCGCGTGGAGCCCTCACCCATTTCTCTCTGGCCCCGGGCCTGTGTAAATGTCCACACTGATTGAGGCACTCCCGAGCTCCGCAGAGGAGATTTGCTCTGCTTTGTGGCTGGCAGATCTCAGGCAGTCGCCTCTTGCCCTTAGTCTGGCTGGTCAGGTATGCCACGCGGGTGTCTCTTTCCCCCAGCACGCGTGTCTGGAGCTCCAGCCATGTCCACCGTGAAGCCAAGCACCGCGTCCTTGTCTCTTTCTACCCAGGGAGTGAAAAGCCCTCTGGAGACCTGCTGAAGTTGGGAAGGGAACTTTTCCTCTGCCCTTGCCTTCCGCTTCCCTGTAGTGAACGCACGTTGCCAAAAGATGGCAGTGCTCTTTGCAGCCACTGAGGTGGCTCAGCCCTGTCGCCTGTGTTTGGAGCCTTGATGTGCTTTCGTTGTATGTTGAAAGTGTGGAGGGTGGATTTTCCCGGACAACGAAGCCACCAATAAAACACCGTGTAGTTTAAAAAATTTGAAAGAAGACATCATGTTTATAAATGCTTTGTAATGAAAATGCTTTCCCCTCCCCTTAGAAATGACTTGACTAGGGAAGAGAATTCAGAGATGTGTGTATAAGTATATAATTTTAGATGTCAGTACTGATTGTTGCTTTCTGTGGGGCTCCTCAAAAAGACCTGTGAAAATGCTGAGTTTTGCCTCCCCTCTGTTCCAAGATGGGCAAAGTAGGAAGGACAGCCTGCTTTTGAGCTCTGAGACTTGAGACTGAGGCCTCTTAGTCCTTAAGTAAAGGCCCTTATGCATGCTGCAGATACGCTGTTCATGGCAACACTGGCTAAAAATAATAAAACTCTTTACCTCCTGGTGTCGTCTACTTCCCTGGATACTTGTGTGTGTATGAGGGCATGCGTCTGAAAAACTGTTTAAACATTTGCTCTGCACAGGAAAGCTGCAGTAAAGTGAGGGATTAGGGGGTGCATTGGATGTTGTCAACAGATCTAACTAGTGAGGATAAAGCGGGATGCGTTAAAATAGGAGGTTGGCCAGTGCACTTTAAGCCGTACAAGCAGAAAGAACCAGCCTAGTCAAAGTCGGGTATGGACGCGTGAACACCGGAGCTGTTCTGCTCCCCAGGATGCCATCCCCTGGAGTCTTTCTCAAAGTCGTCCGAAAGGCCCGCGTGGAGGGTATGGAGGAGACGGAGCTGGCTCTGGTGTGGGGGCTGCGAGCCCCGGAGCAGGTCCCTGACGCCCTGGCCCGTGTGCCAAGGTTGCAGGATTTGTCTACCCTTCCTCCGGGTCTGCGTGCGGCTGCTGCCGTGACCCCAGCAGCTCACGACATGACCCGGTGGCCCACAGTAGCTCCGCCTTAAGCAGTGGCCTTTTTGCTAGCGCATCCTCTGGCAGAAGCCTGAGGTTGAGAGGAGAAGCGCTCCGTACGAAGTTATAACCCTGAAACCAGAGGCTGTTACTATAGAGACAGGGAACCGCTGCCGTGGGAGGCCTGGCAGGAGGGATGGGAGCAGGGCGGTGGGAGGGCAAGTGAGGCGACTCCAGAGGCTCGCACACTCGAAGACCTTCAACCTTTAACAGCACTGTGACGGGCAGGCTTGCGTTCCGAAACTTGTGCGCTGGCGGCCTGCCACGTGCTGACTGGCTGAGTGGCAGCTGCTTGTGCCGTGGGGACTCGCCGGGGAGCACGTTGGCAGTTGGCGAGGGCTCTGGGGGTGGGAACTAGGAAGGGTGGAATGTAGATGGGCGCCCAAGGCCCCATGGCTGACAGTTTTGCACAAATGTTTCTCGTGCCGGGCTTAAGTCACCCTTACAAGCCTGCTCCGTGATTAGGACCGGCTGGTGAAAGCTGGTCATTTGGCAGCAGATTTGACATGTGTTACGGGTAAATCATTTTTGCGTCCCCAGAATAATGGAGAACGAGAGAAGCCCCACGTTGGGTGTGGACTTGGGAGGAAGGGGTCTGATTGGTGTGGTCAGAGGCCCTGCTGCAGGAAGGCAGCACTGGCCTCGTGTGGATTTTTATACTGACTGCTGTGACCCTTATCCCCGTGATGCTGGTGAGAAGCTTCCAAATCTATTCTGAACTTTGCCTCATGCTGGCGACGTGAGCGACCCAGGGAGCTGTTTAGAAGCATGCTCCTTCCTTTCTTTGTTTTCAGCAGCCTGTATGAAAGGAGCACTTTACCAACGGATTTGGGGGCCTGAGGAGGGATTAGATGAGTTAATTTCTTCCTACTGATAGAAAGGAAGACTGGTTGGGTCAGACGGTCATGTCAAAAGATATCTCTGTCTGACTAATAATAGCCAGCAACCGCTGAGAGGCTTTTGGGAGGGGAAGACAAACCCAAATAATTGATGTTTGTTAGTATGAAGATGGAAAAAGAAGTCGTAAAATCCCTGTTCTTGGTGCAGAATCCCAGATGCACTTGCTCGTGAGGAGGAGAGGGCTGCTGTGGGGAAAGGCCGCCGTGGACGCGCAGGTTTGATACCTTCAGTAGGCGGCACTCTTTCTTTTTCCGCTTCTTGTAGGGAAGAGGCTGCTTGCAGATGCTCTGCGTTGTCCCTCAGAAAGAACTAGGTTTCTAATTACTTGCTATGTATAGTCTTGGAGGGAATGTGAAATATGTATCGAAGAGCCAAGCAACGCACCCATCATTATTCTCACTAACTCAGATGGTGCACAGGACAGTGCTCGAGTTGGCTGCATGGTTTCTCAGCCTAGGAAGAGGGCTCTGGCCACTAATGTTTCTTTGGTCTCCTTTTGTTGTTACTGATTTTCCTCCTTTACTTCTGCTTCAGTTGTTTGTTGCATGCAGTTTTAGGAAGGGCTTAGGTGCAAAGGCTAATAAACATTTTATTTAGGAAATGTGTAAAAAAAAGTGCATAAAAGACTTTAGGATCGGCTTGATTGTGGTGGAGTGCAGAAATGATGTTCTGTAGGAAATTGTGTTGGATTCTGTAGATTGATAAGGCAGGCAAGGGTTTGTGCTGAGGAACAATGTGGGCGAGCCTACTGTTTGCTTTCCAGAGGGGAGACAGTACTTTTGATGTGTGTGCGGTCGTACAGGTCTCCAGCATTTCATTGTGTTTCTGAGGTTTTTAAGAAAAATTTCCCCGTTAAGCCGCCATCCTTATCTATGTCTACAAAAGCTGCGTTGCTGAAGACTCTCCCAGATTGGTGGGGGAAGTCTTCGAGAAGGCAGATGTGATTACACCAGATCCCCTGTGTATCCTGCTCATCACTGTGTCTCTAGTGCCTAGCAGTATGCCTGGCACCTCGTAGGTACTCAGTCCATATTTACTGAGTGAGGGGATGAGGGAAGGAAAGAGAAAAGGACTGGATCGAATGAATGCCCTCTGTGTGTCTAGCACCATGTTTGATATGTTCCAGGTGCCTCCGGTCATTGTCACCAGTGGCCTCCATATTGCCAAGCTGATTTTTACCTCTCTGTCTCCATCTTTCTCAGCCTCTCCATAGCCGTACGTCCTTGACATCACTCTTTTCTGGTTTTTCTTTTGCCTCTGACTGCTTTTGTTCCTCTGCTCTGCTTATGTTAACATGCTCCAGCACTTGGTCTTAGGTCTACTCCTTAGTTTCTATATTTTCTTCCCAGATGAATTCCTCTAGTAATGGCTGCAGATCACCGGCTTTATATATTGATTCTCTAGCCCTAGGCTCCCAAGCTCCAGACTTGGACCTTTAGTTGTATACCTACAGCTCTTTTTTTTTTTTTCGTATATAACAAGCATCTCAACCATAAAGTGTCCAGAAAAGAATTATTGGTTCCTTCTCCAAAACCTGTTTCTTCCACAGCCTTCCCTGGGTTCCTAAGATAGTTTCCTAGTTTCTTTGGTCTCCTGATTATCCACTGTTCACATAGCAGCCAGACTGATTCTTTACAAAGGTGAAACAGCTCAGGTCAGTTTCCATCTTAAAATCTTAACTAGAGTTAGTAATACTGTGTTGCATATTTCAAAGTTGCTAAGAGGATAGCTCTTAAAAGTTCTCAACCCAAGAAAAAAATCTTATAACTGTGTGGGGACAGATGTTAACTAAACTTATTGTGGTGATCATTTCACAATATACACAAAAATTCAATCATGTACATCTGAAACTAATATAATGTTATATGTCAGTTTTACCTCAATAAGACAAAACAAAACAAAAATCTGCAATGACTCCCATAACACCTAAGATTTTGACTACTTACCATGGCCTCCATGGGCCTGTCTCCTCCAGCATTTTCAACTACCATTGACCTTCTCTCTACCCAGCCTCACTGACCTTGTTTCCTTCCTGAAACATGCTAAACTTGTTCCCACTTTAGGGCCTTTGCACTTGCTGTTCCCTTTGCTTGGAACGATCTACCCTCAGATCTTCAAATGCCTGATTCTTCTCTATTATTTTTGTCTCTATTCATATGTCACCTCCTTCAGAAGACTCTTTTGAACCACCTTATGCCAAGGAACCCACTGCCTCATTTTATTTTGTGTGGAGCACTTGATGCTATCTAAGAGTACCTTGTTCATCTATTTATTATTAGTTTCTTAGGAATTTTGTCTTATTAACGAATGTATTTCCCCTCCCTCTGGGGAGGCTTGGAACATAGCAGATGCTAAATATTTGTTGAATTTGTAAATGTGTTGTATCATTTAATCTTCATGGAAACCTGAGGCTCAGAGAACCTGGTAAATAATTTGACTGCTCAAATCGTCAAGGCATTTTCTTTTCTACTGTGATCCTAACAGCTGATCTATATCCGATTTGCATTTAGTTTTATATTTTTAGTTTGAGTATAGAGAAGGAAAAAGATATGTATCAGGGTGAAATTGCATCTAAGAGCCATATCCCTGAAAGAAGATATTCTGCACGTGTCCAAGGGTAATGAGTTTCTCAATGGCATTGTCCACGAGTAAAGGTTAGGGTAAAAAGAAAGAAGGAAAGAATCAAGGAAGGAAACTTACCTTTATTAAACACATAGTAGGTGCAAAGTACAAAACTGAGTGTTTTCACATATGTTACCTAATTTGAATCTCAAAGCAGTCTGCAGTGTTGATACTGTTACCCCTAATTTCATTGGTGGAAAAACTGAGGCTCCAAGAGTTAAATACTTTGCTCCAGGTGATACATATGTTCAGTGATAGTGCTCGATTTTTTAAACCCAGGTCTCCCTGACACCCAGTTTCTGACTTTTTTACGCTCAGATGGTTGCTTTGCAAAATGGATATGCTCCTAAAATAGAAGAGAGGAAAATGTGAATTCAGCGCATATCCACATAGATTATAACAGATATCTGAAGCCCAGGAATAAGTTATACGGACAATATGGAAAACAGACTTCCAACATTCAGTGCCTGAGCATATAATTGGATGAATCGAATACAGCGTGAACATTTGGTTCTCTGGCAGAGCTTATGTACGGTATGACATAGAGCAGCTGTCTCCAGAGAAAGTTCTTTGTTTCTAGACCGGTGCGACACAAGCAGCATTTGAGCAATTCGGGATTTTTTTTCTGCTTTCACTATAAATAGAGCTCATGGAATTCTGCATGTCAAAGTTAATGCAATGAAAAGAAGTCACAGAATATGGAAATAAACGTTAACTCATCCTATAAACTAAGAAACATGTTTGGCATCAGGAGGCCGTAAAAACGCTGTCATTACTTGGACGGATTCTGAGGTCTTATTTAGCATATGAAATTGCAGAGCAGATCCTATTATGTAAGGAGACAGGAGGACAGCGTAATGTGGCTACAGACTGAAGAACTTTGTGCCCTTCAGGGAAGAGTTAACAGGACAGATCTACATAGAGACGTGTGATCAGAATGTGGCAAATGAATGAATGGGTGGCGTGTATATATGTGACAGTGGCTGAAGCCGGGTTGCTGGATAATCCTCAGATGTCAGATTTCCGTAAGGCCAACATGTGACTCAAAGCTTGCCACTCACCAGAGAATACTGGGCTGTGCTGGTATTAAGAGGCTGGCTGGAAGCTAGGCTCCCACTGTGCACTAGCCCAACTCCCTGTCGTTTTCTGTGTGTGGGTGGGTGTGCATGTGTGTGTGCGTGTGTGTGAGGGTATACATTTTTAAGCAGTGGGTGTTTAAAGAGCTAAGCACTGAAGCTGGATTTCCACAAACGATCATCACGAGCACTCCAGACAACCCAAACTTCCTCTCTTGGTATTTTTTTTTTTTCTTGCTTTCATCTTTTTTATTTTTTTTTTTCCTTTTTGCAAATCCTGAAGGGAGAACCCCCAACATCCAGCCTATAGGATTGAGATGATTTTCTCTCACCTGTCCACGGGGGTGCCCTCTCAAGGTTAGGACTGAAGCTATGTGGGACCGGCATATTCTCAAGCACCAGATGAGAGGAGCTGCGTGAAGGAGTAGCAGACACCAGAGGAAGAGTGACTCTGCCCTGTTAACATGAACAGCAGCCTGCAGGTTAACCTGCCCAGAAGCTGGGCTACTTCAGGTGGCTCACTCCAGGAGAAGTCTGAGCACTCTTTTTTTCTTTTTTATTACTATAGGATGGAGGATGAAGCTGTCCTGGACAGAGGGGCTTCCTTCCTTAAGCATGTGTGCGATGAAGAAGAAGTAGAAGGTGAGCTTTATGGGTCTGGGGAAGTGTGTATTCATAGCCCTATGTCTTCATAGATCATAGCACTCGTGCGTTTCATAGATCTTGTATTTTTGAAGTTAAAAACTTACGCTTTTCTATGGGGTTTTATTAGTCTGCACATTTTGCTTCAACACAGCAAGTAATTTTAAGAACTTCACCCGACCATTAGGATCTGAAGCAGTGTGGTCCTGCATGGTTAAAAAAGGGGGGGGGGAGGTGTCTTACTTTTGAAGCAGGTGCCTATGTTCGCCGTGCCTTTCTGTCAAAAATAAATATTTTGCCAGTTAGTTACCACCTTGTGATGACTAATTCAAAGAAGCTGCTAGATTTATATAAATGTATTTGGCAGCATCTTCTAATATTCTTTCTTACAGCTTGCAGGGGAGAGAAACAGATGTTACAGAAGGAGAATGTTATCATTGTTTCAGGAAAAATGGGTATAAACTGAGGTTATAAAGAGGGGTAGTCATGGGTGGGTTTCCATTAGGAAATGATGGATTTCTTTTTTTAGTTAAAAAAACCTCCAGGACCTCTTTTGTTAATGTTGCCCAGTGCCTGTTAAAAACCAAGTAAGAGTTAAATTTTAGTTGGTGCTATTACGCTTTTCACTGTGCTCCTCTTCTCTTGTCTCTTGACTTATCAGTAATGTGCGCATAATACTATTTATTTGATAGTGAGAAGACAGAGCTCAATTAATATTTATTAAAGTAATTAAAGGCATCAGAGACATACAAGATGTAATTAATATTTACAATGAGATTTAAAAAAAATAATCAGAGTTGTAGAAGTACTCATAAAGTTAAATGAAACTTGCAAGTGAACTGTGTCATATATTCGTCCCTTTAAAATCACCTGAGAGACAATTCATATGTGTTTTGGAAACTCAAGTCTGATTGGTGCCATTTGGTAACCACTTAATGCTTACCAAAAAGTTGGACCAGTGCGGGGGAGGGGTTGGAAGAAGAAGGTGGGTTTTGCGTGTTCTGAAGTGATTCTTCAACCAGATTGAACACCAGGTCCTGGGGACATGATGCCTTCTTGTCCCTCCTGGAACAGTTGGTGTAGTGTGGCCATGATGATGTTTCTCACGTTTGCTTACCAAGTTTCTTCTGACCCTGTAGTGCCCTCACCCCCCACCGCCCTCTTTTCCCTGAGTTATACTCTTGACTCTGACTAATAAGAATTTGATGCCTAAGTTTCTTAGGAAAAAGGAAACTACAGTATTTTCTTTCATATTGTTTTATGGGTTCCTTGCAGTTTTACAACATGACTGTGGGAAAATGTCAGGTTAGTGCAAGCAAAATAGTAAAACTTGTGTCTTAAGATTCTTGTGACCCTGGTGTTAAGTCCCCACTCTGGTGACTCTGTCACTGTCCCAGTGTCAAAGAGGAGATAAGAATCTTTAAGTTATAGCATATGAATGTAATAAATATTGTAGGATTGAGTGAATATATACTTTAGGGACAATTAAAGTAGAAAAATCAGTGAGAAGGCTTGGGAATAAGATGTATTCTGTGTGTGTGTGTGTGTGTGTGTGTGTTTTCCTTGAGAATAATGTTCTAGCTAAGTTCACAGGAGATGTAAATCACTTCTTGAGCTCGTAAGGTCTAGGAGTGACAGCACTCTACTGTGATAGGATATTGTACATGGGTTTCTTAAGACTTTGACTAACAAGTTTATTTCCTAAAGTACTTCCCTTGATTTTCAAGCACAAAATTAAAATAACAATGTAATGAATAGCAGAGAGATCTGCAGTCAAGTTTCTTTAAGAAAAAACAAAAAGACAACAAAATATGGTAGAAACATCTGTAAAATTGTTTGGTTTTGTGTTGATTAAACTTGCCACATGGATATTGTGTATTTTTGTATTCTGATAAGACTTCTGTTCTAAGATTATCTTTCATGTTGATTGGAGACCGGGCTGATTACATTTCTTTCGATGCGTGTTTAGCTAGTTGCCTGTTACTGCATTTTGAGACCCCGTAAGATGGTTGCTTTTGGTGTCATTATTTGGTGGAGAATATCTGACAGTGCAGGCTCTTCTACAGTACAAGTCTTTTTTTTAAACAAATGTGTGAGCAGGGGGAGGGGCAGAGGGAGAGAGAATCTCAAGCAGACTCCACGCTGAGCATGGAGCTGGACGTGGGGGTCCATCTCAGGATCCTGAGATCCTGACCTGCCCTGAAATCAAGAGCCATTCATGTAACCATCTGAGCCACTCAGGTACAAGTGGCTATAGTACAAGTCTTGAAAGTATAGTTAGGGACTATTTATTTCTAATTTAGTGCCCTCTGAGTTGACCCTCCCATTTTTCTCACCTGGCTCCCTCTGGTGGGGGTAGGATCACTTAGATTTTATACTAACTCTGGATGAAATACTAAGAAGTTGAAATGGAAGGTTTATGGCTTAGTTGTGGTCTCAGTGGTTGAGAATGAAAACTGTCGAGAGATCTAATAAGGATTCATAGTTTGAGCGGGAATGTTTTCCACAAGGATGCTAGTCCATCTTATATTTTTAACTGCACAGAGAAGAGTGTATTTGGAGGAATGCAAACTCTTATTTTGTTCTGAAGTAGTTGAGTTTCTGGTACGTTTATGGCAGAAGTAAATGCTCTGCTTTTAAGGGTCAGAAATCCAAGGGGCAAGGAGCTGGAACACCTTTCATTTCTATTATCAGATGTTTCCTTTTATCCAAGTTATTTCTCTTGCTTCTAGGATAAACATGAAGTATAACGCAGCACACTTGGCAAAAGAAAACTGAAAACAAAATTTTGTTTTTTGAAATACTTTGCACAAATAAGATATTCTCCTAATAAGTGATTACAAGCATGACTCAGTTCCAATAGTAGCGTTAGTTACTTTGAAATGTTCATGCCTTTAAAATTCTTCTTAGGGTCCCTTAATTTGTGATAATCAGATTCAGCTCAGCCTGAAGGTGAGAAGAGCTAGATGCTCTCACACAGTTCCTTCTACTGCTGTAGTTCTGTGGAGGTGAGAGAGACTGAGACTTCTAGCCACGCCCTCAGTTCACCTGGTTCAACTTTACTCTCAGTGGGTGGCATGATGCTTAATCCACGGTCTAAAAACTCAATAGAAAGCCATCAACTGCAAAGCTCACTAAGAATAGAGTGAGTCAGAAGAAGAGTCATCTTCTGTTTAAATAATGAATTTATGTGGGATATATTTAAAGACCCAACCCTCACTTTCACATAATTTCCTTCATGTGCATTTGTGTTAATGATTTAAAGAGATACTCTTTAAAAAAGGCAGCCAGTGCCATTTTCAATCTTTAAAATAAAGAGAGGCTTTTATATCTGTTCTTTCATTGGTTACCTTATATCAGTGTGTATGTATATGTGTATAGTTTTATAAAGTTAACATCTTAGTCACAGAGGGGTTACTGTGGATGAACTCATTTAAAAATTGGAAAGTTTCAGATACTCATACTTGTTTCTGTCCCAAAAGACACCAGCCCCAGACCAGGCATTGGTCTGTAGGTGACGAACTGACATTATCATAATGACTCAGAAATGCTGGCCATGAGGTATAACACTAAATTTTCATTTCAAATGTACTTAAGGGAAATTGCCAAACTTGTACTTGCCAATACCAAGGTTGAGATTGGAAGAAAGAGTCTCATGTAGCTTTTTCCAAACAGGAAATCCTATGGATGTTTTATCCTTAAAAAAGCCAGCCAAGATTTTGGATCTGTATGATATAAACAGATTACTTAATATTCTCATATTTTGCAATAGGGGAAAAGAGCAAACTCCACCTTATCCTTTGAGATAAGGCCTTGGCTCTGCAGGGCTAGGTAACTTCCCAGCAAGCCTTGGCAACTCTGACTTTATGAGGAGGGACCTTTTCTCAACAGCAAGTGTAACCAGCAACTCAGGAAGCATAAAATACAGCAAGACAATATTGGCTGAAATGTGTCTCCATTTCTGAAGTGTGATCAGTGCTCTCAAAGCTATTATGATATATTGTGGTGGTTTTCCTCTTTCATTGAGAACCAATGGAAGTGTGCTCCCATCTGTCCAAATGGAAGAATACTTTTACAAATTCCCATGTCTACTGATGGACATTAAGAGCAAGAATTGTTAAAAATCCATGGAGTTTATGGGAGGATTATTTTTAGGGAAATAGAAGTAAAAAGGTAGAGCAGGGTCTGGAACAGAGTAGATGTTTACTAAATATTTGTTAAAAGGAAGAGCTGAGTACACGAATATATAACATAAACTAAGTAAAGCCTATGCAGAATTATCTTCTATAATCCTCTAAAATCTTTGTTTAAAGTCTTAGTCAGAAATTTGTTTCCCTTAGTACTCCTAATCAAATGAGACAACATAACCTCTAAAGATCTCGTCCTTGCTATTGCTATTTGATTTTGCAGAGATCATTGACATATTTACATTGTTTGTATATCTATATTGATAGGTAAACGAGGCCCCTAAACGTGTCTGTGTTATTATTCTGTTTCCTTCTACGCTGTCTTTTGAAGACAGGGACTAAACGAATGAGATGGTGACATTTGTCTTTTTGGAGGTCAGGATCTTAACATTTTACAGACATGAAATCATAATGACTTAACCCTGTTTTTCACCAGAGGATATCATGATGATGTATTTATGTGTATTGGAGGAGGTAGTATTCTAAAGAAAAAGTGGGGCCGGGTGGACATTTGTTAATAATTACAATGGTGAAAAACGTAATTGCCGAGAAGGAGTGAATGAAAACCTATCGGATGGGAAGGGAGGGGCCGAGTTGGAGCTGGGGCTATTCTGAGCGCTGGCTCTAAGTGTCCGGTTGCATTTTGCTGACCTCTTCCCTGGTGTTCACTCTGAGTGCTCAGAAACTGTGTGTACAGAGGAAACACTCAGGCAGATATTGCTGAAGGAAAAGCCTTCTTGAAAGAAACCTGTATCCACCCACTGGAGAGCTTTAAAGAAACATGGTGAGGTGTGGAAGGGTTGATATTGGAACAGTTACTTGGGATTCCCAGAGCAGGTTGTGCCCATACAGACGTTTCTGGGCGCCCTGTTGCTTTCTCATCTTGGCCTCAGCTGAAAGTCCGCCAGAGTCCCTCAAGCAGGCAGTGCTTAGCTCAGGAGCTATCTGACACCTGCTGCATCAGTGAAGTTACATATTTGCATATAGATTTCTTTAACTTCAAGGGACTCTGATGGTAATACCGCGGGTTTTGAAATTGGAATCAGACATTCCTTCCCAGACTTTTCCAATTGTAGAGATTTCCCCAGGTAGTACAGAATGGGCTAAAGCCCTCTTGAAGACACTTTCCATCCTAGATGTCTACATTCTTTTTCCACAGTAAACTGTAAGAAATTGAACTTGGTAGTTGGGTTGTGTTTTGCGAGGATCCAGAAATTCTGAAATACTTGCAGCAATTTTGTCTATAGATTGAGTTTCTTTTTAGAAGCTTTTTATCTGGTCATGTTTTTGAAACATATTGTTTGATCCTTATTTTGGGGACATATTGTTTGATACGTATTTTTTATTATCTCGTTTTTTAAATTAAAACAATTGTCAAAGCTGTTAAAGCCGAGTGGCTAAACATCCATTTGGGAATATAAGTTTTAAAACTTTTGTCTCATTTATTGCGGAATCATTGCATAAGTGGAGGGAGTAAATTGCAGTTTGGATTTTGGGTTTCTTGCCCTGTTAAATGGGGGTAATAGACCATGCCATTTCCCATAGAATTGTCTTTGATAATTATTGGAAACTATGTTGCTGCTGCACCTGGCATTGGGAAGAGGAGTGCTTTCTACTGCACCACTTTCTATACTTTTTCTTTCTGGTTGATACAATTTCAGCAATAATTGTCAATGATTATCATTCCAAAAATTCTAACTAGCGTGTTTTTTATTTGCTTAGTTCATTTGTACCAACATCTATCTACCCTTTGCCTTCCCAACCATACTTACGTTTTGCTTCTTGTGTTGGAAAAGGCAAGCAGAACGATCAGGTGAAATTTCCCAAGGCCTGCTGTCTATTTGTCTTTGGTCTCATTCTGGTTCCCTTTAAGCTCTGGGTGTGAGATCTGATTTTCATGGTTAGACTGCTCTGATACACATTGCCCCTAACTTGTAAAATTATCTTCTTTTCCAAGAAGAGGCATATTAACTATAATTCTATACAGGTTAAAATACAAGTGTGTGCCCATTGTCTAATGAAGCCTGTAAAATTGCTTCTTCTGGAAAACAGATTTAAATGTTTGGTATTTTCCCACCAATGAAGACGATTCAAGAGTCATGATATATCTATATCTATCATGTATATAAATGTATTTTCTATGAGATGTGTATATTCCTCCTCTTCACCCAGCACGAACTAGAATAATTCTCTTCTTTGTTGGTTATTATATAATTTAGGTGCCAATTAAATGAGATTATGCAATAGCATAGAAATAAACCTGAGCTAAATATTTCCACATTTTTGTCATCATAAGATTCAGAATCATTGGGGGAATTGAGAATTGGGTCTGATGAGGGAGTAGAACTAGGATAACGCTGAGTAAAGCTCAGTTGACATGCTTTTGTTGCTGTGGTGAGCTAGCTGGTGGGATTTTATTTTATTTTATTTTTTTTTACATCTTATTTTACTTTCTCGGCTGATAGCATTTAGGGGATGAAGGTGAGAACCTGCCATGGCAGGAGCTTCCAGGAGGTTCTAAGCACGGTGCCCCTGAGGCTGCTGATTTCCAGGTGGGATGAGGTGAAGGTAGGGAGGGTGGTGAGTGACGTGCATTGAATCAGCAGCATAGGTGACTTAAATAACTACTTCTCTGAATAGCTGCGGAAGCTTTTAAATCCCGTTCATTGTTTTTACCTTTCCATGGAGTTAGAATGAGAAGGCAGTGCTGTATCCAATGTGTTAACCTTTCTTTATACTCCGTTGACTTCGAAAGGAGAATAGACCCTCCTTAAGCCTCTTGAGACATTATTTCACTGACTCTTTTCATGGTGGAATGCTCAATAACTTTTAGCAGGCCACAACTTCTGGATAAAAGGTAGGTTTTGGATTTTAGTAATATTGGCCAACAGATCAGCTTTAGAGGGCCAGAACTGCACACTTGTAGTTTAGTTAAATCACCCTCCCACATCCAGCTGATTATTCAATTTTCAACAAGTAATTCTATCCCAACTGAAAAATAGAGAAAGTGTCTTGGACATAGAAGGAAAGCTCATAATTGAATCCCATGGATACATGTACTCGGCAAATTAGATCAGTATCTGAATGTTCAGGTGCCATTATTCAGTCTGTGCTGTGGGTTAGAGAACATAGTGGAGAACCAGGAGGCTTAGAACCTATTTCTATTTCTGGCCGTGCCCTGCCTTTGTGGGTGACATGAGGCCACTCATGCTTATGTGGTTACATTTCCTTTATGCAAAGTGCAGTTAGTAATCTATCTTCTTATCTAGCTACCAAAAATGGTCTGAGGATTCTAGGATAATACCTGAAAAATACTTCGATATTGGCAGTAAGCCATTGACAAATTACTTAATTTCTGAATGTCAGTTTGTTTTACGAAGAAATAGTATTTGTGCCTCCCTATCTTCTAGTTTTGCTAAGAGTATAAGTAAATTAATTTGAAATCCCCAGGATGAACCCTATAAATTTAAGATACGATCTCCCTTGGATATATTCCCTGCCTCTAATTTATTACCAGTGGTTGCTGCTTTCTTGCCAGTGGTTGCTGCGATTGCAGGATGCTTTCAGACTAAAGCTAATACTGATATCTGATAGTGAACAAATTAGTCGATTAGTATCTATATTAACTCTTCTTATTAACTTTAACTGATGCATAGTGGTTTTTTTTGTTTTGTTTTTTGTTTGTTTTTTGTTTTTTTGCTTTAAGCTTATCAAAATGTTAAGAACAGTTGCAAATATGAACTCTAATATGTGCTTTTCCAGGCTCATATGTATCCTTGAACACGATAACATATTCTAATTAAGGCCACAGTTAATGTTCAGTCAGATAAGCTAGTCATTATCTAAGGACGAGGTTGGTTGACATGATAATTTAGGGAGTGTATCATGTACTTGGGTGAACGTATGTGGGAAACAGAGATATATATTTCCAAATGAGTGACATTAAGTTGAACCTTAAAGGGTGAAAGGATAATGGGAGAATCTCGGGCAGGCATGGGTGAAGACCTATTTGAGAAGTGGAAATGAGAATGGTGTGGCTGGACCATGTGAACAGGGCAGAAGTGGCCCGAGTTGGATAGGACCAGTTAATTCATGGCCTGTGCTAAAGATTTATGCTGTGCTAAAGATTTAGGATTGTATTGAGTGCGCATTGGGGAGTCATTGCAGAAGGGCTTTAAGCAGGAAAGTGACTAGACAAAATTTGCATTTTATTTTTTTAATTTTCATTTATTTATTTTTAAAGATTTTATTTATTTATTTGTCAGAGAGAGAGAGCGCACAAGCAGGCAGAGTAGCAGGCAGAGGCAGAGGGAGAAGCAGCCTCCCAGCCGAGCAAGGAGCCCGATGCGGGATTTGATCCCAGGACGCTGGGACCATGACCGCAACCGAAGGCAGCTGCTTAACCAACTGAGCCACCCAGGCATCCCCCAAATTTGCATTTCAAAGAAGATCCCTTTGGCTGATACGTGGAGAAAGCATTCCAGGAGGACAAAGATAAAAGTGGGGAGACTGTTGCTAGGATTGAACTGAGAAATCATTTTGGGTTAGACTAGAGTGGGGACAAAAGAGGTAGACATAAATGGGTTGAATTGCCAGGAACAGCTGGTGGACAGAGGGTGCATGGGAGTGATTGCTTTCTTTTTTTTTTTAAGATTTTATTTATTTATTTCACAGAGAGAGAGATCACAAGTAGGCAGAGAGGCAGGCAAAGGGAGGGGGGAAGCAGGCTCCCTGCTGAGCAGAGAGCTCGATGCGGGGCTCGATCCCAGGACCCTGAGATCATGACCTGAGTCGAAGGCAGAGGCTTTAGCCCACTGCGCCACCCAGGCGCCCCTGTTTCTGGGTTTCTGCTATGAGCAATTTGGGAAATTTATGTGCCATTTTGTGGAGGCTTGAGATCTGTTCCCTCTGCAGCCAGAAGGGAACTTGGAAAGAGAGATAGGTGAGAACTGGAGGAAGCACCTAGAAGAACAGGAAGTGGGAAGAACTTATGAAAAGGCAAGAGGAAAAAGGAAAGAGCCTGGTTGGCCTCACCTGTTCATAAGCTCTTCATTTTTGGGATGAGTGCTGCCCTGAGAAAGTGTGGGGCCTTTTCCTTGTTATTCCAGTTAGTGGAACAACCACAAGTGTCACCACAAGTAAATCACTTTAACCTCTCTAGGCTCCTCTGTTCATCTGTAAGACGGGAATGTTGAGCTATATTTCCTCTAAGATTTCTTTTAGCTCAAAAAATTCTATAACCATTCTCAATATTTTAATTGGTTAAGTGTAATGGAGCGTATAGCATGAAACACTAAAAGTTTGTTTACTGTTTCTCCAAGTGATCAGTGGTGATCGGTAGAGGACAGATGTCATAGCCAGAACATATTCATATTTGGGGCAGTTTATGTAGCTAAGGGTTGTAGATTTGAACTTGTCATTCTAGGGGTGCCTGGGTGGTGCTGCCAGTTGAGTGTCCAACTCTTGGTTTGGGCTCAGGTCATGATATCAGGGTCCTGAGATCAAGCCCATCGTCCCCTAAGCCCCCAGTTGGGTCTGAACTCAGCAAGGAGTCTATTAGAGATTCTTTCCCTCTGCCCTTCCCCGGTACACTCTCTCTCTCTCAAATAAATAAATATATAAATAAATCTTTAAACTTGTCATTCTGTGATTATAAGAGAGGAACATTTTCAGAGAATTCCTGAGGCCTTTCTTCCTTCTAGGTAATTACTAACTTGAAAGGACTCATCTTTTTTTTTTTTTTTTGCTGTGTTTTGCAGACAGTGGAAGATGGGAGGGATGGTGGTGGTGAATGGTAGTGGGAAGGTGGTAAGGGAAACCTTACATATCCAGGAACACCAAGAATCCCTGTGTTTACATTATTAACTGGCTATTTGGCTTCGGTTGGCTTGCTGGTACATGAAGAGGTTGAACCATGTAATGTTTAAGGTCATTTCAACTCTGAAAGTATGATTATGTGTTGCTGTGTCAGTGAATGTTGTCCTCTTTGCTGGGCCTGTAGAAAACCATAGCCATGGAGATTCTGGGATTGGACTTACTTAGGCTAATTTAAGTCAGAGCACTTTCTCTAGTTCTTGGTCATTGTTTTAGTCCTATGGCATTATCCATATCTCATTTACCCATGTATAGGTATGTGAGAGGAGGGAATTATGTGAATGAATATTCAATATTTGATACCTGATTAGCCATGAGTGCATTAACTCTATGGTGGATTATCTGTCTATAGCAACTAAAGACTATTCTTCCTATTGCCCAGCCGGGGCGTAGGCCAGTACTAAAAGGGAAGCCATAATAGAGCTGGAGATGGACAATGTGGGTAGGATGAGAGTGTGAATGTGTGCATTTATGTGTCTCTCTCAGCTGCCTCTCTGGCTGCAATCGCAAATCCAGTTATCAATGACCATTGGATTAGCCATTGTTTTCTCTCTTCCAACTTGCTTCCCATTCAGTTGTGCAAATGGTGACCACGAGAGAAATAATGGAGACCACGAGAGAAATAATGGAGACTGTCAGTTCTCAGTGTTTGGATCACAGGTGGATTTTGTCTGATAGCATGTGTAGTGCACATTAAAATTCACCAGGTCTTTTTGAATTCTGGGGTGTCAGGATGAGTGGAGGCATCATTTCTTCCTGTTGGGTGGTTCTTCCTCACTCTTAGCACTGCCCTGCCTGGTGCCGGCCTTCCCAGGTCTTTTGGTTGCAATCTACTCTGCTCAGTGAAATCAAAGGACAATAGCTCCTGGGGGTTGGCACTCACTATGTGAAGGCTCTGGGTGAAACTCTACCCAGAGCAGGGTGGAAATTGTCAGGCATGTGTTTCTGGGCAGCGTGAGGGAGGATTGAGGTTATGGAGGGTGTTGCCTCTGTCGAACATTTAAACCTTGTATAACGACTAAAGCAGCCCACCGAGGGGCAAGTTAGACTTGGGTCTCAAGTTGGCTCTTCTGTCCTCACGAGTGCCTTTGCTAGAGAGCAGAGGGGCTTCGCAGCTTGGTATCAGGGCTCAAGCATGGTGGGAATAAGGAGCATTCTTGCTCTGTATTCCACCCCCCCCACCACCAGAAAGGGAAGGGAGAAGGAGAATCAACACTTGTGTGGCACCTTTGTGTACCATACATGGTGGGAGACGCTTTATGGACATGGTTTGATTTGAACTGTCCATAAAAATGATCTCTCTCTCTATGCATCTCCCTGTGTATGGAGACTATACAGTTATCTCTCTACATCTCTATATACCTATATCTAGTAGGTATAAATATAGAGATATAGATATACATATAGATTATATTTTATGTCTGTAGATGAATAGAAAAGAGATTTTACTAGAGCAATGTTAAAATTACTTTGGAGAGTCAACTTTTAAGAGATTGTGAAATACTTCAGGAACTGTACTGTAAGAAAAATAAGATGACTTTTAGTCCTGTTTATTCATTAAGGTAGGTTTCTGTACTACCTTTAAGTGGTTGTTTTGGCCTAGATATTTTCAAATAATTGATGACCACTGAACATATGAAAGTTATATTTCTTTACAAATATTCACTAATTCCAACTTTTTATCATGCTGGTCAGTTTTTGCCTCTTACTAGCTTTCAGTAATGGTAACTGTAATGGAATCTTAACCTCAGTGTGTGGTATTCGAGTCCTCCTCTGTATGTAAGGACTATTAGAACTTTGCTAGAAATGAGCACTTAGATAGGTGGACACGTTTACTGACTTAAAGGACAGGAAGTTAGCTGAATAACCATAAGCTTGACTCCCTTTCAAGACATTTTTCCTGTAGCTGTTTGCTCCTGCCTAGAGATTATCATCATCATCATCAAATATTAAATATTAAAAGCACTGTACTTAGTAAGCAGCAGATAACAAGCTGAGATTTCTTATCAGTCTTGCTTGGGGAACCTCAAGTTGCCTTAAGGATTTCTTTGAGGCTTTCAGTGGATGAAATTCCCATGCAGTTCAGTGGGAAGAAAAATATTTCCCTGTTTTTCATCACTTGGACTGTTTATTTCCTTGCATGCCTAATCTTAAGTGCAATTGGTAGCATTAATATTAAAAGAGATTAGTCATCAGCATTCAAAATTATTTATAAAAATACATAAGTAATATATAACTTTCTATTAATAAACATATGCATTTTTTTTTCTATGTGAAAAGTGACCCCTATCCAAAAGACAAAGAGAGAAATTAGCCCTTGTCTTGTAGAGTGGCATATGTTTGAAACGCAGACCCTCCTGCAAACATTTCATCAAGGGTCTGACTTTCTCCCTATTAGTTGCAAAATTACACCATGCCCTTTGAAGGGGGTTTTCTTTTCATGAGCTGTTATTAATGCCCCAGTAAATTATAGAAATGTTACTTGGATTATATCATATCAGAGCTGCTTATGGACACTCTTCTGTGTTTGTGAGTAATAAGCTGATTATTTGTATTTCATTTATTAAAGTACTTCAGATTATATGTACTGATCTATTTTTTTAAAGAAAATATAGCAACTTTATTTTCTTCTTCCAAGATTTTATTTAAATTTAAGTTAGTTAACATATACTGTAGTATTGGTTTTAGGAGTAGAATTTAGTGATTGATCACTTACATTTAACACCCAGTGCTCATCCTAACAAGTGCCCTCCGTAATGGCCATCATTTATTTAGCCCCTTCTGCCCCTTCCCCCCACTTCTCACCCCTCAACCTCCACCCCCACCCCTCCAGCAAAGTGTCAAACACACAGCCTCTGTGGCATCTGGATGTGATACTATGATTCTGCTTAAGGTTCTTGTTCTTGTACTTCTAAAAAATCTTTGACACTTGTTTTGGTTTAAGAAGTAAAGTCTATAGCATCTTTTTATAATCTGTCACTCATCCAGCGGCTCTGCCTCCTCTTCTACATTTTTCTTTTCATAATTAAAATAGAAATAATAAATATCTCTAAATTTTGCTTTCCTCCCTTACATCCCTCTTGGCAATAGATACAACATGTTTTAGGCATCTTGGCATAAAATCAGCTTACTTTAGCTAAGTCAGGGAAGGCAGTATTTGACTTATATTTTGGGAATATTGCTGATTAGTTCTAGAAGGATGATATAAAGTGCCAAGCATTGTGGAATCTTTGAACTGGAGAAAACAGAAATTCAGTTGATTATAGGAAGGGCAACAACAATGTGAATAAAATTAAATTCGGAACAGCCCTCAGGGCTTAATTAGAGATGTGTGTAAGAGGATGGGGATGGCAAAGATTTTACCTGTCCTCTGGTGATCCTTTAGATAGATCTAAATGGACAAGTCTAAATCTTTGCGTAGAAATCTGCCTTCTCCCATAGCCACACTCATCTGTCCCCAATATCCCCAACCTCTTCCCTCAGTACTGACATCTCAGCTTTTTTTTTTAATCTTTAAAATCTAGTGTTTGTTTTATACTTACAGCATATTTTTTTAATTAACATATACTGTATTATTTGTTTCAGGGGACTGGTCTGTGATTCATCAGTCATACACAGTGCTCACCATAGGATTTACCTTTCCCAATGTCTATAACCTAGCCACCCCAACCCTCCAACTGCCCTCCCCTCCATCAACTCTCTGTTTCCTGAGATTACGTGTCTCTTAATGGTTTGTCTCCCTCTCTGTTTTCGTCTTGTTTCATTTTTTCCTTTCTTCCCCCATGATCCTCTGCCTTGTTTCTCAAATTCCACATATCAGTGAGATCATATGATAATTGTCTTTCTCTGATTGACTTATTTCACTTAGTATTAATACCTCTAGTTCCATCCACATCATTGCAAATGTCAAGATTTCATTTTTGACGGCTGCATAATATTCTATTCTACACACACACACACACACACACACACACACACACCACATCTTTATCCTTGCATCTACCAACGGACATCTAGCCTTTTTCCATAGTTTGGCTATTGTAGACATTGCTGCTATAAACATTGGGGGGCAGGTGCCCCTTTGGATCACTACATTTGTATCTTTGGGGTAAATACCCAGTAGTGCAGTAGTGCAATTGCTGGGTCATAGGGTAGCTCTATTTTCAACTTTTTGAGGAACCTCTGTACTGTTTTCCACAGTGGCTGCACCAGCTTGCCTTCCCACCAACAGTGTAGGAGGGTTCCCCTTTCTCCGCATCCTCGCCAACATCTGACATTTCCCGAGTTATTAATTTTAACCATTCTGACTGGTGTGAGGTGATATCTCATAGTAGTTTTGATTTGTATTTCCCTGATGCTGAGTGATGTTGAGCACTTTTTCTTGTGTCTCTTGGCCATTTGGATGTCTTCTTTGCAGAAATGTCTGTTCATGTCTTCTGCCTATTTCTTGATTGGATTCTTTGTTCTTTGGGTATTGAGTTTGATAAGTTCTTTATAGATTTTAGATACTAATCCTTTATCTGATATGTCATTAGAAAATATCTTCTCCCATTCTGTCAGTTGTCCTTTAGTTTTGTTGGTTGTTTCCTTTGCTGTGCAAATGCTTTTTATCTTGATGAAGTCCCAGTAGTTCATTTTTGCTCTTGCTTCCCTGGCCTTTGGAGATGTATCTAGGAAGAAGTTGCTGTGGTTAAGGTTGAAGAGATTGTTACCTGTGTTGTACTCAAGGATTTTGGACATCTCAGCTTTTAAAAAATATTGATGTACTGCTTTATTCCAAAAATGGTTTAGTGTGAAGGGAAAATAATGGTTGAAAAGCTGGAAGAGTGAGGTTATTGTATAAATGCATGTCACGAAACTTTGCCTACTGGTTGACCTGAGATTTTTGTATCTTGTATTTCCAGCAGCCAGCACAAGGAAGGAAGTTATAAGACTGAGAGTATAAATACTGTATACTGTATAGTATAGCACCCCCCCCCCCACCAAGAAAAAGCCAAACTAACAAACCACCACTAATACAGTGATGAAGCACTCACCTTGATATTGACACCTGAGAGCTATTTCTTCTCTGGGATTTGATGGGCTAGTTGGTGACAGTATCTGTGAGTTCCCTAAACCTTGGTTTCTTTGCCTGTACAATTAGGATAAAAGTATTTAATTCGCATGGTTGTGATGATTGCATAAGGTAATAGATATAAGAGACCTAGCCAGAACCTGGCACGTTTTAAGTTTCCAACAAATTGTTGCTATCATCTGTATCTACAGTAAACACAGTATATGTTTCCTAAAGGAGCTAATAGATATATCTTACATATAGAGGCATATGGTGTTTAAGTACCCAGTCCTTTATAGAATTTTGAGTTTGGCTGGTGTAAAACCCTCTTCTGGTTTGAAGGGTTTAATTCTACAAAATCCTAAATCATCTTCGGTAGTGTCTGTGAAAGCCTCTTTAACTCAAATGACTACAGAGTTACTAAGTGTAAGAGTTCTCTTTTGGTCTGAAAACATGATAGCGACTGTCAATGACATGAATTTAGAAATATCTCAGGAATTGGAAGAATTGGACACGATAGCATCACAGTACTCCTGCTTTCAGCTGAGGTGGAGTGGGTGAGGATGGAAACATGGATGGGAAGGTGCAAGCATCACCTAGTGATAATTTCTGACATTCAGAGATAACTAGGAAAGCCATGTTTTCTTCCCAGTAGGACTGTCTGTGGGGTGGATTATGAGATATTCCCAAGACGTTAGGAGTTTGTTGGGAACTTACACCATCTGTCAGAGAAAGGCATGCAGGGTATTTATTTGAACACATGATACTGAGGCCACTGCCAAATCAAGGACTGAATGCCCTTTGACTCACACCTAAATGGACACTGTCAAATGTAGATTCCAGTAGTTTTACTTTATATAATTTTAGTAGCAAAATGCAAACTTTATTTTAATAATATTTGAAGCAATCACCTTAATTTTTTTTCTACTTGAGTGTAGAAAACAATGAAACAATCACCTTTTCTTACAAATTATAGCTATTTAAGAAAAATTATTGCTTCTCCTTAGGAAGAAGTTTTCTGTGATATTTTGGAAGCAGTTTTTGGTGAAATAGCAGAGAGGTTTTATTTTATTATATATATTTATGTATAAAATTAATTAATATATATATATATGTATATATTTTCAGTCTAAAATTCTCTTACAGGTTAAGCAGGTATCTGTCCCTGATTCTTTCAGCATCTATAGTTTTGTAGACGCTTGCTGGATTGGAAAGCTTGTCTGTCAAGTCTCTCATTTTTTATTTTATATGTACAATAATACTACACTCTCAACCTTTATAGATTTCCTAAGTGTTTGCTGCCATTTTTATGAGTTGCAATTTTAAAAATAGCCATCAGTCTCCATGACATATTTCTGAGACAGGTTAAGATATTTTATTGAAAATAAATATTGGAATCCACCTATGAGAGTCTTATCAAAAATAGTATATTGGCATCAGTAATTCTGCTTGCTGAAGACAGGTGTTCTGTGGGAGCAGTAAGAGTCTTCCATTTGAGCTCATTTTACTTTTGGTATTTTTGTTACTCGGCGTGTACGGCTTATGAAATACATGGTCATTACCTTGAGAAAGCATGCCTTCCCCTCACTCTCCAGAGCGAGAGTGTCTTGCTCTCCTGTCATGGGTGAAGAAGCTGAAGTGGACAGTGACCGAGAAGTAACTGATGAAACACAAGCACCATCCCTGAGTTCCTAAAGGCTTATTTAACCACAAGACCATGTTCTTTCTCTTCTCCCTGAACCCAAGACAGAAAAGGAAAACTTAGTTACCCATAATGTGTGAGCAGAAAAGGAGGATGCTTGAGTTTTTCCCAGTGTCATGATTTCCTCTGGCAGCTCTTGGAAAGCAAGATCTTCTTTACTCGGGGAATATACCATTCTACTGTGCTGTAAGGATGCCCCCACAAAAGCTCACAGCTGTGGGACACCAGAGAATTGTACCTTCCCAGAGGCCATCACTGAGAGTATTAAGAGTGGTTGTATGGGATGAGAGTGGGAGCAGAAAGTACACTACTGCCCATGTGCACGAGGGATCTTTTTGGATTGGTGGAGATATTCCAAGATTGATTAAGGTGATGGTTGCAGAACTCTGTAAATATACTAAAGATCCTTGAATCGTACCCTTAAAATGAATGAATTTTATGCATGTAAATTATACCTCAATAAAGCTGATAAAAATGTCTGAAATTTGGGGCGTCTTGCAAGGAGCCACAGTTCTGCTTGGTATCTGGGCTCCAGAGAGCAGCATCATATCCAAAACCTTCACCACGTGTGTGACAACGTGTGTTAAAGTGAGTGCAGGGTGTGTGTGGGGAGCACCTGAGGCAGGAGCTCGGGAAGATGGGGATAAGCTGACTCTTACTCATCTGGTGGCGGGGGAGGGGGTTGGTCATGGGAAGGCATGTGATCATGGTGTGAATAAAATGGCACCATTTTTGTTGCATTGCAACTCCAGTTAGGTCCTAGGTTGGGACCTAAGGTTGGGAATATTCCTCTCTGTGGGCTTTGAAAGCTCACTCTCTGAATCACTCCCTTTGGTTAGGTTGACAACAACACTTTATAGTCAGAAATCTTACCTTAAAATCCTATCAGCCCATATAAACTATCTTTCAAATGACTTATCAAAGACACTGGGGATAAATATATTAAAAAAATCTTTCTGTGTAATATCAATATGACTAATGTAGCTTCACTGCCATTTTTTTTTGCTTAGTTCCCATTATTTAATAAGATGTTGAAAATATTTGATGTGACAGGATTTAAAGTTTTCTAGCTTTTTAATTCTTTTCATGATGTTTTCCTAATTCCTGAATGAAAGCAACCAAGCTCTCAGTGTTTGATTTACTGAAGAAATTGGTTGGCTTTGCTTACACATATTGTGTGACTTGAGATAAAGCTGCAGGACTCCCTCAGTAACTGGAGCACAGGAAACAATTGACACTGTTTCTTAATTCACATTGTTTCTGAGACATTTCCTACCTCCTAGTATAATATAGCTTTCCCATGAGAACAATTTGCTTGCAAATGGTTAGACATGATAAATTTCTCATTGGCACTCATTCTGTGACGAGAATTTCACTGTGCTTTGTAATAGTTGAGTTGGTGTGTGTGTCTGTGTGTGTTGGGGGGAGTTTCATACTTTATATAGATGCCTCCAACTTCATTCCAAATACCAGATTTTTTTTGGAATGCTAACCCATTCACTTAGGGATCTGCATTCCTTAGTTGGAAGCTCTCTCCTAAAAGAGCATATAACTGTTTTAATCCTTCCAATTTAAGGGAACAACCCTGTGAATTCTACCGTATTTAGATATGCCTGATGAGTTACTGTGGAAAGTAAGTCACAGCACTTTATATTAGACATACTGCATATATATGTATTGCATTTAAGTGTCTGATATTATCTGTGGCATTGTAAAGTGGTCATCAAGGAATAATTCTAGAATAGAATAGGAAGTGGGAAAGATGAGAAAATCTCATCTAATTTGCAGTTCAAAAAAGAAAAAAGTTTTTACATTACTTCTGAGATGGTGGTTCCCACATTCAGAAGTTATGCTGTATATAAAGTGAAAGTAAAAGTTTCCCAGTTAAAAAAAAAAGACGTGGAACTTTGAGTTCTTTTTTCTTTCCCCCTGTCTTATCAGATTTTGTAAAAATAATATCACTTGTCAGTTTTGCAGCTTCTTCCATCTAGAGAACTAAAAGCATTTCACAATCTTTTTTCCTCATGCCCTTCTCTTCAAGGCAATTTTTGCTGGGCTGGGTTTATTTTTGTCATTGCAACAACCAGTTTTTAGAAACTTTTGGAAACGAAAAAAGAAAAATGAGAATGGCACTGTAACTGACATTCATTTTAGCTGTTTCCTAGTGTGAACATTTGAGTATTTCTAAAATCTTCTCTCCAAGTATGTCTTATTTTTTTCTCAATTTGTCCCAGTTCTAAGTCTCTATTCTGCTGATTTGGTAAAAAAAAGAAAAAAAAAGAAAAAAAAAAGAAAAAAAAAGAAAAAAAAAGTTTTAACGCACAAGCTGATCCCCAGCAGAATGACTTCTTGAACTTTGAGTTAGATCTTTTTTTTTTTGCTGCTCCCAGACCTCCTTTTTCAGCACCCTGTTCAGTATAGTCACAGACTCCGGAAGGTTAGAACTGGAGAGGTCTTTGGGGATCACCCGACGTAAGCCTCTTGTTACACAAATAATGAGATTGAGGCCCAGAATGGTTAAGGGACATGCTCAAGGTCAAATAGCTTGTTGATGAACCAGGTATGACCAGAATCAAGGGTTCCTGATTTCTGGCTTGGTATTTTTTGGTTTCTCTAAACTTTTAAAAGGAGTCCATCTGAATAGAACTGGAGTACGCCCTTGCAGAATCCTTGCGCCCGCCAACAGATTGAATTGTACTCTAGCGAACTGAAAATTGGGAAGAGATTTTATTTTTCCAGTTTATTTGTCAAATATAAAGTGGTAATGAATTCATAGACATTTCCTTCTGACCAGAGGAGCTTGTGAAATTTCTATGCAGCAGAGAATATGCTTTGAAATGACTGGTGCTCTGTGTACCTTCTTAGGCCACCATACCATCTACATTGGGGTCCATGTGCCGAAGAGCTACAGGAGAAGGAGACGCCACAAGAGAAAGACAGGGCACAAAGAGAAGAAGGAAAAAGAAAGAATCTCTGAGAACTATTCTGATAAGTCAGATGTCGAAAATGCCGATGAATCCAGCAGCAGCATCCTGAAACCTCTCAGTGAGTACTCCCTGGGTGTCGCTGCTTTTCTCCTTCTCACTCCCACATCCTTGGGAAAGACACCTTTTAGGATCTTTGGCGAATGGGGAGGGTCACAGTCATACTGGGATGGTCTCCTCTTAAAGGATAATGTCTGTGGGACTCTTTTCTTGTCCTAGCAGGTTGTTCTAGGAGGAGATCTGGTAAGATTCTGAAAAGATCTGACAAAATTTAGGCATGCTTGTGGCTTCTACAGTTTGACTAATGAAATAGGGCAGAGTGTTATATACATGGTATTTAACTACAGTAATCAATAGTAACTGGAAGACTCAAAGAAATTTTTGAATTGCTTTTGCTTCGAAATAAGTTCTTTGAAGACAGTGGGTCAAGATGAGAGCTGTGTATATATATATATGATGTTGATAAGGTTATAGATGGCATTTAACCAGATTTTGGGCCAGGTTGATGATTTGAAAAGGAAGAGTGGACAAGCATCCTGTGAGTCAGAGAAGAATGTAGAGTGATACAGTTCTTGAAATGTTGAACATATTAAGTATCATACATTGGATAGAAGTGTTATTAAGAACAGTGTAATAAGAGCTCAGAGAACAAACATCCAAGGCTTCAATTGATAGGGTGGACTGTGTATTTAGGTGTATGCATATGTTGCTTTTGCTTCTTTTGATGTGGAGAATATTTGGCTATCCGGGGAGCTTTGTGGCTGAAGTGAGAATGAGTATGTGAAGAAGGGAGAAGCAATAGAAACACATGCCAATTTTGGGAGATTCCCCAACAGGAGCTACATAGTGACAGCTTTTCATGCTGGCAGAGCTCTGTACTTTCTTCATCTTTTTGCTACAGTCGCAGAAATATGGAACCTGCAATAAAATGCACTCTGGGTGGCACAGATAAAGGTCCTGCTCAGACACTGCAGGTGATGAGCGGCCAAATTAGAATCGACAGCTCAGGAGTGTTGAAAAGCAAATTTACAGAGTTGAATTAAAGAGGGTGTGAAGTGTAGTGATGTGAATCTGTGAATCTCGAATACTCTCACTCTGGACACGGAGCAGGTGGCTTGGGAGCTAGTGAAGTACTGTTCTAAGACGAACAGTACAGATGGGCCACCCGATTAGAGAGCAAAGGTGGGAGGAAAGCTTGGAGATAGACCACAAAATTAACACTTCAAGATACTAGAATAAATGTCACACAGGAAGGACCAAAGGGAAGGAGATAAGGATCTTGCACTTTTCATTAGAATGTTGGGGAAAAGCTTGTCCGAAAGGAATTCTTCATATACTGACTGAAATAATGGGGCCTGTTTCAAGCAAAGTCCTTGAAATGTGGATGAAAAAGGTCATAGTTAATAGTCTGCAGGAACAAAACATTATACCCTTTTCCAAATTAATTACTACTGTTTATCTCTATTTGCTATTTGTTTTGGCAAAGTTATGCCAGAACCAGAAGTCTCTCCCTCTGTGTGTGTTTGTGTGTGTGTGTGTGATATCTCTCACTCTCTCCTTCTGTCTCTAAGTCACCTCTCATTCTGCAGTGTATGAATGAGAGTGCATTGTCACTATAGTGAAAAGGTGAGACATGCTCACCGATACAAATGGGCCAAGGGATTTTGAGATAATTATGTGCCAGCTTTTGAGGAAGGGTAACAGAAACAATGTCAGTAACACGTAAGAGGCAAAAGGGAACGAACAGATCAGAAAGGTGCTGAGACTAAATGTGTACCGACCACAGGTGGCCTGTTGCTTTTGGTGGCAGTTGGGAACCAGTTTGTGTGCAGCACGTGGAATAAACAAGGGCATCTGTTCTCTTTACCCTCTGAGGTCTCCTCCCTGGGGCGTACTGCATTGTGTCGTGTACTCTGTTTCTGAAGGGGTCGTATAGAGACTGCTCTTAAGCACTCAATTGTTCAATGATCAGAAGAAAATTATTTGTAACTGTGCATTTTGTAATTAGTTATTTTCTTGCTAGTCAGTAAGTTATGCTGTCTTATGCCTCAACATATTTGACATGGGTTATCCAATTTTTTTTGAAGAGCATTGCTGATTTTGTTTGTTTGTTTGTTTGTTTGTTTGTTTGTTTATTTATTTATTTATATATAGAGAGGGAAAGAGAGAGAGAGAGAAAGAGAGGAAGCATGTGCAGGGGAGGGGCAAGGAGAGAGGGAGAAAGAGAGAGAATCTCAAACAGGCTTCACGCCCAGCACGGAGTCCAGTTCCTGGGCTCAGTCTCATGACCCTGAGATCATGACCTGAACCAAAATTAAGAGTTGGATGCTTAGCCAGCTGAGCCACTCAGGTGCCCCGATGGGTCATCCAGTTTGATATGAAGGTCCTCGTAGAAATTTATATTTTCTTTACTGCTTATTATGGAGACCAGATGGATTGGTAGCTGGTTTATCTGGAGCACTTGTATGTGAAAGTCAGAATCGTCGCACCCAGGTATAGAAAGGCATTTAACCCTAGGTTTTTGGGGAAGCTGCAGGGCTCTGGCACCAACATGACAGTAAAATTCTTATGGGAAAACTCACTGAAATGTCTGCCTAGGATACCATTATTGGCTCAGTGGGTTAAAGCCTCTGCCTTCGGCTCAGGTCATGATCTCAGGGTCCTAGAATCGAGCCCTGCATCGGGCTCTCTGCTCAGCAGGGAGCCTGCTTCCCCCTCTCTCTCTGCCTGCCTCTCTGCCTACTTGTGATCTTTCTCTCTCTCTCTGTCAAATAAATAAATAAAATCTTAAAAGAAAGAAATAAAGGAAAAAAAAAAAGAACAGCAACACAGAGTTTCTGTTATTCTTGGGTCCAGAGTGTTTGAGTTCCTTATGTGCATACAGGCATACTATGTCCCATAGATCAGATTCCTGCATGAGCCTGACATTACATCAGGTGATGCTTGTAACTTCTGGAAAAACCCTGTATATAAGTAATTTGATGAGAGTCATCTCTGATTCTTCCCTTGTTTTACCCTCATATACAGTCCTTCAATGACTTTTATTGGTTCTGCTTCTAAAATTGGTTCTTGCCCCTCCCCTCTAAAATATATCTGAATTTGTCTACTCCTTTTTAGTTTTGCTGCCACATTCTGGTCCAGGGAATCTCTTGCTCAGACAATTGCAACAAGCTCCACTCTTCAAGTCTTTTTCCACCCAGAGGCAA
>CM052800.1:50288815-50315022 GCA_028533885.1 Nasua narica
TTTTTTTTTTTTAAGTTAGCAGCTGCCATCCTCTGAGGGTTGCCCAGAAAGTGGGTGGGAAGGTGGTCTTTGATGAGCTAGGTCCTAGAAACACACCACAACTTCCCACCACAGATGGTTTTGACCTCTGAACTTCTCATTTTGTTGGTGTCCTGGGATATTTGTGCGGGGAATCACAAGCTGCTTTGTGAGTGCAGACACTCTGAATACGTGTACAATGTTAGGAAACAGAGCGACAAACAGAATATCCCGTTCGGCCTATTGGTGTGATGTGTAACGTATTTCTTGACAAGCTGGAGCGTGCGTCAGTGCTTGGAGGTGCTGACCGCTTCTCACATGTATGACTTGCCTGCTGTGGACTCCTACTGTGAGGTATGTGCATACAGACACTCATTCAGTCTTGGGTATTCTTTTTTTAGCCTTTGGATATGTCCCAGAACTGATGGATTTATGCTAGTGAACATTGTTCTGTGAGCTGGGAACAATGGATGTCAGTTGGTGATCCAGTTATATTCAGGAAACTGAAACAGAGAAATGGGGAGCTGCTTTTGTTTGGTGCTTCCGGGTAAATGAACAGAGTACCTTTTCATAAGAGCCAAGATTATTTGGGGTTTTGTCATCTGACTTCCCCTTTTCCCAGTGCACACCCCTCTGCCCTCCCTCTACCTGACCTTATTCTTCTTAGTGCATTTCTATTTTCTTTTGATTTTTAAATGTTTTCAGGGAAGACACTGAAGCCTAAGGTCATAAAGTAAGATTTGTTTATTCTCAATATGCCGCGTGCATATGCCCCAAATGAATGAGTGTGGTAGGGGAGGAGAGCATCTTGGGAATGTGTGTGAAATGAGGTAGATGCTGTCCCTGTTAAGTAACAAAACAAAACACAAAAGAACTATACTGTCTCTTTTACCCTCTTCTCTATTTTTTTTAATCTTATATAAGCAGGAGGAATTACTTTTCTCTAGGTCTGAAACAAAGTCTCTTGGTTTTAAAAAAATAATTGAAAACTTAAGAGTTTGCCTTTTCAGAAGGGTCACTTGTAATGTAATTTTACTGGGAAAGCAGTGGTTAGGAACATATATTCGAGCCAGATTGAGTTTGACTCCCAGCTCCTATCAGCAGTGCAACCCTGGCAAAGATACTTAACTTCTCTGTACTCCAGTTTTCTCATGTTTGAAAAGGAGTAATCACGGAATTTAATTCATAGTGTTCTGAGTATTAAACGACCAGTGCATCTGCTTAACAATCATGGTTAGCAATTACTATTTTGATGACTCTGAACAAGCTCTTTTTTTCCCTCACCCATTGTACACAGGTAACGCCAAAAGCTTCAGACTAAAACTCTGTAAAGATTAATATCCTATGAACACTAATCATTATCCTTTCAGCTCTTTTGGACTTTTCTACTACAAATTTCTGCTGGCTGTTTCTTTGCTTCAGCTATCAGCTTGGCTTCCCACTCTCAGTGGCATCTTTGAGAGAACTAACTGAAACTTAGCCTTTAAACTTGCTAGTGAGTGTCACCTGGATGCTGACTGGTAGATGAAAACCCCAATGAAATAAGACTTTCAAGGGGGCTAGAAGTGGTCCCTATGGTGACTGCTTGCTGACTGTGTTCTTGATTTTGGTCAGCAGTTGGAATTCCCAGTTCTGGGCCCCTGCAAGCAAGTGGACTATTTGCTTCTTCATGAGAAGACCTCTTCCTGGCTTTTTGTGTTTCTCAGTGAAATTAATCCGACGAAGGGCTGTTGGAATTTACAGGTCAGCAACTTGAAGGCAGTGTTGTACAGAAAGGAAATATGTTTGGCATACTTGTGTTTTTGGTGTTACTGGGTTGGGTCAGCAATGTTGTGTTTTGTGTGGTACGAGTAATTGCTGTGTATTCCTCTGTGATGCTGGTGAACACAGGAGGACTGTGTCATGGTGCTTTGTCTTTTTAGCCAGTTAGCTATGTACATCTCTCGGGAAGCTTTGAATTTCTGAAATTCAGTTCTTCTGAGGTCACCTTGAAGTGCCCTCTAAATGGCAGTTCTTACACTGTGGAAGGGTGTCATTTCTTGTTGCCTCTGATTGTTCTATTATAATAGTCATTCCATTTTATCATGCCATGAGATGTTATGAATAGTGTGCTTACATGTGTCATGGGAGAGTTGATGTTGCTTCTATTTATAGTGACTCATGAGTTCAGGAGGCCTCAGAGGGTTCTACTGTGCTCCAGGTGCTGGGGTACTCCAGGCTAAAAGGAGATTGTGCCTTGGGATGGAAAACAGGGGAAATCCCAGCAGTGTGTGAAATTTAAGATATGAAGCATACTTTAATGAAGTGAGTGCGGGTGTAAATGACTGCCTGCCGTAGACCTTACTACCTAGGCAGAAGGCAGGACACATCCTTTGGTTTGGGTTCAAGTTTATAAGACAGGAAGCTTGAGGGTATGAGTATATTTGTGAGTATGTGTCTATGTGTGTGGTTATTGGAATTGTGTGGAATATTGGTAGGGATTTTTTTTTTTAACTTGAGTATGGTTTACGTATCACATTACATTAGTTTCAGGCACACAACATAGTGATTTAGTGCCTCTGTATGTTACGTTGTGCTCAGAACAAGCATGGCTATTATCTGTCACCAACACTCTTACAGTATCATTGACTATATTCCCTGGTAGGGATCTTTTTGAAAGGGTATTCTGTTTAGGAAGTTTCTCATATCGAGGGAAATAGATCTTAAAGGACTGTATGTGTTCTTAATACCAGGGATTTGATTCCAGACTTTCCGAGTTTGAACTGTTGATGCAGAAGTAGTTGGGATGAAGGGACCATTGGAGACCATGGGTCTGTTCTCCAAATAAGTTCTCTGGAATTCTTCCATGACCACAATCTGGAAGCAGGAATGTTGGGTTCTTTTAATAACTTTCCAATGCAAGGGGAGTGTTACTTGATTTCTTTTTTATCACATTTCTTTGAAGGTGTTATGAGCATGGAGTTCCTAATATCCTGGTTGCCTGTTTAATAAAAATCTCAATTATCCTTGATTCTTTCCTGTTCTTTTTCTTATAGCCAGCCACTCACTGAGTCTTATTGGTTTTTCCTTCACAGCATCTCATGTCTGCCCTTTCCTTTGAATTCCTAAGGCAACATCTTCTTATTTAGGTTTTCAGCCTTCAGATTCTTCTTTGAAATAGAAGGGACTTTTTTCAGACAAGGCTGCCAGACATCTTAAATTCACGTCCATGTAATCTTTTTTTTTTTTTTTTAATTAAACAAGCAAGCAAGCAAGCAAACAAACAAACAAGCAAAACTCTTCTAATGCTCCTCACTACTTAGAGCAGGTTCCTTACTTGGGATTCTGATACATTAAGAGTAAGTTGAGGGACGCCTGGGTGGCTCAGTCAGGCCAAAGGCCACTGCCTTTGGCTCGGGTCATGATCCCAGGGTCCTGGGATTGAGTCCCACATTGGGCTACTTGCTCAGCGGAGAGCCTGCTTCTCACTCTCCCTTTGCCTGTCGCTCCCCCTGCTTGTGCTCTCTTTCTCTATCTCTCTCTGACAAATAAATAAAATCTTAAAAAAAAAAAGAGTAAGCCGATAATATAATGGGCTTTCCTCTATTAATTTTAATATTTTAGGTTGTTTAATGAAAATTATAGGTTTACGCTGTTTCTTCAAGTCCTTGAAGACTACATTTATACTAACTCATGACCACTTTCCCAGTTTTTGAGCTCCTGTGGCAAGTATCCCCTGCATTACCAGGTCTGGTACTTAGACTGGTAACGCCTCCCATACTGACCTGCCTGTTTCATTCAGGTGTGTGTCATCTCTCCAACAGCATCATTAGAGCCTCAAGGGCAGGAGCAGTATCTTATGCTTATTTTGAGTCATTTTCTGAAATAGCATATCCTTTGAATGGATGCATCAGTGAAATGTCCAGAAATTACCAATTAGTTTAAAATATTCCGGCCTGCTGTGAAAATAAAAACCGAAGAGGAAAAGTTCTGTGATGATTCAGTATTAACAGCTACGTTAGTTAAAAAATGCTACCCCTCCAACCTAAATCTTATTGAAGTGTGATTAAAATAGAAATCACCAGTGTTGTGCAATAGCGTGAGTTGAATGCTGGTGAAATGACAAGAGAGAAGGCCAAGAAAAGTGATCTTGCTCATGTCATATAGTTCTACAACTTTGTTTTGCAGTGACTAATTAGCACATAAATAAAATAGAAATTGTCTGTGTTTTCAAAACAGAAATAAAAGTGCTACCCCGCGTGTACTTTTTCTCATAGGAAAATATTAAAATGTGTGAAAATATGCAGGTTAATGTAAGCATGCAAAATATAATTTAAGATGACATTTCTCTAAAGAACCATATAGCATGTTGAGTTAGAATAAGTCTGCCTCTGCTTATGACTATTCATTTCAGATTCGTATTCCACTGTGGTGAGTGAGGATAGTATATAAAGGAGGCTACTTTAGGATAGTGAGATTTGTTAGTTACTGAGTGTGTCATCAAGGCTGTTTGTGGAACGTCTTACATAGAGAATCTTGAGGTGTTTATTTATGTGTATTATAGATAAACAGATCAATCTGTGTTGCTACACAGATGAACTTAGATGACCTTTGTACATCCTTCTCAGAATTACGATTTAGTGATTTTGAAACAAGAACATCCCCGAAACTTTTATTCTGTTGCTGCTTGCCAGTTAAGCAAAATTCCAGTAGGGAAAAAAAAAAAAAAAAAAGCAGGATACACTTGCTACCCTTACTTAAAGCCACTACTGGTAGAGGTATTGTTGTGATACAGCAGTCTGGATTAAAATTATTTTTTGTCAGTTATCAAAATTTTACCACAAAGGCCACAAAATTATATTTAATTGCTTCTGCTTCATTTATGAGGCTTTGGGAAGGGATAATTTAGGTGTAATGGAAAATGTGACTTCTGAAGGCAAATTTACAATAAATATGTGGGCCATATAGCTAGCTTGTTTGCTTACAACTGAAGTTGTTTTCCGTAGAAAATAGGCTGATTTCTGTTGCCAACCTGTGGGAATAGCAATTCGTATAACTAGAAGTTCACTGCAGATTCACCCAATACCCAGAACACATGCGTGAGCAACTATAAAATCTTAAATCAATTTTTTCTCTAGCTCTTACTTTGTTATTTCTTGTGAAACTGCTGAGAACCCCAAACAAAAACCAAGGAAACAAACAAGCAAAAAAATTTCAACGAGGCTTTTGGTTATTATGTATTGATGTCCACACCCAAAAAACAGTGAATATTCTCCCTTGTTACTACAATTCTTAAATATAGATTTTGAGCAAAAGATACTCTAGTTAAGAAGAATTAGGGGCTCTTGGGAGGCTCAGTCAGTTAAGCATCTGCCTTTGGCTCAGGTCATGATCCCAGGACCCCGGGACTGAACCCCACGTCGGGCTCCCTGCTCAGCAGAGAGTCTGTTTCTCCCTCTCCCTCTGCCTGCCCCTCCCCCTGCTTATGCTTTCTCTCTCTCTCAAATTAATAAAACCTTAAAAAAAAAAGAAGAATTAAAGGTAGCTAGCTGGTGTTCCACTGGACACTTCATTTAGATCAGGTGCTGATCAAATTTTTGAAAGTATGTGTAAAAAGTGTGTGAAAGTATGTGTGAAAAGGCTCAAGGAGACTTTCCTACGGCTCGCCAGCTCACATCAAACTTGGAAGGGTTACAGATTTTATTCCCCCATGAAACTGGCTGGAAATCTGTCTATGCTACATTCTCCTTAAGCTCCTTTGATTCTGTTATTTTATGATTCTTTCTGACATTTGTAAAAACACCTAGGTGGTAAATGTAATGGGCTAAATTTGAGGAGCTTCTTTGCATATTTTTGTATACAGGCACACGTGCCAGAGTTGCTTTTCTTGTTGGGTGGGTGGGGAGAATGTACTGTCCTCAGGAGTGGGACTGGGAACATTTATTTTAATAGAAGGCTCATCCTAGTTTAGATGAAAAAGAAATCAATCAAGGGTAATGTACGAGAAAAACCGACCTGGAGAATGTATTTCTTCTTAAATAACAATTGAGGTTTTTGTGTTTTTTTTCATCTCAAATTGTATTTTATTTTTATTTTTCCCCATATACGTTTATTTTATTTTTTCAGTGTTACAAGATTAATTTCTCATGCACCACACCCAGTGCTCCATGCAATACGTGCCCTCCTCAATACCCACCACCAGGCTCGCCTAACCCCCCACCCCCCCTTTAATCAATTTTTTTTATTTCGAGTTTTGTTTAAATTCTAGTTAGTTAACATATATGATAATATTAGTTTTAGGTATAAAATTTGGTGATTCATCACCTACATATAATACCCAGTGCTCATCACACAAGTGCCCTCCATATACCCGTCACCCATTTAGCCCATCCCTCACCCACCTCCCTCCATCAACCTTCAGTTTGTTCTCTATGGTTCTCACAAAAGAGTCTTTTATGGTTTGTTTCCTTCTCTCTCTTTTTTCTCCCTTCCCATATGTTCATCTCTTTTGTTTATTAAATTCCACATATGAGTGAAGTCATACCGCATTTGTCTTTCTTTGACAATTGAGTTTTAAAAACATTGTCGAGTTCTGTATTTCGGTCAGTTGTGGGGATGGATGGAGGGGGGCGGGCGAAAACACATGAATGACACTGAAGGTAAGAAGAGACAGAGGAGATGACAAATTATCAGAAAGAGGAAGTGGAGGAACCCTGACTGTCAAGAAAGGCAGTGAGACCGAAGAATAGAAAAATGCCGGGGCTGGTGGCAAAGGGTAACGTATCACCACCCCTCAAAGTAGAGCCCCGTCACTTAGCTGGACCAGGTCTCTGCATTCACTCCTCAAACCAGTTTCCAGTAGCCTCTACCTGACTTATCTTTAGTTCCCTAGGGTTTGTTTTTTTTCACCATGATTATGTAATGATTACCGTGATTCTCTAGCTGCCTTTCATTTTTATAGTTACGTTACTTTTTCTGTATTGGTTATAGAGTCCTCTCTACAAGATGATTCTCCTTCTAAGGAGCGTGGGCCTTGTCTTATAGCTATAGTTGTCTTTTTCTTCATATTTGTTTTTGTTTTGGTGTGTGTCTGTGTGTTTACACTGGAAGACCATTGTGTAAATGAAGTCATTTTAAACATTCCAAAAAAATTATTTTAAAAATTCTCTATCCGTCTAGCAGGTCACTTAATATAACTCTGCAATTCAATTTGGACTTCTTATAGGAGATTACCCCAGGATTTGTTCAGCCACAAGGCAAAGCTGGAGGAAGGTACTTACTTTGTATAGAGGCTGCCCTGAGTGTCCACACCAAATCCAAGACTGGCCTCTTAGTAATCTGCCTGATGACAGTGGAAATTCAGAGTGAGGCAATGGGACTTTTTTGGAAGACAGCTGGGTCTAGGGGAATTTTTGTAAGCAATGAACCATTCTTTAATTGAAACCACTGGATGTGGTTAGTAGTTTATTTTAAAAACACCATATGTTAGCCCGTTCATATATACTGTGACAATCATAGTTAATCAAAAGCTGCTTGTGACATTCCTGTTCAGTGTTCATAAAGGAGTGAGTGGCTTGCTTCCTTGAAATCCTGAACTCTGTGCCAAATGCCAACACGTTCACAATTGCAGTTGGCTTTTAGGCAATTGTGCAACTTTTTGAGTATGTGGTAGGTTTTTATTTATTTTTGTCACTTTCGCTAATTTGTCATATTCTTAAATGGAAAAATGTTTCTCAGCCTTTTGTTTGGTAAACAGTGACTTTTATTCCTTTCTCCATGGTTCCCCTGAGAGGAAATAAGCTAATGTAACTGCTTTTTGACCCTCTTTTTTGGCCAGAAAGCCACGCGAATGCATGATCTCATTGAGACATGATCTATTCGTATGAAGCATAAGCTTGTAAGCTTGTCATCATCCTTCATGGTGCTTGGGCAGCGCCCTGTTAGCCGCTGCAGTAGGGTGAGGAAAGAGGTGCGGCCACATCCCTGAGCCTTCAATACGGTGCAGTGTAAATCAGCACAGTTCATTTCGGTTTAATTCATTTTGATTCAATCCAAGATATATTTATGGAGTACTTCCTCTCACTCATAGTCCTGGACGATGGGCCTGCAGAGATGAAAATTTCATGAAAAAAAGAAACCTGACAGTTTAGTGGAGAAAATGGCACAAATCAGAGAAATCTTAGAGAATGTTGATAATTACTATCATGGAACTATATACAAAGTGGGATAAGAGCATAAAGGATGTGCCTAAATTAGGCAGGGGGAGTGGGAGAAGGCCTTGCAGGAGAAGTAGCCCTGTGTTGAGCCTCGGTGCAGCAGGACTGAGTAGGAGGTAAGGGAGGGAGGGTGAGGAGCTGCTTAGGTTTCCCAAAGCCCCTTCATCCAGGTGTAGACCAACCCAGATGGTGAACAAGTGAAGGTGCTTCTACGAGAACATCCCTTCTTCCTTTAAAAGGAAAGAATATGGTTGTTTTCTCTCTATACTTAAAAATAACTCTGAAAGTCCATTTTGGGAGACTCTGCTTAACAGTCTGCCTTATATCTATTTTCCTTCTCTTCTTTATCCCCAGAATCCCCATTTTGTTCATGACAGCACTGTGGAGGCTGAAAACCTTGATTTCCTTGTGGCCAGAGGTGGCCACGTGGCTAGTTCTGACCAATGAGATGTAAGCTTAGGTGTACTTGGTGGTACTTGGGTGAAAGGTATCATTTTCTGGTGGAAAGAGAGATGGGTGGCTGACACACATTTTAATGGATATTGGTGAAGTCATGTTTTAGTTTCGTTATTTACTTCATAAATAGTAAGAAAAAATTGTCATGTGATTTCTACTTCCAGAAAGGAACCCCTGACATCTCTTAACTTTGTCATTATCACTGGTAAGCCTGAGTAATCCCTTACATTTTCTAGGTGGGTCTGTTTACGTTTATTTATCCCCTCTCTCTCTCTTCTTATCAAAGAGGATTACAAGAAGCAATAAGAATGAATCTGTTTAAGTAGCTTGAATTTCATTGACAAAATGTTGATAATAATAATAATTAATATTTATTGAACATGAGTTGTGGTTTAGGTCCGTTGCAGGTACCTAAAAAAATATGACCTTACCTTGCATCAAGAAAGTTGTCCTAGGTTCATATCCTCTCTTCGAGGGTTGAACACACTGAAGCTTGCAAACGTGAGAGACTCACCTGGCATTATGTGGTTGGTGAGTGGCATTACTGGGACACTGGGACTCTCTGACTCCAAGCAAAGCCTCTTAACCATTGCACTACAGTGATTATGAAAAAGGTTAGACCAGGGTTTTTCACAGCTTCATGCTAGAGTGAATGAAATTGGAAAGACACTGTACATATCCACATTCAATTTGTTTGTCAATATTGATTCTTACTAATCAAATATGGACGCAAATAAATGTTAACTTGCACGCATGATACTATAAAATCTAACGGTGGGATTTGACCAACTTAGGGAGGTCAGGGAATGACTGAAGCATCTGAAAAAGTCATACTTGGGTTGAGATCTGAAGGATGAGAAAGAAAAATGTGGTGAACGCTGAAGAGGGGAAGACTACAGCCGGTAAAAAGAAGAGCATAAAACAAGGCTCTGTTCCCCCACGAGGCATGATGAGCCTAATTACTTTTGATTAAGACATACCATCAACACTGCCTGAATATGAGGAGGCCTCACTGAGAAAAATTCCATCTGAAAAATAATCTCATGTTGTTTGGACTAATATTTGAGAATATGAAAGATATCAATTTCAGGTTCATAATTAGTTATGTAGAATGCCAAAAGCATGGAGTAAGTTAAAGCATCAGTTTTTAAAACTATATATATTTATTTTTATTATTTTTTATTGTGTTTAATTAGCCAAGATATACTATACATTAGTTTTGATGTGGTGTTCTATGACTCATTAGTTGCATATATAAAGGATCAATTTTTTAATTTTAATTTTTTAATTATTTTTATTAACATATAATGTATTATTTGTTTCAGGGGTACAGGTCTGTGATTCATCAGTCTTACACAATTCACAGCACTCACCATAGCACATACCCTCCCCAGTGTCCATCACCCAGCCACCCCATCCCTCCCACCCTTTTCCCCTCCAGCAGCCCTCAGTTTGTTTCCTGAGATGAAGAATCTCGTATTGTTTGTCTCCTTCTCTGGTTTCGTCTTGTTTCATTTTTTCCTCTCTTCTCCATGATCCTCTGCCTTGTTTCTTAAATGCTGCGTTATCAGTGAGATCATATGATCATTGTCTTCCTCTGATTGACTTATTTCGCTTAGCATAATACCCTCTAGTTCCATCCATGTTGTTGAAAGCATCAGTTTTTAGCCCGAGTTTAAAAGCTACACTTTCTGCTTTCCAGTTTCACATTTTCTTCCCAATGCTGTTCTGTCTTCTGAATCACTTCTAACTTCTGCCTATGTGTCATTCCCTTCTTTTCTGCAAATACTGCTTCCTAGCGTATCAGTATGTCAAATAAAGCATTTGTTTTTGAGCCACGAGTGAGTCCGAGCAACAGCTTTAGCGTTGGCAGGAGAGGTGCATTCCTACCTGCTCTAGTGGCTACGTGACTGTGTGTTTTGACGTCGTACCCTACTGGCAGTCGAGATCATCCCCTGAGGATTGGAGCTCTACAGTTTAGGGTACAGAAGGGTGGAGGGGCAAACCATTGTGGGTGAATGTTTCAGGAGCATCGACTTTAAATCATACATCTGCCTTTTTTCTCTGTGACTCACATGATGTAAGGAAGAGAAGGAGGATTGAGTGACAGGGTCAAGAGGGTAGAAAAACCTCAGCCCTGCTTCTGCTTACTCAGCGATTCCCTTCCAGGGTGACTTTACATATATCACCAGTGCATGGAATGGTGTCTTACCCTGACGATTCAGACCATGGTTTTGGTTTGTTAGCATATTCTGTCAGAGCCAGGGCCAGAAGAGAAATGTCTGATACAAAAGGAGATTTTGTTTGGCTGGAGGAACTTTGAAACCTTTATGTACTGAGGACCTCAATGTATTTTTGTTCACTGCATGAAGTCTGTGATCAGGAAATGTGTATTTTCTCTAAAAAGAAATCAGGAAAGGTCCCAGGAAGGCCTTATAACTGTAGCAAAATATATATTTTTATGTCACTTTTCATGTTCTCACACTTTGCCTTTTCTTTCTTTGCCTCACATTGCATTTCTTTCCATAAGAGTTACTTTGGACGGCCTTGGAAGTTTTCCCTGGGCCTTCTGTACTCAGTTCAAAGGGCGTTCAGCGAGTTGACTATACATCGCAAAACATTTTATTTTTGTGCAGTGCTATGGAACTTCTAGAGGTTTTTATACACAGAATCCAATTGGGCTATAACCCTTGATGCAATTAGAGCCAGCATTATTCCCGTTTTAGGAATGCAGACCAGAGGCTCCCACAGGCTGACAGCCTGCCTGCGGCCGCACCTCGTGGTCCGGAGCCGTCAGGCTTGCCACGGTGTCTTTGGACTCCTGCTCTGGCTCTGTCTGTCCTGTATCACGGTGCTGTAATGCCCGAGTTCTCGGGCTGCAAATGAGCACTTGGTCGGGTGCATTCAAGTCCTGGAGGATCCCATTATTCATTTCTCCACAGCTCCGTGTATTCAAAATTAGAAAATTATAGCTATGAATAGTTGTTTTCCACTCGATTGGTCTAAAGTCAACTGAATCCTAGAGAAAAATCCTTTGCAAGTGGGTTGCCTTGGAAATGGATGAGCCTAGCAGTAGAAGAGCTTTTACTGTATTTGAAATTCCAGCAGTTTAGGTGACAGTTGTGTCTTTCTGAGGGACGTGGGCGGACTCTGAACGGGCTTTTCCCGTTGCTCATCAGCCCGGCCGTCGTTGCTCTCATTAGCAAGTCACTCATTTTCACAGATATCTTTTAAAAATCTTCTGTTGTTGTTCTTTCTTTCTTTTTTCCTCCCTCCCTTCCTCCCTCCCTTCCTTCTTTTTGTTCAGAATATGTAGAAGTAACTTCTTTTTGGCATATTGCACCGCTTGTCCTTGCTGAGCAAGTAGTTGGTGTTAGGAGATTCGTGCCGACTTGAGCGGGAGCCCGTGACATTTGTAGAGCACTCTAGATTGAATAAAGGGTGATCACCTCCAGGATTATGTTTGATCCCCCTAACAACCTTGTGAGAAATGTAATGTCCTTTTTATTTTTTCCTTCTTGTACAGATAAGGAAAAGCAAGATGTACAAACACAGTATTATGCGGTGGTTATGATCACGGGGTGGGAGTCTTGCTTGGGTCCAGCCTTTTTTTTTTTTGGTGGTGGGCAAGTCGTTTCACTCTTTTCAGTCTCAGTTCTTAAAATCTATAGAGTAAAGTGAGAAAGGTACCTGTGATCATTGGGTTGTGAGGGTTAAATGAGCCTTGAGGCCTCCACAGGATACCGGCAAATTGCAAGGCTCAGTGTATAGTAGATATTAAGTGACTTGACCACATTCCCACATTATCAACGAGCAGGTTTGACACTTGAACCTGTGACTTTCAACTCTCCTCCTACCTCACCATCTTTCAGCATGCCCTCCTTGGAGCAGCTTCTTTCTTCTCTCCTCCACTGGCAGGCAGCTGCTGCCCTAAGTTTTCAGTGAGGGGGATGGGGTTTTGGAATAAAAGACTTCAAGATGCTGAGAAAACATTTGAACTCCTAGAATAAGTTGGTGAATTATTCTAAAAATGGAGTAACACCTACCCTCCCTATTATTAAGAGCTGCTTGGTTCTAGCCCAAATTTAGCTTTTTAAAAAATCCCCCTCTCTGAATTACATTAATAGTATATGATTCCTTCTGGGCGTACCAGTTGATGTGACATATCAGCTGTCACTGGGAGGAGATTAAGGGGAGATGTTGGAGTCCCACGTTATAAGCCCCCTTGCGACCCACAGCCTGCTCCTTTGATGGGCCTGGGTGCGAATGAGGCTGCAGCGCGCAGGCTCGGGAGGGGCAGACCACGGTCTCATTTGCACCGTTCTCTACGCAGATCAGTTTAGAGCAGTGGCCAAACAGCAAATTGACTCGAGATGTTGACTGAATTGGAATTGTTCCTTGAAGCGTTTACATTCATTTCCATCATGCCCCTTCTTTTTCTGGTAAGTCCTGCTGGGGCTTTCTAGTGAGCCCAGCTAGTAATCATGGTGGCTGCTTCTGTCCCTCCACTACACATCTCCCATGTTTGCCTGCAGGGGTCCTCAGTCCTGCACCATAGTGTGTGTGTGTGTGTGTGTGTGTGTGTGTGTGCGTCCGATCTTCTCTGATGAGAAAAATAGTAATCCCTGACCTTATATAGCATTTGACAGATTACAAAACACATTTGTATACATAGATGATTCTGAATGCTCCTTAGAGATTATTGTTCCTACTTGACATGAGAAACTCTAGATCTGAAAGGTTAAATGAATTCCCCAGAGAGAGGGGATGTATGTAAGCGATAGGACCTGAAGGCCTCAAGTCTGGTACTGTTTTCCTAATACTTAAGTCAATATTTTTCCCTTGGCTGAATTAATTAGTTAGTTAGTTAATAGCTTCTCACACTCTTCAAAAGATTTAGGTCTCTTGTAGTAATGAAGTATGGGTGAAAATAGATGTCAAAACCTGGGAGAACATACAGTACGTAGAACCACTAGCACCATTGTTGTTATTCGAGTTGAATTTAATTTGTCTCTGAGCTTCCTGGCAGCCAATATAAAAAAAAGAGAGAGAGAGAGAGAGAGAGAGAGAGAGAGAGACATAATCAGTTACATATTTCTTATCAGAAAAAGAAAAACATGCTTAAAGGAAAGTAAAGGTTTTATTAGGATTGTTTCACTTGAGCCTTTTGATAAGGGGCAATAAGAATAATTGAAGATAATGCCCTCAACCAAATTTTATAGTTGTACAATAACATAAAAATGCACTGTAAGGAGGCTGACATTTGTGGAGTTCCTATTATGTGTCAGGCACCGTCCTAGGAACTTTTTATTGTGTGCCTTGTTTTATTTAACTCTCATAAACATTTAATTATTATGACTACCTTTTTAAGATATCGGTATACCCATTTAATGATAAGGACACTCAGCCTTGAAGCATGGATACAACTTCCTCAAGGTCACACAGTCGGTAAGAAATAAGCCTGTATTGAGGTGTAGACCTTGTCTGATTCTGGAGCCCATGCTCTTCCCACTTGATCATGCTGTTACAATGCTTTAAGGAAATAAGTTAGCTGAAGCCAAGTTTACCATCTTCTAGAGGTTCTGTGTCATCCAGGGACATGTTTTTAGGGCACCCAGATGAGAGGATCATCTGTAAGCATTGCTTCTCTTATCCAGGCTTTAGTAGGAGGTAGGTAGTAGAAAAGCTTCTGTTCTCTTGCTGTTTGGCCGTGTTTGCCTAAACTAGGGATGGTGGTTATTTGCTGTTGTTGTTGAATGCTGTACACTTTCTATATGTTACTTTTTTTTTTTAAGATTTTGTTTATTTGTCAGAGAGAAATCAGACACAAGCAGGAAAGCTGTAGGCAGAGGGAGAAGTAGGCAGAGGAAGAAGCAGGCTTCCTGCTGAGCAGGGAGCCCGATGCGGGGCTCGATCATAGGATCCTGGGATCATGACCTGAGCTGAAGGCAGAAGCTTAACTGACTGAGCCACCCACGTACTCCTGTACGTTCCTTCTTTAGTCTAACCAGCAGTCGAGTGAGGAAGATGCCATCATTATTCCCATTTTGCAGTTGAAGAAAGTGAGGTTCACTGAGGTTAAATGACTCTCAAAGGATCACAGCTGTGCAGTGGCCAGATTCAAATACAGGTCTGTCTGTCTCTAATGAGCATGTGCTTCACCATTGTGCTGGTGAGTCTCTTGTTAAGTAAGTGGTAAAGTCATTAATCTCCTGAGAAAACCGAGAGGCTAGTCTAGATTCTAGTCTGGAGGGAAGATCATCTCACCTCAGTACTGAGACAGACTGCAGGGACACTGCCAGCAAGTCCAGATTTTCCTAGAAAGGCAGTTGGGTCCCCTTCAGCATATGTTCAAGCTTTAGTGTATAGAATTTCACATCATGGATCATGAATAATATGACTTTGACACGCAGAATTTTCAAAGAAGATGTTCTTGATCATTTTCACAACCATGGGAACACCTTAAAAATGTTTTAGTGGATTTTATTTTATGAGGTCCCTGAGGGGAATTAACCATTAAATATTGGGGTGTCAAGAAGTGGTATGGGTAAGTTTAAATTTGGAGAATGCAGCCTAATGTAATGATTTTAGTTTAGAATAGTTAATATGGAATTGTTCTGACAGTTCTTTTTTTTTTTAAATATTTTATTTATTTATTTATTAGGAAAGAGAGAGAGAGTGAGAGAGAGCAGGTCAGAGTGAGAAGCGGACTCCCCATGGAGCCGGGAGCCCGACATGGGACTCGATCCCGGGACTCCGGGATCATGACCTGAGCCGAAGGCAGTCGCTCAACCAACTGCGCCACCCAGGGGCCCCCTGACAGTTCTTTAATACCATAATCGATTATGTAGGCAAAGTCATCTTCATTTTGTGATTCTTCTAATAGTAATAGCCACCACTTCTGCCATCGCTATAGTAAGAATAGTTAACATTCACTGAATATTTTTCTGAGTGCTTGATAAGTAGTAACGCATTTAATCCTCCTAACAAGCCTATGAGGGAGTTGTAATTATTAACTCCATTTTATAGTTGAAGAAATGTAGAGAGTTGAGTAGGCCAGCCAAGACAGACAGCTGATAAACGGTTTGCTCACTGCACCATTCTGTTCTCTATATGCTGGATCGAAGAAAGCAACTTATACCCCTCTTCTCTGTTGCAGGTTCCTATGCAACCAGTTCCAATGCAAGTTATTTTAAATCCTTAAAAATAGAAATTAATATTGGGGCAGAGATGCAAAAAAACCGTGTAAGATTGCTAGCTCACTGAAGAGGAAATGACTTGTGCCCAGCCTAATTCTTGCAGTAGGGAGAGAACCAAATGATTGGGAGTCTCCGCTGAGCTTATGGAGTTTGGTTCATAATTGGTTTCAGGCCACAGAGTCAAAAACTGGTTAAAAGTCCAGAAAAAGTCAATCTGTGACATTCTTCTTGACAGGCTTCCTCACAAGGTAATGCCCATTGTTTCAAGGACTGATAGTAGCAAACTTTGGCCTAAAGTTCACCTACTCCTTAAGCTGAGTTTTGGATTGAGAATTCTAGATGTGTGTATTGATAAAAGAAAAAAATTGGCATAACATAACATTTTGAAGGAATAGCTGAGTGATTAAGAAGTCTGCAGGCCTGAGACGGTTAAGCCTTGGATGCTGAAATCAGATTGATCAGATTAGATGTGTAGCCTTGAGACAGTTTACTAACTTTTCTGTGTGTCAGTTTTCTCATCTGGAAAATGGGGATAATACCACCTAACTCAGAGCGGTTGTGATGATTAAATGAAGTAATCAATATGAAGTGTTTTGCCTATGACTGGCAGATTATAAACTTTCAATAAATATGTGCCATATAGGATTGCCCGCTAAAAATGGGGTAATCTAGGTTCTGAGTCCATTCAGATAGAATTAGACATGAAGAATTAGAGCAGTTTGGCAAGAAATGGGGGTCACCAAATAGAATATTCCTGAGTAATTTAGGTGTCAGAATTTGTTTCCTGCATGCAGTTAGTATCTTTGGAGGACGTTAGGCTTAAATTAGCAAACTCTGTAGAACTTTTTTTCCCAGCCTGAAAGGGATGAGGGCGGTCTGTGGCTGAGCAGAGAGGGTATGGAGCTGGTGCCGAGGAGTTTTAGTTCAGCAGTGCCACTCACCAGCTCTGGAGCATTGGGCACTTCGTTGATTTTTTTTTTTTTTTTTTTTGGGCTTCAGTTTACTGAGCTGTAGAATGAAGGCATTGTATAGGTAATCTCTAAATTTTCTTCAGCTCTCAAAGTCTATTGTAAATTAGGTTATATGAAAACCAGATAAACTAATCAGTAAAAGAAAAAAAAGTGGCCAGAAAAGAGCCTCCCCCCCCCCCCCCCAGATAGTCACAAATAAAACAGAGAGGAAATAAATAAAACAAAAAGTCCAAAGTAGGTTGCTAGAGATTCCGTTTTTTATTCCAGGGTGTCCCTTAGGGCCAAATGACCCTTTATGGTCTTTCACTGATTCCTTTGGAAAAATGTCCTCAGCTCATTCACAGGCCTGGGATCTTTTGCTTCCTTCCTTGATTGAAAGAAATTCTTTTAAATTCTTTCACAGCAACAGCAGGAGTGGCCTCCCAAGGATGCAGGCACAGGAAACGCCTTTACTTTCATGGTTGCCAGTGGCAGGACAGCTCTTTTCTGAGTCGCCCTGAGCTGTCACCAGAGGGAATCTGAATGAATCAAATGAATAAGGAATATAAGTCCAAACAACAGACACAGTTTTTATTTTATTTTTTCTCCCCAAGAACAATTCTGTCTTGAGCAAAGGGTCATTTAAACTGGAGATCTAGTTGGCACAGCGCCTTGAAAAGTCTTGTCCCTTTCTTTCTACAATACTTTCTGAAGCGTTTTCCTTTCATTTGGGACTTATTCAAACAGGCTGTCATAATTTCCCCTAAAATAATGGTGACAGGAAGTGATGATTAAATGAAGGATACATTCTAGAACTGATTTTCTGCCTTTCAAAGTTCCAAGTTAGTAAGATTTTTTCTCAGAAATTCAGCTCTTCTTTCTCTCATAGTGCTTCGAGGGCAGTCGTAATGGATAGCAGGCTGATGTATCATAAATGACACAGTTAAACCCCCACATTTAATGTATCAGATGACTGAGGGAAAGTGACTTGGCCAAGGTGGCCCAAAGACTTAACCCTGGCCTCTAGCATTCAAATAAGTCTTCTCTCAACCACACCACATTTCCTTCCTGTATTGGGCAGCAGCTACTTGCATAATAACTTGAATTTACCACAGCAGTGGCCATCTTCCCCCACATGAGAACTTTAGAAGAGTGGAAAAATTTTCCTTCTTTCCGAAGCCATGCTTCTTAATGAGGTTGAGGGTCAAATCCATGAGGATGTGGCTGCCAAACTCTTCTGAGGCTAAGAGACACTGGAAGAGCAAAATGAAAGCATATGTGGGGGAACTAGAGCTTCCAAGGCAGTTAGTGACAGAGTGAATGAGCTCTAAGTTCAGGTAGGAGACCTTTCCAAGGGGAAATGCGGCAGTTAGTCTAGGATAATCCTGTGGCGGTGCAAACTGGTAGTATAGTTTTTTAAAAAAATTCCTCATTTTGAAAAAAAAGATAAATTTATGGGAAGTTGCAAGAGATGGCATAGAGAGGTTCCATGTACCCTTCACTCCATTTCTTGCCATGGTAACATCTTATATCATAAGAGTGTAATATCAAAACCAGGAAATTGACATTGGTATGGTATAATATGTTGTATAAGTTCCATATCATTTTATCACCCCTGTTTAAATCGGCATAACCACCACAATCAAGACACAGAATGGTTCCATTACTGCAGAGACCTTCCCGGGTTTTTTTTTTTTTTCAAATAGTTACACCCTCCCTTTTCACATCCTCCTCAACCCTTGGCACCTACTGATCTGTTTTCCATTTCTATAATTTTGTCATTTCATGGATGTTATATAAATGAATCATACAGTATGTGACTTTTAATTGACTTCTTTTCAGTCAATGTAGTGCTCCTGAGGTCTATCCCAGTTGTTGCAAATCGTTTATTTTGTATTGTTGAGTAGAAAACTATGGCATGAGTGTACACAGTTTAACTGTTTATCTACCAAGAGACATTTTGGTCTCGTGGAAAAAATATTTCCATTTTCAGGTCATTACAAATAAAGCTGCTGTGAACAATTGTGTACAGGCTTTTGAATGGCCATCATTTCATTTCTCTGAGATAAATGCCCATGAGTGCAATTACTCGTCTTTAGTTTAAAAAATTTTTTTATTATGTTCAGTTAGCCAACATATAGTACATCATTAGTTTTTGATACAGTTTTCAATGATTAATTAGTTGTGTTTTGTTTTTTAAGAAATTGCCGAACTTTTATTCAGGGTGGTTGCACCATTTTGCCTTCCTACCAGCAACATATGAGTGATCCTCACCAGCATCTTGATGGCATCACTGCTTTTTAACTGTCCTACTATGTATAGGGATACTTTTCCTAATGGCTGGTGGTGTTGAATATCTTTTCATATTCTCGAATATCTTTTCATATTCACAAGAATATGAAATGTCTTTTGGTGAAATGTCACTTTGTATATTTTGCCCATTTTTATTGGGTTGTTTATTTTATTTTATTTTTTTACTATTGAGTTTTTTGAGAGTTCTGAATATATCCTGGATATGACTTCTTTGTCAGATAATGAGATTTGCAAATACTTTCTCCTAACCTCTAGTTTGTTTTTTCATTCTCTTAACAGGGTCTTTCACAGGGCAAAAGTTTTAGGTTTTGATGAAGTCCAGTATGTCCATTTTTTTTTCTTTTATGGATTTAGCTTTTAAGTCATGCCTAAAAACTCTCCACTAAGCCCTAGTTCTGATGATTTTTCCCTTTGTTGTCACCTAGTATTTAAAAAAATTTACATTTAAATCTGTAATCTGTTTTGAGTCACATTTTGTATAAGGGATGAGGTTTAGGTCAAGGTTTGTTTTTAAAATTAATTTTTCCCTTAAATAACATATTTAAGATACTGTCTGTAACAAAATGTGTATGTAATAAGACCATGTAAAGTTGTTATGTTGTGCACTTTTAATTTTTTTAAAGATTTTATTTACTTATTTGGGAGAGAGAGAGAGAGAGAGAATGAGCTGGGGGGCTGGCGAGCAGAGGAATAGGGGGAAGCAGGCTCCCCGCTGAGTAGGGAGCCCAATACGGCCCCGATCCCAGGATCCTGGGATCATGACCTGAGCTGAAGGCAGACACTTAACCAGTTGAGCCACTCAGGCGCCCTGTGCAGTTTTTATATTAGACAGTGTCTCCTGCAGAGAAGTGGGCACTGCAAAGAAATGAAAAGGAAAAAGTTAACATAAATTTGATACCTTTTTTTGGGGTGGGCTGCTGAATACTTAAAGAATACTTAAATAAGTGAGAGTTAGTAAATACCAATAAGAACAGGAATCCAAAGGACTACTAGGTCTACTACCCTAAATTTTATTTCCTGATTGCTACTTGAATACGTTGTCATGGTTGGGGGTTGGATGGCAAAGTAGACACTACAGCTTGTGTTTGGCACTGAAGGTCCTGCAGTGGTCCTGGAGTCACAGTTCAAGGCTCTACTTAAGGTCTGCAAACTGACATTGGAGTCCTCTTTCATATGTAATACAGTGCTGAAGAATGATTAGGTAAGATGAGTGTGCTAGAAGTTTGTCTTGAGGGGAACATAATGTAGAAGAAAGAGCAGTGGGATGGGTTTCAGGAGGCCTGGATTAAATGCCAGACCTGTGATAAGCGGTTTTATGGCTTTCTATAACTTGGATAATTAATACAAGTCCCAGTTTTCTTTTTATGAAATAAGGGGTTCAATCCCTAGCTGATCTCTTCCAGATTCACATTTCACAGTTCTGTGAAATTTCTTTTTAAAATAGATTGTGGTATTATCTTCATTTTCTCTTGTTGATTAGAATATAAAACCTTGATATGGAAAATGATTACCGATGTTCAATAGAGCATTTTTAAACTGTCATGTGTTATGGAAATGCTCCCTTTGATATATAAAATATGTATTATGTCAAGTATTGCCATGTATCTAATGCCACAGTGGATTAATTGATTGGCAGATTCTCTTTCAAAAATATTTGCCACATTAAATATCATGTGTTGAAATTGATAATACATTAGAAATATCTTAGTGTAGCCAATGAAATGTAATCTGTTGATTTGTCTTGAACAATACACAATGTCAGGGATTAATAGTAAGGGGCCTTTGACTTACTTTCCCTCTTTTTTGTTTCCCTTTAATTTCCTGAATGAGATGACCGCATGATGTTCGTTATTTCATTCGTAGATTTCTTGTTTCACAACATCAGTTCTTGCTCGGTGGCACAAGTTCTGACAGAGAGAGGCTTCTTTTTAATGAACCCTGTTAAAAAACCTTGAAAAGTTTGCTTCGGGGTTATAACAGAAAAGTAATGGAAAAATGGTCTGAGTTCTTAGGAAAGAAAGAGCTGTGGCTTGGGTAAAGTTACAAGTGTGCTCTGTGGAAAACCAGAAAATAACCCATTTGGCCAATGTATTATAGTCTGTGGCAAACGGACAGGTAGCTGCATGAGGGAAAGAAGCAGCCCTAAAGCTGATTTTCACTTGACCAGGACCACGCCAGTCAGTATAAATGATTGAAACACGCATGCCTGATACCTGGATTTTTCAAAAATGCAAAGAAAAAGGCACCATTACATTTGAGATGAGGTCTGATAGACTTGGTTTGTAAATGTGATGAGCAAAATTTTGTTACGCAAATACCTGCCGAATGTCCTGTTGTGCATTTCCAAAAAGACTCTTTGTCAGGATGACCTAAAACTGTTTATCTGCCTCAGTGCAGCAGCGAACTATCACCTTGGCACTGCTGATTTGTTTTATGTTTCTTTAATATCTTTATAAAGTTCATTCCCTCTCTTCCTCCTCCCTGATCCTTATTTCTCGTTCATTGTTTTGGGAAGCTTTTTAATGAAAACCCCATTTGTATCTTTGAACTCTGTGTGTCCTTTTATGGTGATGTCTCCTGGATCAAGAGGATGGTCTAGGAACAGAGTGTCTCTGGTAGCTGAAATGTGTGCAGTCCTGACATTTGACTCGTAGAAGGAGCTTCTCTTTCTTGTCATCAGAGTCACATTGGACCGAATTAGTTCTGCCTCAGTTGCTTTGAATGTCTTGGCCTTTGTGTGTGGAAAGGCGGTAGAATCTTGGCAGGATCTGGTGTGAAGGTCACTCTTGTCTCCTAAGTGCAAGTCCATAGCCTCACTACCCTAATAGGGAGGGAAATGCTAGGTTGTCAGAGGAGTTGCTTTTGAATCAACATTATTGCTCTGTCTTCCCCACTCTCTTTTCTTAAGATTCATGGCTATAGACCACCAGATTGTACCCATTCAGAATTTACTGCTGTTCACAGAAATCAGTTTGGGTATGAAACTTTCATTAAGTTTTCTTCTGTAAAATTTCCACTGGTTTTGTATGTGTTCCAGGTCCTAGGGAACTTCTGTGCAGAGTTCAGTGTAAACTGATCCCAGGCTGGTCCACGGTGTCATCCTTTCAGACCCAAGTGAGCTTTTTATAGTCCTTGTGGTGCAGGTCTCTCCTTCTTTTACTTTTTTATGTTAAAGGAAGAGAGTGAACAGTCATCTCATATTTTCTCAGTAGTGAGTTTTCAGGAATAGAGTCTTTTTTTTCCTTTGTCTTGACTTATAAAGTCTATATACTTGTGTTGGAAACTTAGCCCACAGTGATAAGGGTAACAGGAGGAATGCTAGTAGTAGTATGATGTCATAGGTAAAAATAAGCCTCTATCAGTTATACTTCCCAGAATGGAAATAAAGGGCTTCTACTTGTAATTCAGACTGGGATCATTTTAGATGTTATACTCTTTGCCAGATTCATTATTCCTCCTTTAATGGTAGAATGGCTTGGTTTCTACCAAAATATTTTTCGAAGAATTTGAGCACAAAGAATTTAAAGGCCAGCTATTCTCTCTCTCATCAAAGCAGAAATCCTTGCTATGATTTTTCCAACTGACCATAATTCACACTCCTAGGGCCAGAGAGCTCCTTGCTTGTGCTGTGGTCCATTCCATTTGTGGGCAGATTTAATTGTTAAAATGCCTTTCATTACATTGGATCAAAGTCAGCCTTCCTGTGATTTTGACCCTTTGGTCTTAATTGTGCCCTTGATAATACAACTAATCCTTTTTCCTTTTCTGACATGCTAGCCCTTGAAAAGAAGAAGGAATTGTAAAATCTCGTAGCTTTGGGTGACTCGATGTTTTTATAAGCTAGTCTAAGCTTCTAGGTCATTGCCAACAACGTCGAGTAGAACAGTGCATTTCTTCTCCGAGCTGGTCCTGGTTCAGCAGCCCGCTCTCTTTGTGTTTACATCTTTCTGAACCTTTGCCTTTAAACTAAGATGATGACCCACTTGTACATCTTGGTCTTGCAACCTCTTTGCTCCCATCCGTGGTTTCGATCCCCATTCTTTTCTTATATATTTCTGTACTCTTATACTTTGGGTTTTCCTCTTATATCCGGATTCACATTGTTCTCTAGTCCTCTCTGGTTTTTGGGTGTTTCTTGCATTAGTCACTTGGGGTAAATACCTGCCAATCCACATCTTTCACTTACTGCTATCCAGACTGGTGCTCTCATTGGGGAATCTGATAAGGCCACTGTTTAGTTATGGAGTGATATTTCTTGGAGTGTGTTTCCCAACTGGTGTTCTGAAGTAGTTGATTTGATTTGATTTCACAGATGTGCTGAGAAATTGATCTCTGAAGTTCTTGAGTAGCCAGGCAGGGCTTTAGTGGACCCAGGTAGCAAGTAGCTTCTTCTCTCCTTCAGTGTGATGTATGGATGTCATTCTCCGTGTGCTCCATGATGGGCCAAAGCCTTAAGCACTGCTTCAAAGATCTGTCTTAGAGCACCACTAAGGAAGTTATGGGATAGGGTTAGTATTTTACTTAACTCAAGTTAAATGATGCCATCATTTAGTCAGAAAAGGAAATGAGGCTATTTGGGCATAGCACATTCTCTGTGAACCCGTCCTGGTTCCCGGTGACCTCCTGGGCTGAAAGAGCTGGTTTTAGTGCGGCTGAGCACTGTCAGCAGTGTTCTGAGTGGACCTATGCCCCACAGGTTTACCTGGAGAGTGTGAAGGCAGATCGCCTGTGTTGATTATAATCCTCTCATTAGATGTCGCTAGCCTCAAAAGATGGGTGGCTTGTATTTCGGGCAAGTTCAGCAAAGGCTGGGACTTGATGAAGCATTGGAACTTGAAGTATGCTGATTTTCAACTCTTGCTTAAATAGTTGGCACAAACAAGTGTGCAAGTGTTAAAGGAAGCGAGGTCAATATCTGGAGCACTAGGGAAACCTGTTGAATAACGCCCAGTTGTAAAATAATTCTTATATTACGTTATGAGATGTCATTGAGAAGATGTATTTATTTTTTTTAAGGTTTTTTTTTAAAAGATTTTATTTATTCATTTGACACAGAGGGAGATCACAAGCAGGCAGAGAGGCAGGCAGAGGGAGAGGGGGAAGGAGGCTCCCTACTGGCAAGAGAGCCAGATGTGGGGCTTGATCCTAGGACCCTGAGATCATGACCTGAGCCAAAGGCAGAGGCTCAACCCACTGAGCAACCCAGGCATCCCGAGAAGATGTATTTAAAAGAAAGTTAAATCTTGATTTGTTTTGAACTTCGTCTACCCTGTCCATTTCAAAATTTGTACTTAGATTAAAATTTTGTGGTGAGATCTGTTTCCCCCCCATTTTTTGTAAACAATTTCCATAATGACAAGTGCTAGCTGTGTTTATTTTGATTTTTCATAACAAAACTTTGAAGTGGAAGTTCTCAGACTTGATTGGACATTAGATCACCTGGATGTCTTGTTAAAAATTCAGATTTTTGGCCTCACTCCCAGAGATTTTGACTAACTGGTTGGGGTGTTGTTCAAAGGTGTTTTATAAAATGCACATTCTCTTGCCAGTGTCAGAAGACGAAACACTGGAAAGCACTGGATGTGTAAGATGATACTTTCCTACTTACCAGCTGGTAGATGCTTTGTATCGTACTGTCAAAGGATCATTTGCTTTGGAGACTTGTATTTTTCCCCTCCCATGTGTCTCTATTTGTGCTGTACTGAGATACAGAAATACCAACCAAAGTGGAATCATCACCAGTAGTTTCTATAACCTTGTGCAAAGTCAGGTCAAACATGTTGTCTTTGGTTATAGCATCTGGAAAATACTCCGCTTATTAAATTGAACAGAATAACATTACCTTACATTTGTGTGTAGCTGTATCATTAAGCAGTATTTTCTCTGACACCTTCTCAGTTGATCCTTATAATAATCTTGTGCCATTAATACTGTTATTTACATTTTGTGAAGTCGAAAGTTTGTCACGAATAAAAGGTAGAAGTGATAATCTAACCTGTATTATTTATACTTGACACTTTGGAGTTTATTATGTGCCAGGGACCGTGGTATACATTCTGTTTATCCTTTCTTTAACTCTCAATAAGAACACTGCAAAATAAATATTATTATTATTGTTATTTTTTTGAGCTTTCCCTGTAAAAATTTTTTTATTACGTTCAGTTACCAAACATATAGTACATAATTAGTTTTTGATGTTATTATTATTTGTATTATCATGAACCTTAAAAAAAAATTTGGCTCTTGATGAGGTTAAGTAACAGTAACTTCTTGAGGTCATGCCCTTAGTAAATGACAGAGCCAAGATTTCAGCTAGGTTTGTCTGACACCAAAGTTCATGGTCTTACCCTGGGTAGTATGAAGGCAGATTGCCTGGATTGATTACAGTCCTCTAATTAGACGTCTCTGTTCTCAGAAGGATGAGTGGTAGTATTTCCAGGCAAGTTAGCAGTGCACATTACAAGTTGCCAGTATATATTATACAAAGCCATGCTACAACTCACTCTCAAAGGAACAGAAAGCAACAGGGAGATCTAATTAGAAGGGAAGTAGACATTCAAAGTATAAAAATTAAAACCAAATGAAAAGAAATTACCCATTTTTAGAAAACTTGATGAAAATAACATCGTACCATCTTCAGTCACTGAAAGTACAAAGGATGAGAAAGGCATAAGTCTTGGTCTACATACATTTTGATACTGTTAGCTGTTGCTCCTGAAGAAGCGATAGAATTGTCCTGTGCTTTATAGGCTTTTGAGTGTCATTCAGTCTTTCATTTCTGGGATCATATTTCCATTACTAATACCAGTTGGCATTTGACCCTTCATGCTTACGCGTTTGGCAGTGACTATCTCTGTATCTTCAGTGCACAGTATGGCCTTTGTGTTTTAAATCAGAAGTTTGCTTTCTTCAGATACGTTTTATGTTGTGCTAGCACTTTCCCTCCATTCATAGCCAAGTTTCATTGCATTTATACTCATCCTGGGTTTAAGTTAAAAATTTTGATTTTGGTAGTTTTGGTTGTAATCCAATGATCATTTTTAACACAGAAAAAAGAAACAAAATGCTTCCCCCCC
>CM052800.1:50315522-50341704 GCA_028533885.1 Nasua narica
TTTTTTACACAGCAAACAGTATTGGAAAGAAGATCAGAATTTCCTAAGATGAGTTTCACTTCCTGGAAAATGTGTTTCCTCAGTTGGACGCTGGGGCCATCTTCAGGTTAGAAAGTGTCAACAGGAAATAGTTTGGGTTCCGGTAGGGGTAGGTTCTGTGTTTCCCAGTTTATGGAAGGGCTTCTGATTTTCATTTGAGACTTGGTTTTCATCTGTCCCGCCTTGTAGGTGAGTGGCCAGTTTCCTTTCATTCTTTGACTTCCTCTTCAATTTATTTGTTTGTTGTTTCCAGTAGAAACTCTTAACTTTTCTGACGAAAATGTTCTCTGGGGTTTAACTTTAGTGAAATCTTACTAATTTTCTTCATCAGACTAGCTATTATAATTATTCTTATAACATCTTTTTGAGGCAGAACATCTCACACACTAGATGTTCATAATGTGAGTATCGTTTCTATTTCCAAAGAAAAGTTTTTTTCTGGGTTTGGATGAACTGTTGAGCGAGCCAAGTTAAGAGGTTCATTTTTGTTATCTATGAGGCAAAAAGGTGATGGAAGGATATGTGACTTCAGCCAACTGGCACTGACAAGCTTCCCTGTTGTCTAGGTCATAGGAAATTAGGCATTTGGAGACAGGTGCTGAGGAAATGAATAACACTTACTATGATAAGTCTGACACATTCTCCGTTTTCTGTATTTGGTGCTTGGTTCTTTTTTTTTTATTGCAAAAGATGGTCTAGTTTAGCACGATGCTGTTTATTTCAGTTTTGAGGTAGGAATGACATTGATTATTATAGACACGAGGAACAAGCACGTATTTGAATTTTGGAGCTGATATTTAGCCTTGTGGGCATGGAAGTAGTGGTGATCTTTCCCTGGCCTTAGCAAAGGAAATATCTTAAAACTTCCCAAACCACCAGAGTGTTGATAAAGTGTGCTATAGTGGTAGAAAGAGTGATGTGCTGGTAATTATGAATTAAAAAAAAATTCTTGTCTCTGCTAATGGCTTGCTGAACATGGGCATTTCCTTTCATGTCTTTGAACCTCTGTTTTCTTGTTTATAAAATGCTATTTCTATCCTATTCCTGGGTTCTCTTCCCTAATCTAAAATTCTGTGCCTCTCTGACTTTTCTCTATGATCTCAGTCGTTGTTTGATTCTTTCCACAGAGTAGGAAGGTAACAGATACTCCTTCTGGATGGAAACTGCCAACTTTGTTGAAGAAGGAATGTGTGGAAGGGGACTTTTGGGTGTTGACTCTAACTGGATTGCTTGAAGCTCAGTCTCTTTGAAATGTACTACCAGCATTATTGGCTCTTGGCTGTTTATTTTTCCACCTCCAGATATGCTGAAATTCTGAAACTCTGTATCGAATTCGTAGTTTTCGGCAACCTGTTTCTGTTTTTTTCAGTGATGATCTTTAGTGGTGATGGTGCCCTAGCCTTCTCTATAAGACCCATAGGTAACACTAAGATTGGGAGTTTGCAACCTTATGGAAAAGGAGGATGGTGCCGTGTTAGGCCTAACTAGGATGTTTTGGATATGCAAAACATCATACACTCTACCTAAACATAGATTTTGGTAAATGGATTTTAGATGGTTTTTCCAATTCCATCATATTTCCTTAAACTTTTCCACTTTTTATAGTAGTCATTTTTCTGAGGTTTACAATACATTCTATTATGAGTGAGATTTATTATCTGCCAAAAAGAAAAGTGTAAGAATCAGGCTGTGCTGCCCATCTTTTTCTCTCTTAAAAGTAATTTCCATCAGCTCTTATTTTCCTCTGCTTTAATCTCTCCTGTGATTGTCGTAGTGATCCTGAGTCATGCATCTCGGGAGCTTGAGGCACATTGTAGGTATAAGTCTGTGGACTGACCAGAAGAAAGGAGGAGAGAGAAATGCTCAGATGGGAGAGGAGGGCAGTTGACTGATTATTCATATAGTGCTTCTTTGGGAGTAGAGAAAAACAGATTCATTGTCTATAGTAAAATTTAGCCCAAATGGCATCTGCACAATGGGAAGGTCTATTTCCCAGCAGTGCACTATGCCTATTAGTATTGCAGACAAGTCTCTCTCGCTCAGTTGGAATGTTTGCAGGTGACTTTGTTGCCCAGAGGTCAAGATGCTTTTTGTCTCCTGTTGTCGTTCCCATGGGCCACTGCTTGAAAAACAACTCTTCTTGCATGCATGGATGAAAACTATCTATTTATGACCATCCCGTTCAGTTTTTTATTAGGAATCATGATTTCTGTTACTGTTAGCAGAGAGAATAAAACAGAAGGCCGTAGTTAACCATTTTCATCCAGGATCAAAATCATAAGACTGTGTGTGACTTTGGAGCCTACCTGTTCATGGTCAACACAACTGAAGTTGTAACATCCAAGATAGGTGGTTTTATTTCCTTGATTTTCTCCCCCTTCTTCTTCTATTTTTTCATTTCCTATCTATCCCCTCTCCTCTCCCTTCCTTTTTTTCTCACTGTATTTAAGTACTTGCAAGAAAAGGGGCAACAACACTTTGCTTTGCTGCATCTTGGGATCTCCAGATCCTGTTTCATGAACATCTGTCGAGTGCCTGTGATATTTCTGGCTCTGCTAGGCCTGTTCCTATGCATTGTCCCCTTGAGTCTTCAGCAGTCCTGTGAGAAAGCAGTTTCATCCCTATTCCATCGATGAGGAAACTTTGACCTGATTCACAGAGCTGGTATGTGGCAGAGCCGGAATCTGAAATTACGTCTTCTGGATCTTTCCTCTACAGGGTAGGAACGCTGCGTTTCAGTTTGGAACTGCTTTTAGAAAAAGAGCCACACCTTAGTATGGAAGCAAGGCAGCTGTGAATAAATGAGTACAATATGAAACTAGACTCTGGCTCTAGATTCCCCAGTGACTGAGTTGGCCTTGGGCAAGTTCTTAAACTTTGTACTTCAGAGTCCTTATTTTTTAAATAGGGCCACTAAAAAGGCTCCCTAGAAAATGTTAATTTATTGGTGTCTCTCTTCATGGTGGAATTTTCTCTTTATACTTTTAATTTTGTGAAACACTTGGAACTCTTTAGTTGAGAGAGAAATTCCAACATGATTGTCTTTACAGCACCGCATTTCATTGAAATATTATCTAAATTGATTATTAACAAATGTGCTGAATTATTAGTCAAATCTGATTATTAGTCAATGGCCCAACCAATATGTATTTATTGACTACCTGTGTGACTGACCGTTTATATTTACTATCTCATTTAATCCTTATTTCATTCCTGTGAGTTCTCTATCAACCTCACAGATGATAAAAATGAGGCTCATGGACTCATAGAACTAGGGAATAGAATGGTGGTTATTAGGGGCTGGGGTGTGGGGAATGGGGACATGTTGGTCAAAGGGTACAAACTTGCAGTTATAAAAGGATGAATAAATTCTGAGGATCTGATGTACAGCATGGTGACTATATACCGTATTATATACTTGAAAGTTGCTAAATGAGTAAATCTTAAATGTGTACACACACACACACACACACACACGGTAATTATGTGAAGTGATGAAGGTGTTAACTAACCTAATTGTTACAATGTATACTGGTATTTCACAATGTATACTGGTATCAAATAATCACATTTTATATCTTGATCTTACACAGTCTTGTATGTTGATTCTATCTAATGCAGCCAGAAAAAAAGTGGGTCTCAGAAAAGTTAAATAATTTCCCCAACGTCACATTCTAGTAGAAGGTGGAGCTGATATTTGGATCTTTGAGAGCATAAAAATAGTACGGTGGTTATTAGTGTGGGTTTCGGAGTTAGATTTAAGTCCTAGTGTGTCTCTTACCAACTGTGTAACCTTGGACAAGTGACTTGACCTTTCTAAACTTGCAATTTTAGAAGAGGCTTCATCAGCAGACCCTTTTGAAAATTAAATTGCAGGTATGCATGCTTTGAGAATGGTCTGGCAACAGAAATTGAGGTATGTCATGGCCCCCACCTGCAATGATTTATTCTGTTATATGAGAGATGAAGCATAAAGATGAAATGTGAACAAAATTTTGTGTTTCATAATGTATGACAAAATGTGAAATCATGCAGTTTTAGCAAAAGAGGAGACAGTGTATTAGAATTTTTGACTAGGTAGAGCTGGAGTCTAGAAACTGGTTTCTCATCTTTGCCACGAGTGTACCATGAACCATACAGCAAGTTATTTCACATCTGCACCCCTCTCTCGGCATTTCATTTGTTCATTCATTCATCAAACATCTGTCAAGAGACAGGAGTGTGCTAAGGCACACTGTTCTAGGAAGCTGGGACTGGATGAGGAGCTAAGACTTGCTCCCTGTTCCCAGAATGTGCCATGGAACTTAGAACCTCGTGGAGGAAGAGGCAGACGTATGAAGATTTCATTATAATACAATGTGAAGAGTGATATAATAGTGCTTGAGAGACACAGAGTCCTGTGGGTACTTACAGAAGATACTGATGAAGTCTCTGGAGTCAGGGAAGGGCTCATGAAAGAGATGACAGTTGAATAAGCAGTGACGATGAGAAGGGACTATGTCTTATTCATCTTTATATTAATATTTCCCAAGGCACAGAGTGCAGTGCCTTCCACATAGTGAATTGGATGCTGGGTTCTAAGCCTGACTTGTTTTGAAGATCCTTCCAGTGCTTTTGGTCATAGCTCTAATACCTCCGACAAACACAGTTCCAGCCTGTAATTGCCTCAGTGTTGGTGCACCAGGGTGGTTAAAAGCAAGTGGTTCTGAAGTCAGACTTCCCAGTTTTAGTTCCTCTCTTTGCCACCTATTGGCTGTTTGACATTGGACAGGTTTACTTAACTCCTCTGTGCCTCAGTTTTCCTTATCTATAAAGTCTAGATAATATGGGACCTGGCATTATTAAATGAAAAAAATTAAATGTAAAGAACTTAGAATGAGGACTATGTAGAAAGAATAATAACCACTTATGAGATGTTATTAATTTTTACTTTTTGTTTATACATATTGTTGCCCTGAGTTTATTTACCAATAATGCTGTTCCACAGATGCTCTCTGTTCAATGCAGAAATAGTATTTTCCTGTATATTTTCTGATTGACAGAGGACAAAAAGAGAAGGTGACTTATTTTAGGAAGCTGGTTGCTTATTCACGGCCTGTTCTTTACTTTAAAGCTCTGATCATAAGTTTCTGGTTAATGCCACAAAGAACTCACATGTATTTTGCTAATTACAAATCATGCTTCTTGGCGGCCCCCTTTACTGTTAAAATGACCTCCAGATTCAGATTTTTCTTCACTCTTTATTAATGGTTAACAAACTGTTTAATGCGCAGCAGGAAAGCCAAGTAAGCCTGAAGCATTTAGAAAATGGCATGTGAATTAGTTGTAAACTGTTTCAGTAAACATTAAATGGGTAGCAATTACTTAAAGTGATTGCCTAAGTTTCATTAAAGTATTTAAGAGAAAAGTATGTGCTTAATGCTGCTTTAATTATAAGGAATTCATTAGGGTAGCTTCGATCTAGGGTTTCCCAAACCTCACCTAGGGCTTCTCTTAAAAGACAGATTCCTGACTCACTCCTCTTCCCTCAGATCTACTGAGACTCAGGAACCTGGAAATCTGTATTTTCAATTACCTCATGAATCTGATGATCAAGACTGGAAAATTCAACTCCAGTGTTGTCTGACCAGAGGCCTGCTTTAAATTTTGCTTTTGACAGTTGAAGAAACCACTTAAAGATACTGCAGTATAACTGATTATCAGGGTTTAACAGTGGTGAATGTAGAATGAAAGGAGCTAAGAAAATGGAAGTCTGAGTTTTCGATTACCTTCCTAAACCATTGACATCAGAGGCCATACCATTGAATACTGGACAGGAAATAGATAGATAAATAGATAGCAGGAAATGCTATCTATCTATCTACCTAGATTTGCCACAATTTTTTTTTTAAGGTATGTGAAACGTATACCTAAAAAAAGGGAATTCTTGCCAGATGTCTAATAAGTGAAAGTGGTGCATTTATGAACGGAGTTGCAAAAGAAATGCCGAGGGCTGAGTGCACTTTTGAGGGAAGGTAGCCTTACCATGGGCGGTTGGAGATGGACAATAGGAAGTTATATTCTCAAGGCGTGTGCAGCCCAGAACACCAAGATGCTGAGATGCAAAGAGCAGTCCACTTGAATAAGTGTTTACAACTACCAGTCACGACTTTACAGATGTCTTCATTGTCGAAGAACTGCTGAGTACCCTCCCTCCTTCTCCCCACACACTATGGCATTGCCCTAAACAGCTTTCTAAAATACACACCTGGGTTTGCCACTTCCTGCTTGAGGCTCTCAATACTTCCCTATTGGTACTATAGGATAAAGTCTAAATGCTTTATCAAAGTATATAGGGCCATTCATGATTTATCTCATGTCTATTTTTATAGTCTCCTGTATATACAGGAGACTTCTTCTCTTCTTCTCTTACAACGTTCTCCTTCTCTGTGCTCCAGCCATGTTAAACTGTAGATTTCCAAGGTCCTTTAAGGAAAAAAAAACATTCTGTTATAGTCTCTAGCATAGTGCCTAGTAGGGGCTCAGTTCACAGTAGGTGCTTAGTAAGTGTTTATTAGATGAATGAATAAATCCAAAGCACTTCACGCAGTTACTATAATGATCTGTTTACATGTTGGTTTTTCCCTTTCGGCATATGAGCCCACCCAGAGTTCTACAGCGTGTACACATCATAGATACTTATTACAAATTTGTGAATGAATCAGGAGCCTGATAGGATCACATACTATAGGTACTTTACATATTCGTGGTCAACCCTTAGTTCTCCTTGTTATTGAAGGGAGATTGGATAAGCCAAACATATTAAATAATAGTGTATTTGATTTTCTTGGAATTTGTAAAGTTATCAAGCCAAACAATGACTATCTGAATCTTGAGAGACTGGAAATTTGGCTGACTTTTTCGGTTCCTCCCTTTCCCATGAAATTCTTTGTTTTTCTCTGTATTCTGTGTTCAATAACATCAACCTTAAGACTCATGTAGATACCATAGATTTAGGCAGAGCTGACCTGTCCCAAATCACTCTGTTAATAGTTCATGCCTCACCAAGATTGAGAAGTTGAACTGTTTAAGGACTTTGGCTTGAGTTAGGTTACCTAGGAGAACAAAAATAGATAAGAGAAATTGAATGTCATTTTATTACTTTATCAGAGTTAGTTTGGTTATGACTGTGTGTGTCAGGTCATTGTCACGTGTTGAGCCATTGCAAAGCCAAGCTGCAGGCATTGATTTAGACCTTCTTTAATAGAGGCAGAGAAGACTTCCTTCTCAGACTGGGCTGCAGGTGCTCCCAGGGTGGGGTGTACAGGATAGTATAGGAAGTACAGGATAAACATATAATACTTACTTGAAATATCACTTTTACTTGGATATTTGCAAAGAAATATTTTTATAATTAAACAGAATTATTAATTTTAAGTGTGAAGTCCAAGAGAGTCTTTAAAATTTAAAGACAGCATGGAGATTTGCAGAGATATTTTGAGGCTGGACAGATGCCTCAGTTCTCCCTCTGATGCAAGTTTTGAAGAACATGTGCATTAGAGGTTTGTATTGTGGAAGACTTTATGACTATAGCCAAGGCATTTTGAATTTAAAGAACACATTTGAGGGCACCTGGGTGGCTCAGTGGGTGAAAGCCTCTGCCTTCGGCTCAGGTCATGATCTCAGGGTTCTGGGATCGAGCCCCGCATTGGGCTCTCTACTCAGCGGGGAGCCTGCTTCCCCCTCTCTCTGCCTGCCTCTCTGCCTACTTGTGATCTCTCTCTCTCTCTGTCAAATAGATAAATAGAATCTTAAAAAAAAAGATTAAAAAAATAAAGAACACATTTGATGACAAAGCCCTTGAAAGTCTTAATTTTTTGACTCCATCACTGAGGATTCTGAAGTTCTCTCTCACGTACTTCTTGAGCATGAAGGGCTGTGGTACAATATGTAGCTTTACTTTGTTGCATGAAAAACCAGTTTGGAACCAAAGCTTCAGAGAAAGAGCCGCTTTCCTGTTTTTTGAGGACAAGTTAAATCATGAACTGCTTTATTGAGAGCCAGTTGGAGGTAGCATACTGCTGGCAATTCCAAACCATTTAAAAAACAAAAGTTACGGTTATTAATTTTTGAAGCCACAAAAGCATGAATCAACATTATAGCAGTGTCAGTATCTCAGTAGGAACTGGTTTCAACTGAACTGTGGCAGCAAAATAAATGTTTGCAGATTGTTTTGACAGAATGTCATCTACTGGGCTTTCAGTTTATTCTCCAGCAGCCTTTCTTTTGAAACAGAGTCTCTGCACTTGAAGTAGAGAAGAAAATCCTCCCTCTGAACCTTTCTGGGCCTTAGCAGATAACTCTGTTTGCAAGCATTTGTAATGTAGATCTGCAAGTATCGTCAGGAGGAACCAAATCTGTTGCTAAGAGATGTGCCTGTAAATATCTGTTTGACATATTTCACCATGGCAGAGATTAGGGAAATGGACCCATAAAGCGGAGTGGTCATCTGGTCGCCAGTGGTACAGGCCTTTTTAAAACACAGGTCACATGTGTTTTTAAAGCCCTCTAAACAAGGCTGTAAAGTGGAAAGGTATTTTTTCAGCTAATGTACTGAATTATTTTAAGCATTTATTGACCCTTGACAGATAGTCTTGAAAATTGTAATGTTCCTTACCTAATTTTTATGGGATACTTTTTTTTTTTAAATTTCTAAGATTTTATGAATGTGTGTATGCACTGTTAATTGATTTTATTCTTATTTTTCAGTATACATCCATCATGGAAGTTTAGGCTCATGCAAACCCTAGGGTAGTTTTATTCCTGGAGTGGATATTTTTTCAAAAAATATATTTTTAGGGTATTTACCCTAAATACCCAGTAGTGCGATTGCTGGGCTGTAGGGTAGCTCTATTTTCAACTTTTTGAGGAATCTCCATACTGTTTTCCAGAGTGGCTGCACCAGCTTCCATTCCTACCAACAGTGTAGGAGGGTTCCCCTTTCTCTGCATCCTCACCAACATCTGTAGTAAGATACAAATGTAGTGATCTGGAGAGGCATTTGCACCCAAATGTTTATAGCAGCGATGTCCACAATAGCCAAACTATGAAAAGAACCTAGATGTCCATCAACAGATGAATGGATAAAGAAGGTGTGGGGTATATATATATACACACACACACACACACACACACACACACACACACACACACACACAATGGAATACTATGCAGCCATCAAAAAATTGAAATCTTGCCATTTGCAACGACGTGGATGGAACTAGAGGGTATTATGCTAAGCGAAATAAGTCAATCAGAAAAGGATAATTATCATATGATCTCTCTGATATGAGGAATTTGAGAGGCGGGGGGACTGTTGTATAGGGTACGGAGGGAAAAAAAATGAAACAAGATGGGACCGGGCAGGGGTGTGCGGGGAGACAAACCATGAAAGACTCTTAATCTCGGGAAACAAACTGAGGGTTGCTGGAGTGGAGGAGGGTGGGAGGGATGGGGTGGCTGGGGGATGGACACTGGGGAGAGTATGTGCTATGGCAAGTGCTGTGAATTGTGTGAGGACCTGTACCCCTGAAGCAAATAATACATTATATGTTGATAAATTATGTATATATATGCACATGTATGTTTAACAAAGCAAATACTTTTTTTTTTTAAAGCTTTTATTTATTTATTTGACAGAGAGAGAGAGTGCACAAGTAGGGAGAGGGAGAGGCAGGCTCCCTGCTGAGCAAGGAGCCCAATATGGGACTTGATCCCAGGACCTTGGGATCATGACTTGAGGCAAAGGCAGCCATTTAACCTACTGAGCCATCCAGGCGCCTAAAAAAATACATTTTGAAAGTTGTTTGATGAGCTTGAAGAAAATAACTTTCCAGAACAGTCTCATCCATTTTACACAAAACTCTGCTTGTGTCTGTATGCATGTCCTCCAACTCTTAAAAAGATCTGTAACCTCCAAAGTTAAAACTGACAAGTTTATAGGCTAAGTTGTTTGAGCTCTGGAATGGATTTAGACAGCTCTTAAAGCCATTTATAACCAGAGGAAAATAAATTAAAAGGAATAGAATGGATGGCTTGTTGAAAAGTAAAGGACTAATAGCTGGTTGAGTGTATCTTAGGGTCCAACAGCCTTAACGTGTGCATATTTTGCATGCAGCTCAGGGATAACCAATGTTGGTAAATATTTATTGGGTATCTCTTGGGTTGCTGATTGCATATTGGTTTGGAGACAGACACTACTTGAAGAGACAAAGTAGGTGGTTGTCAGTAGGACTGTACCTAAAATTCTCAGATTCATTGCAGGTAGACACCCTTGTACCTAGCTTAGTTCTTTTCACCACATATTCTTTTTATCTGTGAACCATCATACATGCCTTTCCCTTTCTGTCTTTGGAAATCCCCATCCTTACTCACATGCTTTTTGCTTCTTTTAGTGAAGTCTCAGCTTTTTTTTTTTTTTAGAAATTTTATTTATTTATTTTGAGAGAGGGCATGAGAGGAGGGGAGAAGGTCAGAGGGAGAAACAGACTCCCCGTGGAGCTGGGAGCCCGATGCGGGACTCGATCCCGGGACTCTGGGATCATGACTGGAGCCAAAGGCAGTCACCTATCCAACTGAGCCACCCAGGTGCCCAAGTCTCAGCTTTTTAATCATTTTAAGTACTTAGTGCTGACTTACGTCTCTGGAGTTGGTTATGTGCCTTTACCAACTTTAGGTCACTGTCGCTGAGGTTTATTTCTGTTGCCACAGTTGATAGTAAATTCATTGAAAAAAGAAGAGTAAATATCCTCATTCATTTTTTGCAACTCCTTTATGTAACTCTCATCTAAATACTCCTAGTGAGTTCTTACTACATATCTTTGACTAAATGATAGGGGAAATAAAGGGTGAGAATATTGCCAAGGACTGTTTTTTTTTTTTCCCTCCAAAAATGCCAAATGCAGCTTTTTCAATCTTTGCATTTGAAAATTTGTTGGTACTGTTTCTCAAAGGAAAGATGAGATCAGAAGTGACAGAATGAATAGTACATTAGTTGGTCATTTAATATAATAGCTCCATCTCATATTTCTGAATAGATTTTTATAAGCCAGAGGAGCAAAATTCAATTCCACTATCCATGGATGTGCCTTGGAATCTCTTCATTCTTCTGATTGTTATTATACATCAACCAGATGAGGAAGCTGAGTCAGAGGGTAAAGGGAGATTTGCTCAGAGGGAACTGGAGCTGAGTACGGGATCTGGGTCTTATAATTCTGAATCCATGACTCCAACCATGATTACTGTTTATTGAGGGTCATATTGTCTTGAGAAGTAAATTCCCTGTGCTGTCACTAGACGGGAGAGCATGTACGGAACCCCGTCTGAACAATGAATGCTCCTTGAGCTATAAAGATCCATTTCCCCTGCAGTTGTGAGAACCAGCTGCTGAAGACATTTCACTTACCACTTGAGGGAATATGCCAACATATCAGCAAAGGTTTGGAGGGTCTTTAGTATCTTACGTATCTTACGTGAGTCCTTCCTAAAATTTATTAAGAACACTTCCCCATTATGCCTCCAAACAACACTACCTCTTTAGGTCATTTTCACATTATTAGACAACTTTAGTATTTATATTTAATATTTGCCTTGACCTTTAGGTCCTTCTGACTTGCTAGCTTGATCTTGATTCTTCCTTCTGGTCCCTTTAGGCTTGCTGTTTATATTTGCTGGCTTTGGCATGTGTACTTTGACTTTTCTTGCTTTTCAGGCCCAGAGCACCTTCTCTTGCCCTAGTAGGAGTTCCCCGTCTCATTCTTTATATCCCTCTGTATCTGAATCCCAATGATCCCAGTTTGCTTGTGGCTTTTTCCCACATAAGGAAGGCAGCAGAGGAATTTGGACAGTTTTCAGGTGAATGCCTAATCTCTGCCTTAGAAGGATACTAAAGCATTTAATGAGCATAATTCTAGGAAAGACAGATTTGAGCTTATGTAGTTCTTGAAAGGTGTGATAAATTGACAAATGTTATTTCTAAACCAGTGTAAATTAATTTGTGATTGATCTAAAGAAGGAATGGTCTGGGAAGGCAAAGGAACTTTTAATAAAGTTTTATGATTGATATTTAATTAATTGGAAATTCTGCATCCAATTAAGGAATAACCATGCCTTACATATCACCACAAGCTTTAGAAGTGACTAAAATTTTCTTCCTGTTTTATGAACAGGAAGCCGTTAATAATGAATCACTTTTGAAGTGGCACTCCTTTACTTCCCCTGATAACAGAGGTTATCTCTAGATGACTCAAAGTGTTATGTATAGGTTCTTTATGTAAGGGATTAAGACATGTTGGATGGGAAAATTATAGTGAAAATATACTGTGTTGAAAAGGGCGATTCCTTTACTTTTATTCATATTACTCTGGGAAGTACAGAGATTGTACACACCTTCATAGGAGATCAGAGTCCCTAGCCAGCTCACATCCACACTCTGATCTATGTTTGTCATCAGCTTTGTGTAGTATAACAATGTGGATAACTTGAAAGGAAGTTTATTGATATGACAAATGGTACTCCTAAAAACTAAGCTGATTCCATTTTATTATTAGTTGAAAATGGATTTAACAAATCCCTATTGATATTTTGGGAGAGTGTTTCATGAAACAGCATGAAAACTTTGTTATTTATATTAATTAGGCTCTTGGCATTCATTTACCATTTTTGAAGGGGTTGAACTCAGGTTTTACAAGTGTTCTTCTAGATTCTGGTATGATTTTGAGATCATTGCTGGCCAATGGATATGTGTTGCTTGTTGGCTTCCCTGCTATAGTCTTTTGGGAAGATAAGAAAGGATAAATGAAGAATTATGTTGTCTGAAAACACTGAAACTAGAAATGTCAAGTGGAGGAGCTGTTAAATAATTTTTTCTTCACTGAGAATGTAATTAAGAGAGGTTGGGGCCCACTGCCACTAATTTTGGATCCTCAACTCAGAGCAGGCTTAAATAAGGCAGAAAAGCTTATCGTAGAATAAGCATTTCTTTCTGGCATTTCTGTATTATGTTTAGAGTTTTATAAAAATCTTTTGACTATTGATGTATCTATGGGAAAGGAGACCATTTTTTCTTTAGAAAGAACCAACACCTATGTAATGTTTTCTTGATTCCTTGATTCCTGCGTTGCCCCTTCTCCCCTTTTAAAACGGAATTTTATATTATATATATAAATATATAATATATATTTATATATAAGTATATAATAAATATATATTAGGTATATTAAGTATTAAATATATAGGTATTAAATATATATATTAAGATTTTATTTATTTGACACAGAGAAAGAGCACACACAAGCAGGGAGAATGGCAGGCAGAGGGAGTGGGAGAAGCAGGCTCCCCACTAAGCAGGGAGCCTGGGACTCCATCCCAGGACCCTGGGATCATGACCTGTACCAAAGGCAGATGCTTAACCAACTTAGCCACCCATGTGCCCTGAAATGGGATTATATTTTGAGTCACATTTTTTTCATTTTTGCCATCCAGGAAAAATAGGTAGAATTTTTTTTGGCAACGTGGGGATGAAATCAGACATTCTAAAGATTCTTTAAGGCTTGGTGCCTTTATATTCTTAAGCATTTTGAAAGAGAGTCTGTAGGAGGGAGGATGTCTTCTTTGCTTCTGGAGGCATCTAATGGCAGCATTAGTATGGTGGTTGTGACACTAATTTTGGAACAATAAATTTAGCTACTTTGTATAGAAAGTAGTTGCACTTGAGCAAGTCTGTAGAGTTTATTTTGGGAATCTTGAAGATTTCCTAATGTTGATGAAAATTAGGTCTGACTTTAGAAACCTCAGGGTATAAATTGTGCTGATAATTGTTCTGAGTTGAACCTGGAGAAATTGCTGATGTGTTCACTCTTAAGCAGAGTGATTCATCATATAAACCTTATCATGGACAGCTCTGGCAGAGCAAAGAGAAGTGAAGTAGGGAGTAGAGAAATTAAAGGAAAATGGAGATGAGAACTGTGACCTGCATTAGGAACTTTCAAGGTCTTTTAGGAAGAGGTTGCTGGGTCATCATAGTCTTTGCCATCTTAATTAATGAGTGAGTTCCTATATAAAGGTAAGAAAGCATCTTACCTTTCCATTTTACCTTTCTACCTACATGAAGCCCCTCCCCACCGTCCACATTCTTGTGCACCCATGGGATTATCTTTAGATGTGTATGGCTGCTCAATCTGCTAGCTTTTAGAACCATGGCCAGTCCTGTTACATGGCTCAGAATTGGCTGTTAAGAGTCCCTACCTAGGTAGCAGTAAAGGCATTGCTGGAGGGCTTTGTTTTGGACATGTGTGAAGAAAGATAATTGAGATTCTGCAGTTTGAAGTATTGTAGGGAAGTGTTTGGCGCTAATTTGACATGCCTATCCTCAAGGTAGCAATTAAAGATACCTTAATTGGTTTATTTTCTTATAATTATGACATTAATGTTAATTTTAGAAAATTTGTCAATTACACATAAGCAAAATGAGGAAAATAAGAATCATCTATAATTCCATCATTTAGGGATAATAATTGTTAACATTTGGTATATCCTTCTGGTGTTTTTTTTTTCCTGTGTATACTATGTAAATCAGTAAGCCTTTGGGTTGAAAGTGCTAGAAATCCAATTATAACTGGATTAAAAAGGTGAGAATTTATCAAGAATTTATTAGTTGACTGAAGAAAAATCTGGGTATAGCCAGCTCTTTGGGGAAAGTGATTTAATCTGAACAATAGATTAGAAAAAAATCATAAACACAAGAGCCAGAAGTTAATTCTTATTCAGATACATAAGGCATTAGGTACTTTGTAAGTTAAATGCCCTGGTAGTTAAACGTGAGTAGATGGACATGGCCATAGGAATTCTTCTTCCTTACTTGAGTCCTTACTTTTCTTCTGGAAATTTCCTGATATCTGGTGGGTGTCAAAAGACGTAATTTAGGACGTAAGCAGGGATCGAACAACACTTTGAACTCTTTGAACTGACTTACCAAATCCACATTGTCTATCTGTTGTGGTATTTCATCCAGATTTCTTGGTCACCTGCTTGCTTTTTTTTTTTTTAACCACTGTGTTGATTTGGCACCTCAGGGATTGAGTGCTTGGGAACTTTAGGAGCTGAATTTCTTGGCAGGGTATTGACATTGCCACACTGTGCCCTGGTGACAGTAGTGACAGTGTCTATAAAGTGGTACCTTCCCAGGTGCTTTTGCAGACAGAGGTCATTCACAGTGGGTTGGAGTCAACAGTGGCTTGGAGACCCAACAAAACACTTAGCAGTTGGATTTGTTGGTGGGCATGCAGTCTTTTGATATGCAGCTGGGGAAGAGTCAGGGAAATTGGTTATTACTGTTTCTCTGAGCCCATCTTCCCCACCAAGACTCACGAATACCATGCAAACCTGGGTTAAATGAAACAGGGAAAATGATACTGTGGAAAGTAAAGTCCAGAAAAAAAGTCAAAAAGTTGAGTTTCACCATTAGTTAGTTCAGTTATGATTTAATCCGTGATGGCTGCCATAACAAAATACCATAGCCTGGGTGGCTTAAAAAATAGGAATTTATTTCTCACAATTATGGAGGCTGAGAAGTCCAAGATCAATGTGCCAGGTGATTTGGTTCCCTGATGAGTGCCCTGGCTTGCAGGTGGAAGCCTTCTTGTGTCTTCACATGGTGGAGACAAAGAGGAACAAGGTTTCTGGTGTTTCTTCTTATAGGAGAACTAATCCCATCATGAGGGTCCCACTCTATGACTTCATCTAAACCTAATTATCTCCCCAAAGCCCCATCTTCAGATGCTATCACAATGGGGGTTAGGATTTCAGTATGTAAATTTGGGGGGGGGGCACAATTTAGTCCATAACAGTGACTTGATTTTAGGTCACTACTGAGGTTGCTAAAACCCAAAATGACTGATCCGAATTTTATGTCTTTCTGGGAGAGATTCTTGAAATATTGAAATAATATTGATAATATAATTAATATAATTATAGTAATAAAAGACTTGGCATACCAAAAAATCTGGAATTTCATAGATAAAATAAATTTATTTGACTGCTAAGACTGTCACTGAGACTACCATTTTGGAAATGACTTAGCACCATTTAAAAAAACACATAACACTGACAGGGAGCTTGTTTTAATTTTTTCAACTCACTATGTTGGCAGAAATTATAAAGAGCAAGACAGAATAAGTTGGGGATTGTAAGGTCTACCACCTTTTTGTTCTAAAGAATTTTGAATATCTTATAGATATGACTTGGACCCACATTTTTGTAATGTAAACTCTAGGTAAATTATTTTTCTGATTATTTCAAAGAAGAAAGGCTAAGGACACAGATATTTTCCAAAAATGTCTCACTAAACTCTGGTTCTTCTCACCTTTGGTAGCTGAAATTGAACTAAGTAAGATATTTGGTAGTATTCTGAAATCCAGGCTCCTAGCACTGTCGACTTTCTATAGCTGAATAATAGTGTCATGGCATATTAAAGATAATTATGATAATTGACAGCTTTTCATGTGTGGGAGCTTATTAATACATGGATACCTAAGTATTTAAAAAATTATCCATCTTAATGAATGCTATTTGGCTGTTTCAATTCCTTAGCTAATTGAACAGAAAAAGTAACCATCTAATTTACCTGTCTAGAGCTTGCCAGCATGTAAGTCAATAGTCATTTTCTGGATTTATTGAGGTAGAGATAGGTTAAGACATGGAGAAAGTTTAGATGCATTGTATAGATCACTCCAAGAAAACCTAGATTCTCTAAAAACAGGTTGTTTGATGCAGTTAATTTGAAGATGATAATTTGTGAATGACTAATACGAGTTAGCTCTACTGTAGCTAATTAAAATAGAATCATAGACATGTATGTATCAGGACTCCTTTGGTTGCAAGTGACAAAAAAAATCGTCTTAGATTAAGCTAAAATAGAATTTTCATGTATGATTGAGGAGTATCTGACTTCAGGCATGGCTGGATCTAGGTGCTTAAATAATAGCACCTGGAACCTGTCTCTGCCTTTGATGTTTACTTTCTTCTCACACACACTCTTCCCTTTGAGTTGCAAGATGTCATCTGCACTCAAAGATTTTATTACCATCTTATTAACACCTCAGCATAAAGTGAAAATTTATTTCCTGGAAGCTCCAACGAAAGGCTGATACTTATACACTCTGATTGGCCTGGATTAGATAAAGTGTCCTCTCAAAAATTAATTTCTGTGGCCAAGATTTGTAATCTTCTCATTCTCCAGACCTCGGTCATAGGGAATGATTCATCCTCATTGGACTTCTAAGCATAAAAATGGTTCTTCTAAGGAAAGTGGGATGCTGTTATCAGAAAAAGAGAGGAGGGATGCTGAGTAGGCAAGAGTAACACATAGCCACTACAATGCATATGTGCATTTTAAAAGATTTGTATATAGCGATTTCTCATTTCTTACAGTTATGAAAGTGAAATTGAAGTTTGATGATTTTATATATATACATTTAAGTATATTTTTAGGGTACTACAATGGTGTAATAATTAGATAAATTGTGGAAGTTTTAGCAACTGTGGTTGCTAAAACCACAATTTAACTCAGACCTTTAACTCAGAATGGAGAGAAATGAATACTTAAAATGTAAACCAGCTGGTGATAGCACATTAACAACTTAAAGAAATAGTAATTTATTTTTATTTTTTTATTTTTAAAAAAGATTTATTTATTTGAGAGAGGTGGGGAGGAGCTGAGGAGGAGGGTGAGAGAATTTCAAGCAGACTCCCTACTGAGAGCTGAGCCTGACGTGGAGCTCAATCCCACAATTCTAAGATCATAACCAGAGCTGAAATCAAGAGTTGGACGGTTAACTGACTGAGCCACCCAGATGCCCAGTTATTTCTTTTTATAGTTTGGTTTGAGAGCTGAGACTTTACCAGATGGTGAATTTGGCCAAGAAGAAAAATACAAAGTCCGTAAGTCTTCATTTAACCCACAGAAGGGAATTTGCACGTAAACTTGTCATGCTCAGTATGAATTGTTCATAATGACCATTATTTCTATTAAAAAAAAATTTTTTTTGGGTAGCCTATAGGGTGGCCACAGTGGGATGTTTTCCAGACCAAAAACAAAAGGGTGCATTCACAAGTTGTCTTTTGGTGGATAATGAACCAAATGTTCAGTTAATTTACTATAGGACTATTTCATATGCCATTATGATTCTGCCTCTCCTGAAATCTGGTACATTTACTGTCTGTATTGTTCGTATGGCTTTTTTTTTTTTTTTAAATGAGATCATCTTTCAGAGAGTGGTGGCTACAAAATTGGGCTTGGAAATAACACAAGTAGTTTTGAGGTTATATCACTTACTAGTTGTGTGATCTTGGGAAGTCCCTTAGTCTCTTAAATACTCAGTTTCCCTGTCTGTAATATGAGTAATACAAGAGATTGATAACAGTAGATCATATTTTTGTGTGAAACAAATGATATAATAAGTGAAGGGCACTTAACACAGTGCCTGGTATAGTGTAAGCATTCAAAAATGTTAGTAATTGCATATTACATTATTTATTTATTTATTTATTATTATTATTTTTAAAGATTTTATTTATTTATTTGAGAGAGAGAGAGAACGAGAGAGGAGAAGGTCAGAGGGAGAAGCAGACTTCCTGCAGAGCCGGGAGCCCGATATGGGACTCGATCCCGGGACTCCGGGATCATGACCTGAGCCGAAGGCAGTCGCCCAACCAACTGATCCACCCAGGTGCCCATTGCATATTACATTATTAATAGAAACTTTTCAATTGTCCCTTGAGGACAAGGACCTTATCTTAAAAAAATATTTTGTGTACTTTCAACAAATAACATAGTGTCTCATACACTAAAAATGAATAAAAATTAAGTATTCAAAATGAGAACGTAGAACTATGCTTCGAGCATTGCTAAGCCTTTGGGAAGCAGAGGAAAGAAGCAAAGAAAGATTTTTTGTGAGAAACTGGGGCAGAATATCTATTGTTTTCTTCTATTCATTTCCTTATTCATTCTTTCGTCCATTCTTTTTCTGTCTAACTTCACTGTGCACAAGGTAGGCTCCAAGAGTAGTTTAGGTAAGTGAAGAACCAGGTGGTTGGCTTAGTAAAGGTATAAAGACAAAGTACAGCAATGGATAACCCATAAAGTTGTGGATATTAAATGTCTTAATAGAAGTGCAGATTAAATGTTGTGGTCCCTCAGAGTAGGAAGAGATTGCGTCTACCAGAGGAAAATAGCTTACTTGAAGTGTTCATTCTTTTATTTGTGGCTTACTCAATAGGAAATGGTGACTGTATTTTGGTCACTGTGCAGCTAATGCGAAGATGGATTAAAGGGAAGGATGAAATAAGGACAGTTTCCAAAACTTAGTTTTTTTCCATTTCAGAGCTCTTAATGTAAGCTTCCTTTTGCACGTGGTTATGTTTTTGTGTACTTGAAGATGTCCAAGGTTTATTCATCCATATCTAACTCATTAATTTAATATTTCAGGTGACGATTAAGTGCATAGTACTGTCTTGGTCTTTAAGGAAAGTACGTAGATAGCTTCTGTCCTCCAGGAGCTTGGTGATTAGTTGGAGAGAGGTCACATCACCAAAGGTTAGGTAATAATGACCAGGCTATATATTTGTTGGTGCTTAAATGATAATTCAGACAAAGTGTTCTTATAGTTTGAATAAAGAAGAGAATCACATTTCTGTGAATGGTTAATATAGGTTATTGGAAATGATAGAATTTTCACCTGAGCCTTGGAAACTGAGTCAGAGTTAAAGAGGAGAGAAAAGACTATAACAGATAGAAAAGATGGAAAAAGATGTGAAAATGAGCAAGTATATTCTCTAGTTTCTCCCTTCCCTTCCCTCCCCTCCCTTCCCCTTCCTTCCCTTCCCTTGTTTCTTTATTGATTGACATTTGGGTTGCTTCCAAGTTTAAAAATAATGGTGACACAGATACTCTTGGGTCCATCTCTTTGTCCAGGATTAATTTCTAGAAGTGGAAGTTCTGGGTCTAAACCTAGACTATTTTGATTTTTAATTAACGTTATTAACTTACACTTTAACAAGTTTGTATCAACTAATAAGGCAGAAAATGCTATTTCTTTGGATACTTAACAATTCAAATCTTTGCTAACATGATGGGTAAAACATTTTAATTTTAATTTTTAAGTTTGTGAAGTTTACTTTCTAACTTAGTAATTTTGGTTTCTGGCATTATCCATTTTAAGTTTGTTATCTCTTTGAATTTTTAATTTTAACCACTTGCTTATTATTACTCTTTTTTGTAAAGAGCAACCTATTTTTCTATCATTGCACCGTCCCATGGAATCTCACCAAAGATCAGAAACAGAGTTTTTAGAGCCTCAGACCTTCTCTTTTAGCTTTCAAAAAGTTAGTCTCCTGCCTGCTTCTTTACTATCCATATGGAATGTACTGGAGTTCTTTTTTTTCAGAAATCTGATATACATAGAGTAATTCATAGTCCCCATTTGGAACTAATTTTCTTTTAATATTTAAGTTCTAGCTCTTCTGGGTATAATTTATTTCTGACCTTTGGACAAATCTGTCTAGCTCCTATATGTGTAAGCCCTGATTTCAACTCATGATAACAGAGGTTTCTCCCACTTTGGTGTTTTGGTAGCTATGTAGGTGATAGGTAGATAGGCAGGTGATTGTCCTTGATTGGCATTCAGACAGTAATAGCAAGAAATGTTTCACAAATGGTACCTGGTATAATCTAGTTAAGATTAATGTTAATTAGAGTCTAGTTAAGATTGATATGAATTAATAAACAATTGCTTAGAAATAGTTATGCTTTGATCTAAAGTCAACAAAGGTCTTTTTTTCTAACATTGAAATATATAATTGGAGGGCAGGGGAAACAGCTTGAAATAAATCAGAAAACACCTTCACATTAATCATTCTTTTTATATAGTTCAAATTTCCACTTAATACCTTTTTCCTCTTGGACACCAGAAAGAACACTTGGGTTACTGAAAGTTTCTATTTCCCCAAATCAGTTTCTGGAAAAAATGTTATTTTCAAATTCCTGCATGATCCTTGTCATAAATAGTTTGAGATGGCTTGATTGTCCGTGGCTTCCTTATAAGCAGAACTGCCTCCCACTATCCAAACTATCTTCACTTTCTTTGTTAATTCTGGTTGTTAAATAAGTTTTAAGGCATCACCCAGACTTTTGGTTAGAAAATGAGCGCCTGTGGAGGCTCCTTGAATTCTCTACTGAGAACTAAATTAATTCTGTCCTTTAAAGGTCAATTCTTCTAGAGAAGAGAGAGTCAAGTCTTTCTACCCAGTATCACAAAATTCTGTTTACCTTCTGGTCCTTCTTGGGAAATATCTGAATTCTTTCCTGGATGGGGGCCAGGGTAGGCTTCTGTTCTTGCCTATGCCCATGTTCTGGGACAGAGTTTAGCAGATGAACTGTGGTCATAGCAGTAAACACCTCTGAGCTCGCTTGTGACACGGGTTTCTGGCTGAGTGTGGTGCAAAATCGAGCAGCTATGTTCTTCTGTCACCAAACATTTCTGGATTGTTGTGGGAGACAGTTTGGACGCATAGATTAGGGGCCAAAGTGACATGACAGGCACCCTGAGAGTGGCCTATCTAGCCAGGTAGGTGTCATTGGAGAGGTGTCCTCTCACGCACCATCTTTGACTGGTGGATAATATAGCTGCTCTGAAGTCAACTTCAGTCTCAGCAGGAATGAATGTGAGGTATGCCGTGGGTGCTAGTGGTGGGAGTGGATATGGCAGCGCTCCTGCCACATATTTGCCCGCCTTCCTGTCAGTGCTGGGGATTTGGGAGCACTGGGTCTCCCCAGCCATTGCTTACTATGACATTGTCACCCTGCGGGTGGACGCTGTCAGAGGTAACCACACTTGGTAGGGCCCTTCAGGAAATTCTACAGCTACTCGGGGTGGGGGAAAACCCCAAAGCCCCCTGAAAGCCCCCAAAACACATTCTAACCAGAGGGAAGAATAAAAAAAGAAAAAAAAAATCAAGGCAGATTAGAGGCATTACCTTGGCTTTGATCTACAGGCCTTCTGTTCTGACAAAAGTGATTGGAATAATTTGACAGTTTTTCTTTCTCTCCCTCATTTCCTGCCTCCCTGTCACCCTTTCTCATTTTTCTCCAGGTTCTCTTTTATGATGAAACTAGGTTAGTTATTACTTAGAATCATAATCTATTCATCTGTAATGTAAGTTGATTTTCTGATGTTTTCTCCCCCAGGTATTAAAGTGAGACTAAAGAGGTTTCATTATTTTCCCCTGTTCTTTTATTGGCTGTTTCCCAGAAAGGTACACCTTTATGTTCTCATTACTAAAGCTACTGAATTCACTGAAGTAACACATGCAGAACTTTTGGCTTTTTTCTTTCCTACCTTGTGTTTTCAACATACAGGGGCTCCAAGGGCCAATATCTGTGAGCACTTTCTTTCTTAGAAGCTAGGCAGGTTTTGCTAGTAAGGGCTGGCAGTTTTTAAAGTAATTTAAACCTTGTATTTTAGCTATGATAATTGATTCTCATCACCCTATTTTTCAGGTGAGGAACTTGAAAAACAGATTAATTAACTTGTCTCAGGTCACACAGCATATAAGTAGCAGAGTTTGAATTCAAACCTAGGCAGTTTGGTTCCAGAGTTCTATATGCTTAATTTCAGTGCAGTGCTGTGTCTTCTATTTAGCCCATTTTCCTTTAGCTCTTTTCCTTTGATCAAAATTTACAGGGAAAAAAATGAATTCCTGACATCCTTCATTAGGAAGACTCTCACTCTGCATATATTTGTGTTAAGAATGATGTTAGAAATTGGGAAGGAGAGGCACCTGGGTGGTTCAGTGGGATTAAAGCCTCTACCTTTGGCTCAGGTCATGTTCTCAGGGTCTTGGGATCGAGCCCCCCATCAGGCTTTCTGCTCAGCAGGGACCCTTCTCCCCCCCCCGCCCCCCTGCCTGCCCCTCTGCCTACTTGTGATCTCTCTGTGTGTCAAATAAATAAATAAATAAATAAATAAATAAATAAATTAAAAAAAAAACTTCAAAAAAAAAAAAAAATTGGGAAGGGTATTTGCTGGCTACAGAGGCTGCCCCTCCCACAGGTCTGTATTTATAGTACAATTGTTGTGGCCTCTTACTTCTAATTCCCCCAGGGGACCTTAGGGGAGCAACTGAGGAAAGAAACTTACTAGAGTTATCAAGCTAGTTTAGGACACTTTCCATTTCTTGGTTGGAAAGGCATTTGCAAGTGTTCTTACACAAAAGTTCTGGAACTTAGGTTTTTTCCTCCCAGAGATATTAAGAAATTTCAGTCATTTTTTTCTAATTATAGAAATTAAACATACTGTATCCTATATTAATATATATTCAGTTACCTTATTTGAATGTCCTGTAAACACAGAACAGTTTGCAGATATTATGTGCTAATTTATTCATTTAGCCAATTAATTATTCCCTAACCAAATAACTGGTTAATGTTTGTTGCCCCTTCTAGCACGTACATTTGATAAGAACAAGGATCTTGCTGTCAAGTTTTTTGCTTTATCTTCACAGCCTGAAACAGCCTATTGAGGGCAAAGACAGTACTCAATAAATATTGCTGAATGAATGCATGGATAAATTGTGTGCACGGTAGAACTGATAGAAAAGTGAAAGGAAGAACATAGAGCCCTAGAGCTATTACCCACAGTTAATATATTATGCCAGCTGAAATTTGGACTGTATTATTGGGGGACTGATGTTCTTTAACTAAATGGCAGTAACTGAAAATCACACACCTTGGAACCAGGCATAATGAGGGTTTCCCTCAATTCCAGACTTAATTTTATGGATATATGTGTGTTTTTTCTTTACCAAGGTGGGATCACTTTATCCATATGATTTTGCAATTTTGTTTTTCATTTAGCATTGTATTTATGTAAAAAATGATAATCTCAACTTCATGTTTTATAACTACATGGTGATTTACTGAATAGTTGTAGTGTAGTTTATTTAACCAGTCCTCCTTTTTGGACATTTAGTTTCCTTCTGTTTTTCTCAGAGATAAACAGTGTTGCAGTAGTCACCTCTGTCTTTGAGGTAACAACTATTATTTCTTTGAAATTAATGTCTTTCGAGTGGTAGAATTACTGGCTTACAGGATATATACACTTTAAAAAAATCTTTTTAAGATTTTATTTATTTATTTGAGAGAGAGAGCGAGAGCGAGAGAGAGCATGAGAGGGGAGAAGGTCAGAGGGAGAAGCAGACTCCCCGCGGAGCTGGGAACCCGATGTGGTACTCAATCCCGGGACTCCGGGATCATGACCTGAGCTGAAGGCAGTCGCTTAACCAACTGAGCCCCCCAGGCACCCGGGATATATACACTTTTAAAACATTTCCGTATCCTTCCAAATTTCCCTTCAGAAAGAGGTTCCCATTTAGGCTTCTCTCAGTGACATAAATCGAGAGGTGCCTGTGTATGTGTTCTAAATCTCTGGTAACATTGGGATTATTATTTTTTTACATTTTTGCTATTTTCATAGGTAAAACTTGTATTTTATTTTAATAATTAGTTTTGATTGCTAGTTAGGTTGAATATTTTTCATGTGTTCGTAGTATTTTTTGATCTGTAGAATTTCATATTGTCCTGTATTATAGTAGTTTTCAGATGGTAGGAATATTCTTGTTTTATTAGGTTGTTTGAGTACACATATTTTTACAATTTGTGTGTATGCATACATATACATACATATACATATACACACATATATACATACATATATATACATATATATACATGCATATGTGTATATACACATAGATCTGTGTAACTGGACTATATTCACATGTATGTTGCCATTCTCGGTTTTGCCCAGGGATTGTAAAGAGTGTCTGTGGGCCTTAGTTTTGTCATACAATCATCAGTTTCCAAATGCTTTCCTTTTCTTAAAAAAAAAAAAAAAGAAGAAGAAGAAGAAGAAGGGGAAAATAACCCACAACCTGAGGGAAGTTCTAGTTAATTTTTCATTACATGATTTTCAGGAGATAGGGTCAAAAGGAGCTAGTAGGGCATTCAATTATGTGCTTGAGTGTGTCAGAAAAAATTTTTTTCCTCAGGTGTACAATATTTTACTTGGGCTTGTTTTTCAAGTGCATTGAAGTGTGACTAAACATTTTTGGGCACTGCCCTTATGTAAAGAAGAGGCCCCATCTTGTTAAATATTCCTTCATCAACTTTGCACTTAGCCAGTTACAGGCAGCGAGGATCCTGTGAGGGCATGAGCTTTAGGCATTGGATAGAGGGAAGGTGGATGGGAGGCGAGGGCCTGGGGGAACTCAGGATTGGGGTGCTCTCTTGCCCCCTCCCACTACTGTAGAAAAAGTGATTGGCTCAGGCTGGTTTCTGTCTAATAATTTTGGATGGGTCATAAGTGAGGAAGCAGGGAAGGTCATTCGGTTGGACCTCAGCTCATCTGAGGGCTAAAGGTTCTTTGTCACACACCACGCAGAACCGGAGCCCCGTCCTGGAGAGTGGTGGCGAGCTGAGATACGGTTTAGGCCCGAAGGAACCGAGAAAGGGCTTTGAGTTTTCTCCTGTGTAGGCTGGGGATAAGAGAGGCTCAGCAAGGAGGAGGATGTCCACGGAAGACGTGGCAGGGAAGTCCAACAGCCTTGGGGACAGAGGAAGAGCTCGAAGCTACACTTTCCTCAGGGTTGTCCAGCCAGTGTTTAACCGCAGTATTTTCACTTCTGCAGTCTCTCCTGCCGCAGAACGTATCCGATTCATCTTGGGCGAGGAGGATGACAGCCCAGCACCCCCTCAGCTCTTCACCGAACTAGATGAGCTGCTGGCCGTGGATGGGCAGGAGATGGAGTGGAAGGAGACGGCGAGGTGAGGCATGGCCGGCTGTGCGGTGCTGACCTGGGGAAGCAAGTGCAGGGCAAGGTCGCTGTCTGTGAGCACCTTTCTCTCACCTTCATGCTTTGAATAACTGAGGAGCATCATGCTGGCTGGGTTAAGGAATACAAGGATTCTTTTTCTTCTCTTTTATATTGATGTGGATGCAGGACACCCTTTATTTCACTGTTGGAACATTGTTAGCATTGATTTACGTTGTTA